>JAUIMM010000682.1:1470000-2070000 GCA_031769625.1 Taudactylus pleione
TGGCTGCGAGCTGTAATTGGCTCACGGCCAGCTCCATATTCAATATGCCGTGACCGTGGTGGCTTCTCATCTCTTATTAGTGTACCTGGCTGGACGGATGCCCGGTGCCGGATTGCCTCCTCCAGCTCTTCCTTGGGGACCGCTGCGGTAAAGAGGGAGGCAGGAATTGAAGGGACAGCACGGACGCGTCATATGTAATGAGGCGGCATCCGATCGGAGCTGAGCTGAGCTCCGATCGCGGCAGCAACGGGAGGGGAGGGGGAGACAGCGGTACAGAGGGAGCGGGGGCAGTGTCAGAGCCCTGGAATGCCCCAAGGCATTCGAGTCGCCCCTTGGCATTTGCTTAGAATGCCTATGCCTAGAGCCGGCTCTGGGGGCCGCCCCCAAACGGCAAGCGTTCCCTCGAGAACGCCTCCGTTTGGGCAGCCACCCCCCTGGCCCACCCACCAAAAGGGGCGAGCTGTCACTCAACATCGACAGCTCGCCGCCTTTGGTGCGAGACCCGGAGCGATGGATTGCCCGTCGCTAGCCGGGTCTCGCGCATGTGCACAACGGAGCCGGCTCCGTTGTGCGCATGCGCTGTGGGCCACCATCGACCCGGTTACGAGCGCTCGCGACCGGGTCTGAATCAGGCCCTGAGTACCATGTTTGAAGAGGTGGGGGGAGAGTGACTTTAGAGTGTAGGTATGGTGGGATTATCTGCTAAGGGGCACCAGCCAAAATGTTGCCTATGGCACCAAATTGGTTAGGGCCGGTTCTGTCCCACACCCAACCCTACCAACTATGTGCTAAGTAAATTTACCCCAGTCTTGTTTAACTACTGTTTAGGATATATAATGCACTGTGTGTTGATATATGTGTACCATTTGTGGTATAAACTAGATGATTAATAGTAGACACCAGCAGAATCAGCATATGAAGTGGGCCACACAGTGAAACTTACCCAGGGCTTCAGGTTTACTGATGTGTGAAGATGTACAGCCATACTCACAGTATCTGGTGACCGTCCAGTCATATATGTACAGCCGTATTCTGGTGATAAGCGATCTCCCACCAGTGCTGAGAACTTGTATTCAGTGCCGGCTCTTGGGGTGTTCGACCAGTGCGGTCAAACAGGGGCTCCACCCCATAGAGGGCGCACCCTCCCAACATCCTGATTTCAGCTGGACTGCACTGTCCCGCTGTTCCACCCATGGGACGAAGTGTCCCACGGGTGGTCTGGTCAGGAGGTTGGGAACCCCCACCACCACAGCTGTGCGGGGGTGCCGGACCTCGGTGTAGCTGAATGGATGCTGCGCGCATGCGCCAAGGTGCGTTGTGCTACGTATACAGAGTCAGACTCAGTCGCACACAGATATACAAGTGTCGCATATCAAGTTAATTAACACAGTCTCCTTGTGCATCCTTGTCGCAGCGCATTGTGACGCAAGACATTTTGGGGTGAAAAAATGGCCGGCGCTAGCAGAGTCACACGGGACCTCGTGGCAGGAGTCTCAGACCACATAGCAATATTGAGGCTAGGGGGTATATTTACTAAAGTGAGAGTTTTTAGAAGTGGAGATGTTGCCCATAGCAACCAATCAGATTCTAGCTATTATCTTCTAGAAGGTGCTAGATAAATGATAAGTAGAATCTGATTGGTTGCTATGGGCAACATCTCCACTTCTAAAAACGCTCACGTTAGTAAATATACCCCTAGGTGTATGAGGACACATCTCATGGTAAATGATTCCCAGTCTTTCTATCATCTTTGTTCTATATTTTACAGCAGCCTACCAGAACCTGTAACTTACAACAAGACCTGTCATTGGTATGTGATCATCTTTTCATGTTTGCAGTGCAGAATCTGGGAGGCATAAAGTTAGTATAGAGGACCCCCCTTATAGATATGTGCATGTTATCCACAGATAGTGTTCACTCTAGCTCCTTCGGCAGGCAGGGCGCCGGAGCTAGAGAAGGCGTGCGCGCCCAAAAAGGGTGCATGGCCATTGAAAAGGGGGCATGTCAGTAAGACGCATCATCCTTTTCGTCGCTCTTGGGGCGTGCCCGGAACTTACGGACACGCTGGGCAGCCCCCAGCGCTGCTGACAGGGACAATAGATGCAGGGCGCATGCGCCCGGCGTCTATTCACCGGCGGTGACCGCACCGCACATTTACCCACCTGCGGGACACTGCGACCCGCAGGTGAAGATGGCACCCGCAGGCTGTGAGGGCAAGGCGCTTTTTGCCCTCCTGAAGGAAGGCAGGGTGCTTTTTGCCCTACAGAAGGAGGGCAGGGCGCCGCGCCCCACTAAAACAGCCTAGCGGGAACGCTACACAGAGCCGTAACTAGACTTTTTGGTGCCCTGTGCCAGAAAGAGCATTGGTGCCCCCCTCATTTTTCAAAGGGACATAATGTACCCAAAAAAGGACCATGGCTTTATGGGGAAGGGCCAGGAAGAGATAGGAGAGGCCAGGAGATGCTGGGGATGAAATAAGAGGAAGCTACAAGCAAGAATGATAATAAACAGAAATCTGACAGGCCCAAACAGCGCCCCCTGACTGGCCGCACTACCCTAGCTACAGCCCTGGTTACCCATTTCTGTTATCTATATAGTGTTCATGAAGGTTTCTTGTATTTTTCCAGAGACTCACCCTGTTCTCCTCTATCCAAATCCAGCATCTCCCGTGACTGGGAGAAATATTACCCTACAGGTGGTTAATGTTTAATGAGAGCTGTCTTTGGATATTTGTCCTGTCTGAGGCATCACAGGTCACACTTTGGCGTGTGAAGGGGACTGGAGCAGTTGGGCGAGACGTGGAGCATGGTTGATGGTAAGATGAGAGGCTGGTGCACTGCATAAGAAATCCACATGTATTCTGCTGTTCTTGGAACGATAGTGTTACTAATAATAGCCCCTAGCATGTTATAGCCTGACCTTTTTCTTATACTCATACTGCGATACAACTTAGTCATTGCTTTTATTTATTGTCAGTACTCCCGCATCCCAGGTGGTACATCGACTTTCTGTGCATTGGTGCCTGTATCGTGACTGCTGAGAAGCATTTCTACATTTTATCTAGTCCTCTGCTTCATCATTTATATCTATCTATGTACTATAATAGGTGACGGCTGAGTCATCACTTTGCACATCTGGTTTAGTGTCAATGTTTTCTTATTATATTCATTGAGCCCTAATTAAGCTCTCAGGGAGTATAGTTACTAAAGTGCGGGTTTTTAGAAGTGGAGTTGTTGCCCATAGCAACCGATGAGATTCTACTCATCATTAATCTAGCACCTTCTAGAAGATAATAGCTAGAATCTGGTTGCTAGGGGTAACCACTCCACTTCTAAAAACATGCACTTTAGTAAATATACCCCTTACTTTATATTATAATAAAAATATTTAACATCAAAAATTTATGTGACAGTAAATAATCATAAAACCAACTACTATAGTATAAACGCTGGATATTGAATAACTTGTGATGTAAGTATTCCTTTTATTATTATTACTATTATTATTCCTTAAAATCTCCTAACATGTAGGGAATTGGTTGAACTACTAGACCACAGTAACTATTAATTCCACTAACCGTACAGAAATATGACTGTATACCATCATCTACCCATACAATAATATCTAATGTTAAAATCATAAGCTAATATTTAACAAAAAATATACATTTTCCATTCTTAGAGTTGTTTCATAGCCAATGTGTGATATTGAATGCTATAATTTACTGACAAATATAAGGAAATGGATGGAATGGTGCATACATACGTAGCGCTCAGCCAGCGATACGATATCGCTAGCTGATCGTCATGCACCCTCCCTTGTGTGCTGCATGATCGATATCCATCATCCAGCACACCAGATACTCACTGACGACTATAGCGACCCGCGATCAACGACAGCGGGGGTCACTAAAGTAACCTGCTCCATATCAAGCAAGTGGACCTGCACGCACCTCCGAAGGAAGATATCGCTAACATCCATACATGGCCGATATCGTTATCGTTCAAATCGCTCATTTATATCTCTACGTGTGTACACACCATAAGGATCTAGTACAAGGTAAAAAAAAAAAAACTTTTACGTTCCCTGAAAAGCTACAGAACCTCATCAAAGAAACATTCACCCTAATACTCCACATTTAAATTATAATAGTATGTATTGTGCTTGTAACACAATCCACTACTGAACAGCACTGAGTAATATGCCGACACATGATAATAATAATAATAATAATAATAATAGTAATAGTAGTACAGGACATACAAACCTGTGTTATTATGTGACCTAGCACAGGACATTACAGGACAGCCTATACTAACATGCATCATACAGCAGCACAGAACGTATAAGGTATATGGGATCTGTACGTCTTAGCCTGGTAATGGCAGTAACCTGTGTTATTATGTGACCTAGCACAGGACATTACAGGACAGCCTATACTATCATGCATCATACAGCAGCACAGAACGTATAAGGTATATGGGGGATCTGTACGTCTTAGCCTGGCAATGGCAGTAACCTGTGTTATTATGTGACCTAGCACAGGACATTACAGGACAGCCTATACTATAATGCATCATACAGCAGCACAGAACGTATAAGGTATATGGGGGATCTGTACGTCTTAGCCTGGCAATGGCAGTAACCTGTGTTATTATGTGACCTAGCACAGGACATTACAGGACAGCCTATACTAACATGCATCATACAGCAGCACAGAACGGTATAAGGTATATGGGATCTGTACGTCTTAGCCTGGCAATGGCAGTAACCTGTGTTATTATGTGACCTAGCACAGGACATTACAGGACAGCCTATACTATCATGCATCATACAGCAGCACAGAACGGATAAGGTATATGGGGGATCTGTACGTCTTAGCCTGGCAATGGCAGTAACCTGTGTTATTATGTGACCTAGCACAGGACATTACAGGACAGCCTATACTATCATGCATCATACAGCAGCACAGAACGGTATAAGGTATATGGGATCTGTACGTCTTAGCCTGGCAATGGCAGTAACCTGTGTTATTATGTGACCTAGCACAGGACATTACAGGACAGCCTATACTATCATGCATCATACAGCAGCACAGAACGTATAAGGTATATGGGGGATCTGTACGTCTTAGCCTGGCAATGGCAGTAACCTGTGTTATTATGTGACCTAGCACAGGACATTACAGGACAGCCTATACTAACATGCATCATACAGCAGCACAGAACGTATAAGGTATATGGGATCTGTACGTCTTAGCCTGGCAATGGCAGTAACCTGTGTTATTATGTGACCTAGCACAGGACATTACAGGACAGCCTATACTAACATGCATCATACAGCAGCACAGAACGGTATAAGGTATATGGGATCTGTACGTCTTAGCCTGGCAATGGCAGTAACCTGTGTTATTATGTGACCTAGCACAGGACATTACAGGACAGCCTATACTATCATGCATCATACAGCAGCACAGAACGGATAAGGTATATGGGGGATCTGTACGTCTTAGCCTGGCAATGGCAGTAACCTGTGTTATTATGTGACCTAGCACAGGACATTACAGGACAGCCTATACTAACATGCATCATACAGCAGCACAGAATGTATAAGGTATATGGGGGATCTGTACGTCTTAGCCTGGCAATGGCAGTAACCTGTGTTATTATGTGACCTAGCACAGGACATTACAGGACAGCCTATACTAACATGCATCATACAGCAGCACAGAACGGTATAAGGTATATGGGGGATCTGTACGTCTTAGCCTGGCAATGGCAGTAACCTGTGTTATTATGTGACCTAGTACAGGACATTACAGGACAGCCTATACTAACATGCATCATACAGCAGCACAGAACGGTATAAGGTATATGGGATCTGTACGTCTTAGCCTGGCAATGGCAGTAACCTGTGTTATTATGTGACCTAGCACAGGACATTACAGGACAGCCTATACTATCATGCATCATACAGCAGCACAGAACGTATAAGGTATATGGGGGATCTGTACGTCTTAGCCTGGCAATGGCAGTAACCTGTGTTATTATGTGACCTAGCACAGGACATTACAGGACAGCCTATACTAACATGCATCATACAGCAGCACAGAACGTATAAGGTATATGGGATCTGTACGTCTTAGCCTGGCAATGGCAGTAACCTGTGTTATTATGTGACCTAGCACAGGACATTACAGGACAGCCTATACTATCATGCATCATACAGCAGCACAGAACGGTATAAGGTATATGGGATCTGTACGTCTTAGCCTGGCAATGGCAGTAACCTGTGTTATTATGTGACCTAGCACAGGACATTACAGGACAGCCTATACTAACATGCATCATACAGCAGCACAGAACGGTATAAGGTATATGGGATCTGTACGTCTTAGCCTGGCAATGGCAGTAACCTGTGTTATTATGTGACCTAGCACAGGACATTACAGGACAGCCTATACTATCATGCATCATACAGCAGCACAGAACGGATAAGGTATATGGGGGATCTGTACGTCTTAGCCTGGCAATGGCAGTAACCTGTGTTATTATGTGACCTAGCACAGGACATTACAGGACAGCCTATACTAACATGCATCATACAGCAGCACAGAACGGTATAAGGTATATGGGATCTGTACGTCTTAGCCTGGCAATGGCAGTAACCTGTGTTATTATGTGACCTAGCACAGGACATTACAGGACAGCCTATACTATCATGCATCATACAGCAGCACAGAATGTATAAGGTATATGGGGGATCTGTACGTCTTAGCCTGGCAATGGCAGTAACCTGTGTTATTATGTGACCTAGCACAGGACATTACAGGACAGCCTATACTAACATGCATCATACAGCAGCACAGAACGGTATAAGGTATATGGGATCTGTACGTCTTAGCCTGGCAATGGCAGTAACCTGTGTTATTATGTGACCTAGCACAGGACATTACAGGACAGCCTATACTATAATGCATCATACAGCAGCACAGAATGTATAAGGTATATGGGATCTGTACGTCTTAGCCTGGTAATGGCAGTAACCTGTGTTATTATGTGACCTAGCACAGGACATTACAGGACAGCCTATACTAACATGCATCATACAGCAGCACAGAACGTATAAGGTATATGGGATCTGTACGTCTTAGCCTGGCAATGGCAGTAACCTGTGTTATTATGTGACCTAGCACAGGACATTACAGGACAGCCTATACTATCATGCATCATACAGCAGCACAGAACGTATAAGGTATATGGGGGATCTGTACGTCTTAGCCTGGCAATGGCAGTAACCTGTGTTATTATTATGTGACCTAGCACAGGACATTACAGGACAGCCTATACTAACATGCATCATACAGCAGCACAGAACGGTATAAGGTATATGGGATCTGTACGTCTTAGCCTGGCAATGGCAGTAACCTGTGTTATTATGTGACCTAGCACAGGACATTACAGGACAGCCTATACTATCATGCATCATACAGCAGCACAGAATGTATAAGGTATATGGGGGATCTGTACGTCTTAGCCTGGCAATGGCAGTAACCTGTGTTATTATGTGACCTAGCACAGGGCATTACAGGACAGCCTATACTATAATGCATCATACAGCAGCACAGAATGTATAAGGTATATGGGGGATCTGTACGTCTTAGCCTGGTAATGGCAGTAACCTGTGTTATTATGTGACCTAGCACAGGACATTACAGGACAGCCTATACTAACATGCATCATACAGCAGCACAGAACGTATAAGGTATACAGGATCTGTACGTCTTAGCCTGGCAATGGCAGTAACCTGTGTTATTATGTGACCTAGCACAGGACATTACAGGACAGCCTATACTATAATGCATCATACAGCAGCACAGAACGGTATAAGGTATATGGGATCTGTACGTCTTAGCCTGGCAATGGCAGTAACCTGTGTTATTATGGGACCTAGCACAGGACATTACAGGACAGCCTATACTAACATGCATCATACAGCAGCACAGAACGGTATAAGGTATATGGGATCTGTACGTCTTAGCCTGGCAATGGCAGTAACCTGTGTTATTATGTGACCTAGCACAGGACATTACAGGACAGCCTATACTATAATGCATCATACAGCAGCACAGAATGTATAAGGTATATGGGATCTGTACGTCTTAGCCTGGTAATGGCAGTAACCTGTGTTATTATATGACCTAGCACAGGACATTACAGGACAGCCTATACTAACATGCATCATACAGCAGCACAGAACGTATAAGGTATATGGGATCTGTACGTCTTAGCCTGGCAATGGCAGTAACCTGTGTTATTATGTGACCTAGCACAGGACATTACAGGACAGCCGTATACTATAATGCATCATACAGCAGCACAGAACGTATAAGGTATACAGGATCTGTACGTCTTAGCCTGGCAATGGCAGTAACCTGTGTTATTATGTGACCTAGCACAGGACATTACAGGACAGCCTATACTAACATGCATCATACAGCAGCACAGAACGGTATAAGGTATATGGGATCTGTACGTCTTAGCCTGGCAATGGCAGTAACCTGTGTTATTATGTGACCTAGCACAGGACATTACAGGACAGCCTATACTAACATGCATCATACAGCAGCACAGAACGTATAAGGTATACAGGATCTGTACGTCTTAGCCTGGCAATGGCAGTAACCTGTGTTATTATGTGACCTAGCACAGGACATTACAGGACAGCCTATACTATAATGCATCATACAGCAGCACAGAATGTATAAGGTATATGGGATCTGTACGTCTTAGCCTGGCAATGGCAGTAACCTGTGTTATTATGTGACCTAGCACAGGACATTACAGGACAGCCTATACTATCATGCATCATACAGCAGCACAGAACGGTATAAGGTATATGGGATCTGTACGTCTTAGCCTGGCAATGGCAGTAACCTGTGTTATTATGTGACCTAGTACAGGACATTACAGGACAGCCTATACTAACATGCATGATACAGCAGCACAGAACGGTATAAGGTATATGGGATCTGTACGTCTTAGCCTGGTAATGGCAGTAACCTGTGTTATTATGTGACCTAGCACAGGACATTACAGGACAGCCTATACTATCATGCATCATACAGCAGCACAGAACGGTATAAGGTATATGGGATCTGTACGTCTTAGCCTGGCAATGGCAGTAACCTGTGTTATTATGTGACCTAGTACAGGACATTACAGGACAGCCTATACTAACATGCATGATACAGCAGCACAGAACGGTATAAGGTATATGGGATCTGTACGTCTTAGCCTGGCAATGGCAGTAACCTGTGTTATTATGTGACCTAGCACAGGACATTACAGGACAGCCTATACTATCATGCATCATACAGCAGCACAGAACGGTATAAGGTATATGGGGGATCTGTACGTCTTAGCCTGGCAATGGCAGTAACCTGTGTTATTATGTGACCTAGCACAGGACATTACAGGACAGCCTATACTATCATGCATCATACAGCAGCACAGAACGGTATAAGGTATATGGGATCTGTACGTCTTAGCCTGGCAATGGCAGTAACCTGTGTTATTATGTGACCTAGTACAGGACATTACAGGACAGCCTATACTAACATGCATGATACAGCAGCACAGAACGGTATAAGGTATATGGGATCTGTACGTCTTAGCCTGGCAATGGCAGTAACCTGTGTTATTATGTGACCTAGCACAGGACATTACAGGACAGCCTATACTATCATGCATCATACAGCAGCACAGAACGGTATAAGGTATATGGGATCTGTACGTCTTAGCCTGGCAATGGCAGTAACCTGTGTTATTATGTGACCTAGCACAGGACATTACAGGACAGCCTATACTAACATGCATCATACAGCAGCACAGAACGGTATAAGGTATACAGGATCTGTACGTCTTAGCCTGGCAATGGCAGTAACCTGTGTTATTATGTGACCTAGCACAGGACATTACAGGACAGCCTATACTAACATGCATCATACAGCAGCACAGAACGGTATAAGGTATATGGGATCTGTACGTCTTAGCCTGGCAATGGCAGTAACCTGTGTTATTATGTGACCTAGCACAGGACATTACAGGACAGCCTATACTAACATGCATGATACAGCAGCACAGAACGGTATAAGGTATATGGGATCTGTACGTCTTAGCCTGGCAATGGCAGTAACCTGTGTTATTATGTGACCTAGCACAGGACATTACATGACAGCCTATACTAACATGCATCATACAGCAGCACAGAACGGTATAAGGTATATGGGATCTGTACGTCTTAGCCTGGCAATGGCAGTAACCTGTGTTATTATGTGACCTAGCACAGGACATTACAGGACAGCCTATACTATCATGCATCATACAGCAGCACAGAATGTATAAGGTATATGGGGGATCTGTACGTCTTAGCCTGGCAATGGCAGTAACCTGTGTTATTATGTGACCTAGCACAGGGCATTACAGGACAGCCTATACTATAATGCATCATACAGCAGCACAGAATGTATAAGGTATATGGGGGATCTGTACGTCTTAGCCTGGTAATGGCAGTAACCTGTGTTATTATGTGACCTAGCACAGGACATTACAGGACAGCCTATACTAACATGCATCATACAGCAGCACAGAACGTATAAGGTATACAGGATCTGTACGTCTTAGCCTGGCAATGGCAGTAACCTGTGTTATTATGTGACCTAGCACAGGACATTACAGGACAGCCTATACTATAATGCATCATACAGCAGCACAGAACGGTATAAGGTATATGGGATCTGTACGTCTTAGCCTGGCAATGGCAGTAACCTGTGTTATTATGGGACCTAGCACAGGACATTACAGGACAGCCTATACTAACATGCATCATACAGCAGCACAGAACGGTATAAGGTATATGGGATCTGTACGTCTTAGCCTGGCAATGGCAGTAACCTGTGTTATTATGTGACCTAGCACAGGACATTACAGGACAGCCTATACTATAATGCATCATACAGCAGCACAGAATGTATAAGGTATATGGGATCTGTACGTCTTAGCCTGGTAATGGCAGTAACCTGTGTTATTATGTGACCTAGCACAGGACATTACAGGACAGCCTATACTAACATGCATCATACAGCAGCACAGAACGTATAAGGTATATGGGATCTGTACGTCTTAGCCTGGCAATGGCAGTAACCTGTGTTATTATGTGACCTAGCACAGGACATTACAGGACAGCCGTATACTATAATGCATCATACAGCAGCACAGAACGTATAAGGTATACAGGATCTGTACGTCTTAGCCTGGCAATGGCAGTAACCTGTGTTATTATGTGACCTAGCACAGGACATTACAGGACAGCCTATACTAACATGCATCATACAGCAGCACAGAACGGTATAAGGTATATGGGATCTGTACGTCTTAGCCTGGCAATGGCAGTAACCTGTGTTATTATGTGACCTAGCACAGGACATTACAGGACAGCCTATACTAACATGCATCATACAGCAGCACAGAACGTATAAGGTATACAGGATCTGTACGTCTTAGCCTGGCAATGGCAGTAACCTGTGTTATTATGTGACCTAGCACAGGACATTACAGGACAGCCTATACTATAATGCATCATACAGCAGCACAGAATGTATAAGGTATATGGGATCTGTACGTCTTAGCCTGGCAATGGCAGTAACCTGTGTTATTATGTGACCTAGCACAGGACATTACAGGACAGCCTATACTATCATGCATCATACAGCAGCACAGAACGGTATAAGGTATATGGGATCTGTACGTCTTAGCCTGGCAATGGCAGTAACCTGTGTTATTATGTGACCTAGTACAGGACATTACAGGACAGCCTATACTAACATGCATGATACAGCAGCACAGAACGGTATAAGGTATATGGGATCTGTACGTCTTAGCCTGGTAATGGCAGTAACCTGTGTTATTATGTGACCTAGCACAGGACATTACAGGACAGCCTATACTATCATGCATCATACAGCAGCACAGAACGGTATAAGGTATATGGGATCTGTACGTCTTAGCCTGGCAATGGCAGTAACCTGTGTTATTATGTGACCTAGTACAGGACATTACAGGACAGCCTATACTAACATGCATGATACAGCAGCACAGAACGGTATAAGGTATATGGGATCTGTACGTCTTAGCCTGGCAATGGCAGTAACCTGTGTTATTATGTGACCTAGCACAGGACATTACAGGACAGCCTATACTATCATGCATCATACAGCAGCACAGAACGGTATAAGGTATATGGGGGATCTGTACGTCTTAGCCTGGCAATGGCAGTAACCTGTGTTATTATGTGACCTAGCACAGGACATTACAGGACAGCCTATACTATCATGCATCATACAGCAGCACAGAACGGTATAAGGTATATGGGATCTGTACGTCTTAGCCTGGCAATGGCAGTAACCTGTGTTATTATGTGACCTAGTACAGGACATTACAGGACAGCCTATACTAACATGCATGATACAGCAGCACAGAACGGTATAAGGTATATGGGATCTGTACGTCTTAGCCTGGCAATGGCAGTAACCTGTGTTATTATGTGACCTAGCACAGGACATTACAGGACAGCCTATACTATCATGCATCATACAGCAGCACAGAACGGTATAAGGTATATGGGATCTGTACGTCTTAGCCTGGCAATGGCAGTAACCTGTGTTATTATGTGACCTAGCACAGGACATTACAGGACAGCCTATACTAACATGCATCATACAGCAGCACAGAACGGTATAAGGTATACAGGATCTGTACGTCTTAGCCTGGCAATGGCAGTAACCTGTGTTATTATGTGACCTAGCACAGGACATTACAGGACAGCCTATACTAACATGCATCATACAGCAGCACAGAACGGTATAAGGTATATGGGATCTGTACGTCTTAGCCTGGCAATGGCAGTAACTTGTGTTATTATGTGACCTAGCACAGGACATTACAGGACAGCCTATACTAACATGCATGATACAGCAGCACAGAACGGTATAAGGTATATGGGATCTGTACGTCTTAGCCTGGCAATGGCAGTAACCTGTGTTATTATGTGACCTAGCACAGGACATTACATGACAGCCTATACTAACATGCATCATACAGCAGCACAGAACGGTATAAGGTATATGGGATCTGTACGTCTTAGCCTGGCAATGGCAGTAACCTGTGTTATTATGTGACCTAGCACAGGACATTACAGGACAGCCTATACTAACATGCATGATACAGCAGCACAGAACGGTATAAGGTATATGGGATCTGTACGTCTTAGCCTGGCAATGGCAGTAACCTGTGTTATTATGTGACCTAGCACAGGACATTACAGGACAGCCTATACTAACATGCATCATACAGCAGCACAGAACGTATAAGGTATACAGGATCTGTACGTCTTAGCCTGGCAATGGCAGTAACCTGTGTTATTATGTGACCTAGCACAGGACATTACAGGACAGCCTATACTATCATGCATCATACAGCAGCACAGAACGGTATAAGGTATATGGGATCTGTACGTCTTAGCCTGGTAATGGCAGTAACCTGTGTTATTATGTGACCTAGCACAGGACATTACAGGACAGCCTATACTATCATGCATCATACAGCAGCACAGAACGTATAAGGTATACAGGATCTGTACGTCTTAGCCTGGCAATGGCAGTAACCTGTGTTATTATGTGACCTAGCACAGGACATTACAGGACAGCCTATACTAACATGCATCATACAGCAGCACAGAACGGTATAAGGTATATGGGATCTGTACGTCTTAGCCTGGCAATGGCAGTAACCTGTGTTATTATGTGACCTAGCACAGGACATTACAGGACAGCCTATACTATAATGCATCATACAGCAGCACAGAACGGTATAAGGTATATGGGATCTGTACGTCTTAGCCTGGCAATGGCAGTAACCTGTGTTATTATGTGACCTAGCACAGGACATTACAGGACAGCCTATACTATAATGCATCATACAGCAGCACAGAACGGTATAAGGTATATGGGATCTGTACGTCTTAGCCTGGCAATGGCAGTAACCTGTGTTATTATGTGACCTAGCACAGGACATTACAGGACAGCCTATACTATCATGCATCATACAGCAGCACAGAACGGTATAAGGTATATGGGATCTGTACGTCTTAGCCTGGCAATGGCAGTAACCTGTGTTATTATGTGACCTAGCACAGGACATTACAGGACAGCCTATACTATAATGCATCATACAGCAGCACAGAACGTATAAGGTATACAGGATCTGTACGTCTTAGCCTGGCAATGGCAGTAACCTGTGTTATTATGTGACCTAGCACAGGACATTACAGGACAGCCTATACTAACATGCATCATACAGCAGCACAGAATGTATAAGGTATATGGGATCTGTACGTCTTAGCCTGGCAATGGCAGTAACCTGTGTTATTATGTGACCTAGCACAGGACATTACAGGACAGCCTATACTATCATGCATCATACAGCAGCACAGAACGTATAAGGTATACAGGATCTGTACGTCTTAGCCTGGCAATGGCAGTAACCTGTGTTATTATGTGACCTAGCACAGGACATTACAGGACAGCCTATACTATCATGCATCATACAGCAGCACAGAACGGTATAAGGTATATGGGATCTGTACGTCTTAGCCTGGCAATGGCAGTAACCTGTGTTATTATGTGACCTAGCACAGGACATTACAGGACAGCCTATACTAACATGCATCATACAGCAGCACAGAACGGTATAAGGTATATGGGATCTGTACGTCTTAGCCTGGCAATGGCAGTAACCTGTGTTATTATGTGACCTAGCACAGGACATTACAGGACAGCCTATACTATCATGCATCATACAGCAGCACAGAACGGTATAAGGTATATGGGATCTGTACGTCTTAGCCTGGCAATGGCGGTAACCTGTGTTATTATGTGACCTAGCACAGGACATTACATGACAGCCTATACTATAATGCATCATACAGCAGCACAGAACGGTATAAGGTATATGGGATCTGTACGTCTTAGCCTGGCAATGGCAGTAACCTGTGTTATTATGTGACCTAGCACAGGACATTACATGACAGCCTATACTATAATGCATCATACAGCAGCACAGAACGGTATAAGGTATACAGGATCTGTACGTCTTAGCCTGGCAATGGCAGTAACCTGTGTTATTATGTGACCTAGCACAGGACATTACAGGACAGCCTATACTAACATGCATCATACAGCAGCACAGAACGGTATACGGTATATGGGATCTGTACGTCTTAGCCTGGCAATGGCAGTAACCTGTGTTATTATGTGACCTAGCACAGGACATTACAGGACAGCCTATACTAACATGCATGATACAGCAGCACAGAACGGTATAAGGTATATGGGATCTGTACGTCTTAGCCTGGCAATGGCAGTAACCTGTGTTATTATGTGACCTAGCACAGGACATTACAGGACAGCCTATACTAACATGCATCATACAGCAGCACAGAACGTATAAGGTATACAGGATCTGTACGTCTTAGCCTGGCAATGGCAGTAACCTGTGTTATTATGTGACCTAGCACAGGACATTACAGGACAGCCTATACTATCATGCATCATACAGCAGCACAGAACGGTATAAGGTATATGGGATCTGTACGTCTTAGCCTGGTAATGGCAGTAACCTGTGTTATTATGTGACCTAGCACAGGACATTACAGGACAGCCTATACTATCATGCATCATACAGCAGCACAGAACGTATAAGGTATACAGGATCTGTACGTCTTAGCCTGGCAATGGCAGTAACCTGTGTTATTATGTGACCTAGCACAGGACATTACAGGACAGCCTATACTAACATGCATCATACAGCAGCACAGAACGGTATAAGGTATATGGGATCTGTACGTCTTAGCCTGGCAATGGCAGTAACCGGTGTTATTATGTGACCTAGCACAGGACATTACAGGACAGCCTATACTATAATGCATCATACAGCAGCACAGAACGGTATAAGGTATATGGGATCTGTACGTCTTAGCCTGGCAATGGCAGTAACCTGTGTTATTATGTGACCTAGCACAGGACATTACAGGACAGCCTATACTATAATGCATCATACAGCAGCACAGAACGGTATAAGGTATATGGGATCTGTACGTCTTAGCCTGGCAATGGCAGTAACCTGTGTTATTATGTGACCTAGCACAGGACATTACAGGACAGCCTATACTAACATGCATCATACAGCAGCACAGAATGTATAAGGTATATGGGATCTGTACGTCTTAGCCTGGCAATGGCAGTAACCTGTGTTATTATGTGACCTAGCACAGGACATTACAGGACAGCCTATACTAACATGCATCATACAGCAGCACAGAACGGTATAAGGTATATGGGATCTGTACGTCTTAGCCTGGCAATGGCAGTAACCTGTGTTATTATGTGACCTAGCACAGGACATTACAGGACAGCCTATACTAACATGCATGATACAGCAGCACAGAACGGTATAAGGTATATGGGATCTGTACGTCTTAGCCTGGCAATGGCAGTAACCTGTGTTATTATGTGACCTAGCACAGGACATTACATGACAGCCTATACTAACATGCATCATACAGCAGCACAGAACGGTATAAGGTATATGGGATCTGTACGTCTTAGCCTGGCAATGGCAGTAACCTGTGTTATTATGTGACCTAGCACAGGACATTACAGGACAGCCTATACTAACATGCATGATACAGCAGCACAGAACGGTATAAGGTATATGGGATCTGTACGTCTTAGCCTGGCAATGGCAGTAACCTGTGTTATTATGTGACCTAGCACAGGACATTACAGGACAGCCTATACTAACATGCATCATACAGCAGTACAGAACGTATAAGGTATACAGGATCTGTACGTCTTAGCCTGGCAATGGCAGTAACCTGTGTTATTATGTGACCTAGCACAGGACATTACAGGACAGCCTATACTATCATGCATCATACAGCAGCACAGAACGGTATAAGGTATATGGGATCTGTACGTCTTAGCCTGGTAATGGCAGTAACCTGTGTTATTATGTGACCTAGCACAGGACATTACAGGACAGCCTATACTATCATGCATCATACAGCAGCACAGAACGTATAAGGTATACAGGACCTGTACGTCTTAGCCTGGCAATGGCAGTAACCTGTGTTATTATGTGACCTAGCACAGGACATTACAGGACAGCCTATACTAACATGCATCATACAGCAGCACAGAACGGTATAAGGTATATGGGATCTGTACGTCTTAGCCTGGCAATGGCAGTAACCTGTGTTATTATGTGACCTAGCACAGGACATTACAGGACAGCCTATACTATAATGCATCATACAGCAGCACAGAACGGTATAAGGTATATGGGATCTGTACGTCTTAGCCTGGCAATGGCAGTAACCTGTGTTATTATGTGACCTAGCACAGGACATTACAGGACAGCCTATACTATAATGCATCATACAGCAGCACAGAACGGTATAAGGTATATGGGATCTGTACGTCTTAGCCTGGCAATGGCAGTAACCTGTGTTATTATGTGACCTAGCACAGGACATTACAGGACAGCCTATACTAACATGCATCATACAGCAGCACAGAATGTATAAGGTATATGGGATCTGTACGTCTTAGCCTGGCAATGGCAGTAACCTGTGTTATTATGTGACCTAGCACAGGACATTACAGGACAGCCTATACTATCATGCATCATACAGCAGCACAGAACGGTATAAGGTATATGGGATCTGTACGTCTTAGCCTGGCAATGGCAGTAACCTGTGTTATTATGTGACCTAGCACAGGACATTACAGGACAGCCTATACTAACATGCATCATACAGCAGCACAGAACGGTATAAGGTATATGGGATCTGTACGTCTTAGCCTGGCAATGACAGTAACCTGTGTTATTATGTGACCTAGCACAGGACATTACAGGACAGCCTATACTAACATGCATGATACAGCAGCACAGAACGGTATAAGGTATATGGGATCTGTACGTCTTAGCCTGGCAATGGCAGTAACCTGTGTTATTATGTGACCTAGCACAGGACATTACAGGACAGCCTATACTAACATGCATCATACAGCAGCACAGAACGTATAAGGTATACAGGATCTGTACGTCTTAGCCTGGCAATGGCAGTAACCTGTGTTATTATGTGACCTAGCACAGGACATTACAGGACAGCCTATACTAACATGCATCATACAGCAGCACAGAACGTATAAGGTATATGGGATCTGTACGTCTTAGCCTGGCAATGGCAGTAACCTGTGTTATTATGTGACCTAGCACAGGACATTACAGGACAGCCTATACTATCATGCATCATACAGCAGCACAGAACGTATAAGGTATATGGGGGATCTGTACGTCTTAGCCTGGCAATGGCAGTAACCTGTGTTATTTGAGCAATACGTCAGCTATACTATCTAATTCCTTTTATCTTCTCACCAAGGAATTGCACTTGCTTTGATTTATATATTATTTGAATGATAGAGAATGTGACTTAAATCTGTTTCCTTTGCAAATGAATCCCAGTCTTTCCTCGGGATGCTTTAGTGACAGTAACATATTTTGCTTTATAACTTACTAGAGCTGCTATGCTTCGTTAGCCTGCAACAGGATTTTAATGCACTAATTAAACCAAGGACCTGACTCAGTAAAGTCGTCTCGTCTATACGAATGTTCAAACGCTGAGTAAACATATAAAATAGACTTGCAAAGAGATATATAAGATTAGATATATAGGATATAAGATTAGATATATAGGATAGCAATACAATCTGCCATATTTAAGACGTGTGGGTTAACATTAGAGAGGTAATGATCTGCAACAGGTGGCTGTGTATTTACCGTAATACTGGTAAACAGACGTTATCTGTATTCACAGTACATTAGGTCTGCCTATGTTACTGTACGACCATCCCTAGGCACCATACACTCCAGCACTGAAAAACAAAGCCTGTTAAAAGCTAAGAAAAAGTCTTGTACTTTGTCCTGGCTCCTAACAGAGCATTCGCAGTGGGTTCTCAAAGCCTCCCTGCAGCATAGTGATCTCGGGGACTGATTCAGTGGTGAACGCAGATCGAGCGATTGTTTGCCATTGCGCATGCGTATAAGCTGCACTGTGCGTGCGCAGCGATCGCATTGCGATTACCAATGCACAAAGGAATCCATCGCAGAGTGAGTGACAGACTGTCAGTTTGGGGAGTTGTGACGGTTTGGTTAGAAAAACTCCATTTGATCGCCGTTTCATGGGCATGCAAGACTTAGCCACTGTGATTATTTACACAGCATGAGAGCTCTCTGCGTGCCACTGTCTGCGGCCGGTCAGACCTGCTGTGACTGCCCGATGTGTGTCGATGGTACCGAATTTTACGCAGAAGAGCGGCATTGGACGGATATGAGAAAGGAGTACTGGGCGTCTTTATGCCAGGCGAGCTTTGGCAGGCATTGGCATATTATCGCAGCTGTGTTTCGAGCGAATTCGCAGCTGCGATTGCATTATCGATCGCTGCTAAATCAGGCCCCCAGTATATTACAATTAATGTGTAGCACATGGATGGCAGAGAGTCTGTGTGCAGGTCCTTTTTGTATTCATTATTTTTTAGAACATTTAATTTATTCATTAAGTTACTTATACAGTATAATGCATATTGCATTGGGAACAAAACACTAAGTAAAACAAAACTAGGCAATAACACACAAAGAGGCAAGACCAGCAGAGTCAGAGGGCATTAAGCAGGCTGTAAGGACGAGCGTAGAATTCCTGATCTCAAGACCTTTGCTTGCGAGTCCTTAGTAAACGCTTGCCTAATTTACCGTACGCTGTTCCAAACGCTTCCATTTCTTTTTTCAGTTACAGAGATGACAGGAAATATGGAAGACAAGTTCTCCTATGGTGAGTATTCATGAAGACTAGACTGGGATCAGAATAACACGCTTCCTAGTAGAGGTCAAAATGACCGGACCCCAAAGATCCATTTTTAAAGATCATTGACCTTGAGAAGTCACTTTCCGGGTGTTATCTGATTCACAACTAACATTTAATCCATCTGCGACCTATTTATCAATATGGCACAAATACAAAATCCTATTGTATTTATGTGATCCGTAATGGCTATTGAATGCTCCCCAGATTAAAAACTATATACAACCAGACTAGGGGCTCTTATATGCACCTTTGTATGGCTCTTGGGCTCTATGGCAATCACATGCATTTCTACTGCTGTCTTCAGTATGCTAGCCTGGTACGTGAAAAAACAAACATTATCATAAGTCTGCATGCTATAAAAGTTTTGTGTAAAATTCCTATGAAGGGTGTGGTAGAAACTGTTTAAAGGGGATTGAAACTTGCAATATTTATGGGAAAGGATGAGTGGCGCAGCAGCAGGAGAGTATAGGACAGTGTTGTATGTAAGTTGATCATGTGATGCACACATGCAATACAGTTATTTATTAAAAAAAGTTTACACTAAAACTTAATTTAATGAAAATATTGATATCTTAGAGCACATAGAAGAGCATGGACAGGGATAAATAACCCAACTAATCAGCTGGCTGCAGATATCATTGTCCTCACAAAGATCCATCAAACAATCTCTCTATCCAAATACAATATAAAGCTGGGTAGTAGAGCTCCTAATCAGTGGTCTCCTTTGTCCCTTGTATATACACACGGCCTGATTCACAGCTACACACAAGTCCATTTTGAGTCCAAGTGGAACTTATGCAACTATTTAGTGTTGTATCACCTCAGTCACATCTCCTCTTCCAGCTAATTGGGTGTAACTGTATGGCAATGGGGGGTACGCATGGAGGTGTTTTGAGGGTGTGTCGTGGGTGGGAATTGCGAGCTATACTGAGTTGATGGTACACAGATTTCTGCCTGATTTTGGATGGATCTCTTTAATGAGGTATAGAGCATAAGGGGCACTTTCAGGGACATTGCATAAGAGGCACTACTACAGTGGGCAGTGCATAAGGGGACACTACTACTGGGGGCATTAAGGTGCATATGGAATGGAAAGGAATGTTCCCAGAATGACGACAATTGGTGGCGTGTCATTTTTCAGTGGCCATGTCCCTTGTGGCTACGCCCATTTTTTTGGAGTGAGCGCATACTGTTGGGGTGGGGGTGGGGGCATCATTTTTCATCTTGCCCTGGGCGCCAAAGACCTTAGTTACGCCACTGCTTGTTCCAGAGCTTTATTCTAGTGCTGCCGCTCACAAACATAATATATACACTACAAAAGGGATCCTGGTCATCTCAGACTTCTCCCCCTCTCCATCCCCCTCTCTATCCACTGGTCCACCCACACTGTGACCCTCTTTCCCCCCCCCCCTCTCCCCCCACTCCTTTCTGTGCACTGCTCTTTCCCAGCCTCATTCTTATCCTCGTTCCCAGTGGGTCCTCCTCCTCTCCGGTTACGTTACAGTCTCCCTAGCAGTGGGAGCTGTTGGACAGGAGTCGTGCTCAGGCTCCCACCCCACATGCATTTTGGAGATGGGAAAAACCTTGGCATAGATAGATAGATAGATAGATAGATAGATAGATAGATAGATAGATAGATAGATAGATACGAGATGGAAGATAGATAGATATGAGATAGATAGATAGATATAAGAGATAGATAGATAGAAGATAGATAGATAGAAGATAGACAGATATGAGATAGATAGAAGATAGATAGATATGAGATAGATAGATATGAGATAGATATAAGATAGATAGATATAACATAGGTAGATAGATATAAGAGATAGATAGATAGAAGATAGATAGATATGAGAGATAGATAGATAGAAGATTGATAGATATTAGATAGATATAAGATAGATAGATAGATATGAGATAGATAGATATGAGATAGATAGATAGATAGATATGAGATAGATAGATATGAGATAGATAGATAGATATAAGATAGATAGATATTAGATAGATATAAGATAGATAGATATATAGATAGATATGAGATAGATATAAGATAGATAGATAGATAGATATGAGATAGATGATAGATAGATAGATAGATAGATAGATAGATAGATAGATAGATAGATAGATAGATAGATAGATATGAGATAGATAGATATGAGATAGATAGATAGATAGATAGATAGATAGATAGATAGATAGATAGATAGATAGATAGATAGATAGATAGATGGATGGATGGATATAAGATACATAGATGCAAACACATAATGCATTGCTATGTAGCAGAGGCAATTGGAGAACAAATTGCATCTAGCAAGTTAAACGTGTATCGTTGGTCTGTAATGATTTCTCTAGCACTAGATCTTGCTCAGTGAGAGGGTTTCTTATAAGTAGAAATCTCATCCTCCTTTTTCCTATAACCGCAGATTACGAGACTATCAGGAGGGGAGGTCTGATCTTTGCAGTTGCAGCCTTTGTGATAGGGATCCTGGTCATTTTCAGTGAGTATCCTGAATTTCTAACTACTGTAATGAAACTATGGGGCTGATTCAGCTGCGCTGCTGATCACAGATTCCCGATAGTCGGAGATTTGTGCTTGCATGAGCAGAACGGGTCCTGCGTGATTGGACGCAAAGCAGCAGCAGACTGTCAGCGATTGACAGTCTGCTGCCATTTGTGGATGGGGAGGGGGCGGTTACGGCCTCAGTTTCCCAAAACGGAGGCGTGTCGTTGTCGTTGGGCGGGGGAGGGAAGAGGCCAGGATCTCCATGGGCTGACAGAGATTTCCTGGCCTCTTTCCCTCATCTGCGATGGCCAGCTGCGTAACCCCATGGTTACTGAGCCAGCCGAGGATCACGCAGATGATGAAATGCTGCATCCAAGGACGCAGCTCTGATCACTAATGCATGCGGGATGCATGATCCTGCTGCATTAACATAATAACATGGAGGAAATTGCAAAGCTGCTTGTATGCGGCCATGTAATTCCATCCTGTGCTGAATCAGGCCCTATATACATATACTTGTCGGTCACCACATGCCTATCTGCCCCCATTCTGCCACAGGCATCTCACTCCAAGGGGCATATTTACTAATTATCAGGTTTTAGACATGATAAATATACTTTCTTATTGCTGCTATTCAGGGAGGAGGGGGGGGGGTGACGATGGTGGGTGACTTACGTTTGGATATGCAGGTTACGGTGCCTTAAGCCAGGTGCTCAGTCGCAGCAACCTGCATTCACCAACTTAAGTGCCGGCCTCCATGCTATTAGCGCACGCGCTAAGCCAGTAACCAGCATCGCCCCCTAGTTTAGTGACAGATTTCTGCTCACACCTCAGGAGGGTGAGAGCAGAAATCCTCTACGCTGGGGTAACAGCACGGACAATTGAATAGCTCTGGGAACTCAGGACCTCATTCAGAGCCGGACGCTATTTGCGCTCGCTCGTTCAGAAAAAGGGGATGGCTATTTAAATTGAGCGCTCGCTCTTTGCGGTCTGTTGACGCCTCTATGTCTGAGCGAGCATCCAAAACATGCGCCGCTATTTTGTAAAGATGCCCCTTGGCCGCTCGCATCATACGTCATCTCCGCTATGTTATTTGATTAATCGAGTACATCGAAAGGCGTATGAACTGCTCGCTATTCTTGTGGTAGCATTTTCCTATCACAATCATGCGAGCAGTTCAGGCTAAAAGACAACCAAGTGACGTGGACGATGACGCTGCTTTGTTAATTATGCACACCCATAAAACGCCCGTTTTGACCGTTTGGCACGCCTGCGTTCGGATCTCCACGCCCCGTATTCAAGCACCTTCCCCTGTTACCACCCACAAACGCCTCATCCTGTCACTCAAATTAGCAGGCCCTCGCTATTTTGCGAGCGCACGATTTCCGACCGCAATGACTGGTTGGCGCATGCGCATTACGACCCATACGCATGCGCAGATGTGCGAACATCGCTTACGAGCGGCTCTGAATCAGGACCTCATTCCCACTGAATTCCGCCCATTGTGACCACATACATCTAAATACATTACTAAAGGTATTGTGCGCATGTCTTTAACTACAGGAATGGCCACAAAGGTTTCAATTAATTTGTTATGTAAAATATTACATAAATGCAGGCTACCAACTAAACCAGTGGCAGGCAACCAGTGGCACTCCATCTGCTGTGGAACTATACCTCCCAGCATGCTTTGCAACAGTTTTGCTGTTAGATCATGCAGGGGCCCCGAGAGGGGGGGGAGTTGGTACTAATTACCCGGGCCCGGGCTTGCTAGAGAGGCCAGGTGGGGGCCCAGGGCCGGCACCACTCCCCCACCCCTCTTACATCACAGCAGCCTAGCACACACTAAGCAGCAGCCACAGCAGTCTCCTATGCCTGTGGGGGAGCAATCAAGCTGATCGCGCCCCCCACTGGTTATACACCAGGCTGAGGGGGCTCACTGCGCCACCCTCGCCAGCGCCGCAAAACTTTTTTTTTTTTTAAACCTAAGAAGGCGGCTCCCACGATTAGGCCACACCCCCTTTTTACCGAGGCCTGGTGGGACTCTTGGCGGGTCTGAGAGCATGCTAAAACTGTGGCAGAGCATGCTGGGATGTGTAGTTCCACAGCAGCTGTAGAGCCACTGGTTGCCTACCCATGAACTAAATAAACGAGAACTAATTGGCTTTAGTATTTTAAAACACCTCTCACAGGGCATCTCAATACATCTCCCGGCGTCTGCGACATTTGCCTATTTCCGCACAGGAGCTGTGCAGAAATTTGCAGCGGCGGCATTAGCGTAATCCCTGAATCAGCCCCATAGTCATTCCATTTAAAGCAGAAATTTGTTTAAAGGTAAAACCAATCTGCCTTAAAACTAATTGCCACTTTAAATCCAGTGACTATCTTGAATCACAGTGGCTCCCACAAATCCCAGGCTATTAGTATTGGACCACAGAGTCCCATTCCCACTACAGCAGTAATTTTGCTCATGCTCGGGACTGTCTGCAGTCAGAATAAAGCGCACTTATCACATGACCATATACATGAGTCATCCCCGTTCTGTCCCACAGAACATTGGGGGTCATTCAGACCCGCTCGCGAGCGGCAGTACGCTCGCAAGCGGGTCGATGTTCCCCACTGCGCATGCGCACGACGGAGGGAGCTCCGTCGTGCGCATGCGCGAGACCCGGGGAGCGATGGGCTTTCCATCGCTCCGGGTCTCGCACCAAAGGGGGCGTGCTGTCGATGTTGATTGACAGCACGCCCCCTTTGGTGGGCGTGCCGGGGGCATGCCTGCCAGACGGAGGCGTTCCCATGGGAACGCCTACCGTCTGAAGCCGGCCCCACTGACATCACTAGTGATGTCAGTGGGTGTGATTTTGGCTCTGATAGAGCCAAAATCACTCCAGGGCTTGTGGCAGGGAGACCCTACCGCAGGGTCTCCGTCGCAAGTCCGATGGTTGCGATGGTCAAGACCATCGCGACCATCTTTTTGGCCTCTCGCATATGCTGTGGGTGGTCACCCACAGCTATGCAAGCATCCAGGAGGCCGCTCCATTTTCATGAAGGAGGGCCCTGATTCAGAGCGAGCGCTCTGGTCAGAGCGTTCAGCTCTGAATCAGGCCCATTGTCAGCACACTGAGCCAGTGCAGCTATGCTGGCGTAGGTGGGTGTCTGATACATATGCAGCCTAACAGGTGAAATTAATTGCCCTGGGTCGGGGAAGGGGGGCAAAAGATTGGGGCTGGAGCACATGCACCACCTTAATCTGTCTCTTCTAAAATACCCTCAATATAGAGCACTGCATATGTCCGGTCTTTATAAAAAAAAAAAAAAAAGGATAATAATATATATATTATAATATAATAATAATAATATTTTTAAGATTTCAATATACAGTACAAACATCTGTCCCTTGTCATAGCTTCGTCATACAGTACCTCTATTATGTTTACATTAAAATGCTTTACATTTAGTGAAAAAGGAATGTCCTTTCACAAACGATTATAATACTAGTTCTATGCACATCGGTAATAAAGGGATTATAAACCATTGATGCCAAAAAATAAGAATCCTTTGTCTACTGTAACTCTGAAGGTGCGTACACACACAACGATTTTTTGAACGATTTAATTATAACGACGACGGTAACGTTCAATCGTTCCAAAAATCGTTCATTGTAAAACGATGAACGATTATCGTTCATGCGCATTCACGTTTGTCGATTGTAGTTTGTAGTTCAGTCAGACTGGCCAACTGAACGATTTTCAATAGAAGTTGCAACATTTTTCCTTCAACACACAGAAAATCGTTTATTGTGTAAAGTAAAACCAACTAGTTTGTAAAACGATTTTCGTTCACTTTTTCAAGGGAAAAACTGAACGAAAATTGTTCAACGAAAATCGTTCATTACTTACATCGTTGTGTGTGTACGCACCTTTAGTAATAAAGAAATAACAGTTTGCATTGATTTTGCATTACTCTAGATCAGTGATTCCCAACCTCGGTCCTCGAGGCACACTAACAGTCCTGGTTTTAGTGATATCCATGCTTAAGCACAGATGGTTAAATCAAAATAACTAAGGTACTAATTAAGTCACCTGTGCTCAACTATGGCTAACCTTAAAACCTGGACTGTTAGTGTGCCTTGAGGACTGTGGTTGGGAACCCCTGCTCTAGATTGACCTCTCACTTGATAAATCATCTTTATCTGTGCATGCACATGACTTGACAATGAGGGATTCATGTAGCATTGAACACACATTTCCATACTGCGCATGTGCATAAAAAAAGACGTACGCTTGGGTCTGTACTCTGTATGCAGATTTAGTTGCATCTTACGCTTCTGCCTTCATATGCTTAGAAAGGCGGAATAGAGGCATTCTTACTGCAACATCCAAAATTATTTTATAGAAAATCTGTGTTAAACTTTCCCCCCTTAACTTTTTTTTCAGGTGGAAGATTCCGCTGTGGTAGGAAAAAACAGCTAAGGTGAGTGTTAACCACTACTATTTTTGCACAAGGCTTTTTTTCCCCTCAATGCAATACACAAGCATGACCACCAGAGGGAACTCATTGCACATAATTCTCTCTTTTATCTCCAACAGAGCCATGACGGATGATTTGTGATTTTCAAATACAAAGTTTATTATTAGGAGAAGGTAAGGAATGATATTTATCATGTAATGGGGAAAATGTATGCAGGCTCAACAGTTCATTGTTCATTGTCCTGGCTCCCAGGAAACCTTTCTTGACTCCTTTTATGGGAGTCATTTTCACTACAGCTACTGTCCTAGCAGTACAGTGTTCAGCTATGTGTGATTGTGACTAGGCCTATTCATTAACTTTAATGGGCCCATTGCACATCCGGTTTTAGGTAACGGGCCTAGTCATCATTAGTGGCCCAATGAGACCTCTGGCCATTCATCAACCTCTGAGACTGAAAGTTTTTGTAGTTTGGTTGCAGGAACCGACAGTATCTTCAGATGGAGTTAGTTCCCGGAGCCCCGCTGTTTCCTATTGGAAGGAGTTCCAGAGTGCAAAGGGAGATCCATTCGGATCCTTCCGGCCCTCATTGTGCTCAAACCCAGCTGACGCATTCGCACTTACACTGCCGATCTTTGTAAACTTTCACCTCTACTCAGTAGCGATGACAGTGCTAGGTATTGTGGGACAGCTGCTAAACTGCTCCGGTTATTTTTTATCCAACGCTGCAACTCAGGCAAATTGGATACTTATAACCCTTTTACACTGGCCAAAAAACCTGGTTTTTCCTGTGTCAACCCTTGTCACATCTAAGTGGAAAAGGGGCCATGGTTGGATTTCTGGGAAAAGTGACCCAGCAATCCAACCCGGCTAGTGAGCAGGGCTGAACACTGGACCGACCTGTGTAACCATGCAGTGTGAACAGGTGACCCAGGTCATCCGACCCTGGTCCTGTTAACACCCTATTTAGAGCAGTCTTACCGGCACTTGGAGATGAGGTCATCTCCAAGTGCCGGCAGAGGAAAACCCTCAGCAATAACCCGGGTCACGTCTGTGGTGTATACGGGTTTCAAGCCGATGGGGCGCCATAATGAATAGTTCCCTGCATGTGGTGTTCAAAACTGTTCAACTCTCAAATTTAACAGTAAAAAATATTTGCTCAAAAATATATGTTGCAAGTGATCTGCATTAATGACGTTTTATTAGGTAAACCATTAATATGCATATTTGTTCTCTCCAACAGGGAGTAGATGCTTGTACTGCTGAACTGAATTCCCCATCTACCCATCATACATCGGGGAAGCAGGCAGACACACTTCTATGTAATTGGAGGAATGCCATCTACTTTCATGATAATATGTTACATATGTAAAATGTATAGTAGTCACATATCAGGAGACACTCCCTGCTTCATCTGCTAAAAAAGTCTTGTAATTATGTTACTTATGATAATGGTATTATGTGTAAGACAGTGACTTCTGCAATAACTAAGGTAGTCACTATTTGTATTACTATAGATGAACTCATCATAAGTCATTGTTGGCAAAACTAGGTGTGCTACAATTTCACCAACATAGGGGGAGACCACAATTCCTCTATGTTAATGAAAACCAATGGGTGACTGCGTAATGCAACTGTAAAAGTACATTGCATGCCGTCCTTAGTGCTACATTATTAGCTATCATGATCTACAGCAGGGGCGTCCAAACTTTTTTTTTCTTGGAGCGCCGTATTAAGAGAATGACTTTGGGTGGAGGGCCTCAACTTTTTTTGGTTCTTTGCTGAGTAAATGTATTTCTAAGAAACTCTAAAACTGACAGAAATATCTTGAAATAAATGTATTTGATTTTAGATTTAAATGTTGCTCACTGCCTCATAGAGGCGTCTCCAGTTCATTTTGTTCCACACACACAGTAATGCCCCCACTTAATAATATATCACACAGTAATGCTCCCAACTGGTAATATGCTACAGTGATCATACAGTTTTATACGCCAGCCTCAGAGACCCCCATGAGTCCTTTCCCTGTATGTGTCAGCTTGAGCCCCCTCAGTACTGCCAATTTATGTGCCAGCCTCATAGTCCCATCAGTCCTGCCCCTTTATGTGCCAGCCTCAGAGCTCACATCAGTCCTGCCCCTTTAAATGAGTATTCATTCTAGCACCCTGCAGCTGTTACAACCCACACAGATCCTCTTTCTTGCCTGAGGTGTTGTGCTCTGCTCTGGTGCTTCTAGCACACTCTGGTCTGTAGTGCAGCAGTTTGTTGCATCAGCTGTGTGCTAGAAGCACCAGAGCAGAGTGACACTCCAGGCAGAAAATAGGAACTGGACCTATATGCCCCCATCAATCCTGCCCTTTGAAGTGTCAGCCTCAGAGCCCTCTCAGTCTGCTCCGGTATATAGATTATGTTTACAATACATGTTCCTGTACATTGCATTGCCATTCTTCTTATGTTCTCTATACTTAAAGATTGCTTAAAGATCCTTAAATGTCCTCCAATTCAGCAGTTAAATATTCCTGACTTAGTTTATGTATATGTGTTTTAACGTATTATTAAAATTGTATACGTTGTCTGTGATTTCCTTATTAGGAGACATAGTATAAAGCACACAGATCTCTCACTGAGGGGAACACAATTAGAAGCGAGGGGATGTAGCACCCGGAATGAGTGCCCGGAGCTAATCAATTCCTGCACTGTGTTTCCGCGACTAGTAGATTTATTCTCTGAGGTGCGAGCAGAAATCCGTGCTAACTAGTGCCTCACGCATAGTCGTGGTCTTACCGCATCGTGAGCGGTATTTAAATTGTAAAATCTAGTTTATGGCAACTAAGCCCCGGGTATTTATCGCTGTAAACTGCATCTCCCAATTTAAGTGGGTTTATAATTGAATAGCTCCAGGCACTCATCCCGGGGGCTACATCCCCTCCCTTCTATTTGAATTCCCCTCATTGTTTGGTTCTATTGGGGAGAAATTCTCTCTGTCTCTGAATATACGTTTCTTTGCTGGCCAGTTGGAGACCTTAGGTACTGTAGGGGAGAGTGGGGTAAGATGAGACAGTTTTTACTAATGTCCCATAGGCAATGAAAAATTAGACAGAAGTAAAACAAAAACATCTACCTTTATTTCAGGATGTCTCCTGTCAATCAAAAATGATAAGAATGAATCAATGACAAAGGGCTGTGAAAGTGTGACGTCTCATACAAAAATAAAAGTGGTCTTGTGGCTCAACTTGACCCAGATTAGGGGTAAATTGATCCATGTAATGGGTAAATGAAGCTATCCCAGGGTAAATTGATTTATTGACTTTTTCAAGTTTAAACCTGAGCATAATTAAAAAAATATATATGCATTTTTCTTAGTCTTATTTCTTTTCTTAAAAAGTTCCTTTAAATAAAATAAAATCATCCAAATAAAGTTTATCATTCAAACAATTAAACTATTTTCATACATCATCTCTTCAGCATTTCAGCAACTATTCAGCATTCCCCATGAAGGTTGCAGGGAATTATGAAGTGTTGCTCCCTCCTTGCCGTTCCTATAGCCTTTTGTGGCTGAGGTAGTTTCTTCATCACTTTGTGGGGAATATGCCACATTATTTTTCTTGAATGGAAAAGTGGGTTTGCCAGTGCTCCCCCGGAGAAATCTTGCGCTCACTTCGTCACCCTCAAGTTTCTGAGCCGCATGATATCACGCCGAAGGGCCCGCCCGCCAGCGCCGGTAAGGACAGCAGCACCGGCTCCGCCAGAGCATCCTCAGGATGATCCGGGAGCTGTACAGACTGGGGGGCGCTGTAGCATTGACACTGGCTGCAGAGAGCCGTTCCAGCAGGGGCGTTTCTAGAGAGGAGGGGGCCCGTGTGCAGTCTCTGATGTGGGCCCCCTCCACTCCGCCCGGCGGCCAGCGCCGGAGTTATAGACTCTGGGCACTAGAGTGTGCCCAGAGTCTATAATGTATGCACAGGGCACCAGGAAAATGGCCACAGCGGCCATTTTACCTGTACTGCGCATGCGCAAATGATGTGAAAATGGCCACCATGGCCATTTTCCAATCGTTTTACAGCGCCTGACCCACAAGCCGACATGGGACTCCGGAGAGGTAAGTAATATTATGGGTGCGGTGCGGGGCCCACTGGACCCAGGGTCACGTGTTCCCTGCACCGATTATAGATACGCCCCTGCGTTCCAGGTACCCCTCTAGCCAGATGCAGGGCCCGTGGGACAGCGTCTGTGTCGCCCAGAGATCCCTGCTCTCTAAGCGGCGGCACCTCTTTCACATCCCTAGTTACGTCCCTGTCACTTAGGATTCTTGTCTCCACACGCTTTTGCCTTGTCTGTGCCCTGGCTAGGGGTAGAATCTGCAGATACATATGTAGTGGGGCTGGGATGCAAATCTGTGTCACTTGGTGCAGCACCAGATCAACCTAATCAGAGACTTCAGTGCTTCATGGTGGGGATCAAGCTCAAGCTGAACCACTGGCTCACGCTACCCCACAGCATTTGGCTCACTTTGCCCCACAGCCACCATTTTGGAAAACACTGCCTAGCTTAGTAATTCAGGCTAATCTTTAGCTAAATGATTAACATGGTTTTATACATTAGCAAATCACCATTGTGTATGATATATATTTTTAGACCCAGATAAATTTGCTTTGACATGACAATCATTATACTGGACATGTAGAAAATTTACTTTAATAAGCAAAAAACTTGTCTTGTGAGAAAAAAAAAACATACTTACCCCTTTACTATGTGCTTCTCTCCATCACAGCCAGATAGAAATGACGGGTGCTTCCTGAATTTATGGTCACATGACAACACATGTCTACAGTTGCCTAGCTACAGGGGTGGGTCAAATTACCCACTGGCTCATCTTACCCCACACTCTAATACCCAGGATTATGGGCCACATGGTCCTGTGGCTGAAAATTATCAAGAGCCTATTGAGACGTGACCAAGACTGTATATTGATGAATGAGTCCAGAAGGTTAAATCAAACTGACTAAGGTTCTAATTAATTATCCTGTGCTCAAGCATGGATATCCTTAAAACCTAGACTGTAATGCCGGAGTTTGGGAAACTCTGCCCTACGTTAGCAGCCACAATGGGCCTGATTCAGAGATGTACGCTAACCCGATGGTTAGCGCACATCTCCGATGTTTGGAGGTGAAGGTGTACTGCGCATGTGCAGCCCTCCGATTGCGAGCCTGCTCGCAGTGTGTACCAGCCGCAACCTGATCGACAGGCTGCAGCGTTTGGGAGGCGGAGCGGGGGCGTTCCCTGACAGCATTCCCGGGAGGGACGAGGCCAGGGTCTGTGTGGGAGCACGCAGACTTCCTGGCCTTGCAAACTGCCAGGAACCGTCCAGGCTGCGGGAAGCTTTAGTTCCCACAGCCTGGCCAATAGAACATCGACAACAATTGCGACCGATGGTCGCCATTGTTCAGTGGTGACCCCAGGCTGGGTCGCAGCGCTGGGGTCAAGCAAATGCAGCAAGGAGGTGTGTGACACCTCCTTCTGCACTTGCATTTTGAATGGACGGAATTGCACAGCGGCTTGTGTGCACCTGTGCAATTCCATCCATCTCTGAATCAGGCTCAGTGTCTCCTTAAATATGTAAAAGTAGAAAGCGTGCATCATATTGTGAGGAAAACAGGAATACAATTGTAATAATTCAGTTGCCATTGAAAGTGCAATGCCAGCATGTTTGGCATGAGGCTGTATGGATTGTGTTTGGGTGGTCATTACAGGTCACTCCATTGACCTCAATGTGTTTAACTTTATAATGGGTGCAAGGTGTGCGGTGCACACGGGCCCCTGGGTCCAGGGGGGCCCACACCGCACACCCAGAACCCATAGGTAATTATACTTACTTCTCTGCTGATCCCGATGTGCTGCTCCGCAGCGCCGGACCAGCGGAGCAGCAAACGCTAACTGGGAAAATGGCAGCGGCCATTTTCCCAGTGATTTGCGAATGCGCAGAATAAATGTCTCTGGGAAAGTAGGCGCAGGCGCCATTTTCCCAGAGACCAGCAGCTTGAAGCCAGAATCTACAGCGCTCAGTGCCGCTAAGCCGCTGACAGAGAGGAGGGGGCCCAAACGGAGGCTGCACATGGCCTAACCCTCTCCCCTTAGTGTCTAAACCTAACCCCCCCCTTCCAGCAGCCTAACCCCAACCCCGCAGGGTGCCTAAACCTAAACCCACCCCCCTCCCCCCGCTCATGTCGGGATTCCGGCGCCAGTCTTCTGTCCGCAGTTCGGGATTCCGGCGCCGGGATTTCATCACCTGGCAGCCCGATCGTAGGTTTTTTAACTACATCCCAAAAATAAGGTAAGACTTTATTTACATTTTGTAACTTCAATCTCCAGCACAGTTCATGTAATTACTTTAGGAAATATACATTTATTTGGTACAAGAGCTGACATTCTCATGTACAGTAGCGGGGATAACAATTTACTCTCAGTGCCATAACAGAGCTCTATGCCACCCTATGCTGGGCCAGCCTCCTAAACCTGTGACATCATGACTTCATACCCAGGGTGGCGGGGCAGCTGGCTCCAGTAAGTAGAGCACTGCCCGGATCATCTGAGGACGTTTGGGGCAGCTACACAGGCTGCAGGGTGCCTGTCTAGAGAGTCCCTTGTACACTCTGGGTGGCTCTACATAGTGCTAGTGGCTGCAGGGTGCTGTACCAGGCAGTGATGGTGCCGCCCACAAGGCCCTGCATGACGGTACATGTTGCACACCCCTAGTTACGGCCCTGCTCTCACTTCTCTAACTTTTACTGCTGAGACCAACCTGATCCTTCATTTGATATCTGATCACCTCCTCCCATCCTCAGTGGTGTCTGTCAGAACACTCGCACACAGGTAACACCCTTCCTCTCCTCTCCTCTCAAGCTCACAATCCTGACTATGCATTATTACTGGTGTCATGATTATGTTATGGATCACAATATATTAGGCAACATGCAACCCTTTGTGTTCATTCTGTGTATTTCTTTTTTCTTTTTAACCATAATTTTTATTCAAAGAAAAGGAGAATACAATATTATCGACAACAAATTGTTAAAGACATCAAGAACATAATGTATCAAACAACACAAATATTCACCTTACATTTTCATATCAAATTTGAATGAATAAAAGAAAAAAGAAAACAGAAACAAACACCAGGGGGGGAGGCCATCCTATAATAATGTCACATTAGAACCCAACTTAAACACATAACACCATAGCTTTTTGTTTTTATTATTATATATAGTATTTGGCTAGACAAAGAATCAGATCCTAGGGCTCAGTAGTGGTTGAATAGTTAAACCATGGGTCCCAGATCTTATTACATTTATCTGACTGATCCCTAATGGTGGCTACACACTACACGATATGCTCCCTGAGCGATATCGTGTAGTGTTGTCCCCGGCAGGCTGTGCTCAATGTCGTTCATGACATTGAGCACAGCCGCTGAACGATATCATTAACGATATCGTTCAGCGCCGGGCTCTCTCCCCCATTCCCTGACATGCAGCAACCTGACGAGATCGTCAGGTTGGCCTGCATGTCAGCCCGATGAACGATGATGACGAACGACCCGCGGGAACGCGCGTCGTCGTCATCGTTCATCTTTTTGGGGTTAAAAATGGACGATAAAGTGGAGGACTGAACCATAACGATATCGTTATCGTTCAGTCGTCCACTTTATCGCCCAGTGTGTACGCACCATAAGAGCAAAAGTAATTTTCTCCATATTAGCAATAAACCAAATCTTGGAATGCACTAAATGTATTGCAGGGGCGGATGGTTGCTTCCAAGACTTGGCCAAACTACACCTTGCAGCATGTAATATTTGAAGAACTAGTTTGTTTGAGGAGGAATTTAGCCCAGAGACAGGTAGCCCCAATAGGGCAGTCCATGGGCTTAAAGGGACCGAAGTTTGAAAAACATTATTTAATAGGGATTTTATCTCATTCCAGTAATGAATAATTTTGGGACTCGACCACCAAATATGTATAAAATCACCCCGCTGACCACAATTCTGCCAACAAAGTGGGGAAGAGGATGGGAAAATCTTACACAATGTAGTGGGAACCAAATACCATCTCGTATACATTTTATAAGAATTTTCTTTTATCAGGGTGGAGATAGAAGACTTAGCCACATTACTTCTAATGATTTCCCATGAGTCCTCACTAGGAGGAGGACCCAAATCCTTTTCCCACGCCACTTCATGGGAAAGTGTATCTGCAGAAACTGAAGAACAGAGTAGGCGATATAAAATAGAAATGATACCTTGTCTCATAGGCATATAATAACAAAAGGTCTACAAATAGAATCTTTAGGGAAAGAATTAAGAAATTATCTAATTTGAAAGTATTCATAGAGAATTGGGGGAGAAATTTGATATTTTTGTACCAAATCCTCCAGTGAATACCAGGTGGTGCCCTGTATAAAATCATACGGAAACCTAGGACGTGATGGTAAATTATACCATGAATGTGACTGATTGGTATATAATCCAGGGAGAAAATCCGGGTTATCCCAAATGGGAGTAGGGGGATGGATAAAATGAAAGTTCAAATCTCCTTATGCATAAAAAGCCATATAGATCGGGTCAGTTTAGTAGTCGGACCAAGCCCCAGAGAACTTTGTTTAGGAATAGAGGGAGTAAGAATGGAAGACAGAGAATACAATGAGGATTCAGCAGTTTCAATATGTACCCATGGTAGATTACTTGTAGGCGTAAACTATGTAAGTGCTTGACCTAAATGAGTAGCAAAATAATAACTTTCGCACATCAGGGAGACCACGTCCACCTTCTAGGGAACTCCTGATAAGAGTAGAGAATTTCACTCTAGGCGGCTTACCAAGCCAGATACATTTAATTATTGCCCCTTGCACCCGACTCAGAACCTCACTAGGAATTTTTACTGGTATAGTCTGCATAAGATAAAGAATTCTGGGTAACACATTCATTATAACTGCAGTCATCCTGCCAAACCAAGACATTATCTTTCCCCTCCAGGTTTTAAAATCGGATTCTATATTAGCAAAAAGAGATGGGAAATTTTCCTTGTAAAGAGAACTATATGATCTAGTGATATAAATTCCAAAGTATTTTATGTTTTTGGAACGCCAAGCACATTGAAAATTATGTTCTAATAGTTTACGGGTATCTGGGGATATGTGTAACGGGAGGGCCTCCGAATTAGAATAATTAATTCGGTGACCGGCCAGGGTAGAATTAAGAAGATAAACTTTGAAAAAGAATAGGGACAGAGATGTGAGGAGAGGAGAGTGTGAGTAATATGTCATCCGCAAAGAGTGACATTTTATATTCCCTCTCACCAACTTGAATTCCTTTAATATCAGGGGAATATCGTAGTAAACAAGCAAGAGGTTCAATAGTTAAGGCAAAGATTAAAGGGGAAAGGGGACAGCCTTGCCTGGTGCCATTACTAATTCCAAAAAGATCAGAATCCCTTCCATTTACTCGAACCTTCGCTGTCGGGTTGGAATACAAGGTCCGTATACCTCTCAGAAGGTTCCCTCCCAAACCAAAACTTGGAAGAGTAGCAAACATAAAAAGCCATAAAATTTTATCGAATGCCTTCTCCGCATCTAGTGAAAGAAGCAGAGAAGGCATTTTTCTTTTATTTATAATATGGATAAGGTCAACTGTTCTTCTTGCATTATCCCAGGCTTGTTGGCCCGGGATGAAACACACCTGATCAGTGTGGACAAGCTGTGGAAGTACCTTACCTAGTCTAGTCGCCAAAATTTTGGAGAACAACTTAATATCATTATTTAGTAGGGATATAGGCCTATAACTTGAGCAAACATTTGGATCCTTCCCAGGTTGATGTATAACAACAATTCTAGCCTCCAAAGTACGAGAAGATGGAGTCTCCCCTTAAGAAATCCATTAAAAAGTCTACACAAATGGGGAAATAAAATAGATTTAAATTTCTTATAATACAGTAGGGAGAAGCCATCTGGACCAGGGGCTTTGCCAGATTTTTGAGATTTTTACGTCTCCTCCAATTCTTCTAAAGAAATATATGCGCTCAATTGAGCAACCATAGAGCGGCTTAATTTAGGGAGATGACACTTTGCCAAGAAAGAATCAATGTCTTTATCTAAAGAAGGAGATGGAACAGAGTTGTGGTTAGAGTTATACAAATTTTGATAAAAGGTTTCAAATTCCTTCACTATCTCATGTGTTAAGTCACCCACTCTAGTTTTAATCGACAAAATATTTTTAGATGAAACTTTAGCTCGTAATTTCAGAGCCAGTAGCTCGTCGGCTTTATCCCCCTTTTCATAATATCTCTGATTTAAAAGACGGAGGCAGAATTCTGTTTTATTAGACAATAACACATTAAGTTCACCTCGAATTTTAATGAGCTGATCTAGGTCAGATTGAATAAGAGTAGATTTATGTTTTAATTCTAGTTGGTGGAGCTGTGTGGTTAAATCTAAGATGGCTTGGGTACGGAGTCTTTTAATTCTAAAAAGCCATTTGAATAAAATGACCACGAAGAACTGCTTTGTGGGCTTCCCACAAAGTCGTATCTTTGATATCAGGGGTCTGATTTATGGAGAAATAATCTTTAAGTAATTGGGAAATCTGTACTAAAACATCATTGTTTTGTAGAAGAGAATCATTTAGGCACCAGGAAGGAGGAAGAGAGATAGGGGAAAGACAAGACAAAGTAGAGGAAACTAGGACGTGGTCGGACCATGTGATGGGATTTATATTAACCCCATTAATATGAGGAGTCATGGCTTGACCAACACAAATCATATCAATTCTAGTATATATTTTATGCACTTGGGAGAAGAACGTATAATCTTTAGCAAAAGGGTCTTGCACCTTCCAGGTGTCAAACAGTAAATGGTTTTTAAGTCGGGATAGTAGGGCTTTAGAATTACGTTCTCCAATATAGGTCAGTGAAGGAAGCAATGGGTGGGACCTGTCATATTTTTGATGGAGGACTGTATTAAAATCTCCTGCTAAAATGACCTCCCCCTTACGATAATGAATAATTTTTGTATTGCTCCATCTCCATTTTATGCTCCATCTCATCCGTGCAAGTACCAAGCTCTGAAACCTCGGCTTTAAGACCAGAGACCGCCTTTTGAATCTCAGAATGGAATGCATGTTTAAGTGATTTCATCTCAGAGAGAATGGAGGCAATGCTCTCCCTCATAGAACCTGCCGGAGGGTCCGACTCATCTTCTGGTTCTGAAAAATTAGCAGATATAGAGGGAGCCGCAGCTTTGAGATGGAGCTTGCATTTTATTTATATAGGAGGTGATATCAGCAGGGGGAGCAGACCTGTGAGGTTAACGCATAATGAAAGATCTTCAGATTTAGGATTGGGTCATGAAGCAGTGTGAGACAGTGTGCAACAACTAAAATCAACAATTTGGCATCTTTATATAGAGTAGTTGTACATGATCCAGAGCAGGATTCACTTATTCAGAACGATTACATTTTCACAGAGATGGTTGTGTGGAAAAAGGAAATCTTGGGTGAAGGTGTAGCCCGGGCAAAGGGTGTCCTCTGGTATTATATATGGTTACTGTACCTCATAAATGCACTGGATAGTAACAGCTACAGTATATGATATAGGTGAAGACAGTATCAGGCAATCTATCTATCTATAGTCAGAAATCTGCAGGAACACTGTCTCCTCTTCTTTCACAAACTGTCAGTAGGCCCAACCAACATCTCACCCCCAGTCAGGACACAGCAGCAGGGGGGGAGAGTTACAGGGAAGATCCCAGTCAAGGGAGTGGGCACCTGGTATACGGCAGACTAACAGAGTAGCTTAATCAGGGGGATGGTGTGGGCTCGGAACCTCTTCCAGTTCCCCTGCAGGTGGCAAGATGGCGGACGGGCGGGTGCTGAGTCACCCTGCTGGTCTAAAGCTCTCGGTCATTCAGGCCTCAGGAGAACATCTCCCTGGTCCGGTAGTGAGACCGGAGGGCAGTCCCAGAGGCCGCGCTGAGGGAGAAGGTGGCGGTAACCGCCGACCGCGGAATGTAGCTGAAGTGCGGCGACCGGGGAGATCCACTCAAGGCCGCGGCTTCTCCGAGATGCAGGCATCAAGCCGGAGAGGGAGCTACTAATAGTGCCAGAGGGCAATGAGAGCAGGCCAGCCACTCAGGGGGACACCGGGCAGTGTTTTACAGCCAGGAAGGTAGGGAGGACCCCCGTTATTTGTCTTAAATACTGCCCGGCTGTGGGAGCTGGAGTAGAGCACGTCTGCACTCGGGAATGGCCAGGACACGCCCAATGTGTATTTCTTTTAATTACCAGCATAGTGATCCATGAATGACCCTTGATGTGTTATGTCCAGCTGCAGGGTAATTATTTGTCTGAGAAGATGCCATGTGAGGGGTAGGCTGGCAGATTTATGTATAGTTCATTAGGACGGCTAACAAATGATCCAACAGACAGATAATGGTAAAAATTATGGGGCCTTACACATTCCAGGCTTGCCTTTCTCGCCAACGTGAAGTTGGCATGGGAGTGTCACTCCACCACACTTGAGTGATAGAATGCTCTGGTCAAAGGGCCATAAAACCTAAGTAGCATCTACACAAGTTAGTGAGTTAGACGAAGGGCTGTGCCACAAAGTACTATGTAGAATTCTGAAATGTTGTAAAATTGTTGGGAGCCTATCTGATATTGGAAATTGAGCCTTTTCTGTTCATTTTCTTTCCTTTTGGTTTATAAAAACATTATTTTCATAAGACTATTTTGTATGTCATTCTTATTCATTGTTTTTTGCATATACTTTAAGCATTGTGAGTATCTTTTACATATTAAAACTTAATTTACACAAGATTGGTCTCTGTGAATTTTATCAGATCCATTTTGCCTGTGAATTGGGCTTATCCATGCTACATATCTGTACTACAGGTTATTAGTTGAGTAATGATAACTGCTACTTAATTGTAATTGCCTTAGGAGATCAGAAACTTCCAACTTGGAGTGCATTGCTTTTAGAACCAAATTCTGTGGTGGCAGACAACATAATAGTGAGTGGGAGAGATACTGGGGAGTGTAATAATTTCTGTAGACAGACCAGGTGGTTGGTTTCTTTTTTAATTAACTCTGTATCAGTGAGTGCTGATCTTGTCAAAGTTAAAGACAGCAGTTTCAGATTGGAGTATTTTGAAACCGGTTCTGTGACACATGACTTTTCTCTCTTTGTGGGCAATTCAATAGCCAGGAGGTGCTGGAGAAACGGTGGGAACCTCCCCACCCGGCCAGACAAGAGTGGGTAAGACTTATATTACAACAGGCAATACTTTCAGTCTATGTGGGCCCAGGAAGAACTACACAATACCGGGTGGAACCTCAAAAAGCACCCCCATCTGTAACAAGGCAGAGTTGCTTGTTTCATATTACCCTGGCTTGTCCATAGGGGCGGTTTAATTTATTCAATAGTTCTGCACTACACCAGTGGGTCTAGCAGGATCCTCTATAGCCACACTCTCCACCAACTGGGGCCAGCAGGATTGAGCCACCAGCAAGCAGTGGTCAGCTGGTTTATTATACCTTGGCTGCATACAGCACTAGGTGGTTCTGGAATGAAACCAATCCCCAATAAATCAATGTTTTATTGTTACTCTTCATTTATGCACATGATAATGGTGGCCTGGGAAGAGCCAAACCTATCATATGTACTATTGTACTAAGCATAGCCATATTCCCTAGTCATAAACCTGTAAAACAAAATAATTATATAGTCTTGCTGATTTCTGGCAGAATAGAATACAGCACTGGCATACATTCAGTTTATCCTTTCTTTAGCAAAAGGATCCCAATCTCAATCCCAGGTTATTTAACATTTCACTACTTCATAAGAACATCTTCAGTTTTCTCACATTATTGGGTTTTTCTACTTTTTTCAATTCATATTTTTTGTAGATGAAAAAAAGACGTGTGCTTTGAAAGTACAAAGCCATCTCTTATCATTGTGGACATCACCCCCATGTGCTTGTTGAACATCTCACTAATACGCAATTCATCCCCCAAATGCTGCTATAGCAGCCTCCACACGTCTGGCAAGGCTTACCCAGAGATTTTGGATAAGGGCATTCACATCCTTTCAGCCAAAAGAGCATTTGTGAGGTCAGAAATAGATATTGGGCATTAATGCCTGGGTGTGGAAAGTAAAAAGGTAGAGAATGTCAATATTGGAGCACAGCTATGGGAAGGAGGCAGCGTCAGATATGGGAGCATAGCTATGGGAAGGAGGCGGCATCAGATATGGGAGCACAGCTATGGGAAGGAGGCAGCATCAGATATGGGAGCACAGCTGTGGGAAGGAGGCAGCATCAGATATGGGAGCATAGCTATGGGAAGGAGGCAGCATCAGATATGGGAGCGCAGCAATGGGATGGAGGCAGCATCAGATATGGGAGCATAGCTATGGGAAGGAGGCAGCATCAGATATGGGAGCATAGCTATGGGAAGGAGGCAGCATCAGATATGGGAGCATAGCTATGGGAAGGAGGCAGCATCAGATATGGGAGCACAGCTATGGGAAGTAGGCAGCATCAGATATGGGACCATAGGTATGGGAAGGAGGCAGCATCAGATATGGGAGCACAGCTATGGGAAGTAGGCAGCATCAGATATGGGACCATAGGTATGTGAAGGAGGCAGCATCAGATATGGGAGCGCAGCTATGGGAAGGAGGCAGCGTCAGATATGGGAGCATAGCTATGGGAAAGAGGCAGCATCAGATATGGGAGCACAGCTATGGGAAGGAGGCAGCATCAGATATGGGAGCACAGCTATGGGAAGGAGGCAGCATCAGATATGGGAGCATAGCTATGGGAAGTAGGCAGCATCAGATATGGGAGCGCAGCTATGGGAAGGAGGCAGCGTCAGATATGGGACCATAGCTATGGGAAGGAGGCAGCATCACATATGGGAGCACAGCTATGAGGAGGGGGTAAACATGGAAGTGCAGCTATGGGTAGGGGGCAGATATGGTGGTGCAGTATAAAGGGAGGTGTCAGATATGGTAGCGCAGCTATACAGGGATGGGCAGATATGGACGAGGATCTATACTGGGTAGGGGGCAGATATGGGAGAGTATCTACACTAAGGAGAGACAGATATAGGAGAATCTCAGAACAAGAAAGTAGGTATGGTAGAGCTTTAAGCTAAGGTGGGGCATATGGGGGAAAGTTTATTAGAATTGGTGAGAATCAATTCAGGGGTTTTCATGATCGCTGGATAATTAAAACGGGGAAGCTCATGAACAATATCTCAAGAGATGGGGTGGGGTGGGGGGGCACACTGTTCTTCCTACGTTACATTGTATATGACCCTAAAATACTTTCTGTACTGTATGGCGGTAATTAGGATGCTCTCTTTATATTACGTCAGCATACCTCCCAACATTTGAGGATACTAAGGAGGGACAGGTCCGAAAAGGGGGCGTGGCTTCTGCAAATGGGGTGGAACCTATGAAAAACGGGGCAGGGCCTCGCGGCTTTCCTCGTTTTCGTCACTTTCGATGCTGGGCAGCCCCCAGGCTCTTCGTACACATGAGAACAGATGCCATGCGCATGCGCACAGCAACTGTTCTCCTGCACACCCGCTGCTCTGTTATGCAGAGCAGCAGTTTGTGCGTTCCCTAACTTCCCCCCCACCGCGGGACACTGCGGCCCGCGGGTGGGGCAGCGGGACAGTCCCAGAAAAACAGGACTGTCCCGCTAGATGGGAGGTATGCATCATGCATCAGTCACTAGGACGTTCACTTTATTGCAATCATTAGAATGCACTTTTCTATCATATGGTAGGAACTAGAATGCTTTCTGTATGGTACGGCATTACTGTTGTATGGTAAATTATTAAGTGCAATACAGTGATGTGCGATGCTCTTTGACTGTAGCATTATTGCACAATGGTTATATAGTGATGTATAGTGCAGTACAGGTATTATGTAGAGAGGCTGTAGTATTGTGCACTATAATAATGTAATGTAATAAAGACATGGGTGGTGTAGTGGGGGGTTTGAAGTAGTATGGTATGTGTTATAGTTCAATATAGCAATGTATGGAAGGAGTGTAGGTTTGGTGTTGTATGATGTGTGGTATTGTGTAAGAGAGTCCTTTCCCTCCCATCCAGACAACCTCCATACAGAGGGGAGGTGCATAGCTCTGAGGGCCCACTAGTGGTGCTATATATTCTATGTGGGCCTGGCAGTGGTGCTATATAACCTATGAGGGCCTGCCAGTGGTGCTATATAACCTTTGAGGGCCTGCCAGTGGTGCTATATAATCTATGAAGGCTTGCCAGTGGTGCTATATAACCTATGAGGGCCTGCCAGTGGTGCTATATAACCTATGAGGGCCTGCTAGTGGTGTTATATAACCTATGAGGTCCTGCTAGTGGTGCTATATAACCTATGAGGGCCTGCCAATGGTGCTATATAACCTATGAGGGCCTGCCAGCAGTGCTATATGATCTATGTGGGCCTGCCAGAAGTGCTGTAAAGAATTATATAGCAGCTGCTTTATGTGTATAATTCTTGTTTTCGCTATTTTCTTTTTTTCACCATCTGCCCTTAGGCGTTTTTAATCTGCATAGGTTCCTACATTGCTGTCTACATATTAGAATGGGCACTATTATAGGTAAGTCCTGGATATATTGACAAATGTGCTAGCATTAGGGATTTTAGGGACCCATCTTTTGGGGTTCACCTTGATGCGGTGGATGGGCAAACATGTACTAAGACCCTTACTTATACTCCATGTTAATCATAGAGGATATCAGGATTATTTTGATTATCACTGTTCTTAGTGCTAAGAGTGTGAACCTGCATTCTTTGTCCCCTGCATTGTATTCGGGGGATTATCTATAATGGGTGCAGGGTGTGCGGGAAACACGGGGCCCTGGGTCCAGGGGGGCGCCAGCCCATGGAGGGCACACTCAGGACCTCATTCAGAGGCGCTCGCAAAATGCGAGCGCTTGCTCTGAATGAGGGCGGCCGCATCCATTTTCTGAGCCGGCCTTCAGGTCGCTTGCTAGGCTGTGGGTGACCACCCACAGCTTTAGCGAGCGGCCAGGTTGATGGTCACGATGGTCAAGACCATCGCGACTTGCGACAAGACCCTTGTGGTAGGGTCTCGTCTGTTGCAAGCCCCAGTGAGCTTTCGGCACTATTAGAGCCGGAAGCTCACCACTGACATCACGAGTGATGTCAGTGGGGCCGCCCCCAAACGGCAGGCGTTCCGTCGGGAACGCCTCCGTTTGGCAAGCCACCCCCCTGCCCCGCCTACAAAACGGTGCGAGCTGTCGATCACCATCGACAGCCGCCCCTTTTGTAGTAAGCCCCGGAACGAGAGAATTTCTCTCTCGCTCCGGGGCATGCGCACGCGCAGTGCGGCCGCTGCACGTGCGTAGGGCTTCCACATCGACCCGCTTGCGAGTGCATCGGTGCTTGTGAGCAGGTCTGAATGAGACCCTCAGTCTGCCAAACATAAAACTGTAGTCTAAAATCAGCTGCTATCCAACCTTACTCCACTGTAACCGGCATCGTCACACCACAGTGACAGTGGCAGCAGGTCTCTGCAACGACTGCTTCAGCTGTCAGTTTCAGCACTGACGTGTGCTGTGCAACCGTGCAAGCGACTGCCGCGGCTCTCTCCTCCCATTCTCTTTCCTCCTCCTCTTCCTCTGGAGAAGACGAGGAGTAAACTGCTGGGTTATGGCTGAAAATAATAATAGCTCTTTATTTCTATTAAAATGGAACAAATCTCTATAACACCAAGGGTGCTTAGTATTAGTTTCAGAGGTGGACGCACTTGCAGCAGCTGTTGCGACTTTTGTTGCTGCCACCACTGTGTCTTTATGTTAATGCCAAAGCCGATGGGCGTCTTATGGAGATGCCCACCAGCAGTGGTGCAAATTAGCCGATGTGCGTACAAAGATGCTGGAGCAGAATGTCTGAGGAACCTTGGCCGGCGGTGTCAGTGGAACTGCATCTTTTGACATCGACATTCCTGCAACATGCCCCCCGCATGTCAGCCACCCCCCTGTTATCACCCATAAACAGCTGGGACAGGGGCTGGAGTGGGCATAAATACGCAGCAAGTGGGCATGCAGGCGCAATAAGAATACAGTAAGGTTGAGTATGTGAGGGTATAAGGAGGAGCAGGCGCGGCATTGTGTAGCTTTGCCTAGGGTGTCTACAAACTTAGCACCAGCCCAGAGCATGGCAGAAGAAGAACAACTCAAGCATAGCACAGACACTGCACAGTTACCTCCTGCCAAGAGTTCTAGATCATCTCTCACCTGCTCACAGAAATTCAGGCAGTTTGTGCGATTTCACCAATTATCTTTCTCCCACTTAGGCAATCCACAAATATGCACACTCCTCAGTAGGTCAGCACTGCGTGGAGCTGCAGAAGTGGGTGGTTCTGGGGGCACGGTGACGCGCTAGACAATGTCACAAATAACGGCATTGTAAAGCGGGCATTGGGGCCAATATGATACGATTCAGCGTGAATTGCGCCATCGGACGGGTTTGCGGGCACACCTGGAGACCACCCGATTTTCAGGAGCCTCCTGGCCATTCCAGGATAGTAGGCAAGTATGACCTAATACGGAATGCAGTCAGGAAGCAGACGGACAAAATGCCGACCGCCAGCATCCCGACTGTGTAATCTCGAGAGGGGACTAATGATAGCCGTCGCCTATCATTATCCATACGCTGGGAGCCCGACACCCAGCATACCGAACGAAGGTAAGCCGGGTGGTGGGAGAGGACAGCCGCGGGGGGAAAGGGTTAGGTTAGGGGCTCCCGGGGGGACTTAGGGTTAGGCACCCCCCCATGAGGGTTAGGCTAGGGGAAGGGGGGTTAGGGTTAGACACCCCCGGGGGAAGGTTAGGTACCCCCTCCCTGGGAGGGTTAAGTGTAGGCTGCGGGGTGGGGTGTTAGGTAGGGCACTTAGAGGGTGGTTACGGTTAGGCACCCCTAAGGGAGGGTTAAGGGAGGGGGAAAGGGTTAGTGATACTTACCTGAATTCCCTGTTGGGATCGTCACTGCTGCCGGTCTTCCTAATACTAGCATTAACCGTCTACACTGGCTAAATAATACTGAGGTACTGAGCTGATTGGGTAGCGTTGGCATGCTTGCTACAGAACTCGGGCACCTGAAATGTAGGAACTGAAAAGACATAAGGGTTTATGTATCTAGCAGTTAAAAGCATACTTGCCTACTTTTTATAGAAGCAGTTGCGAAGTGGGCGGGGGCCTGATGGTTCGCGTCATTAAGCCCCGTCAATTCATGGTAAATTGCCACGGTTGGCGTAAATTTAAATAGGGGGTGGGGCTAAATGACACAATTCTTGAAGAATCCCGTCATTAAGCCCCGCCCATACACGGGGACCACGATCGACACGGACATTTTCGACATTCTACTTACTTCACTAGGAAGTGGGCAGAATGCGGGAGAAATGTCTACTCTAGCAGAAAAATCGTGACCGTTCCGCGACTTCTGGGAGAGTAGGCATGTATGGTCAAAAGCATGGAGAATTGGACCAGTGGAGAAGTTGTTCATAGCAGCCAATCAGCTCCTACCTATTATTTTAGAAAGTACTTCATAAATGCTACTTCAAAGCTGATTGGTTGCTATGGGCAACTTTTCCACTGGTTCACTTCTCCACACTTTTCATTGCTTGATACATTAACCCAGTATATAAACCGAGCAGACTTCTGAACTATGGAGTGTCTTGTTGAAATGACAGCCTTGAGGATGGATGTGTACAACACAAATGGTAACTTATCTGGTCAGCGCTGGTAGCTTTGGACAATTCAGTCAGGTGCATCCACTTCAATGGTTGAAGTCTTTCTGCAACACAGGATAGGGGATCCACTTGCATTTCTATCAGTCTCTCCCAATGGACAAACTGGGGTCCTCTCTCAGGGCAGTCAGTATGTGACAAGCTGGCTGGGACTCTTAGTTCCACACAACTCAGTTAACTGATTAGCTGGGAGTGACCTGTTGTTCCTGACCTCAAGCAGGCTCCAATCAGCTGCTCTTCCCCTGACAGCCCCGCCCCCTTTTTCTCACAATGAAAGTCAGTATTCATGATATGGTGGGGACTGCAGTGCTCCCCCCCTCCCCAATAGGAGTTTGTTGTTGTCACATGCTGTGCAGTATTCTCTGGGCTATCTCACCTGTGCTTTGCTAAATATAGTAAAAAAGTAACACCATACCTTTTTATTTCTGATTGTACTGTATGTCTGCTGAGGAGAGCTTGTTTGCCTTTACCTTGTCACCAGGGAAGAATAATACATCATTGGGAGTTTCTCAAACAGATCCATATGGCTATGTTATTGTGTAGCTATACTTTATTCTGTGGTGTTCTGTGTCACACCTGTGTGCAGTTACCTTCATTACCATCTGTCTGCAAATACCTGGTACAGAATGGGAAACATTTGGTTAGAGACTTTACACCTGGTCCCCAGCTAGCTTCACGGCCCACTCCTTTGTGATGGACTTAGTAACCCAGTGAAAAATAGTAATTGGTTGCTATGGACAACACCACATTTTATCCCTTTATACTATTCTCCATTAGCGTCTATAAGCCCTTTCACACATGCGCATTTACAAAAGATGTTTGAATGCTCTGTGCATGCGCCGATCAGCATCGGTGACATCCATCAGCCCAGCGCATACTTGCCTACCCCCCCCAAGGAAGTCGCGCGAGGCTCACGATTTTTTGGGTAATCCCCCGCACCCCCGGAAGGGTAGGGACTTCTTCCGCAATCTGCCCAGTTCCTAGTGAAGTGGGCAGAATGGGGAGAACATTACAGTGTATCAGCGGGTCCGTGCCTTAGGAGCGGGCCTAATGACATGATTCTATGAGAATTGCGTCATTAGACCCCACCTCCTCTTGTAAATATCCGGCAGTCGCGGGTAATTCCCATGAGGAGTTGCGGTTTAATGATGCAACCCGCCCCCAACTCCGCCCACCTGCTTCTCCCCAGGCTTCTCCCAGGGAGGAGAAATCAAATGTCGGCAACCCTGGACCAGCGTTGATCAGCAAAGTGGTGGGGGCAGCATAGAGAGGGCCAGTCATGGGAACCGGGAACCACTGGGGAAGCAGAGTGCCAATGGGTACTGTGAGAATTTGACAGGAGAAATAAAAAGGCAGAGAAATCGGTGATTTCTCCGCTCTTTTCATGTAACTCGTAAGTAAGATGCCAGGGCCAGTGACACTGCGAATAAAGACACAGTCGCGGGCTGCGACATGCACCTGAAGTGGTCACCACTCCTTCGTTACCTCTCCCAAATGGTCGCTGTCTGTCAATCATCCTGTGTCCTAATCCACACTGCATCCACCATTGCAGGACCATCGGGGCAGATGCGCAGTGCAGCTCAGACGCATCACAGTAGGATAAACATTGTCCAGTTGCGGCCGAATCTAAACTGATCCCACTGAATCAGGCCCCAAGTCCTTACATTATATCAATCTAATCTCATGTGACAAACACACAACATGAAGACACCATGTGATAAAGTGAGAACGTCCATGGCGATTCCACAACAAGAAGGAAGGTAATATGAGCCATGTGCTGGTCACTGCTGACCATCAAGGAGGTGCCAGCGCCTCTATACACAATAAGGAACAGTGTGGTCTGGAGAACCCAGGTTTGTGCTAACACCTTGCCAAGGAGAAGATACAGCTACAATAATATCACCTATCTCAGAGAGGCAATTGCTGAAAACTATTATAAAACCATTTAGACAGTTTTTTTGGTACAAGCAACATCATATACACACAGTTACCATGTTTACACTCTTCTTTTCTCTATCATTATAATTTCATTACCAGTTATGTATATAGCACATATTCCGCAGCTCTTTCCAGAGAAAATGTCAGTCACTTACATCAGTCCCTGCCCCAGTGGAGCTAACACTCTATGTTCCCTACCACATGTACACACACAAATACACTGTTATTTTTATTGTCAGGAGACAATTCACCTACCAATATATGTTTGGATAGTGGGATGAAACTGGAGTACCTGGAGGAAACTTACACAAGCACAGGGAGAACATACAGGGGTAAATGTACTAAGCCTTGGAGAGAGTTAAAGTACCAACCAATTAGCTCCTAACTCTCATTTTTCAAACAGCCTGTAAACTGACATTTAGGAGCTGATTGATTGGTACATTATCACTCTCCAAGGCTTAGTACATCTCCCCCACAAACTCTACTCTACTGTAACCTAGATATTCCTGCTGTTTACATTTACCCTTCTCTTATATATTGGGGCCTCGGTACAACATTTCTTATAGTTCATTTTCTACACTATTCTCTTTTTTTGTACTCCAAGTTCATGCAAATCCAGTTATAACTGATATATAAAATGTATATGTATGACAGCTGTAACTCTGCAGCATTGGTTGCTATGGTTACTGTGACATCATACACCTATCCTGTGACATCACAGTGCTTCATCCTGTAACATCCTACCTACAGTTGTTGCAGTTTCCAGTTCCTGGCCAGGAAGGAGGAAGGTAAGTACTACATAGCAGGGTATGATGGAGGGGGGTAAGGAGAGTGCGGTCTATTAGGGTAAAAGCAGATTTGCCTACCCCCCCAATTTTTCCAGGATCCTTCCAAAAATCGGGTGCAGCTCCCAGCCCCCTGAAAGGCAGGCACTCCTCCCGGCAGCTGCCGATCCTCCCCTACCCCCCTCGTGATTGATAGTTAAACCCCCGCAGTCTTTTTGGACCTGCCCCCTGCTCCATAATGCCTGTATTATCGGCATTGTGTAGCGGGGACAGGGCCAAAATGATGCGATCATGTGGCCCCGCCCCCGTCACACCCACAGATGCCCGTCACCTGCCCAGTCACTCTCCCTTGTGCCAGCCACGTCCCCCCTCCCCCGTCCTGCCGATCTGGCTGCTCCCTCCCGGAAGGAGCAGCCAGAAAGTCGGCAAGTATGGGTGAAAGGCAGGACAAGGTAGATAGAACAGGCAATATACTGTATGTACAAGGACATATAATTAGGAAAAGTATAGGGGGGAATGACACATTTAGGCAAAAAAATGTATAATGTAGTATTAGAGAAATTACACATACAGTACAGTGGCTGGAAGAACAGGGACTTGGGTTATGGAAGAGGAAAAGACAGGAGAACTGTCCACATGAGACAGTAACAGAGGACAGTGAAGAGTGAGGAGGGCTGGCAGAGGGATCATTAGTAAGACAATGGGCTGTGAGGAGGGACAGGATGATGGAGTGAGAGACAGTAACAGAGGACGGTGCAGAGTGAGGAGGGCTGGCAGAGGGATCATTAGTAATACAATGGGCTGTGAGGAGGGATATGATGATGAGGTGAGAGACAGTAACAGAGGACGGTGCAGAGTGAGGAGGGCTGGCAGAGGGATCATTAGTAATACAATGGGCTGTGAGGAGGGACAGGATGATGAGGTGAGAGACAGTAACAGAGGACAGTACAGAGTGAGGAGGGCTGGCAGAGTGATCATTAGTAATACAATGGGCTGTGAGTAGAGACAGGATGATGAGGTGAGAGACAGTAACAGAGGACAGTGCAGAGAGAGGAGGGCAAAGGGATCATTAGTAATACAATAGGATGTGAGGAGGGACAGGATGATGAGGTGAGAGACAGTAACAGAGAACGGTGCAGAGTGAGGAGGGCTGGCACAGGGATCATTAGTAATACAATGGGCTGTGAGGAGGGACAGGTTGATGGAGTGAGACACAGAAACAGAGGACGGTGCAGAGTGAGGAGGGCTGGCAGAGGGATCATTAGTAATACAATGGGCTGTGAGGAGGGACAGGATGATGAGGTGAGAGACAGTAACAGAGGACAGTACAGAGTGAGGAGGGCTGGCAGAGTGATCATTAGTAATACAATGGGCTGTGAGTAGAGACAGGATGATGAGGTGAGAGACAGTAACAGAGGACAGTGCAGAGTGAGGAGGGCTGGCAGAGGGATCATTAGTAATACAATAGGCTGTGAGGAGGGACAGGATGATGAGGTGAGAGACAGTAACAGAGAACGGTGCAGAGTGAGGAGGGCTGGCACAGGGATCATTAGTAATACAATGGGCTGTGAGGAGGGACAGGTTGATGGAGTGAGAGACAGAAACAGAGGACGGTGCAGAGTGAGGAGGGCTGGCAGAGGGATCATTAGTAATACAATGGGCTGTGAGGAGGGACAGGATGATGAGGTGAGAGACAGTAACAGAGGACGGTGCAGAGTGAGGAGGGCTGGCAGAGGGATCATTAGTAATACAATGGGCTGTCAGGAGGGACAGGATGATGGGGTGAGAGACAGTAACAGAGGACGGTGCAGAGTGAGGAGGGCTGGCAGAGAGACCATTAATAATACAATGGGCTGTGAGGAGGGACAGGATGATGAGGTGAGAGATAGTAACAGAGGAGGGTGCAGAGTGAGGAGGGCTGGCAGAGGGATCATTAGTAATACAATGGGCTGTGAGGAGGGACAGAATGATGAGGTGAGAGACAGTAATAGAGGACAATGCAGAGTGAGGAGGGCTGGCAGAGGGATCATTAATAATACAATGGGCTATGAGGAGGGACAGGATGATGGGGTGAGAGACAGTAACAGAGGACAGTGCAGAGTGAGGAGGGCTGGCAGAGGGATCATTCGTAATACAATGGGCTATGAGGAGGGACAGGATGATGGGGTGAGAGACAGTAACAGAGGACAGTGCAGCGTGAGGAGGGCTGGCAGAGGGATCATTAGTAATACAATGGGCTGTGAGGAGGGACAAGATGATGGAGTGAGAGACAGTAACAGAGGACGGTGCAGAGTGAGGAGGGCTGGCAGAGGGATCATTAGTAATACAATGGGCTGTGAGGAGGGACAGGATGATGGAGAGAGAGACAGTAACAGAGGACGGTGCAAAGTGAGGAGGGCTGGCAGAAGGATCATTAGTAATACAATGTGCTGTGAGGAGGGACAGGATGATGGAGTGAGAGACAGTAACAGAGGACGGTACAGAGTAAGGAGGGCTGGCAGAGGGATCATTAGTAATACAATGGGCTGTGAGGAGGGACAGGATGATGAGGTGAGAGACAGTAACAGAGGACAGTGCAGAGTGAGGAGTGCTGGCAGAGGGATCATTAGTAATACAATGGGCTGTGAGGAGGGACAGGATGATGAGGTGAGAGACAGTAACAGAGGACAGTGCAGAGTGAGGAGGGCTGGCAGAGGGATCATTAGTAATACAATGGGCTGTGAGGAGGGACAGGATGATGAGGTGAGAGACAGTAACAGAGGACAGTGCAGAGTGAGAAGGGCTGGCAGAGGAATCATTAGTAATACAATGGGCTGTGAGGAGGGACAGGATTATGATGTGAGAAACAGTAACAGAGGACAGTGCAGAGTGAGGAGGGCTGGCAGACGGATCAGTAGTAATACAATGGGCTGTGAGGAGGGACAGGATTATGATGTGAGAGACAGTAACAGAGGATGGTGCAGAGTGAGGAGGGCTGGCAGAGGGATCATTAGTAATACAATGGGCTGTGAGGAGGGACAGGATGATGAGGTGAGAGACAGTAACAGAGGACAGTGCAGAGTGAGCAGGGCTGGCAGAGGGATCATTAGTAATACAATGGGCTGTGAGGAGGGACAGGATGATGGAGTGAGAGACACTAACAGAGGACGGTGCAGAGTGAGGAGGGCTGGCAGAGTGATCATTAGTAATACAATGGGCTGTGAGTAGAGACAGGATGATGAGGTGAGAGACAGTAACAGAGGACAGTGCAGAGTGAGGAGGGCTGGCACAGGGATCATTAGTAATACAATGGGCTGTGAGGAGGGACAGGTTGATGGAGTGAGAGACAGAAACAGAGGACGGTGCAGAGTGAGGAGGGCTGGCAGAGGGATCATTAGTAATACAATGGGCTGTCAGGAGGGACAGGATGATGGGGTGAGAGACAGTAACAGAGGACGGTGCAGAGTGAGGAGGGCTGGCAGAGAGACCATTAATAATACAATGGGCTGTGAGGAGGGACAGGATGATGAGGTGAGAGATAGTAACAGAGGAGGGTGCAGAGTGAGGAGGGCTGGCAGAGGGATCATTAGTAATACAATGGGCTGTGAGGAGGGACAGAATGATGAGGTGAGAGACAGTAATAGAGGACAGTGCAGAGTGAGGAGGGCTGGCAGAGGGACCATTAGTACTACAATGGGCTGTGAGGAGGGACAGGATGATGGAGTGAGAGACAGTAACAGAGGACAGTGCAGAGTGAGAGGGCTGGCAGAGGGATCATTAGTAATACAATGGGCTGTGAGGAGGGACAGAATGATGAGGTGAGAGACAGTAATAGAGGACAATGCAGAGTGAGGAGGGCTGGCAGAGGGATCATTAATAATACAATGGGCTATGAGGAGGGACAGGATGATGGGGTGAGAGACAGTAACAGAGGATGGTGCAGAGTAAGGAGGGCTGGCAGAGGGATCATTAGTAATACAATGGGCTGTGAGGAGGGACAGGATGATGAGGTGAGAGACAGTAACAGAGGACAGTGCAAAGTGAGGAGGGCTGGCAGAGGGATCATTAGTAATACAATGGGCTGTGAGGAGGGACAGGATGATGGAGTGAGAGACAGTAACAGAGGACGGTGCAGAGTGAGGAGGGCTGGCAGAGGAATCATTAGTAATACAATTGGCTGTGAGGAGGGACAGGATTATGATGTGAGAAACAGTAACAGAGGACAGTGCAGAGTGAGGAGGGCTGGCAGACGGATCAGTAGTAATACAATGGGCTGTGAGGAGGGACAGGATTGTGATGTGAGAGACAGTAACAGAGGATGGTGCAGAGTGAGGAGGGCTGGCAGAGGGATCATTAGTAATACAATGGGCTGTTAGGAGGGACAGGATGATGGAGTGAGAGACAGTAACAGAAGATGGTGCAGAGTGAGGAGGGCTGGCAGAGGGATCATTAGTAATACAATGGGCTGTGAGGAGGGACATGATGATGGAGTGAGAGACAGTAACAGAGGATGGTGCAGAGTGAGGAGGGCTGGCAGAGGGATCATTAGTAATACAATGGGCTGTGAGGAGGGACAGGATGATGGAGAGAGAGACAATAACAGAGGACGGTGCAAAGTGAGGAGGTCTGGCAGAGGGATCATTAGTAATACAATGGGCTGTGAGGAGGGACAGGATGATGGAGTGAGAGACAGTAACAGAGGATGGTGCAGAGTGAGGAGGGCTGGCAGAGGGATCATTAGTAATACAATGGGCGGTCAGGAGGGACAGGATGATGAGGTGAGAGACAGTAACAGAGGATGGTGCAGAGTGAGGAGGGCTGGCAGAGGGATCATTAGTAATACAATGGGCTGTGAGGAGGGACAGGATGATGGAGTGAGAGACAGTAACAGAGGACAGTGCAGAGTGAGCAGGGCTGGCAGAGGGATCATTAGTAATACAATGGGCTGTGAGGAGGGATAGGATGATGGAGACAGAGACAGTAACATAGGACAGTGCAGAGTGAGGAGGGCTGGCAGAGGGATCATTCGTAATACAATAGGCTGTGTGGAAGGATAGGATGATGGGGTGAGAGACAGTAACAAAGGACGGTGCTGAGTGAGGAGGGCTGGCAGTCGGATCATTAATAATACAATGGGCTGTGAGGAGGGACAGGATGATGGAGTGAGAGACAGTAACAGAGGACAGTGCAGCGTGAGGAGGGCTGGCAGAGGGACCATTAATAATACAATGGGCTATGAGGAGGGACAGGATGATGGGGTGAGAGACAGTAAAAGGACAGTGCAGAGTGAGGAGGGCTGGCAGAGGGATCATTCGTAATACAATGGGCTGTGAGGAGGGACAGGATGATGAGGTGAGAGACAGTAACAGAGGATGGTGCAGAGTGAGGAGGGCTGGCAGAGGGATCATTAGTAATACAATGGGCTGTGAGGAGGGACAGGATGATGGAGAGAGAGACAATAACAGAGGACGGTGCAAAGTGAGGAGGTCTGGCAGAGGGATCATTAGTAATACAATGGGCTGTGAGGAGGGACAGGATGATGGAGTGAGAGACAGTAACAGAGGACGGTGCAGAGTGAGGAGGGCTGGCAGAGGGATCATTAGTAATACAATGGGCTGTGAGGAGGGACAGGATGATGGAGTGAGAGACAGTAACAGAGGGCAGTGCAGAGTGAGCAGGGCTGGCAGAGGGATCATTAGTAATACAATGTGCTGTGAGGAGGGACAGGATGATGGAGTGAGAGACAGTAACAGAGGACAGTGCAGAGTGAGGAGGGCTGGCAGAGGGACCATTAATAATACAATGGGCTATGAGGAGGGACAGGATGATGGGGCGAGAGACAGTAACAGAGGACAGAGCAGAATGAGGAGGGCTAGCAGAGGGACCATTAATAATACAATGGGCTATGAGGAGGGACACGATGATGGAGTGAGAGACAGTAACAGAGGATGGTGCAGCATGAGGAGGGCTGGCAGAGAGACCATTAATACTACAATGGGCTATGAGGAGGGTCAGGATGATGGAGTGAGAGACAGTAACAGAGGACAGTGCAGAGTGAGCAGGGCTGGCAGAGGGATCAGTAGTAATACAATGTGCTGTGTGGAGGGACAGGATGATGGAGTGAGAGACAGTAACAGAGGACAGTGCAGAGTGAGCAGGGCTGGCAGAGGGATCATTAGTAATACAATGGGCTGTGAGGAAGGATAGGATGATGGGGTGAGAGACAGTAACAAAGGACGGTGCAGAGTGAGGAGGGCTGGCAGAGGGATCATTAATAACACAATGTGCTGTGAGGAGGTACAGGATGATGAAGTGAGAGACAGTAACAGAGCATGGTACAGAGTGAGGAGGTCTGCCAGATGGATCATTAGTAAAACAATGGGCTGTGAGGAGGGACAGAATGATGAGGTGAGAGACAGTAACAGAGGACGGTGCAGAGTGAGGTGGGCTGGCAGAGGGATCATTAGTAATACAATGGGCTGTGAGGAGGGACAGGATGATGGAGTGAGAGACAGTAACAGAGGACAGTGCAGAGTGAGGAGGGCTGGCAGAGGGACCATTAATAATACAATGGGCTATGAGGAGGGACAGGATGATGGGGTGAGAGACAGTAAAAGGACAGTGCAGAGTGAGGAGGGCTGGCAGAGGGATCATTCGTAATACAATGGGCTGTGAGGAGGGACTGGATGATGAGGTGAGAGACAGTAACAGAGGACAGTGCAGCGTGAGGAGGGCTGGCAGTGGGATCATTAGTAATACAATCGGCTGTGAGGAGGGACAGGATGATGGAGTGAGAGACAGTAACAGAGGATGGTGCAGAGTGAGGAGGGCTGGCAGAGGGATCATTAATAATACAATGGGCTGTGAGGAGGGACAGGATGATGGAGAGAGAGACAATAACAGAGGACGGTGCAAAGTGAGGAGGTCTGGCAGAGGGATCATTAGTAATACAATGGGCTGTGTGGAGGGACAGGATGATGGAGTGAGAGACAGTAACAGAGGATGGTGCAGAGTGAGGAGGGCTGGCAGAGGGATCATTAGTAATACAATGGGCTGTGAGGAGGGACAGGATGATGGAGTGAGAGACAGTAACAGTGGACAGTGCAGTGAGCAGGGCTGGCAGAGGGATCATTAGTAATACAATGTGCTGTGAGGAGGGACAGGATGATGGAGTGAGAGACAGTAACAGAGGACAGTGCAGAGTGAGGAGGGCTGGCAGAGGGACCATTAATAATACGATGGGCTATGAGGAGGGACAGGATGATGGGGCGAGAGACAGTAACAGAGGACAGTGCAGAATGAGGAGGGCTGGCAGAGGGACCATTAATAATACAATGGGCTATGAGGAGGGACACGATGATGGAGTGAGAGACAGTAACAGAGGATGGTGCAGCATGAGGAGGGCTGGCAGAGGGACCATTAATACTACAATGGGCTATGAGGAGGGTCAGGATGATGGAGTGAGAGACAGTAACAGAGGACAGTGCAGAGTGAGGAGGGCTGGCAGAGGGATTATTAGTAATACAATGGGCTGTGAGGATGGACAGGATGATGAGGTGAGAGACAGTAACAGAGGACAGTGCAGAGTGAGGAGGGCTGGCAGAGGGACCATTAATAATACAATGGGCTATGAGGAGGGACAGGATGATGGGGTGAGATACAGTAACAGAGGACAGTGCAGAGTGAGGAGGGCTGGCAGAGGGATCATTTGTAATACAATGGGCTGTGAGGAGGGACAGGATGATGGAGTGAGATATACTAACAGAGGACGGTGCAGAGTGAGGAGGGCTGGCAGAGGGATCATTAGTTATACAATGGGCTGTGAGGAGGGATAGGATGATGGAGAGAGAGACAGTAATAGAGAACAGTGTAGAGTGAGGAGGGCTGGCAGAAGGATCATTAGTAATACAATGGGCTGTGAGGAGGGATAAGATGATGGAGAGAGAGACAGTAACATAGGACAGTGCAGAGTGAGGAGGGCTGGCGGAGGGATCATTAGTATTACAATTGGCTGTGAGGAAGGATAGGATGATGGGGTGAGAGACAGTAACAAAGGACGGTGCAGAGTGAGGAGGGCTGGCAGAGGGATCATTAGTAATACAATGGGCTGTGAGGAGGGACAGAATGCTGAGGTGAGAGACAGTAACAGAGGACAGTGCAGAGTGAGGAGGGCTGGCAGAGGGATCATTAGTAATACAATGGGCTGTGAGGAGGGACAGGATGATGGGGTGAGAGACAGTAACAGAGGACAGTGCAGAGTGAGGAGGGCTGGCAGAGGGATCAGTAGTAATGCAATGGGCTGTGAGGAGGGACAGGATGATGAAGTGAGAGACAGTAACAGAGGACGGTGCAGAGTGAGGAGGTCTGCCAGATGGATCATTTGTAAAACAATGGACTGTGAGTAGGGACAGGATGATGAGGTGAGAGACAGTAACAGAGGACGGTGCAGAGTGAGGAGGGCTGGCAAAGGGATCATTAGTAATACAATGGGCTGTGAGGAGGGACAGGATGATGAGGTGAGAGACAGTAACAGAGGACAGTGCAGAGTGTGAAGGGCTGGCAGAGGGATCATTAGTAATACAATGGGCTGTGAGGAGGGACAGGATGATTGGGTGAGATACAGTAACAGAGGACAGTGCAGAGTGAGGAGGGCTGGCAGAGGGATCATTTGTAATACAATGGGCTGTGAGGAGGGACAGGATGATGAGGTGAGAGACAGTAACAGAGGACGGTGCAGAGTGAGGAGGGCTGGCAGAGGGATCATTAGTAATACAATGGGCTGTGAGGAGGGAAAGGATGATGGAGAGATAGACAGTAACAGAGAACAGTGTAGAGTGAGGAGGCTGGCAGAGGGATCATTAGTAATACAATGGGCTGTGAGGAGGGATAGGATGATGGAGAGAGAGACAGTAACATAGGACAGTGCAGAGTGAGGAGGGCTGGCAAAGGGATCATTAGTAATACAATGGGCTGTGAGGAAGGATAGGATGATGGGGTGAGAGACAGTAACAAAGGACAGTGCAGAGTGAGGAGGGCTGGCAGAGGGATCATTAGTAATACAATGGGCTGTGAGGAGGGACAGGATGATGGAGTGAGAGACAGTAACAGAGGACGGTGCAGAGTGAGGAGGGCTGGCAGAGGGATCATTAGTAATACAATGGGCTGTGAGGAGGGACAGGATGATGAGGTGAGAGACAGTAACAGAGGATGGTGCAGAGTGAGGAGGGCTGGCAGAGGGATCATTAATAATACAATGGGCTGTGAGGAGGGACAGGATGATGAGGTGAGAGACAGTAACAGAGGACAGTGCAGAGTGAGGAGGGCTGGCAGATGGATCATTAGTAATACAATGTGCTGTGAGGAGGGACAGGATGATGGAGTGAGAGACAGTAACAGAGGATAGTGCAGAGTGAGGAGGGCTGGCAGAGGGATCAGTAGTAATACAATGGGCTGTGAGGAGGGACAGGATGATGAGGTGAGAGACAGTAACAGAGTATGGTGCAGAGTGAGAAGGGCTGGCAGAGGGATCTGTCGTAATACAATGGGCTGTGAGGAGAGACAGGATGATGAGGTGAGAGACAGTAACAGAGGACAGTGCAGAGTGGGGAGGGCTGGCAGAGGGATCATTAGTAATACAATGTGTTGTGAGGAGGGACAGGATGATGAGGTGAGAGACAGTAACAGAGGACGGTGCAGAGTGAGTAGGGCTAGCAGAGGGATCAGTAGTAAAACAATGGGCTGTGAGGAGGGACAGGATGATGAGGTGAGAGACAGTAACAGAGGACAGTGCAGAGTGAGGAGGGCTGGCAGAGGGATCAGTAGTAATACAATGGGCTGTGAGGAGGGACAGGATGATGGAGTGAGAGACAGTAACATAGGACGGTGCAGAGGGAGGAGGGCTGGCAGAGGGATCATTAGTAATACAATGGGTTGTGAGGAGGGACAGGATGATGAGGTGAGAGACAGTAACCGAGGATGCTGCAGAGTGAGGCTGGCAGAGGGATCAGTAGTAATACAATGGGCTGTGAGAAGGGACAGGATGATGAGGTGAGAGACAGACGGGGCAGATAAATTAATTTGTGTAAGATAAAATGTGCTCAGCATGTGATAACAATGACTGTACATATAGAAGTTTAAAGGTGTATTTATCAAGTAAGCCTGATTGCAATGATTAAGCTGATTTTATTTATCACCACATGCACTGTGAGCAAGAGTCATGCCCCCCTATCCCTTATCATATTTGTCCCCACTTACCCCCCAATTGTCACATATGACCCCCATTCGTTCAAACTGCTCATCTCTAAACCAGGATGGACATTTGATGCTATATCGGCCGTTCAATCGAATGTCTGATATATCGCAGGTGTGTCGGTGGATGTGTACCATGGATATGTCAGTGAATTATGTTGTTCACAGACATATCGCATTGGCTGTGCAGCACAGCAGATGGCCTATATATCTACAGATGTCTGCCGATCACCTGTACATTTGCTGCAGGGACCCAGCGGTGAGTGACAGCTCAACTGGACAGGCAAATGTAAATGCCCGCCCAGTTGTGACATCAGGCCAACACATCGTGTAACCAGCATAACATAAAGGATAGTTAGCTCTATCATCATGACTTTAACCTGCGCAATGTGGGTTTTGTATGGTACTAACATGGTCTTAACAATAGGGAAGATAAAACCAGGAGCAGAAAACTTTGGTCTCTATGAGGCAGGATCTCAGTTTTGTATGAAAGAGTCAATAAAACGGATTACTGGCATATTGATAAAATTAAAAGTCCCAACAAAATGTAGTAGTAAAATTATACAAATAGTATGTTTAACCAAGAAATTCTGATGGCAGGACGGCAGACGGATGCTTCAGGAGCAGCGGCAGAGTCAGGACAGCAGCCAACTGGAGGGAGCCGTGGAATGGAGGAAGGAAAAATCTGCTTTGTCTTTTCCCACATGTAGGACATCAGACAGCAGATGACTGGAGGAAGCCACAGTACGGAAGAAGGCAGGATCTGCACTGTGTTGTTTTCCCACATGTGGGTTGTCAGGCGCTTCAGGAGTAGTGGCGTAGTCAGGATGGCAGACGACTGTAGGGAGCCGTGGAACAGAGGAAGGCAGAATCTGCATTTTATTTTTCCACATCTAGGACGTCAGACAGCAGATGACTGGAGGAAGCTGTGGAATGGAGGAAGGCCGGATCTACAATATGTTGTTTTCCAACATGTAGGATGTCGGACACTTCAGGAGCAGTGGCATAGTCAGGACAGCAGATGACTGGAGGGAGCCGTGGAACGAAGGAAGGCAGAATCTGCATTGCCTTTTCCCACATGTAGGACGCCGGACGGCAGACGACTGGAGGGAACCGCGGAACAGAAGAAGGCAGGATATGCATTGTCTTTTCCTGCATGTAGGACGGCAGATGATTGGAGGGAACTGCAGAATGGAGGAAGGCAGGATCTGTATTGTCTTTCCCACATGTAGGATGTTGGACGCTTCAGAAGCAGTGGTGTAGTCAGGATGGCAGACAACTGGAGGGAACTGCGGAACGAAGGAAGGCAGGATATGCATTGTCTTTTCCCACATGTAGGACGTCAGATGGCAGATGACTGCAGGGAACTGCAGAACGGAGGAAGGCTGGATCTGCAGTGTGTTGTTTTTCCACATGTAGACCATCAGGTGTTTCAGGGTCAGTGGCGTAGTCAGGACAGCAGATGACTGGAGGGAGCCACGGAACAGAGGAAGGCAGAATCTGCATTGTCTTTTCCCACATGTAGGACATCGGATGGCAGATGACTGGAGGGAGCCATGGGAAGAAGGCAGGATCTGCAGTGTGTTGTATTCCCACATGTAGGACATTGGATTCTTCAGGAGCAGTGACGTAGTCATAGGAAGGCAGTGTCATGATTGGTGTCTGCGAGTTACCTGTCTCAGGTGGTGATCGGATTTCAACGGAGGCCGGCATGACTGGAATCACAGATAATGTAAATAGCTCTATTTACAAGACTTGGGTAGCAGTGAAAACTGCCTTTGATGATAAATGACAGGAACTGGAGGGACCGGACTGGGACCGGCAGGAAGACTTGTTGAATTGAACTGATGAGCTTGGAACTTGACTCTGGACTGGAATGACGTGGACTGAACTGTTGAGCTTGGAACTTGACTCAGGACTGGAATGTGACTATGGCTGAAGGGAAGTCAGGTAATGCTGAGACGAGGGCTAAACAGGGTAATCTGGAATTACTATGACAAAGGCTAGAACTCAGGTGCAGGCTGGACAGGATAATTGGAAATAACAGGTTTCAGGAAGGATTGGGTAGGTTTGGGAATTTGCAGGCTGGACAGGATAATTGGAAATAACAGGTTTCAGGAAGGAATGGGTAGGTTTGGGAATTTGCAGGCTGGACAGGATAATTGGAAATAACAGGTTTCAGGAAGGAATGGGTAGGTTTGGGAATTTTAGGTTCAGGGAGGGAATAGGTAGGTAACAGGGGCAGGAGTTGATCCACAGCAGGAAGCAAGGCAGGGTAACACGATGCAGGTTTACAGAGTGCCAGGGACCAACCAGGAGTAGGACTAGCAGCAGAGCACAGGCCAGGTATTGCTGTAACAGGACGTCTGGATGCCAGGTATTACTGTAGCAGGATTTCGGGATGCACCAGAGATTGCTGTCAGCAGGCTTACTGGATTGCCAGGCTTGGCTGTAACAGGTTTTCTGGAAGCACCGGGGGTTGCTGCCAGCAGATTTACTGGATTGCCAGGTACAGCTGAAACAGGTTTTCTGGATAGCGCCAGGGATTGCTGTAGCAGGTTACAGGGACAGACTTGAATGCATGAACCATACACCACGGGAAGACGAGATGTTCAGGCCCAGAATGCTATCAGGAGAGGATATATATATATCATGGGTCTGGCAGCAATTGGTGGATACGGACAGGTGGTCTGGTAGTAGCATTCTGAGTGGTGGAAGGCACAACATGCAGAGGGAGTATTCATCTCTGCAGCTCTGAGAATCAGAACCACACCTGTGATTCCAATCAGGGCTAGCAGTGCTCAAGACAGAGGAGAGACCAGGTGCAATAATCAGAGCAAATCCTCCAGGCAAATTACACACACAGATCCATGGGGAAGCTGACAGGGGTAAGTCTCAAGGCAAAAAGGTAACAACTAGACAGGGTCTTGACAGGCAGAATCTGCATTGTCTTTTCCCACATGAAGGACGTCGGACGGCAGATGACTGGAGGGAACTGGGTAACGGAGGAAGGCAGAAACAGTGGCGTAGTCACGACGGCAGACAACTGGCCATGGAACGTAGGAAGGCAGAATCTGCTTTGTCTTTTCCCACATGTAGGACGTCGGATGGCAGATGACTGGAGGGAGCCGTGGAACAGAGGAAGGCAGAATCTGCTTTGTCTTTTCCCACATGTAGGACATCGGATGGCAGATGACTGGAGGGAGCCGCAGAACGGAGGAAGGCAGAAATTGTATTGTCTTTCCCACATGTAGGACATCGGACTGCTGACGACTGGGGGGAGCCGCGGAACAGAGAAAGGCAGGATCTGCTGTGTGTTGTTTTCCCACATGTAGGATGTCGAACGCTTCAGAAGCAGTGGCATAGTCAGGAAGGCAGACAACTGGAGGGAGCCGCGGAACGGAGAAATGCAGAATCTGCTTTGTCTTTTCCCACATGTAGGACGTCGGATGGCAGATGACTGGAGGGAGCCGTGGAACAGAGGAAGGCAGAATCTGCTTTGTCTTTTCCCACATGTAGGACATCGGATGGCAGATGACTGGAGGGAGCCATGGGAAGAAGGCAGGATCTGCAGTGTGTTGTATTCCCACATGTAGGACATCGGATTCTTCAGGAGCAGTGACGTAGTCATAGGACGGCAGTGTCATGATTGGTGTCTGTGAGTTACCTGTCTCAGGTGGTGATGATCGGATTTCAACGGAGGCCGGCATGACTGGAATCACAGATAATGTAAATAGCTCTATTTACAAGACTTGGGTAGCAGTGAAAACTGCCTTTGATGATAAATGACAGGAACTGGAGGGACCGGACTGGGACCGGCAGGAAGACTTGTTGAATTGAACTGATGAGCTTGGAACTTGACTCTGGACTGGAATGACGTGGACTGAACTGTTGAGCTTGGAACTTGACTCAGGACTGGAATGTGACAATGGCTGAAGGGAAGTCAGGTAATGCTGAGACGAGGGCTAAACAGGGTAATCTGGAATTACTATGACAAAGGCTAGAACTCAGGTGCAGGCTGGACAGGATAATTGGAAATAACAGGTTTCAGGAAGGAATGGGTAGGTTTGGGAATTTTAGGTTCAGGGAGGGAATAGGTAGGTAACAGGGGCAGGAGTTGATCCACAGCAGGAAGCAAGGCAGGGTAACACGATGCAGGTTTACAGAGTGCCAGGGACCAACCAGGAGTAGGACTAGCAGCAGAGCACAGGCCAGGTATTGCTGTAACAGGACGTCTGGATGCCAGGTATTACTATAGCAGGATTTCGGGATGCACCAGAGATTGCTGTCAGCAGGCTTACTGGATTGCCAGGCTTGGCTGTAACAGGTTTTCTGGAAGCACCGGGGGTTGCTGCCAGCAGATTTACTGGATTGCCAGGTACAGCTGAAACAGGTTTTCTGGATAGCGCCAGGGATTGCTGTAGCAGGTTACAGGGACAGACTTGAATGCATGAACCATACACCACGGGAAGACGAGATGTTCAGGCCCAGAATGCTATCAGGAGAGGATATATATATATCATGGGTCTGGCAGCAATTGGTGGATACGGACAGGTGGTCTGGTAGTAGCATTCTGAGTGGTGGAAGGCACAACATGCAGAGGGAGTATTCATCTCTGCAGCTCTGAGAATCAGAACCACACCTGTGATTCCAATCAGGGCTAGCAGTGCTCAAGACAGAGGAGAGACCAGGTGCAATAATCAGAGCAAATCCTCCAGGCAAATTACACACACAGATCCATGGGGAAGCTGACAGGGGTAAGTCTCAAGGCAAAAAGGTAACAACTAGACAGGGTCGTGACAGGCAGAATCTGCATTGTCTTTTCCCACATGAAGGACGTCGGACGGCAGATGACTGGAGAGAACTGGGTAACGGAGGAAGGCAGAAACAGTGGCGTAGTCACGACGGCAGACAACTGGCCATGGAACGTAGGAAGGCAGAATCTGCTTTGTCTTTTCCCACATGTAGGACGTCGGATGGCAGATGACTGGAGGGAGCCGTGGAACAGAGGAAGGCAGAATCTGCTTTGTCTTTTCCCACATGTAGGACGTCGGATGGCAGATGACTGGAGGGAGCCGCAGAACGGAGGAAGGCAGAAATTGTATTGTCTTTCCCACATGTAGGACGTCGGACTGCTGACGACTGGGGGGAGCCGCGGAACAGAGAAAGGCAGGATCTGCTGTGTGTTGTTTTCCCACATGTAGGATGTCGAACGCTTCAGAAGCAGTGGCATAGTCAGGAAGGCAGACAACTGGAGGGAGCCGCGGAACGGAGAAATGCAGAATCTGCTTTGTCTTTTCCCACATGTAGGACGTCGGATGGCAGATGACTGGAGGGAGCCGTGGAACAGAGGAAGGCAGAATCTGCTTTGTCTTTTCCCACATGTAGGACGTCGGATGGCAGATGACTGGAGGGAGCCGCAGAACGGAGGAAGGCAGAAATTGTATTGTCTTTCCCACATGTAGGACGTCGGACTGCAGACGACTGGGGGGAGCCGCAGAACGGAGAATGGCAGGATCTGCTGTGTGTTGTTTTCCCACATGTAGGATGGCGGACGCTTCAGAAGCAGTGGCATAGTCAGGAAGGCAGACAACTGGAGGGAGCCGCGGAATGGAGAAATGCAGAATCTGCTTTGTCTTTCCCACATGTAGGAAGTCAGACGGCAGACGACTGGAGGGAGCCGCGGAACGGAGGAAGGCAGGATATGCATTGTCTTTTCCCACATGTAGGACGTCGGATGGCAGATGACTGCAGGGAACTGCAGAACGGAGGAAGGCAGGATCTGTATTGTCTTTCCCACATGTATGATGTTGGACGGCAGACGACTGGAGGGAGCCGTGGAATGGAGGAAGGCTGGATCTGCAGTGTGTCTTTTCCCACATGTAGGACATCGGATGGCAGACGACTGGAGGGAGCCGTGGAACGGAGGAAGGCAGGATATGCATTGTCGTTTCCCACATGTAGGACGTCGGATGGCAGATGACTGCAGGGAACTGCAGAACGGAGGAAGGCAGGATCTGTATTGTCTTTCCCACATGTATGATGTTGGACGGCAGACGATTGGAGGGAGCCGCGGAATGGAGGAAGGCCGGATCTGCAGTGTGTCTTTTGCCACATGTAGGATGTCAGGTGTTTTAGGAGCAGTGGCATAGTCAGGACAGCAGACGACTGGAGGAAATTATGGAACATACATTATTTTGTGGTGGTAATATAGAACACAGATCAAACAAGAAATGTGGGGAAAGCACAATACAGAACATAAATTTTTTTGGCTTGGGAATATAGAACATAATACAGATCAAACAGGTAAGGTGGGGAAAGCACAATGCAGGATATACAGATCGGGGGGAGAACAATACAGATTGGGGGCACAATATTTGAAATACAGATTAGTGGAGCATAAAACAGGACATGCAGATCGGGGGCATGTAAGGGGGCTGATGGGCCTTATCAGGGGCATGTGGGAAACTCCTGGACCTGTGGAGGTGGCTAAGACACTCTTCTGGAGATAATGAAAGTACTGACCTTTATCTAACTGAACAAAGTGCTGTATATCCAAATAACGAAATATCACAAACTAGTATAGGCTAACTTGTGTGATATAGAGCTGTAATAAGTGAATATTTTTCTATCTTTACCTATGTAAATGTTAAGTGTGAAATAGCCCTTTTCCCAGAATCCTGTTCTTTATCGCACACAATTGCACCAGTATATTGTACTATTTTATTGCATTTAACACCTAACCGTTAACAATTTACTGTATAGCTTTTATTTACAGGGCAACTTTCTTTTCAGAAGGTCCCCACTTGTTACTATAAGAACAAAAACTTATTTATATAATCCACAAATAAGGAGGAAGAAAACTCACAACCGCACTAAGGTTACAGTGTGTGACTCTGCTCATACACTAACAACGTCTTCTCCTCTTTCTCCCCTTGGTCTACACAGAAGCTGCTGATCTTTGGTAAGTATTGCACCCCTCCCTGTACCTATTAGTACACCTCTTAATGCCCAGAGGGAAGGGCGATCCTGAAGCCATGGTTCCCCAGAGGTTTCCTCCACAGGGGGTTTTCCTCTCCTGAGTGCTGAAGGATGACTCTTTGTGAGTCAGGAGGTTGCCCAAGTATGTGGCGGTTATACCATTATGATTACCCATCAGTCACCCATCAATCACATGCAGGAACAGGGGCTCTGATTGGATAACTCACAAATATTTGTTGTTAAATATTCTGCATAATAAAAAAATTACATTTTAACATATAATAAAAAATGTTTGATGTAATCATTGCCCGATTCTCTATTCCTTACTGACTGCTACTTTCACAGGGTCCACAATTTATTACTGATATGACTGTTACTGTCCTGTCCTGCTGGTGCTGTATAGCAGCTAGATACAATCATATATTATATACAGCAGCCTTGGAGAGAGATAAGGTGGAAAAGTTGTCTAAAGCTACCAATCAGCTCCTAACTGTCATTTATCTAGCAGAAAATGTAAATGACAGTTAGGTGCTGATTGGTTGCTTTGGGCAACTACTCAACTTTATCTCTCTCCAAGGCTTGATACATAGTTGCCTACCTTTCAGTAGCTCTTCCCGGGAGAAGCCCGGGTAAGAGAAGCAGCAGGGGGGTGACGGGGGTGGGGCCTGTCGATTCGCGTAATTAAGCCCCGCCCCCTCACTGTAAAATTGCTGCGATTGGTTAGAATTTACATAGGGGGCGGGCCAAATAACGTGATTCATGTAGAATCATGTCTTAAGCCCCGCCCCCTACACGGAGACCCGCGCTCGCCGCCGGAATTCTCCTCATTCTGCCCACTTCACTAGGAAGTGAGCAGAATGCGGGAGAAATGCCTACCCTTCCGGGGGTGCGGGGGGTTATCCGAAAAATCGGGAGCCTCCCGCGAAAACCGGGAGGGTAGGCATGTATGGCTTGATACATCTCCCTGACAGTGCTATGTCCCCCTTTCACTTAATTAGCAAGTTACATTTATTATTGATAATTTCTTTGTCTTGGTAAATAGGGTAAGATATTCATAGTATAAAATAATAAGAATTATATTTATATAGTGCTATTCCCCAATGGGTCTTAAGGTGCTTAGAAATGGGGTATCCAACTTCAGATAACTTTGCTTTATCATTCAAGCTTCTTCTATGCCAGACAGGGGAGGATTGGGAACTTAAAGTGGCCCTGAAAAAATATGAGAAGTGGCCTCATGTAGGTTAGAATAAATCAGCTATAATCCGGGCCCAACACAAAATCACCAAAGACAGCTGCTAGACATACTGTAGGTCACTAATTCAGTGCTTAGCAGAATGTCCATTTACTCTGTAAGTGATTGTATAATAAGACATGATGTAAGGGAGAGGAAAGCGTGTTGTCCTATATCACCATAGGTTACATATTTAGGTGCCCTCTTCCATGATGAAGTCTTTGCATTATACTATATATTCATGTTACGGTTATTAGCCTTCTCCCATTCTGGCTAAATGTTATCCCCCTGTGGTGAGAATAGCCTGGTAACCTGGGCATGTGTAATACAGACAATGTAATTCCCTCTGTGCCATCTGCACCTGGATGAGAACATAGAAATAAGAGTGTGATGTGTCCCTATTACCTTGTGCTCACTCCCAGGCCTCTTACACCACACTTTATGGGTCTGACCCAGAGGCGCAGGCATTTCCGATGTTCACGTAGTGCAGCCATTATTAGCAACTGCGCAAAGAGTTGCAGGAAACCTCTATGGCCCATGTGTTACACAGAGTCTACGCACATATATGTTGTTGTGATCGGGACAGACGGTATCAGAAATGGGGCGGCAAAGTGATGGGCGTTCCTGGGCGGTGACTGGGAGGTGGCTAGAAGGGAATGCAAAATAATTCTGACTCGTGGGCGTGTTATGTCTACTCCAAACTCCCCACAAGGACACCTAACACTTCAGGGCCTGCTCCAGCTTGATCTGCGCCCTGTGCAGCGAGGTATCCAGACATCCCAAATCCCAAAAGTCCAAAAAGGGGTGTGACCTGAATGCACTGAATGGATGCCGCACAGCTGCAGAGGTTGAGGTGTCCAACATCCCGACCGCCCGCGGGACGCTTGGTGGAACAGCGGGGCAGTGCCTGAAAGATGGGACTGTCTCACAGAAATCGGGAATGGCTGGGAGTGGTCCGCCCTCTATGGGGTGGCGCCCCTGTAAGACTGCACTGGTCGAACATGCCTCGAGCCGGCCCTGTAACACTTGGTAGCTGACACCCTTCTGCTTTTCAGTGCTATGATCGCTATTGTAGCAGTGTTTATAAACCATGTCCTTGTCCCGCATTGTTTTGTACTGTAAGTAGCTATTTTCTTGTTTGCTCATTTGTATATGTACTTGGTGAGGTACTGCGGAACCCTTGTGGCGCCATATAAATAAAGGATAATAATAATAATATTACCACATCCAGCCTCATCGCCTCCTTTAGAACACTCGACCATTCCATTGCACAGCGTTATAAGGGTCCTGTCCAATCCCCCACATAGGAATAATGACAGCCCATAAGGGTCCTGTCCAATCCCCCACATAGGAATAATGACAGCTCATAAGGGTCCTAGCCAATCCCCCACATAGGAATAATGACAGCCCAAAATGGTCAATTCCAATCCCCTGTGGAATCCAAACCCCTCCAAACAGCAGGGATCCGAGTCCACCCGAGCCGTGGATCTGGTGTTCCCGCCTGACTCTGATCCCACTGCGAGGCTGAACGTCATCTTCCTGTCATCGGATTCTCACGAGAGTTCGTGTCTACATAAGGCGCTGGCACTGGGACTCAGCGCCATTTCACTCCCACGCTGCGCACTGCTCTGCTGATAGCTGGCAGTATACAGGGACTCACAAGTGGCTGTGCTGGTAAAGTGATTGTGTAAAGGGGCACACCGCAAGCTGATGTATGCTGCGCTATGCTCTGCTGTTTAAGTGGCTGTGCTGGCAAAGTGACTGTGTATAGGGGGCACACTGCACACTAATGTATGCTGCGCTATACTCTGCTAATAAAAGTGTCGAGACTTACAAGTGGCTGTGTGTACACAAAAAAAAAGTTTTAAAAAATAAACAAAACTTTCAAGAAGTTAAAAGTTTAAAATGTATTTTTTGGTGCTGTACCTCACTGTGTATGCAGGCACCATGACTCTTTCGGCCTTAGCCCTCTGTGTATACAGGCACCGTGACTCCTTGGGCCTTAGCCCTCTGTGTATATATGACTCCTTGGGCAGTAGCTCTCTGTGTATAAAAGCACCCTGACTCCTTGGACCTTAGCCCTCTGTGTATAAAAGCACCATGACTTCTTGGGCCTTAGCCCTCTGTGTATACAAGCACCGTGACTCCTTGGGCCTTGGCCCTCTGTGTATACAAGCACCGTGACTCCTTGGGCAGTATCCCTGTGTATAAAAGAACCGTGATTCCTTGGGCTATACCCCTCTGTGTATACAAGCACTGTGACTCCTTGGGCAGTAGCCCACTGTGTATACAAGTACTGTGACTCTGCTGGCCGTACTCCACTGGGTGGCTGAGAGGGCCCAAGGACAATTACATCTTGCACTACTTTTCATTTCTGCCAGTGCTGTGTGGCAAAGTTTCATAATGAGACACAGTCAGGACACACAGCAGCTGTAGAAACAGGATACAAGTCAGAGGTTCTCGTACTAACTAGTCGGCGCCAGGCTTTATTGTGCCAAATGAATATAAACATAAACAAAACATAAACCCTAGCCCGGCTGGACACTAGCTACACAGCAGATTCCCTCTCTATAATAATGGTAGGGCCTATTGCCCTCACCATCAACAAAATACGTGCACAATACTTACAAGGAAAGTAACCAAGTATCTCTGAACAGGCTAGTCTGCCTGCTCTCCCAGGTGTGAGACACTCAGCCACAAACAAACCCAGCCTATCTTAGCCATTTCCAGCTGCAAGCCTTCATGAGCCTGTTACCAGGCTGAAAGGCCCAAAACCTAGAGTGGCCTGTAAATGGAGCCCTCCCTCTCCTCACATCCACACCACCAGGACCCATTCCGGCTTTTTTCTAAAGCCGACATTTCTAGTCTGTTTTTTCCAAACAGACTTCTCCTGGGAGTTTCAGAACACATATGACAGGAACCTAGGACAAATGTACCTGCCATTGACCACTTTACCAGTGCTTCTATCACATATCCCCCCCCCTTTGTTTCGACCTGTGGGGTGGAACAACCGTAGCACCCTAACAATGGACACATGACAAAGCATCTGCATTGGCCAGCTGGCTTCCTGGCCTGTGTTCTACCATAAATTTAAAGGTTTGTAATGACAAGAACCATCTAGTTATTCTCGCATTACTGTCCTTGTTTTCTGACATCCACTTCAGAGGTGCATTGTCAGTGATCAATCTGAACTTTCTTCCCACCAAGTAGTACCTGAGAGTCTCTAATGCCCACTTTATGGCCAATGCTTCTTTCTCGACTGTAGCATAGTTTCTTTCATGTACATTTACATTCCGGCTTAAGAAGAAAATCAGGTGTTCTTCACCCTCTTTGCTTTGGGACAGGACCGCTCCCATGCCTACATCTGACACATCGGTTTGTACAACAAACTCTCTGTCAAAATCAGGGGTCATCAGAACTGGTTGGGTACATAACGCTACCTTTAACTCCTGGAAAGCCTTCTCTGCTTCAGGATCCCATTCCACCATGACTTTCTGTTTGCCTTTGATAAGGTCAGTCAGTGGGACTGCAATGGTGGCAAAATTGGGTATAAACCTCCTATAATACCCAGTGATCCCTATGAAGGCTCTCACCTGCTTCTTATTCAGGGGTCGTGGCCAGTTTTGGATTGCCTCAATCTTATTGAGCTGTGGCTTTATCAAACCTCTGCCAATGGTGTACCCAAGATATTTTACTTCTTCCATCCCTAGACAAAACTTTTTGGGTTGGCTTTCACACCTGCCTTGTCCAACACTGCTTGTACGTGAGACTGCCAATCAGGACTATGAATGACCACATTATCCAGATAAGCAGCAGCATACTGTCTATGGGGCCTTAGAATCCTATCCATCATTCTTTGAAAGGTAGGGGCATCTGCTACCTTTAGCAGGTGCCCCTTGTAGCCCAAAGGGCAACATTTTGTATTGAAGTAACCCCTCTGGTGCAGAAAAAGCTGTCTTTTCTTTGGCGTTCTCAGTTAACGGAACTTGCCAATACCCTTTGGTTAAGTCAAGAGTAGTTAAATATCTGGCTGTCCCCAGCTTTTCAATTAGTTTATCCACCCTAGGCATAGGGTAGGCATCAAACTTTGACACACTGTTCAATTTCCGGAAGTCATTGCAGAATCGCACACTCCCGTCGGGTTTTGGAATGAGCACAATGGGACTTGACCACTCACTATGCGATTCTTCAATTACACCCAACTCTAACATTTCCTTCGACACTGATTCTGTTTGGGCTTCTGGTACCCTATAGGGCTTTAAGTTAACATTAACCCCTGGGTCAGTGATTATGTCATGTTTGATGACCGTGGTTTTCCCTGGTAGGTCAGCAAACAGCACCCTATTTCTGATCAGACATTCGTTAACCTTCCTGCTGTTGACTGGCTGACAGGGTTTTTGCCACTGTCACTTCGGGTACCATGGGCCAGTGGCGTAACTAGGGCAGGGCGAGCGGGGTTCATGCCCTGGGCGCCGTTGGACCGGTGGCGCGGGGGGGCGCCGCCGGCCACGGTACCGGCCCGCCCGCCCTAGATAGCCAGTGTAGCGCCGACCGCAATGAGTGCGGTCAGCGCTACACAATTGCACAGGACCGGCACTAGGCTTCCAGCGCCGGTCCTGTGCTGCACGCCTGAGCCCGTTCCCTCCCCCTGAGCACTTGCCCAATAGCGCCAGGAGGCAGGCTCAGGCTGTGCATAACACATGCATCGCCGCCAGCGCTGGCTTGATGCGTGTGTTAAACAGCAGCCAATGAGAGTCAGATAGACTCTCATTGACTGCTGCAGCACCCACTGCAAGAGCCGAGCGCGCCTGCCCGGGCGGACTGGAGGGCGGGAGCGGCATCGCGGACAGGAGCAGGAGCAGCGTGGAATCAGGTAAGTATATTTTTATATATATTTATTTATTTTTAAACCTATCTGCACAACGGGGGAGGGGTTGGCTACTACTGGGCGGACCTCTACTGGGGGAGGTGTGGCTACTACTGGGGGTGCCATTGGGAGGACCTCTACTGGGGGGGCTACTCTACTGGGGACTACTACTTGGGGGGGGACTACCACTGGGGGCATTCTAAAAGGGGCCTATTACTAGAGGCACTGCACTCGGGGGACCACTACTGGGGGCAATAATAGGAAGGGCCACTACAGGGACCACTGAATAGGGGGGGTCACTACTGGGAGCCTGCATCAGGGGGACCACTACTGGGGGCACTGCATGGAAGGGGGGGACACTACTGCTGGGGGCACTATATAAGGGGCTTACTGCTAGGGGCACTGCGGGGACCACTACAGGGGGCACTAGATAGGGGGGATCACTGCATAAGGGGATACCGCTACTGGGCGCACTGCATTGTGGGGACTGCTACTGGGGGCACTGCATAAGGGGGAACACTACGTGGTTCACTGCATTTGGGGGGGCCACTACTGGGGGTACTGAGTAAGGGGAACTAATTGGGGGCTGTATAAGAGGGACCACTACTGGGGATACTGTATAAGGGGCACTACTATGGGCCTGCATGAGAGGGACCACAACTGCATACTGGGGGTACTGTATAAGGGGTACTACTGGGGTTAAGGTGCATATGGATAGGAATGTTCAGTTTGAAAATAAAGGGGTGTGTCATGTTGACACGCCCCATTTTTAAGTGACCACACCCATTTTTTGCCGCACGCGCCTTCGGCGCACGCACATGGGGGGCTCCCTTTTCAAATTTGCCCTGGGCTCCAAATACCCTAGTTACGCCACTGCCATGGGCACTGGGTTTACTGGAGGGGCTTGGACGGCTGACAGTGCTGCTCTATCCTTCCAGGGTTTTATAACATTTACATGGTGTATCTGTTCTGGCTTTCTTTTCCCCGGCTGGTAAACTTTATAATTGACCTGCCCAACTTTTCTAAGATTTCAAAGGGTCCTTGCCGTTTAGCCAAAAGTTTACTTTCTACTGTGGGAACCAACACCAACACTCTGTCCCCAGTAGCAAAGTTGTGTAAGCAAGCATTGCGGTTGTACACCCTCTGCTGTGCCTGTTGGGCCCGTTCCAAGTGTTCTCTTACTATTGGCACCACAGCAGCAATTCTTTCTTGCATTTGAGAAACATGCTCAATAACTGTTTTATATACGGACTGGACTGCCCCTCCCATGTCCCTTTGGCAATGTCAAGTAATCCCCTTGGATGTCTCCCGATTGGGGAACCTCTCTTATGGCCAACAGCAAATAAGGTAACAAGTATTCCCAATCTCTACCATCTTTGTCCACTACTTTCCTTAGCATGTGCTTTAAAGTTTTATTAAACCTCTCCACTAGCCCATTGGTCTGGGGATGGTACACAGAGGTTCGTAATTGGTCAATTTTAAACAGGCGGCATAACTCCTTCATGATTTTTTACATAAATGGGGTACCTTGGTCAGTCAGGATCTCCTTAGGTATTCCCAACCTGCTAAAGACATTTCACTAATTCTCTAGCAATGGTCTTGGTTGACATATTGCGTAAAGGTATCGCTTCCGGGTACCGAGTAGCTTAATCCATTATCACCAGAATATATTGATGGCCCCGGGCAGACTTTATTAATGGCGCAACCAAATCCATAGCTATTCTTTCAAACAGAACCTCAATAATGGGTATCGGAACCAGGGGACTTTTGAAATGTGGCCTTGGAGCATGATACTGACATTCAGGGCAGGATGCACAATAGTTAGATACCTCTTTATGGACCCCGAGCCAATAAAACCTCTGCACAATTTGCTCAGTAGTTTTCCCTACCCCTAGGTGGCCTGCGGTTATATGACCATGGGCCAGATCTAATACTATTATTCTGTATGCTTTAGGAACTATTAATTGTTCCACAATATCTTCCCCCTTCTTAGTCACCTGATACAACAAATCCTGACATACTGCCATGTGAGGATATGACAAAAGACTATCGGGGTTATTGGGTTTACCATTGATCACCTTGACATTCTCCCTGGCTTTTACCAGAGTAGGGTCATTCAACTGCTCCACGGCAAAGACCTCTCTCCTGACCTCAAGATCAGGCAGGCGATCCACGGGCTCAATAACACTCCCCACCTCAGTGGGAGGCACATCACTTGGTGAGACACCATCACGCTCTGCATTCTCTAGTTCGCCTGTCATACTAGAAAAAGGGAACATCTCTGACTCTGCTACTACGTCAGTAACCCTCTCAAACAAGTCAGGGCAATTTACCTCTGTGCAAAATCGGCTTTCCCATAACTTCCAGAAGTTAGCAAAGTCCCTGCCCAATATTGCATCATACATTAAGCCATGTACCAAACCCACAGAGACTATCGCGGAACCACATGATGTCTCGATGTTCACTTCTGCAGTAATATAATAGCGAGTGTACCCATGTATGCAGGTCACACCAACAGTTTTCCCCTTACACTTCAAGGGGTTCACCAGCTCCGTTTTCACAAGTGTCACCAGGCTACCAGAATCTAACAGAGTCTCTACACGGTTGCCTTCTACAGTAAGTACACACATGTGCTTATCAGTCTCAGCCCGCCGGTCGGCAGTACAGGCTGGCTGTGTAAAGAAAGACCCCCTGTGGTATACATGAGCAGTATCACATTGCATAGGTTCAGAGGGAAGTGGACAATTAGCTGCAATATGGCCAAAGCCACCACATCGGAAACACTGAATCACATTATAATCTAGTCTTTTATGGGGAAGGAACCTTCCTGGCCTGGCTGGCCTGTCTCCAGGTTCCTCACCCTCAGTCTTAGGTACATTCCATCGCCCAGCACCCTTCTCCCCTGGAACACTTTTACCAGTGCCGATGGGAGTTCGCCGTTGTGCCATCAGGGCCCGGTGGGGCAGACTCAACAGCACCTAAGCCGCCACGTACCTCTCCACCAGTTCGACCAGCTGGTCTGTGGACTTAGGGTCTGCATGGCTCACCCACTTGCACAGAGATGCAGGTAGCGATCGCAGATACCGGTCCATAACAACTCTTTCCACAATCTGTGGTCCTGGCAGCATCTCGGGCTGCAGCCATTTTGTGGTTAGATGGACGAGGTCATGCATCTGTGAGTGTGGAGGTTTTTCCATTTGGAACTCCCAGCGGTGAACTCGTTGGGCCCGAACAAATGAGGTGACTCCCAAGCGGGTTAGGATCTCCCATTTTAACTTTTCATAGTCCTTGGCATCATCCAGGCATAAATCATAGTAGGCCTTTTGTGGTTCTCCAGCCAGGAAGGGTGCCACAAGACTTGCCCACTGCTCTTTAGGCGACTTCTATCTTTCGGCGGTTCTTTCAAAGGCCTCCACATCATCACTCTGGGTCATCTTTTGCAGAAAGTGACTGGCCTGTATGGTGTGTTAGTTAGAAGAGCAGGGGAAGCATCTCCAGACCGGACTACAAGCTGTTGTACCACCTCTTTTAATGCCTGGCTGTTTTCCGCTATCACCTGGCGGGTTTCCTTGATGGTGACTTGTTGTTGCCTCTGGGCTGCCTCCAAGGCCAATAGTTGCACCTGGGTGGATTCCTGCTGAACCCTGGTAGCTTCTTGCTGAATTTTGTTCATTTCCTGCTGAGCCCTGGTAGCTTCTTGCTGAGCTGCCGTAGCTTGGAACAAGACTTTAACAATGTCCTCCATTTTGTCCTGGGGTGTAGGCTGGAAACAGAATCTGGCTTCCCTAAGCATCTGCGGACGCCACCTCTATGGATTCAAAGGACACAACTTTATATCCACCCTGACGAATTGGTGTTTGTCCCTTTAAATTTGAAACTAAACTTTTTCCTTGCTGCAAACTTCAGTGTGTGATTGCCCGCATTCTCCACCAAATGTGACACAGTCAGGATATGGGTCCCTCTCCTGGGGTAGATGAACTCCCTCTTTACACACACAGCAGCTGTAGAAACAGGATACAAGTCAGGGGTTCTCGTACAAACTGGTCGACGCCAGTCTTTATTGTGCCAAATTAATGTAAACATAAACATAAGTCCTAGCCTGGCTGGGCACTACCTACACAGCAGATCCCCTCTGTATAATAATGGTAGGGCCTATTGCCCTACCCCAACAAAACACGTGCACAGTACTTACAAGGAAAGTAACCAAGTGTCTCTGAACAGGCTAGTCTGCCTGCTCTCCCAGGAGTGAGACACTCAGCCACAAACAAACCCAGCTTATTTTAGCCATTTCCAGCTGCAAGCCTTAATGAGCCTGTTACCAGGCTGAAAGGCCCAAAACCTGGAGTGGCCTGTGGATGGAGCCCTCCCTCTCCTCACATCCACACCCCCAGGACCCATTCCGGCTTTTCTCTAAAGCCGACATTTCTAGTCTGTTTTTCCCAAACAAACTTCTCCAGGGGGTTTCAGAACACATATGACAGGAACCTAGGGCAAATGTACCTGCCATTGACCACTTTACCAGTGCTTCTATCACAATAGATGTGCTTTAAACTGCGGTGTCTGTGCCGCTGCTCTGTCGCAACCAGCTCACTGCAGACAATTGGCCAATAATGGTGAAAATAATATTGTAAGATGTGAAGTGGTCTAAATTGACTATAAATAACTGGAAATTAATGTTATTGAAGTTAATAATACTCTAGGAACAAAAAACAGCCCAATGTGACTTTAGCTTTTTTTTGTCAATTTTTGTAAAAAAATCCAAATCCAAAGCCAGTCATGGCAGGTTTGGTAAACCCAAATCCAAACCTGGACGACGAATCAGAGCCAAATCCTAATCCACCAAAATTGGTTCGACGCACATCCCTAAAGAAAGAAAACAAAAATATGGCTTTCTCCAGCTAAAATTAGGGATGGCCATCGTCCATCGATTATTTCAAAACATCGATGATGGCTGCCCGATGTTAACTAGTGTTGACTTCGATTGGAGAGAGCCAATGGTTCTCCTCCATCGTTTGATGAGTGGGAGCCGATGTTTTTTTTTTTCTTCTCCTTGACAGGACAGAGCTTAGCTCCCCTCTTCCTGGTGCCCGCTAAACCACACCACCATTTTTACAATGTGGCCCGCCGTGGCCATCGAGGGAGGTGCAAACCATCGATGGTTCACCGTAGATGGTTTTCGTGACATCGATGGTAATCACTGATGAGCCTATTGATGGTAACTATCGATGGACACCCCACCGATGGCCATCCCTAGCTAAAATACTTGAGAAAAGCCATATTTTATTTATTAAACAATTAGACACCCAGACAAAGAGAGAAACCCCCAGCAGCGCTGGGGAAAACATCCAGTAATACATATTTTTATTACCATGATAATTAGCAATATGAATTAAATCGCCATGAAGATCAGCCATAAAAAAAATACACTTATCACCAATATACGTGTCATTTTAATAAACAGGCCCATTAGAATCCCAGGTTCAAGTACAACAGCATATTACCAAGAAAAATATATATAGATGTGGTGGCACCATTTACCGGTAAAGCAGTGTGGCAAAGAAAAACTAGAATACTGTAATATTACAGAGCAGCTCTGGGCACCAAAGATTGGAGGCATCATGGCACAGATTATAATGCATTACAGCTGTGCAAGTCTCTAGCTGCAGGAGTGGCCAACCCAGTCCTCGAGAGTTACCATAAGGTCACGTTTTCCAGACCACCTAGCTGGAGCACAGGTGTAGTCATTACTAACTGTCACATTTTAAAACATGTGGTGCCTTCATTTCTAAACGACACATGGGGGCTGATGTATCAAGCCATTTTTTACATAAAGTTCTCTAGAAACTGCAATTTCTGCATAATTTTATGTATCGATCCCAGAGGCACCGAGAGGGGGGGAGCGGGTACAAATTACCTGGGCCCAGGCTTCCTGAGAGTCCCGGCGGGGGACCGGGTCCGACGCCACCCCCCCTCACAGTAGTCCAGCACACAGCGTGTGCTGAGCTGCAGTGGAAGACTGCTCGTGGTTGCTGAGCAGTAGTCACAGCAGTCTCCTATGCCTGTGGGGGGGAGCGATCACACTGATCGCGCCCCCCCTGGCTTTGCGCAGCGCTGCTTCGCGGCGCTGAAAATCTTTTTTTCCCCGAAGGGGGCATGGCCACGCTGCCCACGATTAGGCCACACCCCGTTACCCGGGCCCGCCGCGGCTCTTGGCGGGCCTGATCGATCCTATGTACTAATGGCACAAAGCAGGAGATTTCACAGAAATTTCTGGCAAAGTGCTAATTAGCACTTCAGATCACAGGGTTTCATTCAGACCCGCTCGCGAGCGCCTTGTACGCTCGCAAGCGGGTCGATGTTACCCAAATGCGCATGCGCACGACGGAGGCGCCTCTCGCACCAAAGGGGGCGTGCTGTCGATGGTGATTGACAGCACGCCCCCTTTGGTGGGCGTCATGGGGGTGTGGCTGCCCCACTGACATCACTAGTGATGTCAGTGGGAGTGTTTTTGGCTCTGATAGAGCCAAAATCACTCCAGTGCTTGCGCCAGACGAGACTCTACTGTAATACCCCGCCAGGTATTGCAAAGGTTTATTGAGATAGTTCCACTCTTACCAGATCTGGAAGATTCTTTTGGTTCTTCTTGGTATAGCAGAGAGGTAAGGAGGATCGTACAGGCATAGTAATGGCTCAAATACAGAAAGATATGGTGTATCCTTAATTATATTTTTCTTTATTTAAATTCAATAGAAGTCAGAAAGAAAAGCATATATTCATCAATTGCTTTCTTTTCATTTAACATACCTACAATTAATTACAATCAATAGCAACTGTTTCTAGTGATACACACTCAGCACAAAAGATATGTTTATTAAACAGGAATATTTCTTTGCTGGTACTGTAAGGTGAAAGGTTAGTAACAATATACAGTGCATGCTCAACAAGATACCAATCTCCAACAAAATTGTATCACTATGTTAGCATCAGCAATACAGTTTTAATTTATATACATAGACCCTGGCCAGACATCTTTCTGTTGGTGCACATATGAAGAAACCAATGTTGTCCTTTCTTTAGGGCAGTGTGAGTAAAGAAAAGGTGTCTATAATAAGCTACTTACTATGAAGTAATAGCGTGCCTGTGGAAACTTGGAGGAATTATACTGTAACTTGGACGGTGCAAGCCCGGGCCTGGCATTGTACTTATTCTCTTGAAGCTGATGTAGCATTAGTTGAAGGGTTTGTTTATTCTCTATAACTGCTGGAGTACTGGCGGGTTTTTAATATATATGATGTTTTCTCCCTCTCACATGCAGTTCAATCACTTCAGAATTAACTGTAGCTGACAGGCTGTTTTAGTCCTTGTATTTCCAGAAAGAGCTATTTATTAAGGGAAAGTATCTGCTGGGTAACTGAGTCCTTTCCTGAGGTGTGAGCTAACTTGCACACTGTTTAGCCTGTCACCAGTGATATATGCCAGCTGTCAGATAGAGTGCAGTGAGGAGGTGTCAGGCCCTGTTTGCACTGTGATTACAGAACCCTCCCAGTGACTGCACTTGGTGTCCTGAGGAGGCCGCATAGTACACTACCTTCCTCACCAGCTAGCCACTCTCCAGGGCGGATCCTGCCTGTGTGTCTGCCACCCCCTCACTGTGAGGTAGGGACTAGAGTCTGCCTTACCACCAGCTTCAAGGGAAGATGTCCGCTACGATAAGCCTCCGGACCATCTGCTCTCATAGGATATTATGGAATGATGGCCGGCATTGGTTCCTGTGATCTGCCTCTATATCACCGCCTCTCTCTCTCTGGGGATAAGTCTGCTGCCCCTTACCAAAAACGCACTGCTGACAGTCACTATTACTCTCCGGATTACGGTGGGTCACAGACGCAGGACACCACTCTTAAGCTCCCTCAGGACTCACTAACTGTCCTTTACCTCAGGAGAGGCCCCTCTGCAACTGTCATAACTGTCCCCCTCAGCCTCCTGCAGCTGGTTCCAGTACAAGTCATGTGACCTGCTGCTGACTCACCACATGCTACCTGCACTAGTACATACAGTATATTTTTTTTTAATAGGGGTTTTAAATACACTAGTGATACCCACCATAGCCTTAAACACAGTGTTTTGGTGGGGTATCACACTACCGCAAGGGTCTCATCGCAAGCCCGATGGTCGCGATGGTCTTGACCATCGCGACCATTATTTTGGCCGCTCGCATAAGCTGTGGGTGGTCACCCACAGCTATGCGAGCGGCCAGGAGGCCGCTCCAATTTTAGGTAGGCCGGCCCTGATTCAGAGCGAGCGCTCTAGTCAGAGCGTCCGGCTCTGAATCAGGCCCACAGTCCCCATTATTATCAATGGGGACTACGATCTGACTCCTATGTACTAAACTCCAAAAAGCAAAGCTTTTCAGAGTTTAGCACCGGTAGTTTACACCGGTATGCAATCGGGAAGCCGTTGGACCTAATCCCGACAGCCAGCTTTCCGACTGTCATATCCCAGCAAGAGTCTAAAGACAGGCGTCGATATGCCGACGCCTGTCATTAGACATACGTCGGGAGACCGACACCTGGCATCCCGATCGAAAGGACGCCGGGGGCCGAGTGCGAATACCCGTGGGGGGGGGAGAGTTAGGTTTAGGGGTTAGGCGCCCCCCGGGAAGGTTAGGGTTAGGCTAGGGGAAGGGGGGGTTAGGGTTAGGCAGCCCTGGGGGGAGGTTAGGGTTAGGCACCCCCCGGGGGACTTAGGTCTAGGCAGCGGGGAAGGGGGGTTAGGTTTAGGCACTTAAAGGGGGGACGGTAAATCATACCGATTCCGTCTCCAGGGGCAGTAGAGAGATCTATTTAACTATTCCAGTTCTCATCAGATTTTTGATTACACTCACACATGCTACAGATAGGGGTTGGGTGCAGTAGATTTGCTATATTAAAGACTTCTACTAAATGCCGGGGATATAAATCGCGGGACAGCGGTTACCGCAAACGCTGTCCCTGTGAGTTCCCCGTGGTACATAGTCGAGATATTATTAAATATGAAAATTTTCCCGGCAAGTTGGACCGTTAATGATCGCGGAAGTACCGCAATTATTAATACATAAACTGACCCCATGGTCTGAAAAAATAAATTGTTGGTAGCTCTCAAGGACCAGGGTAACAGGCCTGATTCAGTAGAGATTGCAACTGCGATTACGCACATATTCGGCCGATTGTTGCGTTCTGTGCATGCAAATGCAACACAGTGCGTGAAGACTCCACTGTTATCGGGACTGCGATCGCAGTGACTATGCAGACCCATTGCAGAGTGATTGACAGGTGTGGTGACGGGGGAGTGGTCGATGAAACGCAGGCGTGCCAGTGCGTTTGAACGCTTTTGCAGGGGTGTGCATACATTAGCCATTGCGATGCCATATGCAGCTTGTGCTTTCACCGCGTGCGATGAAGTTAGCAAGTCCTGAGTAAGGTCAGAGCTTGTGTAAGTGTCCATTAGGCTGTGATGGTACTCGATGTTACCGATATTTTCGCAGTCTTGCTAAGTATTACGGATGTGTGTAAGGTAAAGGGGATGTCCTTATGTTAGGCTGCGTATGGCATTGCGATTGCAATCATTAGCATATCTTCGCAATGAGACTGCGAGTGTAATCGCTACTGCGATCTCAATAGCGATCCTTTCTGAATCAGGCCCATAGTGAAAGCTCTGTCTCAGGAGTTAGGTTAGTACTCTATAACAGCCACTAGAGGGAAGCAAAGGCTAAAACCTATACGCACGCACACAAACACACCAAGGCAGTCAGTGAAATATAATGTAAAGGTTTGGGGGGGAATTTACTATTTGTATGTGGTTTACTATCCGGTGGTTTGGAGGCTGAAAGGTTAAACTGCATGCATTTTGTGGTTGTTTGCAAAGTATTATACCCCCTGAAAAAAAAAAAAAAAACGGCAGATTTATGTAGACATGGCTCTGCCATAGCTATTTGAGCTTGCTGGCTTGTCATTAAAGAAAATGAAAGGTATTTGTTTCGTAGACAACATCGTTTTAGTAATAATGGGGACAATAACAAGTTATTTTATAAGGAGCCTATATTAATTTATTACTTTCGGACAGGGAAATTTCAATTAAGGATTATATTACCGGGGTAATACTACATGATTTACTGTATAACCTGGGCAATAAGGATTTCTTTATGATGAGGCAATACTTATAATGGAGAAGCTAACATAAAACTGCTAAAAACATGCGGTTTGGCAGAAGTGCACTTAGGGCCTGATTCAGAGCCGCTCATAAGCGGCCGCTCGCTCGCTCCGAGCGATGTTCGCACATCTGCGCATGCGTATGGGTCTTAATGCGCATGCGCCAACCAGTCAGTGCGGTCGGAAATCGTGTGTTCGCAAAATAGCGAGTGCCTGCTAATATGAGTGACAGGATGAGGCGTATGTGGGTGGTAACAGGGGAAGGTGCTTGAAAACGGGGAGTGGAGATCCGAACGCAGGCGTGCCAAATGGTCAAAACGGGCGTTTTAAGGGTGTGCATCATCGACCACGTCACTTGGTTGTCTCTTAGCCTGAACTGTTCGCATGATTGCGGTAGGAAAATCCAACCACAAGCACTGCGAGCAGTTCAGACGCCTTTCGATGTACTCGATTAATCTAATAAATAGCGGAGATGACGTATGATGCGAACGGCCAGGGGGCGTCTTTACAAAATAGCGAGCGCATATTTCGTTCGCTCGCTCAGACATAGAGGCGTCAACAGACCGCAAAGAGCGAGCGCTCTATTTAAATATCCGGCCCCTTTTTCTGAACGAGCGAGCGCAAATAGCGTCCGGCTCTGAATGAGGTCCTTAGTGAATGTCTCCCTTGCGCATTTATCAGCCGATTACTGTGGGCTGATTTACCTCACAAACTCCGCAGGCTGTGAGCAGAATCTGACTTCCATGATATAACACGCGAGGTTGGTGGTTTCCATGGTTCATTGAATCTGCCCCATAGTGTGAGAGTGGGGCATTCTCACCTACCCCCCTGGAATAGGTTTGCCAATTTTGAGGTTTTGATTCACATGGTTTCCCCTGGGGCTCCCTCCTTCAGGATCTTCCAGAGGGGAGTTCCACAAAGTCGGTAACTATGTAGTGGGGAAAACGTCATGTTGGTGTATAGGCCTGGCATTCCTTACCACAGATGTCTCTAGAGTCACTCTTCCTGGTGAATCCACATCTGAGACCCTCGGTGGCTGTAACTCCCATGTTTGCGATATACTGTATTTCTCATAACAGGACTGGGTATCCTTTTGACGTGTGTATATCCAGCTTACATAGATGTGGCATGATATCATATCCTCCACGACACTGACCCAGCTATAATTCAGCCTGTCTCACTCACTTTCATCCTTGGGTGTAAGGGTCATTGGGGCCTATTCATCATCACTTAATTTATATAAAAGCAAGTAAAACATAAAATTTTCACCTAATTTTGTACAATTTAAGTGTCAGGGCTATTCATCATTCATGTAACGCAGGAGAGATCACAGATAGATCCTGGTTACAAATGTGGCTGGATAATTCCCACAGTCCCCATACTATAGTATGGGGATCCATAATATAGTATGGGGATGTAGAAATTATGAAATTCATCAAGTTCATGCTCCTTTTCAGAGCAGTGACAGGAGTGCGCATGCGCGACCTACAGGTCAAGCATGCTCACAAGAGCCCCAACGTCCGGCGGAAGGAGCCGGAGAGGGGTGGAGGAATCCAAAAGGATCCCTTTCGCAACCCGGACCTCCTTCCCATATGGAAGGAGCAGGTTGCAATCCACAAGCGGGAGCATTCGCCATCTGCAAATGCAAATGCTCCCACACTCAAGCTCCGAAAATATTGTATTTTACAAGCTTGATGAATTCAGTCACCATAGTAGTGTATGGGGACAGCAGGCCATTCCACAAGAGGAAGGTAAGTAGGGGATATCTATGATACTAGTGTATGGGGACAGCAGGCCATTCCACAAGAGGAAGGTAAGTAGGAGATATCTGTGATACTAGTGTATGGGGACAGAAGGCCATTCCACAAGAGAAAGGTAATTACTAGTGTATGGGGACAGCGGGCCATTCCACAAGGGGAAGGTAATTACTAGTGTATGGGAACAGCGCGCCATTCCACAAGAGTAAGGTAATTACTTGTGTATGGGGACAGCGGGCCATTCCACAACATGAAGGTAAGTACTAGTGTATGGGGACAGCGGGCCATTCCACAACAGGAAGGTAAGTACTAGTGTATGGGGACAGCGGGCCATTCCACAAGAGGAAGGTAATTACTAGTGTATGGGGACAGCGGGCCATTCCACAAGAGGAAGGTAAGTACTAGTGTATGGGGACAGAGGGCCATTCCGCAAGAGGAAGGTAAGTACTAGTGTATGGGGACAGAGGGCCATTCCACAAGAGGAAGGTAAGTAGGAGATATCCGTGATACTAGTGTATGGGGACAGCGGGCCACATTGGGAGAGAAAGGTAAGCAGGAGATATCTGTGATACTAGTGTATGGGGACAGCGGGTCACATTGGGAGAGGAAGGTAAGCAGGAGATACCAGTATCTGTGATACTAATGTATGGGGACAGCGGGCCACATTGGGAGAGGAAGGTAAGCAGGAGATATCTGTGATACTAGTGTATGGGGACAGCGGGCCATTCCACAAGAGGAAGGTAAGCAGGAGAGATCTGTGATACTAGTGTATGGGGACAGTGGGCCATTCCACCAAAGGAAGGTAAGTAGGAGAGATCTGTGATATCTCCTGATTGACCTCATTGATGAATGGCCCGATAACTTAATTTTTACAATTGCAGGTGAATATTTTCATATTCACCTGCTTTTGTAAAAATTAAGTGATGATGAATAGGCCCCTATAAGTCTTACCAGGCACTGTAACAGAAATCTCTTGAGCACATCTCACTGTAGCAGCATAATCATTTCTGTATCGCTCCTGTGTTAGGCTTGTCAGGAGATATAATTACTTGTCTCAGAAGCTGACACTCAGTTATAAATTACTGGATGTTTCCCACTTCAAAATACTTTCACTCCCCCCCACAGCTCTGCAACTCCTCCCAATCTGTCACACACTCTAATGCTATAAGACGGCATTGCAATAGGATCCCTGCGTTTTACCTTCTTCCTCATGGCAGCATTTAACACCGTTGACCACCCTTTTCCTGTAAATCCCCCACTCCATTGGCATCTGTAACATAACACTCTCATAAATGATCGCCTTCTACTTGCCCAACCACTATTCACTGTCTCCACACACGCCTCCACCTCCCCTTCTTACCCCCTTCCTCTTGGTAACCCGCAAGGTTCTGTCCTTGGTCCCCTTAGTTTCCTTTTCTACACTTCTTCTACCAGTGATCTTAACAGCTACTTCTGCCTCCAGTACCACCAGTATTCTGACGACACACAAATGTACCCCTCTGACCTTACGCCTTCCATTCTCTAACAAATCACAGGCTGGCTGGCTGCCATCTCCTCTTGGATATCCAGACAGTTCCTTAGATTTAACATCTGTACAACTGAACTCATTATCTTTTCTCCCACCAAGGTCCCACCTCATTCCCCTCTCATCCTCTCTTTGACAACATCTGCATCTCCCCTGTGTTCATGTAAAATGTTATCCTCAGTTTTGCCCTCTTTATCCCTCCACATTTAATCCCTTTCCCAATCTGAACTCTTCCACCTCTGTAATGTTTCGAGGATCGGACCTAGAAGCCACTAAACTCTCATCCCTGCACTTATCATCTCTCACCTAGATTACTGTAACCTACTCTGTCTTCTAAACTCTGACCTTCCCCCCTCTTCAGTCTATCCTTAACACCACTAGCTGAGTAATATTCTTCTGTCATTGCTCTACTGCTGCCTCCTACTCCATACAGAGTCAGTGACAAACTCCTCTCTCCCTCATCTACAAAGCCCTCATCCACTGTCACATGCCGGCCTGGAGACCCCAGAATCAGACCCCGTCGCTTACCTATGCGGGCGCTGACCCGCGCTGTCTTCCGGCTCCCGCGCTGTACACTCCTTCCTCTTCTCCCAAGGCAGTCTCCGCTGTTGTCCTCTGGAGGGTCCCGCTGCTGTGCTGCTCCCACGCCGGCTCCTGCTGACCGCTGGTCCCCGCTGACTACCTCCCGGAAGCGCTGTCCTCCGGTCCATGGGCGCGGCCATCTTGGATTGCCCATGTGACCCCACTACCACCAATGAGGAGCCTTCTCCTTCTCTCTCAGCCTGTCAGCTCCCAGTGTCCACTGTAAAAGGATCCCCAATGCTCACACAAGTTGCCAGTGCAACTAGTTTCTTAGTTTAGCTAAGCAAGCATTCCCACTGCGCTCCAGCCGCTCCACGTAGCCGCTCAACTACCAACGTCTACCCACGGCTATCCAGCCGCTCCACGTAGCCGCTCAGCTACCAACGTCTACCCACGGCTATCCAGCCGCTCCACGTAGCCGCTCAGCTACCAACGTCTACCCACGGCTATCCAGCCGCTCCACGTAGCCACTCAGCTACCAACGTCTACCCACGGCTATCCAGCCGCTCCACGTAGCCACTCAGCTACCAACGTCTACCCACGGCTATCCAGCCGCTCCACGTAGCCACTCAGCTACCAACGTCTACCCACGGCTATCCAGCCGCTCCACGTAGCCACTCAGCTACCAACGTCTACCCACGGTTATCCAGCCGCTCCACGTAGCCACTCAGCTACCAACGTCTACCCTCGGCTATCCAGCCGCTCCACGTAGCCACTCAGCTGCCAACGTCTACCCACGGCTATCCAGCCGCTCCACGTAGCTTCCTAGCTACCACGTTACTGCCGCATTCCTCAAACTCCTGTCAGTTCGCTGCACCCTCTCATACGGAGAAACTTCATTAAGCCAAGTCTCCTCCAGCGAGCGTCTGCGCCAAGTAATACAGATCCAAGGCCCAGTCCGGGAACACAGCTCCTAAATTCCACGCTTGTGACATCCACTATTCTCCTCTCTACATCTCCAGACTCATGATCACACTATCTCCCTCCCACACTGCCAATAGCTGCCACCTCATCTTCTGCCTGTTCACTCTTCCCCTTCACACCTTCAGGCTTTCCTCCACTTTCCTTCCAACCAATGGAATAACCCCCATGCTCACTCAGACTTGCGCACCAGTGTAGCTAAACTGTGCTATTGTGGTTAGCTCTTGCTCTGGGCGAGTATTCCATTGGAGAGACCCTTGCTTGGTCCTTAGCTGATGTTTCTGTTGTAGAGTGCTGATAGTTTTCCATGGAAACATTGTATTGGCTGTAGGTTAGCCTCCAGGGAGTAAAGTAGTGGCCTTATGGTTCTTTAAATGCTTAGTAGAACAGTGTGTGAGAACCTGACAAATATGGCAAATGTTCTGTTTGAAATTGTTAAAGCACTTTAAGTTAATGTTGATAACTATTCTGACTAGAAAGGCTATTACAGTATGTGGTGCTTCAGCTGACAGGATCGATGATTGTACAAAATAAACATAAAATTAATTATAAAATTGAAATAAAAATAAATATGTAACTAGAGAAATTTTAGTTTGTATGAGCTCATTTGCTTCTCTGAAGGTGATGTGACGTGTAGGTGGCTTAGTAAAAGGATATAGTGTTGCTCTGATGAGATGATAGCAGAGGGTTCCTGAATGATGTATAATTGGGTAAGCACTTTAAATGAAAAGGTTGGTTAAATAGGGTATTAATAGTAATGGGGAATGCAATTGGGGAGGACCTGTTTCCTATATGGGAGGAAGCTGCATGAACTAAAGTCATATTAGCTGTTAATGAAGCAGAGAGGAGGGTGTATGAAAGAAGTTTTATTAATATGTGGTGCAGTAGATCTCTGGGGTAAATTGCTCTGACAAGAGCAGGTGTAGTATTTCCACGGCCATGTGGCATGCTTTCCAATACCCCTTTTCCACTGCCTAAAAAATCTGGGTAATTGCCATGTCTACCTGGGACTCAGCAGTGTGGAAACGGCTCCAAGGTAACAATTCCAGGACTACTAACTCAGGATTTCTTCCTGGGTATTGAGCAGAGTTTTCAGCGGGTAAAACCCGGTAACATGCAGTGGAACAGTTCTTACCCGGGTTTCTTGACCTAGGTAACTGCAAAAGCAGCTGATTGGTCCTCCCAGTGTGCTGGCTGCTGATGTAATCACCCAGAGACCAGAGGTGACACCTGAATAAAGGATGTCATTAAAAAATGTAATTAAATGAAACAAATAATAATATTAATAAATAAATAAATACAATCAATAATAATAATTTAAATAATAATTAAAATTAATAAATAATAAAGGATGTCAGTAAAAATGTCATTAAATGTGGATATAATTAAAAATCACCCGAATAAAGGCCATTTTTAATGACTTCCATGGGTTTTGCTGGGCTTACCCGGGTTCAGTGGAAACAGAGGTGACCCGGGAAAAAAACTGGGACAAGGGTGCAGTGGACACTGGGTCTAAGCCGGGTACGACCCGGGAAAATGCCGGGTAAAATATCCAGGGTCAGACCCGGGATTTTGGTGGAAAAGCGGTACAAGACTTTTCTTCCGAGTCTCTGTTGCTTCTTGCCGGTAGCTGCAATGTGAGGAGGAGCTGCTGGGGTGTGAGGTGTGAGGTGTGGCTTGTATCTTAACCAACACATTTCACCCCACTCCACGACTTTGTCGGAATAATTATGTGTGTGTGTTTCCATGTGTGAATTTCTGAACTTATTTGCATCAGTATTGTACATAAGCTTATTTTGTTGTATGCTCTATCACCTATGTATGTCACTTGTGTCACCATATAAATAAAGATAATAAGAATAGATTACAAAAGCTCTTGGTGTCTGACTTTCACATAGGTCAGGTTTTACTACTCTCTAAATTCTTTTTTTTCTCAGTCACCACTTTCTATTCCATAACAGTCACCTTACGTCCTTCATCCCTCTCCTGTAACTATATCTGAACTCTTCATGTCCGTTTCCTACCCCTGACTCTTACTCCCATTCTCAGCTATTTCTGTGAACTCTGTCTATCCCAGGATCACATACACATGTACACCACAATGGCATCGTACAATAACTGGGTTTCAATTCTGCTTACAACCCATTAAACTGTCAACAATTACTTAAGGTGTAGTGGCAAAAAATATAAGTGATCCTGGGTTAGATGCTGCCTTCAGTGATTTTCCAGGAGTGTTCAAAGAGTAATGGATACTTCTAACAAGTAATTGTAACAAAACTGTCAGTGAATTGTAAGAATGCTTTTAATTTCCATAGACATACAATACTGAGATAAATAAAATCAGAATGACGAATCTTCTAGGCAACAAAAGTTGCTCGAATTATACATGTAAATCCAGTAAAGCTGCTCATACACACAGGGATTTGGATGGTCAATTTATGTTTAGTTAGGCTAACAATGTGGTGGGCCTGGTACAGAGGTGGACGCAGTTGTAGCCACTGGTGCAAATCTTTGTGGAGTGGCAGCGGTGATAATAATGTGCAAATGCTAGTTTCAGCTTTCCTCTTGTGTACTAATGTGTGCTGGAATGTGGAAGCCCTGAGATGCCCACTTTAACTACACGTGCACAATCAACAAGTGCACCAGCCTATGGCAGATGCAATGTCTCTGTCTGAACATGGCCTTTGTGGCTTCGGCTCTGCGTCTGAGAACGCATCTACTATCACTGACACGCCCGCGGCTCTCCCATAAGACGCTCTGAGACAGCCTTTTTTGTTCACTTCAGGTCACCCCCCAGGAACGCCTATGGTTTTGCCCTGCCCTCTTTGATACCAATGGTGAACATGGCAGGCATCTATCAAAGTCATAAACAGTTACTTGGGCTACTATGTCCATTTATTGGTGGGGAAACAACACATCTTTGGTGCTTTGGAAACATGAAATCCATCAGATATACTGTAGTTTTGTAGAGGAGAAGGACGTTAAGTAGAGGTGCAAATCTCTGGCTATGCAATCTTCAAATTGAACTTTTGCTCTGCAAGTTCCACAATGTAAAATTAAATTTAGCAGAATTTATAGTCGGTTATTAGAGCTGGGATGATGATGATAGTTACTTCATTATGCTGTGCAGTGCTGATGGGGTAATTCTGCTCATCTTTATTAAACGTGTCCAATATCGTCTTTTTTTTTTTAATTACATAGAGATGAGGCTGAATACATGTTTCAGCAGACGGTCCAAACTTTCTTGCTAAGGATGTGATGGTTACCACTAATATAATAATCTTATATTTACAATATACACTGATCTCAAGGAATATAGATTTTCTGAAGCTTGGCCATCTGCCATCAGTGATCACTCACTGTCAGTCACTTTATTCCTAACCCCATTGTTCAGTGATGCAGAACATACTGATATTTTATGTACATACTGTATAATCATCATAATGATACAATACAATACAAAATATATATCTTTGTCATCTAATGATTGGATAGCATCAACCTGAAAAGTTACTGCAGAATTTAATTGAAATAATTAATGTAGTAATTATTAAAAATGTAGTTTGATTTTAGTATAGATATATATTATATATATATTTTTTAAGTTGCTTACTACCAGCAATACAAATAGATTGGTGTGAGACACTGATGGTTCAGACAAGGGTGTTACCATGCATTGGTGCAGCGGGTACAGCTGCTATGACCCCCATATCTGATAGAGGTCTGTGGGCCTGATTCAGAGCCAGACGCTCTGACCAGAGCGCTCGCTCTGAATCAGGGCCCTCCTACCTAAACTTGGAGCGGCCTCTTGGACGCTTGCATAGCTGTGGGTTACCACCCACAGCCTATGCGAGCGTCCATGATGATGGTCGTGATGGTCAAGACTATCGCGACCATCGGGCTTGCGACGAGACCCTGCGGTAGGGTCTCGCTGCCGCAAGCCCTGGAGTGATTTTGGCTCTATCAGAGCCAAAATCACTCCCACTGACATCACTAGTGATGTTAGTGGGGCCAGACCCAGACGGTAGGTGTTCCCATGGGAACGCCTCCGTCTGGCAGCCACGCCCCTGGCACGCCCACCAAAGGGGGCGTGCTGTCACTCACCATCGACAGCACGCCCCCTTTGGTGCGAGACCCCGAGCGACGGCTACCCTGTCGCTCGCCGGGTCTTGCGCATGCGCACGACGGAGCTCCCTCCGTCGTGTGCATGCGCATTTGGGTACCATTGACCCGCTTGCGAGTGTCCTGCGCTCGCGAGCGGGTCTGAATGAGACCCTGTCTTCCTTATCTATCCTATAGTTCTATGTGACTCTTTTTTGCCATTGGGTAACACATGCAAATGGGGCCCATAAATTACTAGTTATACCCCTGGGCAGTGGCGTATCTATAATGGGTGCAGAATGAGCGGTGCAAACAGGGTCCAGGGGGGCCCACACCCTGCAACCATTTGTTCAATACTTACCTCTTTGGAGTCCCGCAACAGCGGCAGCAGCATTGCACAAATCACCGGAAAAAATGGGGTGGCGGCCATTTTCCTGGCTTTTTGCGAATGTGTAACTGGAATATCGCTGGGAAAATGGCTGCTCGCCATTTTCCCAGAGTCCAGCACATTCGCAGTAGACTCTGGCATAGCGTTTGAGTCTGCTAGTGCGCATAGGGCCTAATTCAGACCCGCTTGCGAGCGTAGGACGCTCGCAAGCGGGTCGATGGTGCCCTAATGCGCATGCGCACGACGGAGGGAGCTCCATCGTGCGCATGCGCGAGACCCGCATAGCGACACATAGCTGTCTTGCACCAAAGGGGGCATGCTGTCGATGGTGACTGACAGCACGCCCACTTTGGTGGGCGTGCCGGGGGCGTGGCTGCCAGATGGAGGCGTTCCCATGGGAACGCCTACCGTCTGGGTCCGGCCCCACTGACATCACTAGTGATGTCAGTGGGAGTGATTTTGGCTCTGATAGAGCCAAAATCACTCCAGGGCTTGCGGCCACGAGACCCTACCGCAGGGTCTCGTCGCAAGCCCGATGGTCGCGATGGTCCTGGTTACATGGGTCCAAAATGTACTGCCAATTTGCATACTACCCGCAGTCATTAGCGATATATATTCCGGTTCGCTGTGCTGCACGGCCAACCGGACAATAACACATGCGGCGCCGTGCAAGGCAATGAGGGACGTTCTGATGTGTACTGCAGGTACGATATGTCAGCTGCCGTATCGCCGGGTACACATCACTGTAGTGTGTCCACAGCTTAAGTAAATACATCTGCAGTTTTTTTTTCACAGGTCACATGAAGTGCAGTGAAGTGCAGCGCTCCTCTTACAAAAGCATCATTTCTCAATTTTAAAAGATGTTCCAAATTTTGCAGAGAGAACGGGAAGCCCATGGATTTTCTGGGACAAATTGGCGGCAACAGGACAAGAGAAAAAGTTTATACCAGCCAATGGGAGCAAGTGAGTGAGTCACATTATACCATTATATATACACATGATAATAGAATATATATTTTGTGGTAATCATATGGCAATAAAGTCAATTTAGCAAAGTTATTCTTGTGTAATACAAGGTACAGCAGCCCTCATGGGTATCTCTGTGCTGCACTGGCTTCTCCTTCTACTGGCCCACTCATTTTTTCCCTGGTCTTTGACGCTATTACATCATTGAGACTGTTTGGTTTATATCACCTGGTTTCAATAAATGAATTGATATGGAACGACTGTTACACTAAAGGTACAGTACAGTATAAATGGGCACAGAAAGATGCTGATTGGAGAACAATAATGGTGGAGGAAAGGGGCTCAGACACAGCAAGAGTCTGAGCCTCCAATGTAAACCAAGGGCCTGTCTGCTGATTCTGTACGGCAACAAGCAGCATACTGTATGAGCAAATGTGCATAAGCTTGGCACTGGGCCTGTTTTAGAGGCGGATGCTATTGCAATTCGCACGCAGACTGAGCGATCGTTTGCCATTGTGCATGCATATGCATCGCATTGTGCGTGCGCAAAGGCAGCTGTGTGATCCCGCAGCAATCGCCGTGCGAGCCCACAGACCACGGAGGCCCATTGCAGGTTGATTGATAGGAAATGACCATTTGGGGGTGTTGACGCGGGGTGGATAAGGAAACGCAGGCGTGCCTGGGCGTTTAAACGCCGTTTCATGGGCATGCATAAATTAGCCATTGCAAGTGCATACGCAACCCTGCGTGGCAGAAGAGCTCCCTAGGCTGTGGCAGGTCAGACCTGCTGCAAGGGTAAAATGGCCGCCGATGTCCTTCGATGTTATTGATATTTATGCGTGTTTGCGATCGCGCATGCAAGTAGGAAGGCAGCAGTGGGCGTCTTTATGCTCTGGTGATCTTTGCTAACATTAGCATATTTACACAGCTGCGTGCATGGGAATGTGTGGCTGCGTACGCATTAGTGTCCCCCTCTGAATCAGGCCCACTGTCCTGGTGGTGCCCCCCCTGCATGCCCGTGACTCAAAATTTGCATACTTTAAGTTACAGTATAGACTTTGCAGAGAAAGCAGGAGTGTTAACAGGTGACTGAAAAGCCTGGCTTCCCAATCAGTCTGAAAGCAAGCAGAATCATATCAAAGGATCAGTGGAAATGTTTTGGAAAGTAGTGTTCATTCTAGCACCCTGCACCTGTCACACAACCCGTGCAGTTCCTCTTTCCTGCCTGCGGTGTCACTCTCGGCTCTAGTGCTTCTAGCACACACAGCTGATGCAACAAACTGCTGAGATACAGACTATAGTGTGCTAGAAGCACCAGAGCAGAGGGCGACACCTCAGGCAGAAAAGAGGAACTGCCCGGATTGTGACAGGTGCAGGGTGCTAGAATGAACACTAGGAAAGAGAAGGTCATGTATTGGCCTATAGGCCTCAGCCCTCACTATGTGTATTCCAATAGGTCAGGAAGATGTTTTTTTAGTCTGGCTGGTAATTTTTTTTTTTTTTTTGGGGGGGGGCTATTTATCAAGTTATACTTGCAAGGGGTACCTGTAAATATTAAGTATCCCCTTAGATGTATCTACAGAGATATCTGCTGTGATTCTCCATTTTCAATCCAAAAGCATAGGTTTCTATGGGAGTTGCTAAATTTTGGAATTTACCAAGCTCCGGAATTTGAGGCATTGCAGCTAACGCCATCTTATATCCGTAGAGTTTACCCGGCTCTCTTACACATGAGTGGTCAGCAGACCGCGCATGCCCAGAATAGCGCTGGGGTCCTGAAGGAGAAGTGAAGAGACTATATTAGCAATCACTTAACTTCTAACAAACCAAAGAGCCTGCTCCTATCAGAGCCCCTGTTCCTGCGTTTGATTATTAATACATTTGGGTGATTTCCGTATTGCTGGCGATATATAATTGAAGAGGTGAGTGGTTTAAGGTGTTATGTAACAATTTTCTGAAAAAAAATTAAATTGTGTTTTATGGATGAAGGTGTTATGACCTAGGGATCATAGTAACAATGTTATTTTAAATGTTGATAGTCTATTTACTGATATATCTTGTGGATAAAAGTTCTATGTCCAATTCATGTCAAACGTCAAATTTATCTTTAACTGTAAATATCTCGGTTTCTTCTAAATGTAACTCAACACCATCATTCACTCGCCTCTTCAATATAAATATATGCCCTTAGACTGAAGTGCAGCAAACGTAAGAGCCCAGGATCTTCTACTAGCACATCAAAACTAAAAACTGGGAGTGACAAAAACCGCATAGCCATAGACAGGGCCGTAGCTAGGGAAGTGCGGCCGGTGCCATCGCACAGGGCATCGCAGGGCAGCGGGCGCTGTTTGGACCTGTCAAATTCCTGTTTATTATCATTCTCACTTGTAGCTTCCTCTTATTTCATCCCCAGCATCTCCTGGCCTCTCCTATCTCTTCCCTGGCCCTTCCCCATGAAGCCATGGCCCTTTTTTGGGTGCATTATGTCCCTTTGATAAATGAGGGGGGCGCCAATATTCTTTCTGGCACAGGGCACCAAAAAGTCTAGTTACGGCTCTGGCCATAGATGTAGTCTATATACAGTAGCTAATAAATATCTGAAATGTGTTGTCAAAAGCTGTGATCAAATCCAGCACTTACCAGCCCCATCTTATAAAGCATAGACTATTCTTGTGACTTCTATATCATGCAGGAAGCATACGGGAAGCATTCTAGTTTGGTTGTAAACTGCAACAAGTCCCAGAACTAAATAAAATCACTAAAAGTCAGCAGCACACACCTTATCCCTAACATACCAAGACCAGACAAGCTACTAGCAAACTCCTGGAAGCATTCTAGTAAGCTATATACAATACAGGATGGATTCTATTGAACAATATGCATTCAACTGACCTGTATAGAATACAGCACTCTAGTGACTGAGGGGCCTATTCATCATACCTAAAGTTTCTCTGGAGGTAATTAGGTTTAGAACTTGCATGGAGTTCTACCTAATTACCGGAGGAATTCATCTTTCCTCCTCTCCATAATTATCTATTCCGAAAAGCTGTCATTTTTGTGATGACAGCTTTTCAGGAAATAGATAGTTTTCCCTGTCTACACTAATTAATCGCATCTGTAATCAGTGCTGCACATGCGTTGTTACATCTGTAAAACCAGCGCATGCGCAGCACTACCTACAGATGCGGTAAGTTTGTCTCCCCCCCTCCGCTCACCTGCCTCCCCTCCCCCCTCCGCTCACCCCCCCGTCCAGCTGTATATCGGCCCTGGCAATCCGCCCTGCTCTCGTTTGTGCGGGGGTGTGTGGTTAGTTCAAGGGGTCGTGCCGTGAGTCATGGGGGCTGACCTCGCAGCACATCCCCGTCTCTTCTAGGCCCAGCACAGCCGCCACCAGCCCATGCACGCCTCCACCCCTTCCGTCTCTGTGAGATCATATTGATTTCGGAGCCGTGGGGTGGAGGGTGGGGGACTCTTCCTTTCCCCCCACTTCGAGCCGGTCGTAAGGCCATCGGCCCTTCTGGCATATGCCAGAAGTGCCCGATGGACAGTCCGGCCCTGGCCAAGCATAAGTGTTCCTGCAAATTGTATTTAGATGTTGGCAACTAGGAGCCTATAAGCATGAGCTGTCACAAGCTGTATGTGCAGTATAGGGATGAGGGAATTGCAGAACCACAGTACAAATGTCCCTACATCTTGATGGAAAGCGATTATTTCTGTGCACTTGCCCTGTTTATAGGTACATACTACTACTAGCGAACCAAGATGGAAGACACTTCTGGTGGGAGGAGCTAGAGGCCCTGAGCTGATGGGGATATTGCATAGACAATACAGACTAGTCACCGTAATGTGCCGGATTCTGACGCAAAATGTAAAATAAGGTTTTGTTTAGTTGTACAAGATAGTCTAAAAAAATTCATGTGGTAGAAACTGTGCATTTTGTGTGGCCATTTAACCTCAGAGCCATGTTTAAATGAAAAGCATACAGTATCTTATGATAAAGCAATGATTCAGTGCTAGGATTACTTTCAATTAAACTTATTTTACACCATTGCACATTGAATACAGGAAAACACATTTAGCGGCTAAACCAATTTAATTAGAATTTTAAAAATGAACAAATGAGACAGATGAAATAAAGGAAGCTCTGATATCCTTGTATTCTCATGACCTAATTAAGACATGAATGAAGGTCAAACAGGCAGTTGTATGTTATAACTTATTCACGTAGTGGCCAAAAAGTTACATTTGAACGTATTTCGAAGCAATATGTTACCTTTGGCTGCCATATGTATTGCTGTCACGGACTGCAAGCCTGCAAAATTTTACATGCACGATGGGCAAATATTGGAAATGTAATAAAACATTTCCAATTAGCTTAGTTTAGTATTTCATTACTTCCCTATAATTGTTTTCAGTTGTTGTGTGGGAAATATTTATTATTAGTTCCCACTTCTTCTTTTTACTAATCCGTGACATCCTGTTTCTCTTTCTCAGCGCTTCTCACTCTCCTGTGCTTGTTAACTCTCCCAAACCTTCCTACCCCTCCCTGCTCTACTTGTTGTCTACCCTTCCTATCACTTTTTTCACATTCATCCTTTACTGGAGTCTCCTTTGCACCGTGGGAAGCAGGTAAACGGTGTGTGTACAGAGTTACCTGTCTCTGCAATTAGCCTTCCTTACCACAATATTTACCTTTGTCTAGGTAAAGTTAGAGAGCACCATTAACAGAGTCACAGATCACTGCTGGTTCACTTGGATTTTTTCAAGTATTACAGCACTTTAAGGGGGACATTTATACCCATTTTACACCAGAGCTAAAACCCGGGTTATTGCAGAGATAACCCGGGTAGCTCCTTGGTGTAAAAGGGGACACGGTTGGATTCCCGGGTGGAGTGACCCAGCAATCCAACCCAGGTAACTTGCAGGGTTTAACACAGGAATGACTGTGAAACCATGCAGTGTAAACAGCACGATCCGGGTCACGATGACCTGGAGCGCACTACATCCCGGCCGATTGGCCGGCTTCAGTGGCACTTGGAGATGACGTCATCTCCAAGAGTCCACTTCCATGCCAGAAGAGCCGGGTCACTGCAGACCCAGCTCCGGTGTGAACGGCGCCAACTCGGGAATATCCTGGGTAGGCGCCGGCTAAATTCCGGGTCTGATCCGGTTTGGAACCCTGGCCCTGATTCAGAGCCGGACGCTCTGACCAGAGCGCTCGCTCTGAATCAGGGCCCACCTCCATTAATATGGAGCGTCCTCCTGGACACTCGTATAGCTGTGGGTCACCACCCACAGCATATACGAGCGTGCAGGATGATGGCCGCGATGGTCTTGACCATCGCGACCATCGAAACTGCGAGCAACAGCCTGCGGTTGAGTTTTTCAACCGCAAGGCCAGGAGTGATTTTGGCTCTATCAGAGCCAAAATCACTCCCACTGACATCACTAGTGATGTCAGTGGGGCCGGCTTCAGACGGGAACGCCTCCGTCTGGCAGGCATGCCCCCGGCACGCCCACCAAAGGGCGTGCTGTCGATGTTGACTGACAGCACGCCCCCTTTGATGAGACACTCCGAGCGAAGGAAAGTCCTTCGCTCATCGCGTCTCGCGCATGCGCACGACGGAGCTCCCTCCGTCGTGCGCATGCGCAGTGCAGACCATCAACCCACTTGCGAGCGGACAGCCGCTCGCGAGTGGGTCTGCATGAGGGCCCCTGTTCCAACCTCCGGGTCAGACCCGGAATTTAGGTATAAAAGCGGTATTACTAAAGGTCGATTTTAATCGATTACACCATTACATTGTTCAACATTGATGTTGTGTTTCAAGAACTAAATCGCACATTTTCTAACTCTTAAAACTCAATGTAAAAAAACTGTCTCTTAGTAAATGTGTAACCACTGTTGCGTCGATGTTGGAGTGTATACAATCTTCATTCCAAATGCAAAAACCACGCAGAGGGTAGGCTTCTCACTGTTCGTACCGTCCATCCCACACAAAGGGAAGGCTGAGATTTACAATTGCATATTCCCACAACCACTATTGCGAGAGCGCTTGCAATCGTGGCCGCATTACCAGCAATCTCTAAATCAAGCCCTGTGGACACTGGGCCTGATTCGATGTTGCCCAAGTGCACATGCGCACGATTGAGGCGGCTCCGTCGTGCGCATGCACGAGACCCGAATAACGACAGCCAAGCCGTTGTTATGGGTCTCGCACCAAAGGGGGCGTGCTGTCAATGGTGATTGACAGCACGCCCCCTTTGGTGGGCGTGCCGGGGGCGTGGCTGCCCAGACGGAGACGTTCCCATGGGAACGCCTACCATCTGGGGCCGGCCCCACTGACATCACTAGTGATGTCAGTGGGAGTGCTTTTGGCTCTGATAGAGCCAAAAGCACTCCAGGGCTTGCGGCAGACAAGACCCTACCTTAGGGTCTCGTCGCAAGCCCGATGGTCGCGATGGTCTTGACCATCGCGACCATTATTTTGGCCACTCGCTATAGCTGTGGGTTGTAACCCACAGCTATGCGAGCGGCCATGAGGCCGCTCCAAAAAGTAAGAGGGCCGGCCCTGATTCAGAGCGAGCGCTCTGTCAGAGCGTTCGGCTCTGAATCAGGGCCACTGTGTAGATTGCAGCAGAAGCTAGGAAAGAGCACATTGTGCCACAGGCATCATAGAGAGGAATTACATAGCAGGGCACTTAATTATAACAAAACTATTTAAATTATTTTAATTAGAATTTATTCAATTAAACTTTACCAGCCAACAACTCTAAAGCAGGCTTGGCTACCCTCCCAATTTGGTCGGGAGCCTCCCGAATATCGGGTGCCGCTCCCGACCCCCCGGAAAGGCAGGCAAGTCACCCGCCTGTCGCCTGCCCTCCCGTCTACCTACTAGAAACCCCCGCAGTGGGGGGCCCAATGACGCGATTCGTGCTGAATCGGGTCATCGTGGCTCCGCCACCTGCTTTACAATGCCGTTATTTTTGGCATTGTGCAGAGGAGGCGGGGCCATGATGACTTGATCATGCGGCCCCACCCCCAAAATGGACCCATTGCCTGGCCACGCCCCCCACTGTATGCAGGCATTCAGCTCCCTCCCGGAAGGAGGGAGCTGAGTGTCGGCAAGTATGCTTTAAAGTCATTAATAGTGTTCATACTAGCACCCTGCACCTGTCACAACCCGTGCAGTTCCTTTTTCCTGCCTGGGGTGTCGCTCTCTGCTCTGGTGCTTCTGGCACACTCAGCTGATGCAACAGACTTTTGAGAAACTCTCACCCTATTACATTTGGCCCTATATATTTTTTTCATGTCCTGTAACATGATTCTTTTTTGAGGTTTTTCTAGCTCAATCCACTATTAAGATGTCTAATGTCTTCCCTTTATGTTTGAGTTGTATGCTAATATGCTATTTTGTTATAGTTTCTTTTTGCTCTTTTTCTCAACAATAAATTTTTATTGAATTCCAAAAAATAATTAAAAGACAGTGAAATACAGAAAATAAAAAGGAAGGGAAACAAAAGAAAAACACAGACATAGGGTACACATTATCAGGACATATATTAAATATATCATTACAAAATGTTCACATAGCAAAACATACAATACATTGTACAATAAAGTATCTAGCATATACATAACATTACATTGAGGGATCACAAGATTACAGGGGAACACAGTAATTAAACCCTCGATTTTGATTCCCAAAATTCGGACCATCTAAGTCATCTAATAGGAGGACTGGAGGCAGAGGAGGAGTAAAATACTCCCGCTGTCTCAAACTTGCAATGTGATTGCACCTCTTTCTCAATAGCATCTAAACTAGGAATATAAGGTGTACGCCATTGTCGTGCCAGCAGCAGTTTAGTGGCTAGGAGAACATGACCCATAATATAACGGTCATTGATGGTCAAGCCACCATGATATAGATGGAATAAAGCTATTAAGGGATGAGGTGGGATAGAAACATTTAGTATTTTAGAGATTGGATCAAACACTGTTGACCATAACACTTTGATACGAGGGCACAACCAAAATATATGGATTACAGAGGACACATTTCCACAGTCACGCCAACACAAGTTGGATTGGGAGGGCCAAAAAGTATGCATTAGCTCCGGTTCGAGATATAAACGATGAAGCAGTTTATAAAACTGTTCGATGTGGGTAATACACTTAGGGCCTGATTCAGAGCCGGACGCTATTTGCGTTCGCTCGTTTAGAAAAAGGGGCTGGCTATTTAAATTGACCATTCGCTCTTTACGGTCTGACGCCTCTATGTCTGAACGAGCGAACAAAACATGCGGACGTTATGTTGAAAAAAAATGCCCCCTGGCCGCTCGCATCATACGTCATCTCCGCTATTTATTTGATTAATCGAGTACATCGAAAGGCGTATGAACTGCTCGCTATTCTTGTGGTTGCATTTTCCTACCGCAATCATGCGAGCAGTTCTGGTTAAAAGACACCCAACTAACGTGGTCGATGACGCTGCTTTGTTAATTATGCACACCCTTAAAACGCCCGTTTTGACCTTTTGGCACGCCTGTGTTCTGATCTCCACTCCCCGTTTTCAAGCACCTTCCCCTGTTACCACCCACAAACGCCTCTCTCTGTCACTCAAATTAGCAGGCATTCGCTATTTTGCGAGCGCACGATTTTCGACCACACTGACTGGTTCGCGCATGCTTACTAAAACCCGTACGCATGCGCAGTTGTGCGAACATCGCTCGGAGCGAACGAGCAGCCGCTTACGAGCGGCTCTGAATCAGGCCCTTAGAAAGATTAAAACAAGTTCGTAATATGATATGCCAATCTTTCTCAGGTATTATACACGAGAGATCTACTTCCCATTTCAAATTGAGATTTAAATTTGGTGAATTCATGAGGGTTAGTTAAATATAGATACCACCAAGTAATATCTCCTCTGCCTCCAATCCTACACAATCGATCAATGAGAAATTTGGATAATCTCTATGTGGAGAGGGAGTAGTACTGCCGAGCCAATGTCTCAATTGTAGGTACTTGTAAAAGTCTCTGGAAGGGAGAGAAAATAATGATTGAAGCTGGGTATATGATAACAAGGAATCAGGAGCAGTTACGTCATCTAAAGTAATGATTCCTCGGGCCTTCCAAGTGTCAAAATATAGATTCGGAATCAAGGTAGCTAGGCCCTCAAGGGAAAAGTTAGCAGAGGAAAGGACAATGGCCCTGATTCAGAGCCGGACGCTCTGACAGAGCGCTCGCTCTGAATCAGGGCCGGCCCTCTGAATTTAAGAGCGGCCTGAATAGCTGTGGGTGACCACCTACAGCTATAGCGAGCGGCCAAAATGATGGTCGCGATGGTCAAGACCATCGGGCTTGCAATGAGACCCTTGTGGTAGGGTCTCGTTGCCGCAAGCCCTAGAGTGCTTTTGGCTCTATCAGAGCCAAAAGCACTCCCACTGACATCACTAGTGATGTCAGTGGGGCCGGCCCCAGACGGTAGGTGTTCCCATGGGAACGCCTCCGTCTGGGCAGCCACGCCCCCGGCATGCCCATCAAAGGGGGCGTGCTGTCAATCACCATCGACAGCACGCTCCCTTTGGTGCGAGACCCATAGCGACGGCTTGGCCATCGTTATTCGGGTCTCGCGGATGCGCACGACGGAGCCGGCTCCGTCGTGCACATGCGCACTTGGCCAACATCGACCCGTTTGTGAGCGCTCAGCACTCGCGAGCGGGTCTGAATCAGGCCCAATGTTCGATGTTATCGTGGCTAGTTCAAGCCATGCTTTACAGGAGTTGGAAACAGACACTGACCTTCCCAAAACCCTCACCGATACCGATGAAGGAAGCCATAGACAGTCTGTAAGAGGGAATGGGAAAACCATACTACGCTCCAACAGAGCCCATGATTTTGGATTCACCTGCGTAAACCATGCGTTAAGTTGAGAAATCATTGTAGCTAGTTGATAACATCGTAAATCTGGGTAAGCTAATCCCCCCTCCGATTTTGGATAAGACAAAGTCTTCCTAGCTAATCTAGGTTTCTTGCCCTTCCATATATACTTAATAAATACTGTGTGAAACCTATTAAGCATTGTTTTGGGGACTAATATAGGGATTGTCAGAAATAAATATAGAATTTTCGTTAGAATCACCATTTTAATGGCCGATATGCGACCTAACCAGGATATATTTTGCATCATCCAGTCAGTTGTTAATGATGTAACACTTCACAACAGGGGTAAATAATAAGCCGATATTAAATTATTAGTAGTGGAGGTTAAATGAATACCAAGATACTTGATACTATTCTCTTGCCAGGAATATGAATATTCTGGTTTTAGGGATTGTATCATTGTCGGAGAGAAATTAATAGGCAAAGCTTCAGTTTTGGATCCGTTTAATTTATAATAAGATTCTTTAGAGTAGGTTTCTAGTATTGAATGCAAGTAAGGTAGGGAGATAGCAGGGTTCGTGAGGGTCAGAAGGACATCATCCGCAAACAAACTGATTTGATATGTCTGATTGAATAAAACTGGACCTTGAATAGATTGGTGAGATCGCACAGTTTCCGCTAGAGGTTCAATCGCTAATGCGAACATTAGTGGGGATAAAGGACATCCCTGCCGCATACCGTTGGTAATTGGTAATACTGATGACAAGATACCGTTAACAAAAATTCTGTCTGAAGGGTTGGAATATAGGCCCTGATTCAGAGCCGGACGCTCTGACCAGAGCGCTCGCTCTGAATCAGGGCCCACCTCCATTAAAATGGAGCGTCCTCCTGGACGCTCGTATAGCTGTGGGTCACCACCCACAGCATATACGAGCGTCCAACAAGATGGTCGCGATGGTCTTGACCATCGCGACCATCGGACTTGCGAGTGAAACCCTGTGGTCGGGTTTCACAACTGCAAGGCCAGGAGTGATTTTGGCTCTATCAGAGCCAAAATCACTCCCACTGACATCACTAGTGATGTCAGTGGGGCCGGCTTCAGACGGTAGGCGTTCCCATGGGAACGCCTCCGTCTGGCAGGCACGCCCCCGGAACGCCCACCAAAGGGGGCGTGCTGTCAATCAACATCGACAGCACGTCCCCTTTGGTGCAAGACCCGGAGCAATGGAAAGTCCTTCGCTCGCCGGGTCTCGCGCCGTCGTGCGCATGCGCAGTGGGGACCATCGACCCACTTGCGAGCGTACTGCCGCTCGCGAGTGGGTCTGAATGACCCCCATAATGCTGCTATCGATGAAAGTGCTAGACCCTTAAAACCAAATTTGCGAAGAACAGCATGAAGGTACCCCCAGTGTAACCTGTCAAATGCCTTCTCGGCGTCTAATGCTAACAATAAAAGGGGCTGGTCTATTTCGGAGAAGGCATCCACTATATCAATCACTCATCTTGTATTGTCAAAAGACTGACGGCATTGAACAAATCCAACCTAGTCCCGATGGATAAGTGTAGGAAGTAAAGGATTGATCCGATTTGCTATTAATTTAGCGTAGATTTTGACATCTGTATTAAGGAGCGCAATTGGACGATAATTAGGTAGTAAGGCCGGATTTTTCCCTGGTTTAGGAAATGCTACGATCCTCGCCTCTAGCATTTCTTTTGGGAAAGTTTCCACCCTGGAAGCCTCATTAAACAGCTGAACTAGAAGTGGAGATAAGGTATCTGTGAAATTTTTGTAAAATTAATTGGTGTATCCATCAGGAACAGGGGCCTTCTCCAATGGAAGGGTTTTAATAACAGATTCAATTTCCTCTCTGGACCATGGTCGCTCAAGTGAGCGAAGCGTGTCGGGATCTAGCGATGGCAGGTTACGTTTTTCTAAGAAGTTTGCTATATCAACCTTCGTTGGTTGGTGGATCTCAGAATCTGCATGTAAATTGTACAGGGTGGTATAGTACTCAGCAAAGGCATCAGCTATAGAGAAATTTTATTGCCTCCTAGAGTAGATATCAATCTAATATGTTCCCTCGCTCGTTTACTTCTTAATTTCCTTGCAAGCATACGTTATGCCCTGTCCCCCTGAACATAAAATTTTTGCACCATCAATCTGGGTTATTCCCAGGTCTGCCCTGCTAAACTTGTGAGGTCATAAAAAGTGGGAGGTGACTGCTCCACAACCACCAATCAGCTAATTTTAGGCATGACCCAGGTCAGGTAACCCATCCTGGGTCCGACCCTGGTAGCTACCTGGGTTGGATTGCCAGGTCACTGGACCCGGGTTATTTATCATGGACTCTTTTACACTGCAACACAGGTGGACCCAGCAAAAACCCAGGTTTTTGCTCTGGTGTAAAAGGGGTATTGGTGAGTAGCCTCTGCAGGAAGGTAGCTCTGTTTAGCTCCTGCAGGTACCACCATAAGACGACACGGCACCCTAGGGAGACCCCCAGCAATTCCAGTAAATAGCACTGTTCCCTTGTGATTATTTTAAAAAAAGGGAAATTGGGGCACTTGTGCCAGCGATGACCTTACAGTCCGGATGGCGAGGTTGAGTGGTTGCTTAGTGCCTGAATCAGAGGTGGGCGCTATGCCCATGTTTGTGCCGTTGAGTCGCACTGCGCATGTGTTGCAGTTGGTTACCGATGACAGTGGCAGTGAGGATTTGGACGCAGGGTGTTTGAGTCAGTGTGCATTTATGGAAGGTAACTGGAGGGTGGCTACTCAAATGCGGGTGTGTCGCAAGCAGTTCTTGGACGTGTCACAGTCAGCGAAGGCGCCTGTGTATGCAGCTGCATTTGCCCCGCGGCTTAGTTTCGATAGACATTATAAGCAACGATAGGGTTGCTCAGAAGATCGATGGCGTGACCGATGTGCGACCGATGGTGCGTCTTTGCACGTAATCGGCAGATTAGAGTTGCAGCCGTTGGTCGTCTCTGTACATATTTCATCTGCTGCTGCATTAGCATACATTCGCAGTACTACAGCATACAAAGATACACCTGTGCATAGTTTAGTGTCCTCCCCTGAATCATCAGGCCTTTCGTATGATCTGTTTTGATTAAGTAAGGGTGTCAGGTATTAATCCTATTTCTCTCTTCAGGGACGTGACATATCTGGTTCCAGGACTCATCATGCGGTGTGGCTTTCTGAAGGTGGACGAGAAAGGTAAGTGCATCATCATATTTATAGCTTACTTATAATATATAATATTGTCAGTAACACTATATCCTCCTGATGGTTTATGGCCCTTACTGTGACATTGTATTTATACGGAATCAGCAGTGATTGTCCCTTTCTGTTGTTTTGAACAGTGGATGATGTCACAATGACGCGCAGCCCGCCTCCTACTGTACAGCACCAGGAACTGCGGCTTTAAGCAGCTAGGGGTGGAGAATGCGGCCCATGCCTACCGCTCATCGTATAGAGCAGAACTCTGCCGGAGGGAGTTTATAGAAAGTGAACAAGTATGCATGAATTGTTTTTAACATTGTGATAGCTTATTCCTCTCATCATTTGTGCAGTGTTGTACAGAGAATATTTGCCATTCACATCAGTCCCTCCCCTACCAGTATGATGCTGGAAGGAAACGCACATAAACACGGAAAATGCAAACATACAGACGCCACACAGAAGGAAGGTGCCTGATTAGGAAATAAACTCTTGATCCCAGTGTTGTGCGGTCATGTGGGCCCACATCACACACCCCCGTTGAATTCATCCAATTTGCAGCTGCAGGTGCCATTTTCCCAGTGCTTGCTTCAGGAATATGGAGCAGGATGGGCTGGTCCAACTCCTTCAAGAGAAAGGGGGGTCCATGACAGAAATTGCATACAGGCCCCCCTGATAAAACACACCTGCTGGTAGGTAAACTCATATACAGATGTGTCCACAAACGCCGAACTCTATATGCCACACAGCATGAGGCGCCCGGCATGACTGAGCCGCACTGAGAGGAATAGCGTACAGTCTTTTTCTTTATATTTTACATCTTAGTCGCATCGCAAGATGCAGCAAAAAGCCGCCCACAGTGTACCAGAGAGGCCGGGCTGCAACTCTAACTGCAAAGGAATTGGTTGTAAACACGTACGAAGTCGCAAACGAAGCACAAGGGACATTGACGTTAGAGAAAGCCGTGACTGCTGCCTTGTAGAACTTTGTACAGTATACACAGTCAGACTCATGCGCACACAGATATACAAATGACGTATAACAAATTGATCAATGCAATCTAGCAAAGTAGTTTTGTCGCTTCCAGTTTTATTTGTGTGAATAAGAATCAGAGTCACCAGGTACAGCAGAGTCACCTGGGACTTACAGGTACAGCAGAGTCACCTGGGACTTACAGGTACAACAGAGTCACCTGGGACTTACAGGTACAACAGAGTCACCAGGTACAGCAGAGTCACCTGGGACTTACAGGTACAACAGAGTCACCAGGTACAGCAGAGTCACCTGGGACTTACAGGTACAGCAGAGTCACCTGGTACATCAGAGTCACCTGGGACTTACAGGAACAACAGAGTCACCAGGTACAGCAGAGTCACCTGGGACTTACAGGTACAGCAGAGTCACCTGGGACCTGCCGCGCAGAGAGGGACTGTTTGGCGCAAATTAAGTCACAGTGCATGAGGACACACCTGTACAATTTATTATGTCTGTCTCCATACAGTATGAATGTTTATTTTATCACAGTACTTAAAGTGCAGGAAATTTAAGGCCTCATCCACAAAAGTTGTATTTGTTCAACATATGCAATTACAAACCGCATGTGAAATCACATATAAATGCTTTTGATTATGCTTTTGATTTGTGGTTCACTTGGGGTTGATATGTGCTGACCGGGTTTGCATGTGCTTGTAAATGCATATAGAGAGCAAGCCGCACCGAGCTTTTCCTATTCCTTTCAATCGTCCATTCAATTCTGTTTTTTTTCATTTATTTAAAAGTATATATTATTGTGTTCAGCAAAAAAATCCACAATACATTACATAGAAACAAACAAACAAAAAAAGAGACATTACAGCAAAAACATGGTAACTTTGAATTAGAAATCCACAGGGAAAACGGGATGCAGTCAAGAAGCCGGCGGTTAAAATGCCGACTGCCGGCTTCCCGACTGTCAAATCCCGGCAGGGCACTAATGACACGTATCGAAATCTCGACGCCTGTCATTATACCTACTCTGGGAGCCCGACGCCCGGCATACTGAACGAAGGCAAGCGGGGCGCTGGGTGCTGACAGCTGCGGGGGGGCGGGAAGGTTAGGGGCTTCTGGGGGGGACTTAGGGTTAGGCACCTCCCTAGGAGTGTTAGATTAGGGGACGGAGGGTTAGGCACCCCCGTGGGGAGGTTAGGCACTACCCCCAAGGGTTAGGTTTAGGCTCTGGGAAAGGGGGGGTTAGGTTGAGACACTTACAGGGGGGCTTAGGGTTAGGCACTAGTGGGGGAGGTTAGGGTTAGGCACCCCTAAGGGAGGTTTAGGGGGGAGGAAGGTTAGGGATAGTTAGAAACTTACCTTAGTCGAGATCCTGCTGTTCTGCTTTCCGGTGCTGGTATAACATCCGCCGGGCTAACATCCGGCAGTATTTCATACCGATTCCGCAGGAACATGTTAGTCAATGACATGCATTTTATATATTTAAATAACATGGGGAAGGAAGGACAGGGTATCTGGAGATGGTAACAGTGAATGTACGTACCATAACCAAAGAAGCTACCTCACAGGAGATGCACTAAGCCTTGAAGAGTGATAAAGTACCAACCAATCATCTCCTAACTTTTAGTTTATAGGCTGTGTTTGAAAAATGAGTTAGGAGCTGAGTGGTTGGTACTTTGCCATTCTCCACTTTGTTACTCTCCAAGGCTTAGTGCATCAAGAGGGTCCCTTGTACGGGCAGGGTAGCTGAGTCATTGGGTGAGCGTGATTATTGTGGGACGTGGCACCCATACGCCCAGTCATTGAGTTTTTCCCTATGATGCGAATAGGATTGTGTGGTATTTTGGGGCTGTGGTTACTACCAAATACCCTCCCCACCACCTCTCGGCACCCCTGCTAATGGGGCAATGGCTGGGCCTCCAGCCTTAGTTGACCTCTGCAAGATGCAAAGCTGAAGACCGGATTTTCTTCAGGACCAGACAAATCTCGTCACTAACTGGTGAAGGAAAAGAAAGGTCACCGGGGGGATTCTTATGGGTAGAGTCTGACAAAAGATACAGCAGTCTCGGAAGTATGTTCATCTTAATGGAAATGGTGCAGCCATTCAGGGAAATAAACATTCTGTTCCACATTTCCAGATCTCTCTTAATGCGAGCCAACAAAGGGGGATAATTGGCCTGATAAAGAGCTTCACTGCTTTTAGTGAGATGAATACCCAGGTACTTAGTCTTGGTAGGTTGCCATTTGAAAATAAAAGAGCTGCTTACTATGTGAATAGGGAAAAAAGTCTAAGATTTCAAGTTTGGTTGCATTAATTTTGTAGTAAAGCAGAGAAGAAAACAGCCGTACCTCCTAAAACAAATTAGGGAGGGGAATTAGTGGATTGGTAATTGGAGCAACATGTCATCCGCATGGCTATTTATTTGCGAATTGGACATACCTAGTATCTGTATTTAATCTGGACCTGTTGGCCAAGGGTTCAAGTAAGTGGGCAAAGATGAAAATCAATACAGGACATCTTTGCCTATGCTTTCTATGGTAAGGATAGAAAAGTAGGGGCACCCACATGGCATAGGGATAGAGGTTGTGGTAAAGGGCCAGGACGCCATCAAAACATTTATTTTTACCATGAAACCTATTTACAATTTCTTGGAACCCTCAGAAATTATTCTTCATTTGTAATCCAAGTATGATCTACTCTATTTGTAATCCAATGGGAACTTCTTCTTGTAATCCATGGGAACTTCTTCTGAAGATTGTTTTTCTTCTTGTTTCAATGAGGATTGTTCTTTATTCATAATCCGATGGGATCTTCTTCTGGTAATCCAAGGGAACCTGTAATCCATGAGAGATCTTCTTGTAATCTACAGGAATAAAAAACAAAAACATAATAGATTACAGGGACTGCTTCACTAGGAGTCCGATTCATTACGGATCGCTATTGCGATGGCAGCTGCGATTACGCAGGCAGGTCGGTTACGGAAATTTGGTAATGACTGCAATTGCAAAGCTATTATAGAGACGCCCAAAGCCAGCATAGAGAAGCCCCTTTGCCGCCTTCGCACATCCGTTATACTTAGCAATCCTGCGTATACATCGGGAACATCGCGTAACATCGGCCCTACCACACTCAATTACAACAGGTCTGACCTTACTCAGAGAGTGCTAACCTCCTCGCACGCAGTGAGTACTCAAGCTGGGTATGCCGATGCAGTGTCTAATTTATGCACGCCCCTGTAACAGCGTCCAAACATACTGGCACGTCTGCGTTTTGCCGACCCCCCCCCACCCATCAACACTCCCAAACGCTCGCTCCCTGTCAATCACTCTGCGATGGGTCTGCGTGGTCTCTCCGATTGCAGTGGTGTCTTCGTCTTCGTGCACTGCGATGCATACACATGCGCAGTACGCAAAAATCGGCCGTCTCCGTGCGTAATAGCAATATGGTTCCGTAATGAATCAGGCCCAAGGACCCCACTTGCAGAATGACTATGAACTGAATTGACCCTGATTCCCCTTAGCTGCTTAGCAAATCACAAGGGATGGTTCTAAGGGGGCTCTCTGCTTTGCTCACCGATCAATAGAGATGAATTCATTCACTACTGTAGAGCTCCATTGCCATCAATGGCCTATTCATTTCAAAGGGGTTTCAAGAAATAGCACACAACTCCATTGAAAGGAATAGGTCAAATACATTAATGGGATAAATGGGAAAAATACAGCACACTGCTAATGTAAATGCAGATTTTTATTTTTCCAAGTGTGATGGCATGATTTGTAGTGGAGCAAACAGTGTCTAAAATCTCTGCCACAGCACAAATGCACATGAAAGATAAATGGCTATGGGCAATCCAATTCTTAGAGATGGGCAGTCACCACGTGTGTCTTCTCACATTGCCGAGAATTATGGTATTCCAACATCGCCTCTATAAGGTATAATGTTGGTGACCGCGAGGTGCAGACATACTGGCCGTTACTCCGGCAGTTCGGAACCATCGCTTTGAACTGAATCTCCCTCGTAGAGTAGAAACAGACGTTGGCAAGCTTTGCACTTCCTCTAAAAAACAATCAGGTACAGTGTTTAAACGCCAGAGCCCAAAACCAGGAAAATGTAAATGATCCTAAGGCTAAGTACACATTGGTATTAATATGTCATGTTTCTAATACAAGTTAAGTACCTGTAAACAGCTTTGCAAATAAAAAATGCAGCACATATATTTGTGTGTGTACATGTATCTTGTTACGCTACAGTTTACAGTCCGTATTCCATTTCAAGGCATCTGATGAATATCAGCGCTTCTCACTGTAAATGCTGGGAAATGCAGATGAAACACACTGTCGGGCTGATTCGAAAGTGGACGCTATGTCAATGTTCATGCAGTTGAGCGATGATCGGTGGACTGTCCATGCGTCTTAGCTGCAGTGCATACGTGCGGTGATTGAATTGCGATCAAATGGGACTGCGGTTGTAGAGAGGCTTTATTTGCTAGTGATTGACAGCCAGGGGCGTTTTGTGGGAGGTGGCAGAGAGTAACGTCAAAAACATGGGCGCGTTGTGACCGGTTTCGGGGCATTTATCTGCTTACATCTGCGTTTTTGTTCACAGAAAATATGACGCCAGCGTCTCAGCTTCTGCGGCCATTCTGTGCAACTATAGGGTTAGTGAGATGGTTGATTATCGCAGGATCTGCGACCACTGCTGCGACCATCAGCTGCGTATCTGTACAAGGTTGCTTGGATTTGCGAGGTGATCGGTAGGAGTCTCAATACATTTCTCGACGGCTGTAGCATCAGTATATTTTCGCAGGCCAGCTGCGTACTAAGGGCCCCATTTACTAACAAACGAAAATACCAGCGGATATTTTCATTTAGTATTACTGTGATACAAGTGAAAATTCCACTGGTATTTAGTAATACTTACCCCTCCGGCGAGGTCCCGCGAAGTCCTCGCCCTCGACGAGGTCCTCTGCTGGGCTGCTGGCGGCCTAACACTGCTAGCGACGGGGCTCCAGTGTTATGCGCATGCGCGATGGTCCGTCTGCGCATGTGTATGACAGGGAGACCCAGCAGTTCCTGGAAGGCTTAGCTGAAGCCGGAAAGGCACCGCCGAGTCTCCATTTCCGGCAATGGGGCCCTCATCGCTCTCGCCATCTAAAAGATAGCGAGAGCGATGCTGTAAATCAGCGGTAATCTAAGATTACCGCTGTTTACTAAATACAGATACCTGGGATAACCCCTTTAGCGAGCACTAAAGGGGTTATATTTCGTTAGTAAATGAGGCCCTAAATCGCAGCTGCTAATGCATTAGCGTTCACATCTGAATCAGGCTGTGCGTTAAGTGGTCCAGTGGTTTTATCCTTTACATCATCTTACTCTATTACATCACCCCCTAACACACTCTACATAAATAACGGCTGACAACAGAATTGCTATGTAAAGAGGTCACAGCCTTATTTATTGATTGAATTAGAAATAGCTAATTCAAAGGTGGCGAGAAAGAGCAGAGCTTACCCTCAGCCACAGCCCCCTACTGACTTTTCACTAAATAAGAGTACCTCCTGCCCCTGCACAACTGACATGAGCGGTACCACTGCCCTTTAATTAGTTTAGGATTGGCCCATCCTTGAGATGACAACCAGGTCGACCGTTGATGTAGCGACAAATCCGGCGCTTGTCCGGGAGAAGTGCCGGACAACCGTTATTGCGTGACTAATGGCCGCCGAGGAGCACTGATTGCCGCTGGGCTGCGCTCCACCTGCAGGCAGGAAACAACAGAATACAGATTTCCAACTAAATCAGTCAGTATATGCATCCCAGAGATTGTTGTAGCAAAATCGGGTGGGTGGGTATGTCTGCTGGATTCTGAGCAAAAGGAAGATGGCTGTGACCTCCTCACCTTATGTACCCTCCCCACTTAGATAATCGCCCTCGCTAATTCCTATAGGCTGACCACCCTCTTCTTTTCTTTGCCCTATTTTCTGCCCCCACCACTCCCCTCTAACCTATACAAACCAGCCTTTTCCAATACAAAACCCGGCAGCATACCTATCCTCATACTTAAATTAGTACTCGTCTACTTAAATGCATGTTAAAAATAAATAAAATTAAAATGTACCAAACGTTACATTATTAATCTCTGCATGCTTGCCAAAGTGTGCATAGCACGACTGTGGATGGCGACCAATGGCCCAGACTTAGCGTTGTGGATCTGATTGGTTAATAGAGTCGTTGCTCATGAGAAATATGTATATGTGGCTAGGAAATCAGAGAAAAAATATTTTGACATATGGTCACGGTGGTTAGACTCAACTCACTATCGTCAAGGGAGAGGGGTCTCTGATCATAATCTATGTGATTTTGGCGGAATTGGATAGATTTGTCTATGCTTTTGTAACGGAAATATTATTTACTGTTTTTTCAGATATGTCCCTTCATGATACTGTATGTATATATAATATATATGCCACACTTTATTTTCTTCTGTCTCTCTCTTTTCTTATATATTTCAACTTATAATACTATAAGTCTGATGTCGGATACTTATGTAGCCAGGAATGAGTCCACACAATTACTGATATTTGTATACTTGTCTTTTATTGCATACCAATATGTTTATTATTGAATTTTATGTTTTTGTTTCTGTACTGTTTTGATTTTGTACACTTCCCCTCCCTTCTCCATTGCCTAAACCTAAGTCCCCCGGGGGGGTGCCTACCCCTAACCTCCCCCCAGGGGTGCCTAACCCTAACCCCCCTTACCCTAGCCTAACCCTCCTGGGGGGTGCCTAACCCTAAGTCCCCCCCGGGTGCCCTAAACCTAACCCCCCCACGGCTGTCCCCTCGCGGCGCCCGGCATCCCTTCGATCGGGATGCCGGGCGCCGGTCTCCCGTCGTCGGGTAAATGACAGGCGTCTAGATATAGACGCCGGTCATTTATCCCACGTCGGGATAAAGCAGCCGGGAAGCCGGCTGTCGGTATTAAGGCAGCCGGTTTCCCGACTGCATACCCTCTGAGAATATGGCTGCATTCAAAAGAATAAGACTGCATACCTCCTTCTGTCATGTGATAAATGGCGGTCTTTTATTTCATTAACACCTTCCTCTTTATATGCTAAGCTGGGATAATATATGTATGCCACAGTAGTATGAACTACACTGCATACTTGCCGACCCTCCCATTTCGGTTGGGAGACTCACGAAAATCGGGTGGCGCTCCCTGAGAAGCAGGCAAGTCATTTTTTAAACAGATGACAGTTGGGAACTGATTGGCTAAAGCACCATTACCATACGCAATGAGTTTTATCACTCGTCGTGATTTATTATTATTATTGTTAAACGTTTCTTATATAGCGCAGCATATTCCGTTGCGCTTTACAAATGGAAATAGCATTAATAGAACAAAACTGGGTAATAACAGACAGACATAAGGGTAAGAGGGCCCTGCTCACAAGCTTACAATCTATAGGGAAATAGATGCTGATACACAAGGATAGGTGCTACATATTGCAAATTGGCCCAGCTAGCTTGCAGAGGATATTGGTGATCTGTATTATCCAGCCACACTGGAAAGTTGACCTAGGGTTAGGAGGATGTGAAACTGAAGAAAGAGAAAATATGTGAGGTTATGTGTAGACTGTAAGGGGTAAAATTACTGAGATTCGCGTTGGTCCGATTTGATCCGAATAACAACATGGATCATATCGCTTCAACACGGATGTTATTTTCACTTTACAAATCCGAAATTTACTAAGGTCCCGATTTTGTCTGGAGCGTGTTGTCCGATGGTGCATTTGGTCGTTGCTGTTTTCCGAATTATTCACCCGATTTAACCTTTTCGCCCGTTTTGAATTGCCTATTGTAATCGGTACATTTGGTTTTAACGCGGCCGCTTTAGAAACATTACGACGGTTATGTCAATGGATTTTCATTGGTTGCCAGTCATGGTGGGAGTGATATGCCTCTGGCATATAAAAATGCCCCAAACCGGCCAGACCTCGTGGTTGGAGTTAGAGGAACAGGGAGAGGGCAGTGGTTGGTGAGTGTTGGTGGTTTTGGTGGTTGGTGCAGTGATTTCTGAGTGTAGTATTGTGTTGAGAGTAGTCTTGTGTCTTTTGTCATTTTAAAGTGTGTATATTTTTTTGTCTGTGTCACTTTTTTTTTTAGTCTCTTGTCTTTATGTGTGTGTGTGTGGTGGGAGTGGAGGAGTCTGTTTGTCTGTCTTTAATTTTCTTTGTTATTTGTTAAGTGTGTCATGTCAGGGCCAGAGGGTAGTCAGGTGGAGGAAGTGGGTGGGCAGGGTGTGCAGTCCTCAGAGGCAGAGAGCGTGAGGGAGGACAGGCCCCGCACTAGGACCAGGTCAGGCCGCAATGTGCGGTTTTCTTTTGCGGAGAATATGGCCCTAGTGACTGAGGTTATGCAGCACCATCGCCAATTGTTTGGGCGGGAGGCTGCTAGGGTCAGTACTAGGCGTAAAAACGCCATATGGGAGAATGTGGTGGCTTCTGTTAATGCAGAGGGTTCAGTGAGGCGTACCATGGACATCTGCAAAAAGCATCTTTCAGACATCAAAAGGAGAGTGAAGCGGAAGATGTCTGATGAGGCCAGATCTGCTGCTGGTACAGGTCGTAGTTCCCCCTATATTGCTACCTACCTGGAATATGAAGAGCCACTAAAGGCCTTGATCCCGCCTGAAGGAGTATGTGCGTGACGCTGAACGTACGAGGCAGCCTGGTAATTATTTATATTTCATGTTATCCTGTTTGTAGTTATTTGGGGGTGGGTTACTAACAGCTGCTGCTGCACCCTGCACTCCTAAACCTGTCCCTTACATACAGCACCACAATTGTTTTTTTTTTTGGTTTTTTTAGTGTTTTATTTTTTCTTTTCAAAATTGACATTAGGGGGTGTGTCCAAAGGGTTAAGAACTAAGTCCTCCCATTTTTCTTTTTCAAAGGTGAAAAGTCAAAACAATTTCACCTGGCCGACTTTCCGCCTTATTCGCCTGTTTCTTTGGCGAATTAGTTACGCGTGTGTCCCCGCTTTTCGCCTTATTCAATTACCGAACAGGCTAAAATGGAACCTCGCGAATGATGAACAGGCGGAAAGTGCTTAAAATTTTTGGAAATCAGTCTGTACCCCTGAAAAAATGCACTAACATAGGAAAGCAATATACATGTGTACAAATAGAGCTAATTAAATTATTTTGGGTAATTATATTGTTTGCTATTAGCATCTTTGCCAAATGTCATAAGAGTTATTTTATTTAAAATGTATTGAATTTTCTGCACATTTGTTGGGGGCTGTCCCAAGGGTTCTGAGTCGTTTCCCTACATTTGCACCCCAAAATTAAGATTTTGCACTTCTTCTCACCTGCTATTCATTGGAGAAACTTTTTCGCCTATTACAATGCATTGAGTTTCCGCTTAGGCGAAAAAGTCCTGGAATTGAATTAGAAGATAAGTCGCAGACAGGCGAAAAGCGGCAATAGGCGAAACTTTTTAGGCGATTACAATGCATTGAGTTTCCTTTTAGGCGAAATCCATTTTTTTTTTACATTTTTGCGAAAAGTTCCAAACAGACGAAAAGCAGCAATAGGCAAAACTTTATCGCAAATTAAGAATTTTACTGTTTAATTTAATATATTTCATGTTTTACATTGCAAAACATCTTTGCTACATATACCCCTGAATCTGTATTTTTCTGTATGCTGTAAATTAAAACAACTCATTTTTAAAGTTTAAAGTCAAACAAATAAAAACATAAACATTTTCAGGGAGTAGATTGTGCATGCACTGTTATGCATTCAATTCTATATGCAAAAACATTACTGTGTGTATTATGTGATATAGATGATCAAAAATTTACAAATACTAGTTTATCACTCAAAATAAACTTTATTTGGATTATAGTAAGCACCATTTCCTATTAAGATTATTTAAAAAAATTTTTTTATTGTAACCACATTGCAAAATTCAAAAATATGTAATTTCCAACAAAAAAAGACAACCACACAGAGGCCTGCACTTCCCCAAGAACATGAGCCAGATGATGAGAGACCTGCTAAGTTCTGCATAAATCAACAATTCTGAAACCAAGTAAACATATTGCAGCATGTCACAATTTGAAATATTCATCGGGATGATTTTGAACTCATTATTTGTAATATCTCTCTCTCTCTCTCTCTCTCTCTCTCTCTCTCTCTCTCTCGCTCTCTCTCTCTCTCTCTCTCTCCCTGTTTTATAGTACTTTTTATGTTTTATAGGTGACTACTACCCAAATTTGTTTTAAAAAAAATCAAAACCATCTGATTGTCAATTTTAAAAATACTTATGGTGCATACAGATGGTTAGATAAAAAGGACAATATAAACAATATCGTTTATCATTTGATCGTTTGCATCGTCCTTTTTTTAGCCCCCTCCAACGACCATCGATGCTCGGGCACGGATGGTGAATATCGACCATCGCCCATGCATGCAGGCCGACCTGGTTGATATCGACCAGGTTAGCCTGTTTACTATAGGGACCCGCGATTGTTAGGTCATTTGAAAGTCATTTGGGGGTTGGTGCATGTTGCTGGATGTTCGATATCAAACATCCAGCACATGCAGGACGATCAGACAACGATATCTAATCGTTGTCTGATCGTCCCGTGTGTACGGGACATTGTCCTTTACTTTAGAGCCTGAAATGGATAACCTGCCTGCAACACATTCTCCTGCCATCCTGGTGGATCCTAGAAGTGAAGAGACATTTGCATTACATTTGGAACCTGTGTCGCATGCTCTTAATACTCCTCTAATTATGTCTACACCCCGCCTCAATAATTTACTGACCATTCTGACATTGCTCAAAGTCGTGAGGATCAGTTTTGGGCCTCACGGTTCCAACATCAGAATGGAATGCCTCAAAACTCAGATCAATCACATTGCTGCCCAAACAAAATCAATACAACGTGTTAACAGAAATGTAAGCACATTAACAACTGAGGTTACCAAGGTGGGTAACACACTAGATTTAATGTGGGGGGACCACAATAGGTTCCATTATTCCTTTATAAGGCTTTTGGAGGGCAACCAACACTTCCATCAAACATACATACATTTGCTTGAAAACAATACAACAAACCAGCAGACCCTAATTGGTCTTTATCAATCCCAAAATGCTGCAGTTTGGGATTTAAATAACACAATTTCCCAACTAGGGAGCCAAATAATTTGACATTTTCCTGACACCTCATCAAGGAACATCAGCTGGCACCACCCCTATAAACACACCTGTTGTTACTCCTGAAGGCGAGCACTATGCAGATGAGCTGACCAAGTGTCGCTTCCGGCGGCTTCAAGATCCACTAAGGGTCGTCTGTGAAATCATTTATTGATACAAAATACTTTAGTGTGGTTTTCATTAACTAGTAACATTTTGCAAATTTTTGGTTAGGGTACTAAAGGCAAACATTTATGTACATTATCACCTTCTTTGCCAAAGTTTCATTTATTACATTGTTAAGTAACAAATGTCATTAATTACACATTTCATATTGCATATTTGGCGTACCAAAGTTTTACATTCCAGGACGTACCCACCCTCTGTTTATGTATATTTTTTATATTTGTTTTGTCTGGCTTCTTTAAAAGTGTCATTAAAGACTTTGTATCAAACAAAATGTCCTTGTCCTTTACTTTCACTAACATTTAAATGCATACTTATGTAAATATATTGCTCAACAATTAAGGTAAGAATACCAAAGAATGTTACTTTTAATTATGTATTTCCTGTAAAATGTAAACTTGCTCTCATGGAGCTGTTGGCCATAGCAAACAATAGTTAGTCATATCAATGTGTAAGGTTGCATTTTTAACATATTTGACCATTTATATTAGAATTTTCTTTTTACTTTATTGTTAATTTTTGAAAGTATCATTAAATTACATTGGCCAAACAATTAATCTGGAAAATGAAAAAAAAAAAATAGTAATCACAATTTACTTATGGGTAAAGTGTTGCAGGATGAGGTTCTCCCTTATCTGTCTCCCTGAGTCTGTACTCAAAGTGTCACCAGCAACAACCATATCCTCTACCTGCTCACTGTCTATTACATAATCATGTGGTTGTTGTTGTTGTTGTTGTTGCAAACACAGATTATGTAATAGACAGCAGCTGAGCAAAATGTAAAAAATGTAAGATGGTTTTTAAAGTAAATTGCCACCAGAACTGTCAAGACTGCAGAAACAACTTTTTATTAGGCCAAAAAATCTTTCAAGCACTGCTGTAGTGGCTTTATGTGCTTATTTATAATTATGCTCTGCAGGGGATTCAGGAATCGAGAAAGGAGTCCGTAGCTAGGAGCAACAGCAGTACTCTGAGTCTCCTTTTTTTTTTTAAATGGCGCCCCACCCCCCAAAAGGAAAACCAGCCACGGACTGGTCAGCCAGTCCTGTTTCCTAATATTACGGTGAAAAAACGTGTAGAGTTCCCCCGTAATTTAGGAACCAGCACCTGGCCTGGAAAAAAATACATAGGTGTCCCCATATATTTAAAACCAGCACCGGACCCAAACCGACCGGGGTGTAATGCCACAGCCAGGAGACCCTATCACCGGGTTTCCATGGCCAAAGCATTTGCACCCCAAGCCGGTCAGGCTATGCCGGGGATCTTAGGGGAGGTGGGACCCTCCCAAGAAGAGGTCCCCCCTCTCCCAAAACTCCAGGCTTAGACTGAAGCCCGGGGCCCTTCCCCGCACCCTTGGAGTGGTGGGTATGGGGGTAATAATGCTTTACATAGTTCCAAACTATTATATTTTACAGTGGAACTACAGGTGCCAGCATGCCTGCCCTTTGGCACTTGTGGAACTACAAGTGCCAGCAGGCGGCCGGCACCAGTATCCCCGCTGTAACTATAAATAGTTAAAAAAAGACAGTACACACACACACACACAACGTATATAGTACAGCTTTATTACATACTTACCTATCCCATTCACACATACTTACCTACCGCCAGCAAGTCGGTCCCCTTCTCCCATGTAGAATCCAATGACTGTACCTGGCAGAAAGATACTCACCTCCATCCTCGCGCTGTTCTCCGTAGCATCCCGGTACTTGGCAACATAACAAACCGAGTGCCCCGAAGCCAATCGGACAAGTATTGGTATGTATTGTCACACATAGCAATACTTCGCGAATGCCAGCTGACGGGCCACTTCGGACACTCCCACGCCCCGCCAGCCAATCAGCAGCTCATTGGCTGGTTACACGTGGGTCCCAGCCAATGTAAAGTGGCCTCTGATTGGGTGGCGGGCCTTGAGATTTCCCGAAGAGGCCCGTCAGCTGGCATTCGCAACCTACTAGTATGTGTGACAACACACATACCAATACTTGCCCGTATGGCTTCGGGTCACTCGGTTTGTTTTGTTGCCAAGTCCGGGGATGCTACGGAGACCAGCGTGAGGATGGAGGTAAGTATAAGAACTTTATTCCAGGTACTCCCTTTGGATTCTACATGGACAAGGGGACAGATCAGCTGGCAGCAGGTAAGTATGTGTGAGTGAGGTAAGTGAATGTAATAAAGTTATACTGTATATGGTGTGTGTGTACTGTCTTTTTTTAACTATTTATTTTATAGTGGGGGTACGGGTGCCGGCAGCCTGCTGGCACTTGCCGATCCACAAGTGCCAAAAGGCAGGCATGCTGGCACCTGTAGTCCCACTGTAAATACAATAGTTTGGAATTATATACCATATTACTACCCCCGTACCCACAGCCCAGGGGTGCTGGCTGTGGCATTACACCCCTGTTGGTTTGGCTCCGGTGCTGGTTTTAAATGTAGGGGTACCCCAACCCATTTTTTCCCCCTATATTTAAAACCAGGACTGGCCCTGCAGCCAGGTGCTGGTTCCTAAATTACGGTGGAACCCTATACATTTTTTTCCCGTAATTTTAGGAACCAGGACTGGCTGACCAGTCCGGGGCTGGTTATGTCTTTTGGGGGGGACCCCACATCATTTTTTATTAAAATTAACCCTTAAAACACAGTTTCCATTATTAAACATACACAAATCACACTGATGTTTGATGGAACCTCGCCACTCATGAGGTGGTGCATTTGCAACTTCTACTGACTCCCCGATTTGGCTGCAAAAACGTCCGAATAGAGCAAAACGAATAATGGTAAATTCCCGATTTATGCTGAAGTGAATGAAAAGTACTTCTGATTTGAGCCGATGGGCATCATTTCTAGTTAAAAAAATGGCCAAATTTGCTGTATTATCATGCCCGATCTCACCCCCAAAAGATTAAAAAAATCACCCGAGTTTAATAATAGTAAATTACCGATAAGGAAACAAGATATATTTTCACCCGAGTTTGCAATCTCGAACCAACATGAATCTTAGTAAATTTAACCCCTAAGAAGGGATGTAATTAGATAGGGAAGCTATGAAGGTTATGTGGGCAGTTCTGGAATCTGATAAGCTTGTCTGAAGAGGTGAGTTTTCAGAGAACGCTTGAATGTTTGGAGACTAGCAGAAAGTCTTATTGTGGAGGGCATTCTACAGGGTGGGTAAAGCCCGAAAAAAGTCCTGTAACTGTAAATGGCAACAAGTAATACATGTGGATGAGAGACGCAGATCTTGTGCAGAACGGAGATGTCGGGTTGGAAGATATTTTGAGAGCAGTGAAGAGATGTATGTTGGTGTGGTTTGTTTAATAGCTTTATGTGTGAGTGTAAGTATTTTATATTGAATTTGGTAGAAGACCGGTAACTAATGGAGGGACTGACAGAGTGGATCAGTAGACAAGAACGTTTGGCGAGGAAGATCAGCCTCGCAGCTGCATTCAAAATGGATTGTAGTGGTGAGAGCATGTTTTTGGGAAAACCAGTAAGGAGACTATTGCAATAGTCAATGCAGGAAATAATGAGTGCATGTATTAGAGGTTTTGCAGTGTCTTGTGTAAGATAAGGTCGAATTTTAGCTATGTTTTTTAGATGTATGTAACATAATTTTGAGACAGATTGAATGTGGGGAACAAAGGACAGTTCAGAGTCAAGGATGATACCTAAGCAGCAAGCTTGTCGGTTGGGGTTGATTGTTGAGTAATCAACAGTGATAGAGATATCAGTTTGGTAACTACTATTGGCCAGTGGAAAGATGATGAATTCTGTCTTGGATATATTAAGTTTGAGGTGGAGAGATGCCATCCAAGATGAAATGGCAGAAAGACATTCAGTGATACGGACCAGCACCGATAGTGACAAATCTGGAGAGGATAGGTAGATTTCAGTATAATTCGCGTACAGATGATACTGAAAACCAAAAGAGCTGATTAGTTTTCCAAGAGAGGTGGTATAGATTGAGAAAAGCAGAGGACCTAAGACTGAGCCTTGCGGTACTCCAACTTATAGAGGTAGCGAAGAGGAGGCAGAATCAGAAAAGTGAACAGTGAAAGAGCAATTAGAATGGTAGGATGAGAACCAAGAAAGGGCTGTGTCTTGAAGACCTAGGGATTGTAGTGTTTTGTATGAGAAGAGAGTGGTCAACAGTGTCAAAGGCAGCAGAAAGATCTAGAAGAATAAGGAATGAGTAATGGCCTTTAGCCTTGGCAGTGACCAGATCATTTACTACCTTAGTCAGTGCTGTCTCTGTAGAGTGTTTGGAATGAAAGCCTGACTGAAGAGTGGATCCAGTAATTTGTGCGAGTTAAGAAAGTGTGTGAGGCGAGTGTAGGCAAGCCTCTCCAGTAACTTGGAGGGGCATGGTAGATATGACGGTAATTTCCGTCCTGTCTCCTGATAAATAAGGTCCATAGCATGGGAGAGGAAGAAGCACGCTTGTGTGCAGTATGCTATCTGTACATTGCTTCTGCAGATCACAGACACTTTTATTAATTTTAGTCCACATACGATAGAACTTTCACACGTACAAACACGATTACATAGACCATCGAAAAACAGGATTCCGCATAACACGATTCTTAGTAATTTTATGAGTTTGTCTGTGAAAATCTCACGTGTCCCAGCGATGCCCAGTGCATACTCACCTACTCTCCCGATTTGGCCGGGGGCCTCCCAAAAATCGGGTGGCGCTCCCTGCCCCCCGGAAAAGTAGGTACACCTGCTGGTCAGCTGCCGACCTCCCGGATCCCCCCCCCCCGCATATCCCAGACAAACCCCTGCAGCATGGGGGGCGATGATGCGATACGCACTGAATCGCGTCATGATGACCCCGCCCCCTGCTTCACAATACCGAAAATGTCGCCATTGAGAAGCAGGGGCGGAGACAAAATGACATGAATCCGTGGATGCCCCCAGCCCCCATTGCCAGGTAGTATCCCTGCCCACGCCTCCTCTACCGCACCATGTCCCCCTGCTTGTTCGACCCAGCTGCCCCCTCCCAGGCTTGCATGTCGGCAAGCCTGGCCTAGTGTGTTCAAACTCGGACAGACACGATTCTTAGTAAATATATCCCCAGGTCTCTGGCTCCTCTGCGGAATAAAACATGTCCTGAGATGGAAAAAGCTCTGGAGCTACTGCTAAAACACCAGTAAATGTCCACTGTCCACCAGTTATCGCTCATACAGTTTCTAGTTCCACAATTCAAAATCCTATTTGTTTTGCATGTGGCTGTATCGCGTGTTAAACAAATGTCCCTAGCCTGCATTCAGACCAGAACATCCTGCTCTGCCAAGTGTCAGTATGGACCCCACCACAAGCTATGTCACAATCATGTGCTTCCTGTATAAATGGGTGAATCTGCAGAAGGATAGATACATGAAATTACAAAATGACATATGCTCTGCCCATGGATATTTGTGTACTGCAGCCTTGGGCAACCCTTGTTTGTCCAGCTTTTGTGTAACTATGAGATGCAGCATATCCTGCCAGCTGTGAACAGCTGGAGAACCACAGGTCACCTGGCATTTTGAATTTAAGCTTCGAAAAATGCACAACGTTAAGACTTAAAGGCCCATTTATCAGTTTTTTGGGGGTAACTGCAAATATTTACTATCTCCCGAATGTATGATAGAGGGACCGCAGCAGATATCTCCGATACCTGCTGCAACCTCACCATTTCTGCCGGCAGCCGCAACCCCCTTAGGTTTCTATGGGGGATGCGATGCATTCTAGTGATTGGCCCCCAGAGCTACTGCCAGTGCCGGTGCTAGGTGTCTTTGCACCCAGCGCTATTCCGTGTTTCCCCTCCGCCCGCTCCTTCCATGTGCCTTCCCCCTCACCTTATACTAATACCTGCAACAGATGGGTGGAGGGCGGGGATTATCTCCGGCCGGACTCGGCGCCCCTGTGCGGCCGCATTGACAGAACGTGTCAGGAGTCGGCCCTGGCTACCACCATCTAATATCGCGCCCAGATCGCACTGCAAATGCGATCATTAATAAATTGGCTTCTTAGGGGTCTATTTAAGAAGCAGTGAAAACCACAGAAAAGGATTATCAGTGCTTGCCACTACATAACACAAGGGCTAATTTCACCTTTTATCACAGTCTCCATAGCAGGCTCAGCTTAGCCTTTCAGCAGAGCTGTAACTAGACTTTTTGGTGCCCTGTGCCAGAGCGAGCATTGCCCCCCCAATATTTTAGATAGAGCACCTGAAAAAGGGCCATGGCTTCATGGGGGAGGGCCAGAGAAGAGATAGGGGAGGCCAGGAGATGCCGGGGATGAAATAAGAGGAAGCTACAAGTGAGAATGATAATAAACAGGAACACTGACAGGCCCAAACAGCGCCCCCTGCCCTGCGGTGCCCTGTGCCATGGCATGGTCGCACTACCCTAGGTACGGCTCTGCCTTTCAGGGCTAGGTAACACCATCTTGAGACAATGTTTTGTGGCGACCTGCGAAGTCACACACGTGTACGTAGCTGGTACTTCTCTCTGGCAGCGTTAGACTGCAGGAGACAAGGAGAAAAGCTCTGCATAACAGCAGAGAAGCAATAGACGCCTTAACCAAAACCATAATGTATTGGGTTTCCTGATATTTAGGGAGACACTAAATACGATGTATAGGAATAGATTACTGGCTAATACAACATGAATGCTAATCCTAACCAAGATAGTGAAATCATGGATAACAGCAAATAGGAAGCTTAATAACTTTGCACTCTGGGCCTGATTCAGATCCGGTCGCAAGCGCTGAGCACTCGCAACCGGGTCGATGGTGGCCCAGAGCGCATGCGCACGACGGAGCCGGCTCCGTCGTGCGCATGGGCGAGACCCGGATAGCGACGGGCAATCCGTCCTCCGGGTCTCGTACCAAAGGGGGCGTGCTGTCGATGTTGAGTGACAGCACGCCCCCTTTGGTGGGTGGGCCGGGGGAGTGGCTGCCCGATCACAACCATCTTCCTGGCCGCTCGCTATAGCTGTGGGCGGTCACCCACAGCTATGCGAGCGGCCAGGAGGCCGTTCTAAAAAAAAAACCTCCCTGATTCAGAGCGAGCGCTCTGTCAGAGCTTCCGGCTCTGAATCAGGGCCTCTTTTCAGACAAGGGCCGTGATTCAATTCAAAGCGATGCTGAATAGCCCCAGGAGGGAGCTCCTGCAGCTACTCAATTAAGTGCAACATTTGGTCCGACTAAAGAATTTCTTCTTGCACCCTTCTGAGGAGAAATCCAACTAAAGTGCCAGCCGCACGCGACTTTGAAAAAGAAAAATTTCAGATCCTGTGGAGTCATCTGATTCTTAATAAAAAAAATAAGTCTCGTTACTTTTCAATCAGCCCTCGTACATAAGACGCACCTTTCCTGTGACCAGAGGCCATGCGTACAGAGTCGCAGCTACGATTGAGACCCACGGTCTTATATCATACTTACCAACCTTATAGACACCAAATCCAGGAGCAGCTCAGAGAGCTAACGCAGGAGGCCGGTTTGGGAGGCAGGGCCGGACTGATGATGTGATTAGGCCTCGCCCCTTTCCCCGGAAAAGTCTGCGATTCGCGGACCCACGAGGAGAGGGCATGGCTAAATGACGCATATTGCTCCGTTTAGCCACGTCCCCTCCTCGCGGACCTGCAAATTCCCTATTATATCTCCCCATCCTGTCCGCTTCACTAGGAAGTGGGCAGGATGCGGGAGATCTGTCTACACTTACGGGGGTTCAAGTGGTTACCTGAAAAATCAGGAGCCTCCTGCGACTTCCGGGAGTGTAGGCATGTATGTCTTAGAGCTGACAGAGAAGTGGATACGTGTCGCAACCATGTCACTGAAGATGCAAGACCATACTCTTAGTGGGTGATTCAGCAAGGATTGCAATTGCAAAGCTGACATAGGCAGTAACCCTCAGCTTAACAAATCGAGTGATCAGATAAACTGTTGGCGCTTCTATGTAAGCTGCAGCCCCTTCAAAACAATCTTCCCTAAAAGATCTAAATAAATACTGGAGAAACAAAAATTGAAGGATGGCGCTGCTTACTTTATCACGAGTTAACAGTAATAAGGAGGGTGGATACTTATCCGTAAATGTAGAACTAATAATGTCCCTCTTAAGATGATTATTTTCTTTTTTTCTCTTTTACCAAAGGCTCCGTAGACACATAAAAAGAGAAGGGGTGTAGATAGTATCAGTGTGATGATATATTAAATGATGGAACACATCAAACTTGCTGAAGAACAATAGTAAAAATACAAACTGAGACGTACCCCAACTCACTGATTCAGAGGTGGGTGTGCTCCCGTATGGTTATCTCTATCATCAAATAATAGTGCACACAACCCAAGACTTCTGGTTAAAACCACCCCATCATGGTATCTTTCATTCCAGGTTATTTAACACATGGGTATCTATATAATCCAATATTGATTTTTGTTGCCACTTAACACAAAATTCCGTGAATGTAAAAAAGCAGGCGTAGCCCAACTCACTGAGTAAGAGATGGGTATATTCTTTATAATGGTATCTTTAAATTCCAAGTTCATAGAAACAAGTCTAGACACACACCTAGACTTACACGTTTATGACAAGACAAGATGTGTAAAGGTATCTTTCACCCAAGATGAAATTTGAAGGCAGAATGCGTACCAGTACTCACAAAACTTCTAGTAGTAAACAGCCCATAAAGGTATCTTTCCTTCCAGGTTCTTTACCAACTTTCCTTGCGTGGAATTTATATCATTCCTCCCGCAATCCAAGGATAACAAGTGATTTTGTGAGAATAAATGTAATTTAATGTAGACAAACAATTACATGAATGTAAAAAGGTAAAAAAACATTCTCAAGAGGGATCAGCTGCGTGGTGACAGACTCAGGCAAACTCGGTGCGGAGATAATGGGGTCCGGATCCCAATATGCAAAAGACTGGATGATAAATATCACTTGTTATCCTTGGATTGCGGGAGCACACCCACCTCTGAATCAGTGAGTTGGGGTACGTCTCAGTTTGTATTTTTACTATTGTTCTTCAGCAAGTTTGATGTGTTCCATCATTTAATATATCATCACACTGATACTATCTACACCCCTTCTCTTTTTATGTGTCTACGGAGCCTTTGGTAAAAGAGAAAAAAAGAAAATAATCATCTTAAGAGGGACATTATTAGTTCTACATTTACGGATAAGTATCCACCCTCCTTATTACTGTTAACTCGTGATAAAGTAAGCAGCGCCATCCTTCAATTTTTGTTTCTCCAGTAACCCTCAGCTTGCTCAGGCTAGCCGGCTTGCGAACCCAGGACACGGTGTCGGACAACGCAGTCCCTGGGCTTGCCAGTCTCGAAGAACGGGAACGCCAGCCGTCCCCGCCCCCGCACTGCCCCTTAAATGCCTTGGCCTGTCAATCAGGCAGAGGCACAGGAGGGGCTGCGTGCGACTACGCAGGACCCATTCTGCACACTCGCAGAATGGGTCCTCTGCACGCACTGATTCCCAATGATCGGGAATCTGTGATCCCTCCATCACCTGCACCTGGTTTGGGGATGCTGCAAGCTTCAATGATGTGACCAATGGCTGAGTCTAAAAAAGCAATCCGTTTTTGAGCCTCTAAAGACACTCACAGTGGGTGACAGTCCTTGCACAATCAGACGCATGACTGTACATCAGGGAGTTGTACCGGTATTTGCATAAAGTAGCAAAACCACAGAAGGCGCACACACGAACGCTGCAGCGTCCAATTCCAAATCAGGCCCACAATGTTCAGTTTTGAGTGGAGTTATAAAATAACTACGGTTTGAAACAATTGTGCATTAACTGGATAGATAGATAGATAGATAGATAGATAGATAGATAGATAGATAGATAGATAGCATACTTAAGGGCATTTATCATCTGTTCCCCGCTCCTGAGATGCCCCGATGCGTCATAAGGGATTTATACTTTGTCCTGTGTCCATATCTCTTCGGCTGAATTGGGGCACTGGAAAGCACTGATGCAGGGGTACTTTCTCTGCTGTCCCCAGCTAGTGGCGCCCATAGGCACATGCCTCACGCGCCTAGTGGGAAATCCAGCACTGGCTATTATTGTGCAAAGAAGCAATGTAGCAGTCTTAAAACTCTTAATACAACTCTGAAATGTCTTATGTCAATTGAGAGTGGCCACCAATTAGTATACGTTAACATTGATGCCTTCTTGTAGCTTAATGTCAGCATTGGCGCATTGTGGTATATATTATTAAGCTTACATGAAAGCACACTCAGTTGTAGAAGGCTTCTTCTCACGCCCACCCAACACATGCTGTTGCAATGGGAATGGTGTAATAGTGTCATATGATAATGTAAGAAGACTTGATAAAGGACAAACTAGTGAGCTGTGATTTTTATGATTCCATGACCAAAAAAGCAATATATCTCTAGTATAGGCAAACACATGTAACTTGATAACATCTGTTTAGGAGACTATTGTAGGGTCCTTGTTCATGTCAGGACATGTCCGTCAGTCCCCTGTGTGTCCCTTCCTTTAATCTTATTATTGTTAATTAATAGCATCATTTGCACTTCCTGTGACAGTTCCTCTGTACCCTGTTTCTAATTTGCATGTACTATGCAGTTTTACATGTAAAACATTTGTATAATGCCTAAATAAATAGTACTTTTTTATTCTTTACAACTCAGCAATTCACATTCTTCTGCTGATTTACCTAGTGACTGTAGTTACCTGCTAGAAGGATAGATATTTCAGTTTGGTGTCAATTACTGAAGACTGGTCTACCCAATAATATTGTCTTTTGGAGGTGTAGGGTAATGTATTTTGAGTGCAGAATACATCCCTGTAAGCACTGAAAATAAGATGTGTCATAATTCTGGCAACAAATATCCAGTACATTTATATTAAATATAAAAACATAGGGGACAAGCTCACAGGCTATACCTTAGCTGTCCACTGTCATGTCTGGACGTGTCTCTTCTAACACCCCTGCCATATCACTTGCTGCAGAGGCCACCGATGATTGACAGCTGAACTGGGCGGGCAACATGTAAATGCCCACCTAGTTGTGACGTCAATCACAACGCATCGGGGTGACGATTGGCAAATGTGTATGCACTTACTAATTGTCAGATAGGCATGCTCGCCAACATTCTGGATGCCAGGTCTGCAAAGTGGGGGGGGGGGGGGTTTGTGGGGCATAACCGTGCGATTACATCATCCTGGCCACGCTACACAATGCCAAGATTACCGCCATTGCGAAGCAGGAGGCAAGGCCATGATAACACACATCGCGTCATCGGCTCCCCCACTGCAGGGGAGTTTGTGTTATGGTGTGGTGGGGTGTCTGGTGATGGTGCAGGTGGGGGGCTTTGGGGTGGGGTAGGCCGGGAGATTGTCGAGGTGGTTGGGTGTGCCACCCGATGTTTGGAAGCCTCCCTGCCATTCCAGGAGGTTAGGCAAGTATGCAGATAGGACGGCGGATCGGCCAGGTGGGTAACGTGTACCCAGCTTTACAAGTATGTGAAATGCGATCCTGCTTACTAAAATAATGTGAATTTATAGGCTTGGAGTAGTATTTTCTGAAAACTGCTTTAAAAGCCCTACATTTAAGTGATACTAAAATAATGTGAAATGGGTGTGAAAACTCCAGTTATAGTAAAAATATGACCTTAGGCTATAAAGCTGAGGTTAGCATTTTTTTTTTTCTACTTAAATGATTTTATTTAACAAGAGGTAAAGTATCTTGTCTTAGTAGGACACAAATATAAAGGCTTCCCAATCAAGATTCTATTAATAGTAGGTATAATGGTGGAGTCGGACCTCTGTCCTATTACATCATGGTCAATTCTTTGCCCCCCTTTTTTTTTTGGACAATTTCTTATACCAGGAAAATATCGCCTTTGACAATAACCATTTCTTGTTATGGACAGATAAAGTTTTGTTTTCACTGGTAATGACGGTCAATAAAATAACTGCGTTTAGGCAACCGCAACCTTTATTTTCTTAGTGAATCAGCCAGTGCAGCTGAAAGTTTAAGGGGCCCATTTATCAATAATCTCAATGCAATCTGGGTGCGATATTAGTGCCCAAAATCGCATTGCAGCCCAGTCTCTTCACTCTACTATCGGGATTCCTGCCCATACATGGTCTACTGACCACGCGTGTGCAATTGCCGTTGACGGAGAGGGTTCCGTAGCATCTTACCTTGCTCTGGCAAGCAGGTCCCTCCTCCTCCACGGTGCCATCTTACTTGTGATATTGATGAAGGTGGCACATGCGCACTAGAGAGCAGAGTCTTTGGCACAGTGCCAGAGTCTTGGCTGTCACTGTGCAGCGCCATCTGCCCGAAGATGCCACTGTGAAGAAGGCGCCGCGGAGGAGGAGGCATCCGCTTGCCGGAGCAAGTATATACTTTGGGTGCAGGGTGTGCAGTGCGGGCCCCCCTTGTACACGTGTGTACTACACCCCCTGCACCCATTATAAATACGACTATGGGTTAATTAATGATCCAGAAAACATATGGGTGCGCAGAGCATAATTTTTGTGCAAAGAATCTACTTGATAACTATATCCATATACAGTTGTACACTGCATTCTCAGCAGCCTCGCTGTAAGCTCATTGCGCAACCAAAATGGCGTCATCATGCCACCTGCCACGGCCATTCCTCCAGTGACAGGAGAGTTGCCTTCTTTCCTGGGAGTGAACACTGCCCAAATTTTCTGAGGTGGCCCAGGCCCCAAGAAAACTCATAAATGTTCAGTCTCTACCCCTGCAATCTCATCTAAATATCTGGCCTCCCAACAACAGGGGGCAAATTCATTACTAGGTGTTCTCATGGATGCACCATAATTAGATCTCTTGTTTTTTCAAGATCTCGCACATGTGCATGTGGCTGCTCAGGAGCATTCCGTATCGCATCAGCGCTAAAACCGGGATCTCCGGACAGATGAGTTATGGTAACACCTCTCTGGTGACTCTTTTTAATAAATTTCAGCGCTAAGTCATGCTGCATTGATGTGATAAGCAGTGATGCAGAGTGCAGCTGTAATATATTGACCCCCAAATCTCATCTAAGTATTGGGGTACAGGATTAGGCATTTTACAGTGGCCAGACTACATTCAGGAATGTTGCTATCCATCCAGTATAAAATTCTGCACCCCAGCAACAGTCAATATCTACCTGATACTCTTAAGTCAGTGGTAAGCTCCGTACACACATCCATGCCCATGCACCAACCCCCAAACAACTATAATGACCCACGATCGACGATCGCAGGTCCCTATAGTAACCAGGCTAACTTGGTCGATATTGACCATCCGTGCCCGCGCATCGACCATCGTTTGGGGGTTAGCAGGGCCCAAAAACAGGACGATACGAATGATAACGATATGATCGATATAGTTATCGTTCTTATTGTCCTGTAATATCTGACCATGTGTACACACCAATAGGCTTCTTGATACACTTTAGTACACTGTCCTTAAAATATGCAGAGATTGCTGTTTCATGTTTAAGAGCAGAATTAAGTGTCGCTAGTATGTAATAAGAAAGCAGGAGATATCTGCCGCTATGCTTTGCGAATCTTGTATGTGTGGGCTTACACCTTCTGCAGATAGTGATATCCCGCTACCTTCAATAGGGCAGCTCTGCCAGGGAGGAATTGTGCAATCCCATTCCTGTGTGCTGCAGGAGACCCCGATGCCCACTGTGTCCTTTATCGCATTTGTGTCCAGTTTGTGGCGATTTCTCTAGCTACGCATGCAAAGTAGTCTGTCCAGTATCCCAAGGTGGAAATAAAAAGATTGCATGTGTGATCACTGTAATCATTACTGATCTCCAGGACCCTGCACCCATATAATTATAATCGCCTCTCCAGAGTCCGGCATCGGCCGACACTGCAGACAGAAATCAACAGGAAAAAAGCGCGGCAGCCATTTTCCCGGAGATATGCACATGTGCAGTAGAAAAGTCTCCGAGAACGTACCGAGGACGCCATGTTCCTGGTGACCGGCACAACCGCATTACACTCTGGCAGCAAACCAGAGTCTACTACACTGCTGGAAAGGGGGGGGTCCCACACGGAGGATGCACATGAGCCCACTCCTCACTTAAACCACCCCTGGACCACACATTATAATAAATATGCCCCATAATCTCACCAATAAATTACATTTAATCAATGAGACATCAATTTATAATAACATAATACCAGTACTTCTTTTAAACAAACACTAAAAGCCATTACAAACAATATAAATACAAAACAGGAAGGAGCTGGGGGTGTTAGTGACATATTGGAGGGCCCCCAGGCCATCACTGCTCATAGTTTACCTCTACAATCAAAAGCAATAGTGCAAAAAAAAAAAAAAAAATCAGGACACAACATTACAGGAGTGGAGGAAACTATGATTGCGTTGGATACCCATAAACTGTCTTTATCAATGCCCCGTACAGGTGAGGTGTGCACACCCCCATGCCCTGCCCCGTGCCTTGCAGCTGCTAAGTGACCATGGGGGGTCTCCTCTCGGTACCCGGCCAGGCAGGGGAGGGCTGGGAGTGGCACTGGCAGCCCTGCTCCCACCCTGCTGATGACAGGAGAGGAGGAGCAGCTCCGGCACGGGAGCAGTGAGTGAGCCTGGCTGCTGCTGAGTGAGGAGGGACAGCTCGGGTCGGGATCTGATGAGGGATTCACACCCCGGCATATCCCCTCTCTGGATGGAATGTTGCTGGTAACTCCCCTCCTCCTGCTGTGGTCAGTGCAGAAAGGTGAGTGCGGGGCATCACTGGGCACTTCAGGCGCCGGGTGACCAGTCATCTGCCATCTATTACTGAAGGGCTAGCACTCAGTTTGGGTGAGCACCAGAGTGGGTGCCAGTGTCCATGATCCGCTGATTGATGCCATCTGAGACACTGTACCTGTGATGGATGGTGTGTGCCCAGGGCAAGTTGCACCTTAGTTTTTTTGCATGAAGTGAGTGTGACTTTGTGACCCCCCAGCTACTGTATGGGTGATGTGTAACCCCCCCACTTCAGTGTGAGTGACTGGGCAGCAGCTTAGTGTGAGTGGCTGATGGTGAGTTGAGATGTGCCCACCACCAGTGCCCATTGCCAGCTCCTGCTTACCCCACTGCCCCCCCCTATGTATATTCTCTGCCCTTCTGTTTGTTTAACAAATGAGTTCTGTCATGTCTGTTGGTAAACTGAACCTTGCACAGAGCAGATACTTTGCATACACTGCCTGGAAGCTGTGTCTCCTAATTGCTCAGACATACCCACACAGTCATATATCCTGACAGTGTATGTATGTCCAAGTATATTACTTCACACCAATCTGTCTATGACTTTGCCATTCCATAGTGTATTCTTATACCTTTCCTAGTGTGGGTACAGCAGGGAAAGATAAGGGGGGCATTTGGGGAAGCTATATGTGTGACTCTGGGCGGGGGGGCTGATTGATGCAAATACATAATGACAAGGAGGGGCTTCTCTTCTATGAAGATTGGAGTGGCGGGTAAAGGGTTAAATCTGCATTTCACAAAAATGTCTTTACCTGGAGTTGTTAGGTGATCGGTGTAATTGAGAGATCGGTTAGAAGATCTATTACAGCAAGTTGTGGGGTCAGGTGACGCCTGGGCACAGCCAAATGAGACGGGCATCCATGCTCTCAATGTGGCATCATGTAACACACATATAAATGATGGGATAGAAAGGGAGGGGGGCTTTACCACATTTACATGCTCGCCTATCATTATATGGCGGAATTAGGGATACACAGTGTGCAAGCTGCCAGGCCGATACTTTGGCTCAGTTTTGCAGCCCCCATTTATACTGTATGCTCTTGTATTTCCTTCAGCTCCCCAAAATGTGATTATTATCCGCATGGACACCTTTTGAGTTGTATTCCCCCAACTCTGTATTTGCGCCCGCAGTGATTGCGCAGCCGTATTGCGTCTTCAGTGTGCACAGCAACATGCACTTAAATGAGCAGCAAAACAGCGAAGCGTTGTTGCAAAGCAATTACGTGCGATTATTATTCCATGTAGGGATCTTGTAGAAGAGATGCTCCAAACGAACCTGTACATGATTTGCCTGTTGCAGTGGGGAAAGCCTGTAGTAGTGCTTGTGGAGTGACAGCAAACAGCAGTGGTTACGTTTAATGTTATATTTCAAGGCATAGAAGGAAATAGTTGCGGAGCAGGGTCTCTCTGTGAAACATACAGAGCAAGTGGTTGTGCTGCATTTCGTTGCAGAGCATTTTAATTTTATTTTTTTGCAACTTGATGTTTCACCATTTTTTTTTTTTTTATGTATTTTTACAGAGCTTTTTTTCTCTTTGTAGTACAATAATTGCAGAGCTTTCATCTGTCCCAGAGAATGTGTAGACTGCTGGCATTTGATTCACAAAAGCAATGCTTGTACTGTAGATAAGTGTTCTTCAAAATTGTAGTTAATGGCTGGTGGTGGTGGTATTCCTCTGGCAGTGGTCAGAGATCGGAGCTTTCCTCAGTTTATACAGCAATAGTTGCAGAACGTTTCCATTCATAGCGGCTGCAGAACAAAGGTTACACACTAAAGGAATAATGTTATATTTCAGATGTCTGTTATTTGCAGTGAGTGTTATCAGACTGGTGGGACTGTATACTTTGCTAAGTAATGTCTGTAAACGTGTCATTTCCTTTACTGTACAGAACAGACTTTTATACAGAGAATGATCAACTTATTACCTGTGTCTCTTTCATTATATTTTTCCAGAGCAGAGCAGTTTACCTGCCTCATTATAGATCATCTTTACATTGCATTCTATCTCTGTCACCCCCTAATTCCTCCATTTTTGAAACTGCCTCTTCCCCATTAGCTGATGTATGTATACAGTAGATTACCTGTTCTATCTCCACTCCCTTTATTTGCCCTACTCCTGCAACAAAGGGAACACAGTTGAGTTGCCAGGAGTGAGAGATGCAAACACAGGATGTGACAGGAGATAGGGGCTACTGTTTCTGACCTGGGACAAGCCTGGACCTGCAGCAAAACTCATGGGGATGCCTTGGACCCTTCGATTATGAGGTTAAATGCTAGTTTGTCATTGACCCCTTCACTGCCAAGCCTCTGTATGCAGAATAGGAAGCCCCTGTGCATGCAATGCAGCTTAACAATTATTCAGTTTAAATATAATGACACCCCCCCTCCTTTCTCACAAAAGGGAGAGTTACTAAAATATGCAGACCCCAAATGTTGAAAAAGGGTCTTATTGAAATCATTAGCGACAATTTCTGCCAGTTCAGAGGAGAATAAGGGTTCTGCTGCCATCTACATAAATGGAAAGTCCTCTAAATGCGCATTTGCCACCCCCATCGCATATGTGCATCTGGCGCTACAGAAGGTGGGAGATTGAACCTAGCCTGCCTTCAGCAAGGAGTGCCCCAAACTGCACAGCTCCTTCTGTAGCACCAGCTACATACTGCACCTGTGCTGCAGAACACAACCATTGGAGCCATTGCTTATCCATATAAATTGGCAAAATAATGCAAAAAGTGACCCATGACACAGTGACTCGCAGGCCCACATTTCTGCAGCGTTGTAACCAGTCCTTCTTGTCTTTGGCTTTTTGTCCTCTGTTGTGTAAATATATTTTATGCTTATACTGGGAGCTTCTTCCACCTCTGCTGGGAAGCTGTTCTCCAAGACACTTCAAGGATTTTCTTAGAAAGTTTCTGTTTGTTTCATCGTATAAAGCTGTAAAGGAAATAGGAAAACTACCAGTGGTTTTCATTATATGGAAATATGCATTAGAATTCCTATGTGCAGAGATGATGGGTCACTCTCGTGAGCAATGTATTACAGACTAACACTATACACTACACTAGCAGTAAATGTGTGTGTATATGTATATATATATATATATATATATATATATATATATATATTCACTGCTTTTTAAATTGTGATGACTTAGAATTTGCATTTTCACCATCATTCATTTTTGTCTCCTATGTCATTGAAGGATTATCATGTCTGGTTTTAAAATAAGTCATTAAACTAATATGGTTATTTCCATTCATATAATAATTTTCTGGAACATCGTGCTTGTGTATTTTCAACTGAGTTATCTGTATACTGCGTATATTTCTCGGTCTGATGAATTTCTCCTCACACTCATTATTTTACATACACAGATCAGATAAAGATCAGGTCTGTCAGTAAAATCTCTGCAGTGTACACAATGGCAATCAGTCTTATATATACTTACATGCAATATATATATAAATATATATATATATATATATACACATACACACATATATACATTACACACATACATACTATATGGTCAAATTGCAGATTTCGGTGTTTCACTTATACATAATAATTGTTAATGTTTCTAGTATGTAATACACTTTTGTGGCACGGTTTCAGCAGCGTATATATTCGCCCTGCGTGCGTGTTGGCATATATTTCTAGGTTTTGCTACTAATTTGAGAAGCAGTAATTAGCCTCCTGATAATTCTGCTGTTGATTATTTTGGTGCTATATTGCTGTTGTACCTGTTGGGTCAGAAGTGCTGTGATTTCAGGTGACCAGAAGTGCTGAACAAGACACATAGATGTTTGTGGTCACCTTTCTGTCCCTTTGTGGTTTGGTTGCATCCTGCTGCTTGTTGTGTTTCGTTCTGCTTGGGGTAATTTTATGCTCCTCACAGTCCCCTCCTTTCTCTTACTGTAATTTGTATACTCTGGGATGGACCTGAGCTCCCCATTAATCAGTAGGTTAGCTCTCTAGGGCTCTTCCAGGCTCTTCATCTGCCCAAACTACTGTCCCACTGCCAGAGATACAATTCATTGTCTCCTAATTAGCTCAATTAACCCCATTCTCAGCCCTTCCACTGACTGTTAATACTGAAGAAAAGCAGGGATGCAGGTTTAGGGATAAAAGTCTTTGCTTTTAGTAGGATACATGAGCAAGCTGTGTGCTGCTGCTGCTGCTAATTATCCCTGGATCTACAGCTCATTAACCCTTCCACTGCTGAGAGAAGGAGAGGGGAGCGCAGCCATTTGTCTTAATTTGCCTTGCAATGTATTTTATCATAAGAAGCCATCACTGATTTTAGAGATGTTCTTGCCTGATCACATACAGATGTAGTGGAGCGTGCACAAATACTCCAGATATTCCGAGCTCTTTAGAAACAGAACCACGTTTTAGGGGCTATAACCCCCCTCCTCTCTTTCCTCGTTATTAAAAGATGCAGAATTACATTTTCAATTCCCAGCTCTTCATTCCTCCAAACAGGACACCATTAAATCTACAAAGGTTTTTTTTTCTTAACCAGCAAGCATTGCAGTGCAAATCCAGCACATGCCAAAACCCCCCCCTTGTGTGTTTGCCATCCTTTTAAATTTTAAAAATGTATTTTGGACTTGCAAATGAGACTCTTGGATCCAGAGCTTTTGCATTAAACAGATTTCGAGACCACCACAGGAAATGTTCTCTAGTGAAATGAAATATTTTGCCCTGCAGCAGCCTTTTTGCCCCTTACCCGATAAGGGGTTAATAAATTGTTGCATTGAACAGCTAAAATGACTGAGGGTATGAATGCTTTAATGAAGGAGAGACCTTCTCGCTTGTGGAGAATTTTGTATAGTACAGATGACATAATAAGAATATTTAAAAATGCAAATTTGCTTAACCACATAGATATATATGTGCCATTTTCCTCAGGGTCTAGTTCCAGCATAGCACACGGGGCAGCGAAGGGTTAAAATAGACAGAGACATAGCTGCGCGATGCAGGGGTTGGGTTTTTTTGCACTTCATTTGTTTATGTTAATGTTTGCGACAGAAATAAGATGCAGGAAGGCGGGGGATGAATTCAGGAGGGTGGGTGTTGGGGTGTATCATCTGACTGAACTGTGAGGTTTATCTCTCATGTTTGTGCAGAGCTGTTTTGAGAATCATTTAGTGTATTGCAAATGGATTCGAGAAATATTACATTTTAATAAATGTGCTAATTTGTAGAAATATTCATGTGTGATAAATTTGTTATTGGGAATCATCTTATACAGAGACAGAGCAAGGGCGCTGTAACATCTACATTGCATTACAAAGGGGTCAATCTAATAAAGGGGCATTTGCCCAAAGCCCACAAGGACTAGCACTATTACACTTACTGGTAAGGACAGGGGGTCTGTATGGGAGGTCTAATAGCCTCTCTCTCAGCATCCTGGTGTCCCCTTGTTTTATAAAGGAAGGTTTCCTCTTTCAAGTCAGTTGTTTGCGCAAAGTAATCTGCTTGGAAGAAATCAATCAATACTAAAACAAACTATTTTTCAGTCTTAAGCAGCTGCACACAGGCCAATCCTGCCACTGAGTAACCGAATCAATGTCCAATTTGGTCACACACATTAGACAAGATCTGGTCATCTGGTGTAACTGAGGCCACTAGTTGGAAGATGACCATACATTGGTCAATAGCAGTCAAATGGTTTTAATCTGGAATTTAAATTGCTTTAAGACCTGACTTGGTGCTATATTGGGCCAGTTAGCCAATATTGCTGACAATTTATCCGACTGTGTGGCCAGCATTACAGTAATAAAAACAATGATGTATATTCATAAAACACTTTTCTCCAAGCGGACCCAATAGTCCTAATCCTGTCTCTGATGTAACGTTAACATTAACTAAAGTCTTAAACTGCATACACACGTAAAGATTTTCTGTCCAACCATCCAACTAGTTGATTGGTTGGAATGAAAATCTGGTAAGGCATGAAAGCAAATGACATTCAGCAATTTGCTCCCAAACGCCGGAAAATGGACAAAAACTGTTGTCTGAACAAATTGTTTAGATCAAACATTTAACAAACTTGTCTAACGACCATTTTCATCTGTTTTCTGGCATTTAGGAGCAAATTGCTGATCATCAGTTACTCCCATACGTTACCAGATTTTCATTCCAACCAATCAACAAGTTGGATGGTTGGACAGAAAATCTTTACGTGTGTATGCAGCTCAGTTAACTGTATCCCAAGCTGTATCCCTTTTCCTAACATTAGCACACGTAAGCCTCAGCCAAAGTATAACGCATAGTAAAACCCTACAACTAACCAAAACCTAAAAATATAAGAAACTCTAACATAACATACAGTAAATTACATAAATCAAAAATGTGTGAAGTTCCCTCATAAAAAAAAAAAACCTGCTACTTAAATGATACAGTTGGAAGATGAATTTAGCATTTTGCCAAAAGACAACGGGCCCAGTAATGTCATTCATGCCCTGGACCCACTGATACCTTACAGCAGCCCGGAACAAACGGGTTTTGCTGGGACAGGGTAGATCTGCACAATATATTTGTTTTGCATTAAAAACAAAAAAACATAAGTATGCAAACCAGTAAATCTACATAACATAAGGCTGTTACTTTATTACTTGCATTTAGGTGGTCATTGCATTGGTGGTTGACCTGCTGTTATGTATAAGTGACATTGGTGTTGTGTGTTTTACAATTGTGCACAATTGAGCTGACCTAGGGCCTAATTCAGCACAGATTGAAAGTCTGTAATCACACGCATCCGCTCGCTGCAATATTAAGCAAATTAATGCGATCGCAGCACTACACCAAGACGCCAACCACTGTATAAAGCCACCCACTTCCCATTCCTTTAACTTGTAAGTCAGCGAAAACATCGGTAACAACGAGTAACATCGGACCCATACACACAGTTGTGGTTGAGCTGACCGTGACTCACAATCGGCCAAACTTCCTGTTGCCATCTAGACCTGCCATCGCAGGGGCTTAATAATGCACACCCCTGTAACGGCGTTCGAACGCACACGCACGTCTGCGTTCCTTCCACCACCCCCCCTCTCCACCCTCCAACGGCACTTCCTGTCAATCTATTCTCGATGGCCCTGCGTATCTGCTGCATTCACTTTAGTGATCGCAGCGGCCGGTTCGCGCACACGCAATGCAGTGTATGCGCAGAACGCAAACATCGACCTGGTGCGTGTGTCCACAGACTTGCGATCCAAGCAGAATGAGACCCCAAGTTTAGTATCAACCAAGGTCAAAGTATTAAGCAATGGTTTTGTAGCCCTCTCCAACTTCATGAACATTAACAAAACTTTAAGGGGAAGAATTACTGCTGATGAACACTAGGGTCTTTTTTCCGAGTAGCATGCAATCCAAACTTAATACCAACATACACAAAAAGTTCTGAAAACCCTTACAACACATGTTACACAGAGCCTATGTACAAAGTAGGGATGTGCAGGCTCGGATAGGTTCGAGTTTGCACGTGGAGTTCGGATTTTTCCCTCCAAAAAAACGGAACTCAGAACGAGGCAAAACGTCATCTTACATGGACGAACATCATCATTCCTGGACTTTTGTCCAGGAATGATGATGTTCATCCATGTAAGATGACGTTTTGCCTCGTTCTGAGTTCCGTTTTTTTGGAGGGAAAAATCCGAACTCCACGTGCAAACTCGAACCTATCCGAGCCTGCACATCCCTAGTACAAAGGTGCTGTTGCGAGCGAGACAGCCGATATCAGAATTGTGGCGGAAAGAGTGATGGGCGTTCCTGGCCGGTGACTGAGAGGTGGCTAGAAATGGTCCATTCAGTGGGCGTATTATGGGAGTGCCAATGCAAGTGGCTACGTCTTCAATGGTGCGACCGATGGTGGCGTCTAAGGACGCACCAATCGGTATTACAGCGTGCATGGGTGCTAAAAGTGGGCATCTCAGTCCTTGTACTTCTGGCCGCACGGATTCACACAAGGGAAGGAGTTTACAGGCCATTTGCTTAAACCTGCAGGCGGGCCCCATAACCTTCTGACAAAGGGCCTGATTCAGAGCCGCTCGTAAGCGGCCGCTCGTTCGCTCCGAGCGATGTTTGCCCAACTGCGCATGCGTACGGATCGTAATACGCATGCGCGAACCAGTCAGTGCGGCCGAAAATCGTTTGTTCGCTAAATAGCGAATGCCTGCTATTTTGAGTGACAGGAGGAGGCGTATGTGGGTGGTAACAGGGGAAGGTGCTTGAAAACAGGGAGTGGAGATCAGAACGCAGGCGTGCTTAAAGGTCAAAACGGGTGTTTTATGGGTGTGCATAATTAATACAGCAGCGTCACTGACCACGTCACTGGGTTATTTTATAGTCAGAACTGCTCGCAAAATTGTGGTAGGAAAAACCAACCACAAGAATAGCGAGCAGTTCATATGCTGGTCGATGTACTCGATTAATCTAATAAATAGCGGACATGACGTAGGATGCGAGCGGCCAGGGGGCGTTTTATTCAAAATTACGTTCGCATGTTTTGTTCGCTCGTTCAGACCTAGAGGCTTGAACAGACCGCAAAGAGCGAACGGTTCATTTGAATAGCCACCCCTATTTTCTGGATGAGCGAGCGCTAATTGCGTCCGGCTCTGAATCAGGCCCAAAGACCATAAAGGTTGATCAACAACAAAGATATGAAACATGGAGTAACTTGTTTTATGTATTATATGTATAATTGTGTTCTCTTTGCCTGTTATTAGGATTTAGATAAAGATCAGATTAGATTTTAGAGCAAATTAGTCTAAGCACTAAACTCAGCTGCCATTGCTGCTGTCATACAGTATCTGTCTATCTGCTTGACCCACTAAGCCCAATAGCCTGCTTCCAGAATTACATGTCCAGGCTGCAAAGGCTGGTACTCCATTACCCTGGCCAGAGAGTGTCAAAGACCTTCCACCGCCTCTATTGCCTGCACACTTAGCACCAATTGTTCCTCCTCACTCTCTCATTGCCTAACTAATTATCATACATCCAAATCTCTGACATCACTCCACCATGCACTTACTCAATTAACATTATCACTTTCTCCTACTCAGTGTTACCACACTTCTCCCCAAGCTCCTCTTCTCTCTATAGCATCCTATTTCTCCTACTCACTTTCACCACACTCCTCCCCAAGCTCCTCTTCTCTCTATAGCATCCTATTTCTCCTACTCACTGTCTCCACACTTCTCCCCAAGCTCCTCTTCTCTCTATAGCATCCTATTTCTCCTACTCACTTTCACCACACTCCTCCCCAAGCTTCTCTTCTCTCTATAGCATCCTATTTCTCCTACTCACTGTCTCCACACTTCTCCCCAAGCTCCTCTTCTCTCTATAGCATCCTATTCCTCCTACTCACTGTCACCACACTTCTCCCCAAGCTTCTCTTCTCTCTATAGCATCCTATTTCTCCTACTCACTGTCACCACACTTCTCCCCAAGCTCCTCTTCTCTATATAGCATCCTATTTCTCCTACTCACTGTCACCACACTTCTCCCCAAGCTCCTCTTCTCTCTATAGCATCCTATTCCTCCTACTCACTGTCACCACACTTCTCCCCAAACTCCTCTTCTCTCTATAGCATCCTATTTCTCCTACTCACTGTCACCACACTTCTCCCCAAGCTCCTCTTCTCTCTATAGCATCCTATTTCTCCTAATCACTTTCACCACACTTCTCCCCAAGATCCTCTTCTTTCTATAGCATCCTATTTCTCCTACTCACTTTCACCACACCTCCCCAAGCTCCTCTTCTCTCTATAGCATCCTATTCTCCTACTCACTTTCACCACACTTCTCCCCAAGCTCCTCTTCTCTCTATAGCATCCTATTTCCCCTACTCACTGTCTCCACACTTCTCCCCAAGCTCCTCTTCTCTCTATAGCATCCTATTCCTCCTACTCACTGTCACCACACTTCTCCCCAAGCTCCTCTTCTCTCTATAGCATCCTATTCCTCCTACTCACTGTCACCACACTTCTCGCCAAGCTCCTCTTCTCTCTATAGCATCCTATTTCTCCTACTCACTGTCACCACACTTCTCCCCAAGCTCCTCTTCTCTCTATAGCATCCTATTCCTCCTACTCACTGTCACCACACTTCTCCCCAAACTCCTCTTCTCTCTATAGCATCCTATTTCTCCTACTCACTGTCACCACACTTCTCCCCAAGCTCCTCTTCTCTCTATAGCATCCTATTTCCCCTACTCACTGTCACCACACTTCTCCTCAAGCTCCTCTTCTCTCTATAGCATCCTATTTCTCCTACTCACTGTCACCACACTTCTCCCCAAGCTCCTCTTCTCTCTATAGCATCCTATTCCTCCTACTCACTGTCACCACACTTCTCCCCAAACTCCTCTTCTCTCTATAGCATCCTATTTCTCCTACTCACTGTCACCACACTTCTCCCCAAGCTCCTCTTCTCTCTATAGCATCCTATTTCTCCTCCTCACTTTCACCACACTTCTCCCCAAGCTCCTCTTCTCTCTATAGCATCCTATTCCTCCTACTCACTGTCACCACACTTCTCCCCAAACTCCTCTTCTCTCCATAGCATCCTATTTCTCCTACTCACTGTCACCACACTTCTCCCCAAGCTCCTCTTCTCTATATAGCATCCTATTTCTCCTACTCACTGTCACCACACTTCTCCCCAAGCTCCTCTTCTCTCCATAGCATCCTATTTCTCCTACTCACTGTCACCACACTTCTCCCCAAGCTCCTCTTCTCTCTATAGCATCCTATTTCTCCTACTCACTTTCACCACACTTCTCCCCAAGCTCCTCTTCTCTCTATAGCATCCTATTTCTCCTACTCACTGTCACCACACTTCTCCCCAAGCTCTTCTTCTCTCTATAGCATCCTATTCCTCCTACTCACTGTCACCACACTTCTCCCCAAACTCCTCTTCTCTCTATAGCATCCTATTTCCCCTACTCACGGTCACCACACTTCTCCCCAAGCTCCTCTTCTCTCTATAGCATCCTATTTCTCCTCTATAGCATCCTATTTCTCCTCCTCACTTGCACCACACTTTTCCCCAAGCTCCTCTTCTTCACTCTATAGCATCTTATTTCTCCTACTCACACGTTACCAATTTTCAGCACACTCACTGACAGCCCCACTGTTTTTGCTACCACAAGACTTGTTTCAGTAACTTCCTAATTTGCTTCTGCTACAAGTGTAGTTTCTTCATCTTGGCCTCCCCACTCACCATACATCGCGCTCTAATCCCTGCATCCAAACCCACAAAGCAAGAGCTGAATAATGTAGACCCAATTCACTTCTCATTTTCACTGGAATAATTTTTTTCGCTTATAACTACCCTGTTATGATATTTCCTTCTACAATAAAAGTAGTTCAGCCAGAGACAATGCAGCTCTAGCCACCACATACAGTCTCTGACACTCCATATCTCAGCCACACAACACGAAACAGAGGGGTCTATTTACTAAACTTTGGATGGAGATAAAGTGAACAGATATAAAGTACCAGTCAACCAGCTCCTAACTGCCATTTTTTAAACACAGCCTGTGACATGGCAGTTAGGAGCTGATTGGCTGGGAAAATTTATCTCCATTCGAGGCTTAGTATATATACCCCAGACTCACAAATACAACTGGAGGAAATTTAACTCCAAAGCCAACTTCTTCCGCTATAAATTCTTCCAACCAACCAAACATACTTCACTTTTCTAATCTCCACTCTTCTAATATATATTGCCTCCCTGTAACCATTAACTGACTTCTCTACTCGTCTGCTCTTCCTCCATCACAGCCAATGATATAGCCAATTTACTCCATTGACAAGATATTTCCTCATGACAATCCCTCACACCCCATTCACTTTCTCCTACACTGCCCATGTCACACTTAGTTCATTCTTTCTAGTAACACAAGATGAAGTCTCTGTACTAATCTCATCATCTAAACCCAACAACCTGCTCACTTAACCTTAACCATATTCCTGCTCAACTTGTCCGCTCCCTCTTCCCCAGTCTAATTTTAGCTCGCTTTTCCATGTCTTTGTGCACTTTCTGTCCTCCGATAAGCATGTTCTCATCTCACCATTTGTAAAGAAACCATCTGTCTCGCACTCCCACTAACGCCCTATTTCTCTCCTCCCTGTTTTCTCAAAGCTCCTTGGGCAACTTGAACAATCACCTGTTTTACTTCCTCTTCTCTAACTCCCTCGTCGACTCTGCAATTGGGCTTCTGCCTCAACAGTCCGCCGAGACTACACCTGCAAAAGTCTATTTACACCAAAGTCTAAGGGTCACTTCTGCTGACGCATTCCCCTGGACCTCTCCTTGCTTTCAACACTTTTCATCACACTCCTGAACACACCGTCACTCTATTGGTCTTCATGACATAGTTCTTTCCTGGTTAATGTTCTAACTATCTAACTGCGCACTTAGTCTCTCTATCTCGGGCACTTCCCACCCCCTTCACTATCTCTGCTGGACCTATAAGGCTCTATAAACTGATCTCTGCATTTCTCATAGTATGTTCTTCTCTGGATCATCTAACATGCTCATTTGGTCTTCATTTCAACACTACACTGGCTGTACCCAAATCTTCTTCACCTCCCTTAACCCATACCCCCCTGTGCTATCTTGTGTAGCCAACTGTCAATCTCCCAAACCTGCCTTTTTGGTGTCACACCTGACTCTGCTCTTTGTTTTATTCCCCATGTCCAGTTTTTCTCCTAGTCCTGTTGCATCTACCTTTAAAATATTTCAAGAATACACCCTGTCCTCCGCCACAATGCAATCAAAACTGTCGTCCATTCCCTGATCATCTTCCGCCTTGATTACTGCAGCCTTCTCCTATCTCCCATCTATCCCTGTATCAATCCATCTTACATGAGGTAACAAGACTGATCTTCCTCTCTTGCAGATTCACATCTTTGCCCTCCAGAATTCATTTCAAATAAGTTACCCTAACCTATAAAGCCCTTCATACTTCTAAAATCTCACCTCAAACCTCTTGTCCCCCCTCTGATCTGCATCACGCCTCATTGCTGGTAACTTATTTTCACTCCACCTACAAGTCTTCTCCTACACCATTAATCACTTATGGTATTACCTACCAGATAAGACTCTCCCAAAGCCTTTAGGCTTACTAAGCCTTGGATGGAGATAAAGTCGACGAAGATAAGGTACCAGCCAACAAGCTCCTAACTGTCATTTTTCAAACACAGCCTGTGACATGGCAGTTAGGAGCTGATTGGCTGGTACATTATCTCCGTTTACCTTATCTCCACACAAGGCTTAGTAAATAGTCCTCTAAATCTTTAAATGAAAACCCATGTATTTATTAGATCACTATTGAGTCCCCACTCACTCCTCTTGTCTCAGCTGCGGCCCTCTTCCATATAGAGTGTAAGCTTTCTCAGAGAAGTTCCATCCCTACCCTTTGTTTTTGTGTATCTTACTTGCAACACTGGTTGATGTATATCCTGCTTTACCCATGGTGGTGCCTTACCAATCAATGACAATAAAGTGTTAGTAGACTTCCTTTTACCACTGGATACTGCTGACCTTGTGTATTCAGGTCTTGGTTTAGTAACCAGGGCGAAGAAATAGCGTTTGTGACAAGTGTTTAAGTTTGGTGTGGGCCATTGTTTGGGTTTAGTGAGATGAAAAAGTCATTGAATTTTCTGAAATTCAGGAATCCTGTCTATTTGGTGAGATTATTTGGATTTGCTGGGATGGATTATTTCAAATAGCCTAAATGAATCCTAATGTTTAGGTGAGATTGATCAACCTTTGATATGATGGGATACCTTATTTCAATCTGGTAAAATTATATTGGTGATATTTATTATTTGGTTTTGGTGGATGGGATCCTGGAATAGTTTTGATTTGTTGGGATAAATACAGTGGGTGTGCCAAAACCAAGAAATTCTTTATGTTTGGTGATCCAAGTCTCTTTAACATAAGGTCCTAGCATAGAAGTTACACCTGTTGCTGCCACATGGAATCAGGTGGGGAAAAGGACTTGGTTGCAGGTATTTAACAGAAGCTAATAAAGAGAAGATCTAGCGTTAGGCTGAATTGTTCATTTTACTACACGTGTACTTGAAAGCTTCTATTTGCATAATACCTAAATGGAACTGGCAATGGGTGTAGGAGAACATTGTATCTCTGAACGATTCTTGATTTTACAGATAAGATTTGGCACAAAGAAAAGAGCAGGGATTCGCAAGCAGTAGTATACAGTGAGTATAGTGCATGCATATGGTTGCTTGGTTATTACTGGTCTATACAAGAACTAGCACACGATGAGTGGGCTTCTCTTCATCTTCCCACAGTTTCATGACATTATAAACTTGTTGTCAGAACTTGATTGGAGTTTGGATCCGGAGTGGACACTGGAGTAGTACGTGGGGCCATTTGCTGGTATTGAAAAGATGCCGGCCTTAATGTGGTGTGTTTCATGAATGGAGGCAGGTGCAGGAGGTACAAACTGTGGCAACCGAGGGAGGCAAGGTATGTCGGACACTGCAGCCGGAGCTGGAGGCGTCCAAGGACACAGAACCCTCAGGGACGGCAGGACCCTCTATAGGCCAGGCGACTGGAGCACGCAATCCGGACAGGAGTCAGAGGTGGAACGAGCTGGAACACGGACTGAGAGTCAGCAGGCTTACCACGACAGACTGCAGCAATACAAACAAGGAAGCTCAGGAACTAGCACACAGCTAAGCTGTGTAAAACGTTGCACTGGCAACTAAAGAGCCTCTTGACAACTCTTTAATACCCTCAGGTAGTGCAGGATAGGTTGCTAGCCCTCCACCCAAGCTGGAGGGCTAGCAAGACATGTGACCTGGATCCAAGATGGCGACGCCCATTGGTCAGCACCACTGCTCAGGAATGCACAGCCTGCTGTTCTGCCAGCCACTACACCCGATCTCCAGGACCAGGATCACCTCCAGAAGCCAGGATACCTGCAGGAAGGACCATGCCAGAGCGCCCTGAGAGGTAAGGTCCGCGCCGCTCGTGAACCTGCGGTCCTGGTCGTGACACTTGTACAATGTTGCTGGTCTACAAACTTAGATCAGCACAGGCACATATAGTAATAGGCACACTTTAGGATTGCGAGGAACCAGCGTCTTCTTGTTTGGAGAATCTGAACCAGCGTCGTCTTCCTTGGAGAATCTGTTGATGGTACTGTGATGCTGTGTGCCCACCAAAAGCTGGGTGACAGTTAGCAGGACCACTGTCTTGTTGGCAGTAACAGGAGATTAGCAGTGCCTCTCCAGCCTTACAGCCGCATTTGGAATGAGCCATAACTGGACTGGTTATCCACAGTGCTGACATAGGAAGGGTAAAGGGTGGATATTGCTGTATGTGCCTGTGCTGGTCTATGTCTGTATATGCTGTTTAGACTGGTATGCCTATTTATTGTAAATAAACTTTCATGGTATGTTTATCTCTGCCTGGGTGTGAGTAATTTACCTGGAGTGGGTATCGGGTCATGGAAGGCATCCAGAAGGGATCCGTATCCTCACAAGCCCCATAGTGCTGTGTACAATAACCAGTCCCCCATACTTGGTGCAATAGATCTCTCTGAAATCGTAAGGATCTCTGGGCCTGATTCAGCAGCGTACGCAATAGCGATTACGCACGCAGTCGATCGATTGTTTGCCATTGCGCATGCGTGTAAGCCGCACTGTGTGTGTGCAGCGATCGCACTGTGACTACAAACACACAAAGGAACCCATCGCAAAGTGAGTGACGGAATGTCAGCGTTTGGAGGTGGTGACGGGAAAATGGTCAGAAAAACGCAGGCGTGTCTGTCCGTATGAACGCCGTTTCATGGGCATGCATAAATTAACCACTGCGATTGCATACGCAGCATGAGAGTTCTCTGCGTGCGAGGAGACTTGCAGTGTCTGCGGCTGGTCAGACCTGCTGTAAATGTGCGTGTGATGCGCTGATGTGCGTCAGTGGTACCAATATATATGCAGTAGTGCGAAGCTGAATGGATATGTGAAAGCAGCAGTGGGCATCTCTATGCTGGCTGAGCTGTGGCGGGCATTAGCATATTTCCACAGCTGCGTTGCGTGCGATCACAATTGCGATCCGTACTGAATGAGGCCCTCTGTGTATACCCAACTCAGCAAAGTCCGCAATTCATTTACACACTCACCACACCCTATATGTGAATGCCCAGTTGCCACCCAGTTACACTCACTCAGCCACAAGCGGAGATGTTGCAGAGATGCATACAACTTCGGATCGCCTATGGCGGCTCATAGTTGCGTCCGCTCGGCTCGGACACATATGCAGCGCTAAAAATCTGCAAAATGGACTTGCTGTCAATCAGGTTCATTGTGGCTGTGGCAGAGTTGTAGACCCTTACGCATAGACGGCACATCGCCTGGTTTATCGTCATAGGTGTGATTGCACGTGCCATGTAGCAGGTGCAAAACATATGCCACCTAACAGGTGTATATGCGTGCTTTGGTAGGTCTGTAAGAACCTATGTGAACACACCCTTCCTGTACTTGGCCTGTATTTGGGCACCCCTTCCCATAAGACCAGGTATTTGCAAGTCTCTGTTGGCGCATGTACAGGCGTTCTTGCTGTGGGCACCTGCAGCGCAAATTTGCATGATTGCTGCTATGCAAACTGGCATAACTTCAACTCAGCATCAGGGCCATTGTTACCTAGGGAAAAGGACGAGAGAGAGAATCAATGGCCTCAACTTTGAAATTTCCAAAATGATCTATTTGTTGATCCCATAAACAGAAAGCAAGAATGAGTGGCATTGTAGCCATTTTTAATTTATCTTGTGTGGAACAATTGTGACTGTTTCCTAAAACGGCAATGTGATTTCTCTGTAGGTAAATTATGTACGCTATATAGGGATTTATACACACATTGCCCTGTACAGTCCATTTACTCTATTCTCTTCACACAGTTTTACCCCGAGCCAAGACTCGTCTGTGTGGCTTGTGCAGTGAAGGCGTTAATGTATGGCACAGTGTAGAGACAAAGCCTCAGCGTCAGTCAGTGCATGTGAGAGGGGTAATTACTGTCAGACTGGTAATGAGAGAGGAGGGGGTCGGATTGTAACCTTCCCCCATCTCTATTACCGGTTTCACTTCCTTCAGCCGCTTGTTTCCTCAACAACGTCCCATCAGCTGTAATAACTGGAACAGGGGGAGACTAGTCTTGGAAGTGGGAGTGTGACCCTTTCAGTGCTTAGGTGTTAAACCTAAGCACTGCACTTTTCCAGGTAATATTTGAGATGAGGCTAAAGAGTTAGTGTCACTGTTATATGTCACATATTGCATAAAATGTCTCCTCGGCACATTTTTGGTCTAACTGATAAAGTGTGACACCCCCTGTTTTGCATTAGGGGTCTAATTCAGGGATGCATGCTGTGCCGATGTTTGCGCAGTTGAGCGCTAATCGTCAGTCTGGGCATGCGTCTAAGTAGCACTGCAAATGCGTCAGGGTACATTACCATAGTCGCTGCCAGCAACTATTTACACGCAGTGTGATTGACAGTCAGGGAGTGTTTGTGGGAGGTTACGGGGAGTGGCGGCAAAGAACGCAGACGTGTCGCAACCATTTCGGGGGCGTGTGACATCCTGCACACAAGAAAAATGTATCCGGCGGCTCGGTTCCCGCGGCCACTATGTTTGACCATAGGCTTACTCAGAACTGCGATAAATGATCTGTGACCGATGCTGCCTCTTTGGGCCTCATTCAGAGATGTTCGCAAACTCATTGGTTTGCGTACATCCCCGATGGTGGGAAGACCGTGCATGTGCAGGATGGGTACTGCACATCTGAGGGTCTCTATCTTCAGCGTGTCTCCAAGCTGCAGCCATATTGATGTTGGAGGGGGTGGCGCTGGCCTTTGTTCCCGGAACAAGGGGGGTGGTGTCGCCCCCGTTTTCTTGGAGTGCCGAGCCCGGGGTCTGTGTCGGAAAATGCAGACCCTAGCTTCGGCTTTGCAGGTGAGACGACCATTCTGAGTAGCCTTTGGCTTTCCCAGATGGTCGCGATGGTGATCTTTGCTGTCAGGAGGCGTCTTTGCTCCTTGGACGCCGCCTGCTGCATTAGCATATTTTCACATCGCTGCTACCTCCAAAGACGCATCGGCGATGTGAACTGCGTCCATCTCTGAATCAGGACCTTTGTGCACAGATGCTTGGATTTGCAAAGCCGATGGCAGGCGTCTCAATACATTCCTCTGTGACATTTGCATATGTTCGCACATACACTGCGTACACAGACACAGCAGTGGCAGCCTTAGCGTCAGGCCCTAGGTACATGGCTTCTCCATCACTGAAAGGACAGTTGATATCCCAGGTTCTATTCTAGTAGCAGGTGGCTGCTCCACAGCTGTCTCCTGTGATTTAAAAATATTATAGTCTTAGTTTTTCTTTTTAATCTGTGTGATTGGGACCCGATTTGATATGAAAAGGCAGCATCAGGATAGCACTGTCCCTGTTATATTTCAAAGAAGATTATGTGGTTTTAAGGTCATGTCCCCCCCGCCCCCACTGTCCCTATCTCAGCTCCCCCCCCCCTCACTCCCATTATTAAAAATCCATCCCCCTTTATTCCCCCGAACAATCCTCTGTTATAATCCTTGGGATTTCTGTTCATATCTGCTCCTATTTCAATTTGCAAAGCAGCGTTATACAGACATAAGTCAGACATAAGTACGCCGCACTCACCAACATTTTAAAAATAGATTCAAGGGACACTCTGGCGCTAGTTAATGCATCTAAGCACATCGGACGCTATGCTGCCTTGACGGTCCTTCAGAGCACTACAAAACCCAGCATGTCATATATACTGAATTTGATTACCACATTCCTTTTTCATTTTAAATACTCTCTTCCAAAAAAAAATTGATAGTAAGAACTGCATGGAAAATGAAGGAAATGCAGTTGGTTAATATGGAAAAATAAGGAAATTTGCAGGACAAAAATTTGTAGGGACAGATCCTTCAAACTTGGGAAGTTATGATATGGGGTCGTATCCCAACAACATTTATACTCTGGGCCTGATTGAGAGATGGGCAGAATTGCAGAGAGCCACATGCGAGCGACTGCAATTCCATCCATCTGAATTGCAAATGAGGCAGGTGGTGTCTGTAACCCCAGTGCAGCTTAGGATGGTTGATTCTTTGGCCAGGCTGTGGTAGCTGAAACTTACCGCAGCCTGGCCGGGTCCTGACAGCTTTGAGGCCAAGAATTCTGGGTCCACTGACGCAGACACTGGGCTCGTCCCTCCCGGGAATGGGGGTTAGCCATGCCCCTGCGCCAGTCCCCAAATGCCACAGATGCGTGATAACCTTCGGGTTAACGTACATCTTCGAAACAAGCTCTCTGCAATATTCTGTCTGCATAGACCCCAAAGTATAATTGTCCTTCTTTTACACTTCAATAAACTGCTATGATCTAAAACTAGCTACAGTATATACACCAGCAGCCCATTGCCCTTGGGACCTGATTCAGTGATGTACTCAGGATACGCAGCTGTGTGTGAATATGCTAATGCTGAGGGAGGCGTCTTGTGTTAGTATACGCCTCCTGACGGCTTCTGTGATCCGCTGCTGCTATCTGTGATCCGCCACTCCATCCGATAATGCAGCATCGGATCACTTGCGGTTACGCAGAATGGCTGTCTCCCATCGGTAGCCGAGGCCAGTAAATCTGCATCTGAAGACGCAGACACTGGCTTAGGCACTCGAGGAAAAAGGCGGCAACGCCCCCCGTTTTCAGGAACGCGCTTCAGCGCCACCCCCTCCCTGCCCTAAACGGCCTAGGGGGCACTGCGTGTGTCAATGCAGGACCCATTCTGCAGATAGGTAAAATGGGTCATGTGCAGTCTCCCTCACCATCGGAGTTGTACGCAACCATTGGGTTTGCATACAACTTTCAACCAGGTCCCTGGTGTCCTTGTGATAACCTGGTGTATAAAAACTAACATCTATTTCCCTTTGCTCATCGCTCTGCCTACCGGCCTGTACTGTGACGATGTTTAGGATTCACTCTGCCTGGTGTAACAAACCTTCTTTTCACAATGAACAAGTCTTGTTTGTTAGCTTTCCACCACTTTATGAATCTGCTTTCCTGTATAGCTCCTTTGAGATTCAGGGGCAGTCATACAGTAACTCGTAGTTGTTGACTTTGTTTTTCACATAACTTCTTTAATATAAAACATATTCCTGGTACCTATCGTCTTGTTAAGATTTTCAAAAGCATCTGTGACCTTTTAGGCTCATCTGAAGTACATTTGGTGGCCTCCCCTGACCGTCTCATCCTCCTCTCCCAATAAACTGTCTGTCTGGCACTGTGCTCAAAGACAGTGTTTTCTGTAATTACACAGGACTTGCCCCTAAATGGTTTATAATCTCTTTGGCTTTTTTTTTTACTAACTCATCGGCAAAAACACTGAGTTGGCCCAATTAATTGTTGATGTGTGGGCCCCTTAACTGGCTAGGAAAGGTGTGGGCTGGTGATTGGGATAGTCCTGCCTATATATTATTCATATTATGATGAGTCTTTTTATTGTTATTAACATTGATGTATAAGGCACCAGCATACTAAGCTATGTCTTACAATTGGATATGATATACAATGTGGTTCCTTCTCCTGGGCAAATGGGTGTGGAGAAAACATATTTAATGATAGAACACTTATTAAAAGCTGTCATCTTTTCAGTACAGTACAAAATTAAAGACTGTGTTGTAAAGAGATAGGAGCACCTTATATAAAACTGCTTTTTGACTATTTCAATATTGTATGTACAGCCTGTTCGGTTTATTGTTCTACAGTTTATTAAAACTGCTGTGAGTATGACTACATCATCTATGGTAGGGTTCATTTGAATTTTGATACATTATTTTATGCAGCTAATGGTAAAGCTCCTCTGGCAGATATTAAGCTTCCATGTGGTTTGTACATATAAACTGACATGCTATGCTGAGCCATTTCAGCTTTTTGTCATTGTATCAGAGATTCTGGTTATTGCCAAAGAAATGTGAGTGTTGGTCTTTGTGAATTACAGTTTAGATTTCTGACGAATATGTAGAACAAAAGAAGACTAATGCTGGCCACAGCCTTTGACCCCTAGACCAATATTTCAAGTTGTGTGACCAACCGCTATCAAAATCAAATCAGAGGTTCCAAATTGCGTAGTACCAGCCTTTTGGTGATCGTGTATGTTGGTATCTTAATAGTGCACAGAGCATTGTATTGTTTCTTCAAGTTCTCACATGAAAATGTGAAATTCTGGTGTCTATTTGTGCTTTAAATATCATGTTGTGAATAGTCCTAGTGGTTGCTATTGCAATGAGTAATGTAAAAACTTCCCTTTAACATAACTTATTATATGTGGATTGTGGGGCTGCCCGGTGATTTCCCAGGCCCTGATATTAGGGCGTATGGCCATTCGTATATAGGCATGAATACCAGAGCCCTCTTTACAGGCTGCACTCCACACAGAAGGGGGCGTCACTGTGCCTTTTCTGCTTCCCAGGCCCCAGGAAGTCCCAGGTACTTTGTGCCCTCTGCCCTTTCCTGCTGGTTAGGTAATGGGTATCTTATCTCTGCATTGCAATATTAGGCGAAATACAAGCTGAAAATAACCAGAATCTTTATCTTCTATTTTACACACTTTAAAGTTTATAGCATACCTCCCATTTTTTTGGGACTGTCCCGCCGTCCCGCCCACGGGCCGCAGTGTCCCGCCCGCGGGCCGCAGTGTCCCGCGGTGGGGGGTAAGTTGGGGGAAGCATACACCGCTGCTCTGCATAGCAGAGCAGCGTGTATGCAGAGCGAGAATAGATTCTGTGCGCATGCGCACAGCATCTATTCACCATACGGGAGGAAGCCCGGGGGCAGCCTAGCATCTCGGAGATGCTGGGCACGCCCCTTAGTGATGAAAACGGGGCGTGCTGCTAGGCCACACCCCTTTTGTGTTAGGCCACACCCCCTTTTCGGGAGCGCGCGTGCGAATGTCCCGATCAGCATTTCTCAAATGTTGGGAGGTATGTTTATAGTCCTTTTTCCCATAATTATTGCTCTATTTATTTACTTGATACTTTTTTTTTATTTGTTGCTTCTCTATGTGAGATGCTGGCCATACACCGGCATGATTTCGAGTCATATGATGGATCTTGTGAAAATTGTAAATATTTTTTTAGTAGGATACGATCTGATGCGCGCTCCCACAGCTCCTAAATTGGAACGTATGATCAGATGTGCAGCCCATATTGTCCATCGTATCGTGCACAGATCGTACGGTAAATTTAGTGCATGCGATGCATCGTGCGTCCATTCATGTCATTTCAAATGACATTTTCCAGATGAGCGCATGAGGCACACGATCGATCGTAGGACAGATGGTGTGTAAAGAAACACACCAAATCATGCCGCCGGGACTGCAGGGAGCTCCGGGGAATCGTGAGGTGAATCGTATCGTATTCTGGTCGTGCAGGTGTATGGCCAGCAATAGAGAAAAGCTCAACATATTTTCCTATAACTATGAAAACTAACATTGTAAATTGCTCAATAACCGTCATCATCAAATGCTCTGTCAATTTTTTTACAATACAATGAATCATACTTTTTATTTATTATTATTTAATAAGAGGTATTTATGTAGTGCATACATATTCCACAATGCTTTAATCATCAGTCCTTGCCCCAGTGGAGCTTACAATCTATTTGCCCAACTTTTTTTTTGTCAGATGCTAATGAACTTACCAGTATGTTTGGCATTGAACCCATGACCACAGTGCTGGTGGTGAGCAATGCTAACCTCTGTGCCACAATACATGAGAACAAAAGTCAACATAAAACGTCTTTGCTTGCACGGTGTATTAACTCAAGCCTGACTACAATAGCTAATGTAGCTTAAGCTGTGACCACGGATGGAATAGAAGAGGTTTACCATCACTATCCAGTCTCTCCTCCACTCATCAGTATAATACCAGTAAATAATGACCTACAATATATATTTATCTAATCTTCAATGCACTTTTTTGTCAGTGGAGAAAGTCACAAAGCAAGGCAATGCTGTGACATTCAGGGATGGCATTTATCGATGACAGCTGCATCATCAATCTAGCAAAAGGGAACATTACTGAGGAATTATACTAGCTGAAGAGTGAAGAAGCAGTCAGCAATGACAAGCAGGTCTGACATGTGAGCTGCATCCGTATGTCGCACCGACGTCTAGGGCATAGGAACCCCAAAGTTATAAGGGAACTAGCGAAACAACAGCTCGCTAATGGTAACAAGGGCAGTCAGATGTAGAAAAGCACTAGATGCTTGAATGGTAAAATGACAGGTAAATACTTTCCTAAAACCAGCACTTAGAGCTGAACAGCCTCTGGACATTGATGAGCCCTGAAACCCCAAGTATTTACTCACAGTCATTTATTTAGTTTCCGGCAAGAACGAGGTACCAGAGAAACTCTAAGGGGTATATTGATTAAAAATCGAGTCTGATCGAGTTTGCTTTTTTTTTAAACTCGATTTGCATCCCCAAAACTCGGGTGAGTTTCCTTTGTTTAAACTGGCAAATTTACTAAGAAGTGAGTTTAGCTGAAAGGGAGTTGGCCGATGGTGAAGCAGATCGAGATATATCTCCCCCCGAGTAGCAAGTTTAGATTGCCGAGATTGCCGTGTTTTCTCTCTGCAAGACTCTCCTGAGCAAGCAGCCTTCACTCTGTGAGATATCTGAAGGCTGCTTGTGTGGTCTATCTGTTAAACAAGGGTAAAATCTTTAAAAAAAAATGATGTAGGGTCTTTCCTCAAAAGCATAGCCAGCCCCGGACTGCTCAGCCAGTCCTGGTTCCTAAAATGACGGGGAAAAAAACTAGTAGGGTTCCCCCTGTAATTTAGGAACCAGCACATGGCTGCAGGGCCAGTACTGGTTTTAAATATAGTGGGGAAAAATGCATAGGGGTCCTCCTATATTTAAAACCAGCACCATACCCAAACCGACCGGGGTGTAATGCCACAGCCAGGAGACCCTATCACCGGGTCTCCAGGGTGAAAGCATTAACAGGCCAAGCCGGTCAGCCCAAGCTGGGAATCTCAAGGGAGGTGGGGACCCCCCCAAGAAGTACGGGGGTAATAATGTGTTATAGAGTTCCGAACTATTGTAATTTACAGTGGAACTACAGGTGCCAGCATGCCAGCTCTTTGGCATTTGTGGAACTACAAGTGTCAGGAGGTGGCCAGCACTTGTACCTCCACTGTAAATGAAATAATTAAAATAACACAGTACACACACACCGTCTAAAGTAAAACTTTATTACACACCTACCTACCTCACTCATACACACTTACCTGTGTATAGCTGGTCGGTCCCCTTCTCTAGTAGAATCCGTTTGGAGTACCTGACAAAAAGATCTTATACTCACCTCCATCCTCGAGCTGGTCTCTGTAGCATCCAGGGGCCTTGGCAAAATTAAAAAAAAAACGAACCCGATCCATATACTTACATTAGCGGTGTATGTGTGTGACCACATACACCGCTACCCGGCTCCTGACTGATCAGTCAGGACTAATCTATAGAGCTGCCGCTGATTGGGGGGGCCTACATCTTTTTTATTATAATAAAAACACTTTCAATTAAGTACACATGCAGAAACAGGTACAAATCACACTGATCTGTGTATGTTTCTGCCAAACTTGCAGCTCAGGAGGTGGAGTTTTGAAACTTCAATTTATCAGGGAGTTTGCTATAATCTCACCCGAGATTGTAATCTCAATACTTGGTAAATTCCCGAGTTGCATCTTTTTCATGAAAAGTACTTCTGAGTTTGACCGATGGTGAGTTGATTGGAGTTTGCGATCTCATCCGAGTTTTATGAGTGAGAAGAGAGAAATCTCTCCCAAACTCACTAGAGTTTGTCTTTAGTAAATTTGCAAGATGAAAAACATGCCTACACTCACCCGAGATTGTCATCTCGACCAAACTCGAGTCTTAGTAATTTTACTCCTAAGAATATATTACACAGGATGCCAGAGGTACTACATGCAGATAATGGAGGTTCTAAAATACAGGGCATACTTACCGACTTTGTATAAATCCTTTCCAGGAGCAGCTGCTGCAGGGCGGTTCAGGGGGCACGGCCGGGCTGTTGACGTAATAAGGCCCCGTCCTTTCCTGTAATAGGTCTTGATTTACGGAATTTAGCCCCGCCCCCACCATACGAACTTGCAAATTCCCCATTAAATCTCCCCATCCTGCCCGCTTCACTAGGAAGTGGACAGGATGCGGGAGATCTGCCTAAACTTCCGGGGGTGCAGGGAGTTACCCGAAAATCGGGAGCCTCCCGTGACTTCCTGGAGTGTAGGTGTAGTATGCCACAGAGCCAAGTTTTGTTCTTTCGAAAGAGCAAAGTAGGCGGCTCTACTGAGCAAGACTGTCTGGTCCATGTACTCACCTGGCACAGCCCAGAGGAGCCACATCCCCTATAGTTATGCCACTGGTCATTACAGTGTGTTATATGCCAAATCATTTACCTATTAAAGCTACTGAGAAACATTAATGTGAACAGCAGAGCACAACGACGTCTGAGCCACAGTATTGTTAGAGGTATGGAGGGTGAGGTGTAGTCAGGCATTTACCTTATTCCACCTGCTCTCACCTTCAGAACACCAAGATGTTGCACAATGTTGGAATGAGGTCGTATCGGGTATTGGTCATCACTGGTGCAAGCACCTCAGACACCCTCTTCTCACATATGTAGGCTCTCACGCCCAGGCAAAAGCTGTCAGTTGATCTCTGCTTTACAAAGCCTTCTGGGAAACGTATTAGCACCGACATGCAGTATAATTGAGGCATATTAGGCCAAACACGTGACCATGTGTTGGATGACCTCCCATGTTTGCCAAAATATGTGCTAACAACCTCAATTATACCCCATGTTATTTGCAGATGTTATTATATCTATTTTGGCTATCAGTGTTCTTTGTGCTTACAGTGTGCTCCAGCATCTTTATTTTCCTGTATAACACTACAATTCTCAGCTTCGTAGCATCTCCTATTTTGTTTGGGGTATGCGGTCTAGCCCCTCCCCTTTAGCACCCATGTGTGTCAGACAGACTACCAATAAGGGCATAGACAATGCAACACACAACTCACCAGGGCCTTTCTGGTCACCTTGTTTGGAAACTCTGTGCCCCAAACCCATCCTGACTATTCTATGTTAACTGACAAACCCACGTGTGTCACCCACAAAAGCCTAACTAACTACAGCTTACAGGCCCTAAACACACTAACTGTGTACAACACAAGAACTAAAAGAATAGGTGTGCTGCACTAATAGACTATAAACTACATAACCATCTGACTAACACTACAGACAAAAAGCAATAACTTATGAACACAAATGCAGAGAGAGCAACAAACAATACAAAATAGCCAATTACACTTCATACAATTTTTCATGGTGTACAGTGATTACACTGATAGATTGTCCTAGTTCTAAGGGAAGTACTGAGATTTGTGACCCGTGCACAAAAATGAGGGCTGCCTCCTAACAGCACCCTCAAGCCTAAATTACTACTGACTATAGCAGGTCTAGTACCTACTACACATACATATATATCTGAGTGGGATAAGGGTCCTTACTTTATCTGTGGTCACTTTATGGATGTGTCTGGTACTGTGCCCAAGTACACGCAACTGCAGTGTGGAGAAACCAAGACCTAATGCCCAACACAGGGTGGGCCCAATGCCCAGGTTAATGGTGGCAAGTGGTCTATTAAGGGAAAAGAGCAGGGCCTAATGATCAACTTGTGTCATTGGCCTAGTGCCCAACTTTTGCCATGGGCCAAGTGTCCAACTTGTGCCATGGACCTAGTGCCTAATATGAAGACCAAACAGGACTGTGGGCCTGATTCAGACCCGCTTGCAAGTGCTATGCGCTCGCAAGCGGGTCGATGGTGGCCCAGTGGGCACGCACGGCGTGCGCAATTCCTGGAGCGAGCGCAAAAATCACTAGCCCCGGCGCTCGCATACAAAAGGGGCAGCTGTCGATGTTGATTGACAGCTGCCCCGTTTGGAAGGCGGGGAAGGGGGGTGGCTGAGCAAACGGAGGAGTTCCTGCAGGAACGCCTGCCATTTGTGGGCGGCCCTACTGACATCACTAGTGATGTCAGTAGGTGGACTTCCTGCTCTAATGGTGCAGGAAGTCCACTGGGGCTTGCGGAAACGAGACCCTACCGCAAGGGTCTCGTCGCAAGCCGGATGGTCGCGATGGTCTTGACCATCATTGTGGCCGCTCGCATAAGCTGTGGGTGGTAACCCACAGCTTTGCGAGCGGCCAAGAGGCCGCAACAACAAAAAAAAAGCACACGCCCTGATTCAGAGCGAGCGCACGCTTTTTGTGAGCGGCTCTGAATCTGGCCCTGTGAGCCTAATGTCCACTATCTGGCACAGTCCTAATGTCTGATAACATTGGAGACCAGTAGGCTTTAGTAATATACAAAATGTCCTACTTTCCCCATTAGTTGACCTCGTCAGACAGAGATGGTACTCTTCTACACTGGCCCTTTCCCACAGGGGTCATCATCCCTCCACTGCTGGGCCTTGTCAACTTGACTTGTACAGATTTCACTTGGGCAGCAATTTTGCAAAAGCCCTTCGCTAGCCCCAGGGCATCATTGCCACTTCCTCTTTTTGGGTCCTCTGCCATTGACCCGTCCAGGCCAGCGGTGCCTTTTCTTCTTCCCTGTGCTCATCTTCTTTTCTTCTGCCTGATGTTTTTGCTCTTCAGTCCAGCATCTTCTCTTTTGCAAGCTACACCTCCACTGCAGGACTCTATACACTCTTCCCTAATATTAGCCAGAGCGAGGAAGTGAGGCTATTATGAGGCAAGCTGTGATTAGCTCGCCACGGCACTCTGCAATTGGCACCATATTCAAAAGGCTGGTGGCTGAATGTTACAGATTCATGCTTGCCACAGCCAGGAAGCAGTGAATACTCACTGAACTGGGTTCCCACAATGCCAAGCAGCTGCTCCACAACCAGATGGGTACTCATATCGGGCGTAGCTTTCCCTCTTCAGAGGTGGACATATCTTGATCCAGCATTTCATGCTACTCCTTGACCCTTGGCTGTCATCTGCTGTGTCCGTCGCTGGGCACATCTTTACAGTATATTAGAATATTCTGGTGCAAGGCCTATCTACATGTTCCAAAAGAACAGCATTGGAATTGGAAAGAAAGGATTTTTTTGTAGCCTACAGCTATAGCCAAAAAAGATACAGCATTTTGCTCATACAAAACACCAACATGGTTACAGTTAGCTGAAGTATGGTGATTGACAAAAGACCCTGTGATGTTCATGGTCCAAAAAAGCATTTCAGTCTTAAGCTGAATCAGAAAAACAAGAGGACAATCAATGTGACACTAAAATTAAATTAGGCAATCCAGCAAATAAGGAGAGTGTAGCACTGCTGTTACCGTCATTTAGAAGATCCACAAGATAAAACGAGATCAATCCAGTGAAATGTCTGTCCTGTGTGGTTCCAATAGCACCACAATCTGAGCCAGGGTCTCGGACAGAGATTCAATCTGCCTGTCAGGAAGAAGTAGAAGTAGTTTAAAGCTGCTGATGAAGAAATTAAGGGCCTGAGGCCTGATTCAGACTTGGGAATAGAGAGACAGCACTTAACTGTGAACCTGAACAAACCATATTGCAATGCAAGGGGTGTAATATACATACTTTTTTTGCATGTGGGGTAAATACTGGCTGCTTTTGCATGTAGCCCACAAATACTGCACAGCTTTATTATTACTCTACAATTTACAGTTACAGTTACAGTAACTGTACAGTTTGGAATCACTCCTCCCAAATTAAATCTCTGTGAACATTTTAAATCTGCCCCACCTGCAGTGCAGCATGGTTTCACCAAGATCATCAGTTGAGAGAGACACCTCACTCTATTCCCAAGTCTGAATCAGGCCCGTGATTCAGACCCGCTCGCTAGCAAGTGGCCGGTCGTTGCAGACGATGTTCGCTAATGTGTGCATGCGTGTAGTTCGCAGTGCGTGTGCGCAAACTAGTACGAGCGATCGGAATGTGCTTGCTCGCCCTGCCATGACAGCCCGGTGGAATGAGGGACAGGAGAGGCCGTTTGTGGGTGGTAACAGGGGCAGGGCAGTAGTAACGGGGGAGTGGAGTTGCAGACGCAGGCGTGCCAGAGTGTTTCAACGCCGTTTCAGAGGCATGCATAATTAACAGGCAGCATCACAGTACACGTCACCTGGTTGAGTTTTACACTGAACTGCTCACAGTGCTTGGGGTAGGGTACAGTCAGCCGCAAGCGCTGGGGTCAGTTCTGATGGTTCTCGATGTACCGATGGTTGTATATACTTCCTGGAGATGACGTACGCAAGTGGGCAGCTAAAGACAGGCTGGTGGGCGTCTGTAAACACAAAGTGATCGCTTGCCTAGACATAGTGGGCGTGCTTATGCCTTGCCGTGGGAGCGGCTGCCTTGATGTCACTTATCTGAATTTCCATACGCTGGGAGCGAGCGGCTGCATCTAGCGAGCAGGTCTGAATCAGGCCCTAAATCTCTCAGCCAGATCCAGAGCTGGAAACGCACCACTTTACAGCCAAGCAGTAGCATGCAGAGAATGAGAGTGATTGTACAGATTCAGGTATAAGCTGCATTATCATCTGCAGAGGAAAACTGCATTTCACAAATGTATAGTAAAGATGCAACTTTGCTTGTACCAGCTGTTAGAGGATTAGTGAAAGTTAACAGCCAACAGTGATGTTCGAAGACAACCAAGGGTGTGTCAAGCTTGCAAAAAGTGAGGAGGACAGCTCTAGAACCAAGCACATTTAGACCTTCTTCTTTAACTTCAACCTAGATAATGTCATCAAATTGCCTGCTGCTAACAAAACCCATACAGTAATTGACAACACAGATCAGCATCACACTTTTCAGTGCAATACACATTTGACATAGTACAATATTTGAGAACACAACTCAATGCTATGCTATGTTATGATATTTGAGAACACACCTGAACATCATATATGATTAAGCGCCGGGCCAACGTCAAGGCTCCTCTATACCAGAGTCCCTAACATTAAGGGGTTCACGTCCGAGGCGCAAGGTACCCCAAAGAATCCAGCCAAGGACCATTCCCAGGGCATCACACGAAAATGGAAGAAAGGTGATAGTGAAGTGTAAAGTATAGTTGTGTGAAAGATAAATCAATAAGTGTTAATATAATAAGAAAGAATTAAAATTACATAGATAATAAACAAACAAATAGAAAAGTGATGAAAAAGTAATTATGTGAATTAAGGTGTGATGCCCTGAAAAAGGCCCAGCCAGAATAACCCTGGGGCCCCCACGCCCAAACGCTCACCCCAAAATAATTATTGCTACCAAATAGTAGCACCCACTCTGGGTCATATAATTACAATTAATGTACTGCATGATAACAGCACATGTATAAGCTGAGAGCTGACTCACCGAGGAGGTACCCCAGAAAGCTCCAAATGGCACTATAAGGACTAGCACATCCTCCCAATGCTAGCTCCCTTCATGCCTCTCAGAAGTACAAATAGAAAGTATGGTGGTTGCTCAAATCAGCTTAATGATATTGCCCAGGTGCTTGTAAAGGGTGGGGTTTACACTGAACCAGAGAAAAAAAGGGATATTCCCTCCAGCACACTGCAGCAATATTGGCAAAAATACTTGAATCCTACATGATAACAGAATTCAGAGGTATTAGTTGCATACATTTGCAAATATATGATTAAGCGCCGGGCCAACGTCAAGGCTCCTCTATACCAGTGTCCCTAACATTAAGGGGTTCACGTCCGAGGCGCAAGATACCCCAAAAGAATCCAGCCAAGGACCATTCCCAGGGCATCACACGAAAATGGAAGAAAGGTGATAGTGAAGTGTAAAGTGTAGTTGTGTGAAAGATAAATCAATAAGTGTTAATATAATAAGAAAGAATTAAAATTACATAGATAATAAACAAACAAATAGAAAAGTGATGAAAAAGTAATTATGTGAATTAAGTGGTGATGCCCTGAAAAAGGCCCAGCCAGAATAACCCTGGGGCCCCCACGCCCAAACGCTCACCCCAAAATAATTATTGCTACCAAATAGTAGCACCCACTCTGGGTCATATAATTACAATTAATGTACTGCATGATAACAGCACATGTATAAGCTGAGAGCTGACTCACCGAGGAGGTACCCCAGAAAGCTCCAAATGGCACTATAAGGACTAGCACATCCTCTCAATGCTAGCTCCCTTCATGCCTCTCAGAAGTACAAATAGAAAGTATGGTGGTTGCTCAAATCAGCTTAATGATATTGCCCAGGTGCTTGTAAAGGGTGGGGTTTACACTGAACCAGAGAAAAAAAGGGATATTCCCTCCAGCACACTGCAGCAATATTGGCAAAAATACTTGAATCCTACATGATAACAGAATTCAGAGGTATTAGTTGCATACATTTGCAAATATATGATTAAGCGCCGGGCCAACGTCAAGGCTACTCTATACCAGTGTCCCTAACATTAAGGGGTTCACGTCCGAGGCGCAAGATACCCCAAAAGAATCCAGCCAAGGACCATTCCCAGGGCATCACACGAAAATGGAAGAAAGGTGATAGTGAAGTGTAAAGTGTAGTTGTGTGAAAGATAAATCAATAAGTGTTAATATAATAAGAAAGAATTAAAATTACATAGATAATAAACAAACAAATAGAAAAGTGATGAAAAAGTAATTATGTGAATTAAGTGGTGATGCCCTGAAAAAGGCCCAGCCAGAATAACCCTGGGGGCCCCACGCCCAAATGCTCACCCCAAAATAATTATTGCTACCAAATAGTAGCACCCACTCTGGGTCATATAATTACAATTAATGTACTGCATGATAACAGCACATGTATAAGCTGAGAGCTGACTCACCGAGGAGGTACCCCAGAAAGCTCCAAATGGCACTATAAGGACTAGCACATCCTCCCAATGCTAGCTCCCTTCATGCCTCTCAGAAGTACAAATAGAAAGTATGGTGGTTGCTCAAATCAGCTTAATGATATTGCCCAGGTGCTTGTAAAGGGTGGGGTTTACACTGAACCAGAGAAAAAAAGGGATATTCCCTCCAGCACACTGCAGCAATATTGGCAAAAATACTTGAATCCTACATGATAACAGAATTCAGAGGTATTAGTTGCATACATTTGCAAATATATGATTAAGCGACGGGCCAACATCAAGGCTCCTCTATACCAGTGTCCCTAACATTAAGGGGTTCACGTCCGAGGCGCAAGATACCCCAAAAGAATCCAGCCAAGGACCATTCCCAGGGCATCACACGAAAATGGAAGAAAGGTGATAGTGAAGTGTAAAGTGTAGTTGTGTGAAAGATAAATCAATAAGTGTTAATATAATAAGAAAGAATTAAAATTACATAGATAATAAACAAACAAATAGAAAAGTGATGAAAAAGTAATTATGTGAATTAAGTGGTGATGCCCTGAAAAAGGCCCAGCCAGAATAACCCTGGGGGCCCCACGCCCAAACGCTCACCCCAAAATAATTATTGCTACCAAATAGTAGCACCCACTCTGGGTCATATAATTACAATTAATGTACTGCATGATAACAGCACATGTATAAGCTGAGAGCTGACTCACCGAGGAGGTACCCCAGAAAGCTCCAAATGGCACTATAAGGACTAGCACATCCTCCCAATGCTAGCTCCCTTCATGCCTCTCAGAAGTACAAATAGAAAGTATGGTGGTTGCTCAAATCAGCTTAATGATATTGCCCAGGTGCTTGTAAAGGGTGGGGTTTACACTGAACCAGAGAAAAAAAGGGATATTCCCTCCAGCACACTGCAGCAATATTGGCAAAAATACTTGAATCCTACATGATAACAGAATTCAGAGGTATTAGTTGCATACATTTGCAAATATATGATTAAGCGCCGGGCCAACGTCAAGGCTCCTCTATACCAGTGTCCCTAACATTAAGGGGTTCACGTCCGAGGCGCAAGATACCCCAAAAGAATCCAGCCATGGACCATTCCCAGGGCATCACACGAAAATGGAAGAAAGGTGATAGTGAAGTGTAAAGTGTAGTTGTGTGAAAGATAAATCAATAAGTGTTAATCAATAATCTGTAGAATAAGTGAGAGCTCAACTCAATGTTCTACTACTATGTAGAATACATGGGAAGTCAGCTCAACATACTTCTCTTTAGAATACACTAGCGACCCGCCCCATCTTAGCACGGGAGCAATTTCATCTCAGCAAAACTCCTTGCATCTCATATCAACATACGCCATGTCACCACAGTCCCTTGCATCTCACCACAACCCCCTATTTCTCACTCCTGACCCCTGCATCTCACCAGTTTCACCACAACCCCCACAGCTGCTGTCCTGCAGCGAGCAGGGGCCCGGCCACCAAGATGTGCTGGTAAGGGCAGGAGGATCATGGTTGGGAGATTTGTATTGCCGCTACTGTAAACATTATCAGCAGCATGTCCTCTGGGCTGGGGCACCTTTGCATATTTTTGCAGCCTCCACCATGGTGCCCCTGTCCAAGGCCAGCGCTGACTTCCATGGGAGATGCCTTCTGTTCACCGAGGGTGTGTGGCTGAGCGGGAACATCACACTGGAGAGGGAGCACTTCATGGTCGAGGAGTGGTGGCCTGAGTCCGTCTGCAGGCTCAGCATAGGGATGGCCATCGGAATCCGATGGTTACTAACCATCACTTTTTTTTTTCTGATGGTAGTGTTTTTACCACTTGATGGTGGCGGTCTGATGTTTGCAATATCGAATGGAAATTATTGAATGGTGTTCTGATATATATTTTTTTTAATTCCTGATAGCTATGACTCTCTTGGACCCTTCCTGGCTACTGTGTCTGCATCAGGCCATCTTTATGGCTGTCTCAGACATGACCTTGTTCAATCCCTGACTCCCTTCCCTCTTGGTTGCTTCTAAGCAACAGGGCACATTGCTACCTCTGATTGGCTCTCACAGGGCCTGATTGAGACCCGCTCGCGAGCACTATGCGCTCGCAAGCGGGTCAATGGTGGCCCAGTGCGCATGCGAACGACAGACCCGGCTCCGTCGTGCGCATGCGCGAGACCCGGATAGTGACGGGCAAACCGTCGCTCCGAGTCTCGTACCAAAAGGGGCGTACTGTTGATGTTGAGTGACAGCACGCCCCCTTTGCTGGGCGGGCCGGGTGAGCCCAAACGGAGGCTTTCCCATGTGAACGCCTCCGTTTGGGGCCCGGCCCCACTGACATCACGAGTGATGTCAGTGGGAGAGATTTCGGCTCTGTTTGAGACGAAATCTCTCTGGGGCTTGCGGCAATGAGACCCTACCACAAGGGTCTCGTCGCAAGCCCGATGGTCGCGATGGTCTTGACCATCGTGACCATCTTCCTGGCCGCTCGCTATAGCTGTGGGTGGTCACCAACAGCTATGCGAGCGGCCGGGAGGCTGCTTTAAAAAACCAGAAGGCAGGCCCTGATTCATAGCGAGCGCTCTGTCAGAGCGTCCGGCTCTGAATCAGGCCCACTGTCTTTTGGGGTTTCAGCACCATGGCCAGCTCCTATACATCAGCTTGGGGCAAGATTTGTTTCTGTGACTGTGCTTCACTAAAATCATCACTGCTCGGCTCCCTTTTGTCGCAGGTGAATGGTTCATATACCTAAACCTTCGTCGACCAATGCTGCATAGAATAGTTAAAACCCCATCAAAAGCCATACAGTGGTTTAAGAGATTAGCCCAAACAAACAGGTAGACTCCCAGGAACTTTATGAGAGAGAGAGAGAGAGAGAGAGACAGAGAGAGACACTTCTCTGTAGGATACATGGGAACTCAACTTAACGTCATACTTCTCTGCAGAATACATGGGAACTCAACTCAAAGTCATACTTCTCTATAGAAAGCATAAGAACTCAGCTCAACATCATAATTCTCTGGGCAATACATGGGAACTCAACAAAATGTCATACGCCTATGTAAAATACAGCTTAGCATACAGTTTCTGTGTAAGAAGTGTTTGTCATTTCAGTTGCTTTTTACTGAAATGACACACAGAACTGTGAATCACAATGCTGTGCCCATTGTAGGACAACTTTCCATCACACTGCTGTACACAACTCACCATCATGCGGATGTACAAAATATACAAGAATTCAGCACAACATCACGGTACTGTACTATACAACAGAGCATTACACTGCTGTACAACATATGGCAGAACACAACTCAACATCACAGAGCTGTACACAATACATAGCACACATCACACAGCAGTACACAACACATCACACAGCTGTGATCTGTGCACGGGAGCACTGCTCAGCAAGAAAGTGCTCCGCAGAATACTGTAAAAACACCACTGCACATATTACTGCAGAGGACCTCTCTACGGTACAACTCACTGACCTGTGAATATCGAGAGACACTTATCATCCCATTACAGATGATCACCACTCTGTAACATCACTGCTCCATTCAGCTCCACTCAGGAGAAACAGTTGTAACAGAGGCTGACCTGCATATTACAGGGGGACACTGCAGCAGAACACAGTGCTTAACACACCAGAAAGGAACATTACACAGCAATTCATTTTTTTCTACATAACATGAAAACACAGGTTTTCCATTACTAGGTGACACTTATTCGCACAGAGTGAGACAGCATAGTTTTACTATAGTCATACAGGCAGCATGATACTGTTCTGTTACACAAGCATTTATGGTGTCTGGCACTGGGTACACGTCAGTTATAACACTATATTCTGCTGTCCAGTTTGGTTTATGTAGGAATTATAGTAATCCTTACCCGCATGCGAATAAGCTGAAGTAATGCAGTTCTCACGTAATGATATGCATATATGTGTTCATTTAGTGCCGGCAGTTCTAGTAGGAAAAGATTACTTTCCAAGCTGCTGCTTAGATTGTAAGCTCTAGTGGTCAAAGGCCCTGATCCAGACCCGCTTGCAGCCGCTGGCTGCTCGCTGGGTCTGTGGGCGTTTTTAAAAAAAATATTTTTTGTTTCCAGGCCACTCGCAAAGCTGTGGGTGACCACGCACAGCTTGTGCGAGCAGGCTGGAGACCGTCGCGATTATCGCGACCATCGGGCTTGCGACAAGACCCTGGGGTAGGGTCTAGCTGCCGCAAGCCCGAGTGGACTTCCTGCTCTAATAAAGCAGGAAGTCCACTACTGACATCACTAGTGATGTCAGTAAGCCCTCCTACAAACGCCAGGCGTTCCTATGGGAACGCCTGCGTTTGTCCGGCCACCCCCCCTACCCGCCCACAAAACGGGGCAAGCTGTCAGTCAACATCGACAGCCGTCCCATCTTGTTGCGAGCCCCGGAGCAACTGAACTTCAGTCGATCTGCGAGGCTCGCGCATGGGCACACCGGACGCGGCGCATGTTCAGGGCTATAACATTGAGCCGCTTGCGAGCACTCTGCGCTTGCGAGTGGCTCTGAATCGGGCCCAAAGTCCATGGTACACTCAGCACTGAGTAGCTAAATTTCTAGTGAAATCTACTTAATCTCAAAATAGTTACCTGAACCATACATTCATTTTTATCCTCATTATTATTTACACAACCTGATTTCTTACTGAAAGAGTCAAGCCGCAACCAAAAAGAAGGGGCCCACAGAGGTACATGCTTTGTTCTTGGGGATCCTCAGCTTCCTGGCCCTAAATTAGTTGCATAGGTTTCTTTGGTGACTTACGTTCTCTGTATTACCATTAAACTCTATAAATAGAGAATGTATCTTTCATGGAAAATCTTAACTTATTTTACCAGAGTTTATGTTACTTGGTATCATTTAATACTAGTTAAATGATCTCGGAAATGGTCTACTTTTACAAAACATATATGGATGTGTCTTTATACACCTCTCTTTTTCGCATTGCGCCTGGCATAATTTAGAGTCGCTCCGCCACGGGCTGCGCCTCCCGTGCTTAAAGGCTTTTTGATGAGTTCTGCATCTTAATTCGCTAACCATGTGCAGAGCCGGTGATAGTGTACTAAGTACTGTACTTAGGATTAGTATTGTTAGTAGTGAAGGAAGTGGCATAAAGTAGCAGATTAAGCATACCGAGGTGTGGCGCCCGTCACTCATGCAGGTCTTTTCTCTTTTTACCCATCTTATATACTTTTTCCTGAATTTTGAATAGTAATTCGTTAATAGTGTACTAAGGGGCTGATTCAGAGAAGAATGCTATTGTACAGCCTCTGTGACTTTATACGTAGCGGCTGTGCAATAATACGCTAATGCCGCAGTAGGCGTATAGTGTAGTAGCAGCATCCGCGGGAACATCAGCCATACGAGTAACACGCAGGTTACTCAGGGTGGCCGGTGTTTCCATGCTGCTGGGGACCGTTAAGCTGCATCGGAAAAGGCAGGTTCACTGGCCCCGGCGAGCCTCGAAGATGGGGCCGACACACCCCTGTTTGTGAACACGCCGCCCGCCGCTGCCCATTCCACTCCCCCAAACGGCCACAGTATGTCAGTCATGCTGCGGCTTGGGGGCACAGCATGTGATCTCGCAGAATGAGCCCATAGGGTTTGCATACATCTCTGAATCAGGCACTACGATGCTTATAGTGTATTACAGGGGTAAATAACCCGTGGCACCTCAGGTGCTGTAGAACTACACTCCCCAGCATGCCCTGCCATGCAGGGATGGGTAGTTGCACAGCACCTGGAGTGCCACAGGTTGTCTACCCCTAGTGTACTAAGGGCCTGTTTCAGCAAGGAACGCAGATGCTAAGACGCACGCAATCGTTCAATGTTTGTGCTCTGCGCATGCGCATGCATCGCAGTGCACGTGCGCAAACTAGCAATTGCAATGGGAACTGCTATTGCTGAGGCTACGCAGACCCAGAGTGATTGATAGGATGTGCTGTTTGTGGGTGGTGCGGGGGGGATGTTTGGGCGGACGCAGGCGTGCTAGTGCGTTTCAAAGTCGTTGCACGGGCGTGCATAGATTATCCACTGTGTGGCTGTAAGTAGCCATAGCACTGACAGTGTGCGCGGCTGGTAGCAATTTCTGAGTAAGGTCAGGGCTTGTGCAAATGTGCATGTGGGTCCGATGTTACCGATGGTTTCGCTATGTTCCCCTAGTATATGGATGTGAGTAAGGGGAAGTGGGCATCCTTATGTTAGGCTGCGATCACAATGTGAATGCAAACATAAATAGCACTGCTGATATTAGCAACTGCGTTGCATGTGTATAAGCAGAATAGCGTTCCATAGTGAGTCAGGCCCTAAGTACATAGGATTAGTATTCTTTTGTCACAATGTATTGGTATAACGTAGCAATTTACATGTGACGCATATTTTAGGAAAAAGTCGCATGGCGGGGCTAAGCTGCTATGTGGTGCGATTTGAAGATAGGTGTATTTGGACACATCTACAGAAAACATATAATTTGATGAGCTACTGGGTAGGCCGGCTGACCAATTTATATTGCTGTGAGAGTGTTAAGCTGGCAGATATATTTATCGGCCAATATATCTGGTGCCCGTCGGCCAGTGTGTACCAGTGATATGTTTGTGAACGACGTCGTTCGCAGACATTTTGCGTCGGCTGTGCTGCACAGCTGATGGACAGATATGTCTGCAGATATATCTGTCCATCGGCAAGTGTGCCGATCGCCTGTACACAGGCAGCAGCAGCCATGGGGAGGGGGTCACAGCGTGACCTCTGGCCAGCGGGACCCACAGCTGCCTGGACGATGATGGTTGTTCAGTGCATATGAACAGCCATCATCTACAGATATATCTGCAGATCACTCGATCTACAGATATATCTTTGCAGTGTGTACCCACCTTTAGCATAGAGCAGGGCGGCAGGGGATGTTACCTCTAATAATTAACCCCTCTTATCTTTGCTGCACCTGCCAGCTGCTCTATTGCAAACATTATACAAACCCCAGGCGTGCACAGGTTTCTGTCTTTTGCCAACTCCCTTATGGATTCAGATGTGTTAAAGGTGTGGACATAAACCATTCATTTATAGTGCTGTTAGAAACAGAAAAAATTAGTTTATAGAGCCGTGCAGTTTCCACCAGTAACCTTGTACTGTAGCTTGTGAGAAGGGGCAGAGAGAGGGTGGGGGGGTACAAAGTACTTCCCTTCTGTGGTGGATATAATCACAGCCCCATCTGAGATATTGTAGGGGTGGATAAGCTTTCACGAGCAGCTCTTGGATAAGCTCTTCCCTTATGTGCTTTTCCATCCATTACTTATATATTGTTCACTCTAGGTCTGGTGTCGGGCAGGACGCCGGACCTAGAGAAAGGGTACATCTGTCCGAAAAGGGTGTGGCCAAGGAAAAGGGGGCGTGTCTTTAAGACGCGTCCCCTTTTCGTCACTCTTGGGGGCGTGCCCGGCACTTACGGACATGCCAGGCTGCTCCCAAACGCTGCTAAGAGTGTGAATGGATGCTCGGCACATGCGCCTGGCATCCATTCACCGGCGGTGACCGCTACACCTCAGTTTTCCCCACCCGCGGGCCGGAGGCTGTTTCAGCGGGACGCCGCGACGGAGGACAGGGTGCTTTTTGCCCTTTAGAAATAGGGAAGGGCGCGGCACCCTACTAAAATAGCCTAGCGGGAACGCTAACCCTGCTGCTTACTTGAGTGTTATGTCCGCTGATGCAGCAATGTTTAGAAACCTTGTCCTAGTCCTGCAATGCTTTGTACTGTACGTCACTGTTTTCTTGTCTTGCTCATTCTGTGGACTCCTTGTGGACCCATATTAGAGTGAATAAGCGATAATTAGGACCCCGCTGCACCCACAGCACCAGCTTTTGACCCTAGGAAGCAGCTGCGTTGGCCCTGCATGAAAGCATATCTTTTTAGGATATATATTTGGTGACTCCAATCATCTGTCAAATACATGCTAGAGCAGAACTCAAAGTTTATTGGCAGGAACAATGGCATGGAAGTGTATACATATACCACTTTTTGTAGTTACCTTTGCGAGAGAAGTCCAGAGAGTATATGCAGGTGGGCAGGCATTAGACTCCGCCCTCTTGCAGTAAAGTTCCACAAATCAAGCATATTTGAATAGTCGTCACTAGGCCCCCCCCCATTACCTTATAATTATATTATCTATATGTATGCAGAGTATATATTTACTGTACATGCCACACAGGCCTCTCACTCACTCCAAAATTGCCTCACATGCCCTCCGTCCCCCATTTGCCACAAAATGCACCAACATTAGTCAGACGCTGACAGGCAAGACCCGGATCCCTCTACGCAACCCTGGACCTCCATCCCATAGGAAGATGTGGTGCTCCGGTAACCAACGGCATCTAAAAATGGTATTGGTTCTCTCAAGCAAACTCCGAAAATTATGATGAATGGGCCCGTTACTTAAAACTTGCAATTTAGCATTTCCACACATGTAACGGCCCCATAAAGGATAATGAATAGGCCCCTATGACACTTTGCTTAGGAGAAAATGTATCATATATTTAATTTTAGTTACACTTTTTTGTGTTACATTAGTCTAGGGCAGTGGTTCCCAAACTGTTTTGAATCACGGCTCCCTAGAGTATCAGCATTGTTTTCACGGCACCCCTAAGCCAAAAGTCTTTCATTAAGAAATTCAGAAAAAAATGTAGCATAGTAGTAAAGTGAAGTAAATTGTGCAGACCTGTCATCCTTAGGTTCAGTTATGTGGTGGAGGACAGGTTTGCACTTCTGTTAGACCACATATTACATTACATTGACCATAAATAATTTCATTTGGTGCTGGACCACCAACCTGAGGCACCCCTGCAAGTGTCCCAAGGCACCCCAGGGTGCCACGGCGCACAGTTTGGGAACCGCGTTTGGGCAAGATGACAATCTCAGGTGAGTTTAGGCATGTTTTTCATCTCGCAAATTTACTGGTGAGTTTGGGAGAGATTTCTTTATTCTCACTCATAAGACTCTGGTGAGATCACATCTTCTCACCATTGTGCAACTTGGAAGTACTTTTCATGTAAGAAATACAACTCTCAAATTTACCAAGAATCGAGATTACAATCTCGGGTGAGATTGTAGCAAACTCGCAGAGAAATTGAAGTTTCAAACACTCCACCTCCTGAGCTGCAAGTTTGGGAGAAACATACACAGATCAGTGAGATTTGTGTATGTTTCTGCATGTGTACTTAATTTAAAGTGTTTATATTTAAAAAAATGACCTAGGGTCCCCTTCCGAAAAGACATAACCTACCCCGGACTGGTCATCCAGTCCTGGTTCCAGAAATTACGGGGAACAAAACGAGTAGGGTTCCACCGTAATTTTGGAACCAGCACCTGGCTGCAGGGCCAGTCCTGGTTTTAAATATAGGGGGAAAAATATTGCGTAGGGGTCCCCCTATATTTAAAACTAGCAACGGACCCAAACCGACCGGGGTGTATTGCCACAGCCAGGAGACCCTATCACCGGGGATAGATCAGCTGGCAACAGGTAAGTATGTGTGAGTGAGGTAGCTAAATAAAGTTTTACATTAGACGGTGTGTGTGTACTGTCTTTTTTTAACTATTTATTTTACAGTGTAGGTACGGGTGCTTGTAGTTCCAGAAGTGCCAAAGGGCAGGCATGCTGGCACCTGTAGTTCCACTGTAAAATATAATAGTTTATAACTATTTAACACATTATTACTCCTGTACCCACAGCCCAGAGGTGTGGGCAAGAGCCCCGGGTTTCAGACCAAGCATGGGGTTTCTGGAGAGGGGGGGACCCCTTCTTGTGGGGCTCCCCACCTCCCCTGAGATGCCCGGCTTAAGCTGACTGGCTTGGGGTGCGAATGCTTTGGCCATGGAGACCCAGTAATAGGGTCTCCTGGCTGTGGCATTACACCCCGGTCGGTTTGGATCCGGTGCTGGTTTTAAATATAGGGGACCCTATGCACTGGCCCTACTCGTTTTGTTCCCCATAATTTTAGGAACCAGGACTGGCTGAGCAGTCCGGGGCTGGTTATACTTTTGGGGGTACCCTACGTCATTTTTTTTTACATTTAACCCGTTTTTTACAGGTACAACACACAAGCAGCCTTCATATATCTCACTGATATGTGCAGACTGCTAGCTCGGGAGAGTTTTGCAGAGAGAAACACTGCAACTCGGGTGAATAATCTCATCTAAACTTGCTACTCGGGGGAGAAATCTCGATCTGCTTCACCATCGGAAAACTCACTTTCAGTTAAACTCACTTCTTAGTAAATTTGCGAGTTCAAAAACGGAAAATCACCAGAGTTTCGGCGATGCAAATCGAGTTTAAAAAACAAACTATCTCGATCAGACTCGATTCTTAGTAAATTTATCCCTAGGCCTCCCAAGGTTCCCGGTTTCCCCGAACAGTATTTTTATTGTTTTTTCACCCCAAATCCATACGTATTTTCCTATCATTTAATCTCCTCATGAATCCAAATTAGCAAATCAAGTTGGAATAGTTGATCTAACTCTTTGACCTTGTTTGGGACCTTAATAGGAAGCATGGGAGCCCTAATTTAGCCTAATAATGGGAGCCCTAATTTAGGGTTCTATTTACTAAGCAGTGTTAGGAGACAGAGTGAAAAGTGATAAGAAAGTGATAAGCCAATCAGCTCCTAACTGTCATTTGTAAAACACAGCCTGTGAGATGGCAGTTGGGAGCTGAATGGCTGGCACCTTATCACTTTTCACTCTGTCTCCTAACACTGCTTAGTAAATAGACCCCTTAGTCACCATGGAGACCTAGTGGCCAGGGTCTATTGGGCACTGTAATGAAAATTGTTTGCTTTGCTTTATATTATATCTTAAAACCAGTTTTATCTGTAGTCTCTCATTAACAAGCACAATTTCCCTGTGATATACCTGCATTGGTGAGCACATACACCCACGTCAGCAGACACATTGTAACCATTGACCCATACTTCCGTTATCTTTGCTATCCATCCAGAATACAAAAATACCACACATAGCTCACAAAGGTGCCAAGTGTCCATAATTCACCTCTAATTAGAGTCAGCTCCACCTAGGCAGCAGTAAGCAGCCTCTCGGGCATACTAAAAGAGATTGCGGAGCATTTTACATCTTCTTCATTTATATATTTGTACAAGAAATCTAAAAAAAAAAAAAATTTCAGCTGTGAAAAGACCATAATTCCAACATATCTTAATTGATTCGTGTTGTACTTGTAATAGCATTTGGATTTGATTATAGCTGGAACCTTTCAAATAGAAATATTGGTGCTCTGTGAAAACATACTAAGTAGAGATACCCATTACATGCAGGGCCGGCTCTACCATTAGGCAGCTGCCTAGGGGCGCCAGGATCTGGGGGGCGCTACAGCGTCTGCCCATCACAATATTAAGGATGTGTCTGAGAGAGGCATTTTTTGTTGTACTAAATGCAGGTGGCAGCTATGGAACTAAGATGATGCCGGTGGTGGGTGGTGGCTCAGTAGGGTGCCGAGAAAGCTTGCACCGGCCCTGATTACATCTACATCTGATTACAATCAAGGATAGCCGTGGGAGAATTTGACCAGTGATAGAGCAACAGTCATAGCAATTTGACCTGGGCTCCGGGGCTGGATAGGTGACCCCCCCCCCTCATGCACTTGATCCTGAAATGATCCAGGCTGCTAGTCTTGCACGTGTCCTGTCAGGCAAACAGCAGGAACATGTGGTGATGGGAAGATATGGAAGCAGACATTGAGAACACACAGGGGCAGGTGAGAGATACTGAAAGATAGGTAAGGCCTAGAAAATGCACGGGGAAGGTGGACCAGCAAGGTGTGTGTGACAGATGTTGCTGTCCTGGGTTTTGCCATACTTGCCTACACTCTTTACGGGCTCCCAGGAGAGTCGTCCTTCCTCACACTTCCCTTTGTTGTGAAAGTGGGCAGGACAGGCCTTGACGACTCAATACGTAACATAATGTCCGGCTTTGTGCATCAGGTATCAGGTTTGGGGCCATGATGATGGAATTGTATTATCACGCTCCGAAAAAAAGTAAGCAAGTATGGGCTCAAAGGCTCATAACCATACAACAGTCAGTTATTGTGACAAAGATCTCTGCGTGTAAGTAAGTTTATATTTGCTTTAACGTTTAATTTTTGTTTTTGTTGAGCCCTATTTTATGGAGAATCATTGAGTTTTTTTGTGTTTTATTAGAATTGATGATATTTGACTTCTCCTTTCACTAATATCTCATTTCTTTTCTCTGCAGCTTGCTCCGAGGATGCCGGTACAAGTCTATACTTTGTGAATACTTCCCTGCTACAGATCACATTTTCCAGCACAGTGGGGGTGTTCATCCCCTGCCCTGTGGCTGGATCTCCCAGCGCCACCCTCCGATGGTACCTGGGGACGGGAGATGATATTTACGACGTGCCACACATTAGGCATGTCCACGCCAATGGCACACTCCAGCTGTACCCCTTCTCCCAGTCCGCTTTCAATAGCTTTATACATGACAATGACTATTTCTGTACAGCCGAGAACTCCGCTGGCAAAATCCGGAGTCCGAACATCCGCGTCAAGGCTGGTAAGTGGAGAAGCGGCTAATGGTTATTGCTGGAATATGTTTAGTGGGACACCAAACCCAATGAGGGGTACAGGTGTCTTAAAAGTAAACAAAAAATTGTTACGTGCCAAAAGATTTATAGAAAATATATATCTGATACATATGCAGAAACATACACAGTGGGCTGTGACCACGAGGATACTTCCTGGAGTTTTGGAATATTTTCTGTATAGGACAGTGATTCCATCCGCTGTGTCAGGTCATATACTGTAGGTCACAAGAATTGATAGTAAAAGGGACAGCAAATTCTGTAAAGAAGCTGAAGATACAGATGTGTCCTTACACATCTTTTCTGCAGTCTCGCTAAAAAGCCACTCTCGATGCGCTGGGTCCCGTGAGACTCTGCCGGGCGTCCATTTTGTGTTTTTTTTTTTTTTTGTTACGAAATTGCGTCTAAGTGGCAATGCGATGGAACTAGGACGCACCAGCAGACTGTGCTGATTCATTTTATATATGATACCGGTATGTCTTTGTCCAACTGAGTCTCTTAATCTGTATACGCAGTGCTACAATGTAGCGGCCGCAGCTTTTTTCATTCCAAGTTCCGTTATTCTTGATATACAGACTCAGGTGCACACAGGGGCCTGATTCATTAAGGATCGCTATTGCTAATGCGTACGCAGACGGGCGATTGTTGCGTACTGTGCATGCGTATGTATCGCAGTGCGCGAAGATACCACTACGATCGCATCGTGATCACATAGACCATGGTAAGCCATCGCAGAGTGATTGACAGGCAGTGAGCGTTTGGGGGTGGTGACGGTGGAGTGGTTGGAGAAACGCAGGCGTGCCTGTCCGTTTGAACGCCGTTGCATGAGCGTGCATACATTAGCCGGTGCGGCATTTCGACAGCATTGCAATGGCAATCATTAGCATATTTTCGCAGAACAGCTGTGTGCGATTACGGAGCTGCGATCGCAATAGGGATTCTTAATGAATCAGGCCCACAGTCTGCTGGTGCGTCCTAGTCGCACTGCATGGTGACTTAGATGCATTTTCAGCAAACAAAAGACACCTGGCATTAGCAGGGTCTCACGGGACCTGGCGGCTCACTCAAGCCAGGCAAGTCGCGCTGCGTGGCATACTGAGACTAGATGTGTGAGGACACATCTGTATGCAGTGTTTGCTATGTGCCATGAAAATATCTGTAATTAACTTTACACTTCACCACTCTGGTTTTACATACAGTATGACATACATACATACTTTAACAATTGTGTCACCAAATAATGTGCCACCTGTACCAACAGTGCACAAGTGCATGAAACGTGGATCTAGTATAATATATCAGGATGTGATATTATACTGGCAAATTACTTTCAAAATAAGATTTGGGTTTTTTGGATTATTGCTGTACAGTAAAAGGGTATTACTGCATTTACCTGTCCACTAGGGGGCACCCTCCCATTAGTATCAGGGTTAGTTACTAGTATTACCCTAGTTGTAAATGTCCAGTGTGTAGGTGTACTGACTAAGGGCCTGATTTGGTAAGGATCGCTAATGCATTCGCGGTTGCAATCACGTACGCAAGTCTGCTGCGAGAGTATTCAAAGCACTGGCATGGACAGCATGCAGATGCCCACTTCCCCTCTCGCACATCCATAATACCTTGCAATCCAGCCAAAACATCGGTACCATCGAGTACCATCGGAGCCACTTGCACAATTAAGGCATGTCAGACCTCACTTAGAAATTGCTGACTTTCCTGTACGCAGTGAGCACTCAAGCTACGTATGGCATCGCAGTGGCTAATTTAAGCGCGCCCCTGTAATCGCGTTCAATCGCACTGGCACTCCTGCGTTCGGCCGACCACTCCCCGTAACCACCCACAAACGGCACTTCCTGCCAATCACGTTACTTTACAATGAATCAGCGTGATCTCTGCAATCACTTTGCCGTTCGCAGTGAGCCGCTTGCGCACGCGCATTGTAATGCATACCCATGCGCAGAAAGCAAACATCGGCCGTTTGCATACGTATTAGCATCTGTGATCCTTGGTGAAGCAGGCCCTAAATGTCCTCTACACACCAATGATGTGTCCCCAGTTGTTGGAGGGTTCTATTAGGCTTTTTCGCTGACCCCAGGAACTGTACACACCTCTTGTCACTGCTGCAGCATCTCTGCTAGATGTTCTAGCTGACTCCTATATCAGTTACCAGCCCTCCTTTCATACTAGTGGTTAGAACAGCCCTTTTAACCAATCCGTAATCCCCTTGTCCGTCTACGAGGGTCAGTCTGTACATTAATGTGCTGTAGTATGCCAGGTACATAATAAAATAGTTTCCCATAACGTGGTTCAAGAGGATGGGGAACCAGTTCAATGCAAAAAAAAACATAACCATATCAACCAATCAGCAATTAGCTTTTATCTGTCTATTGCTAGTTATAAAAGCAAACATATGAATGGTTGTCATGGTTTAGTGCACATTTGCTCCTTTGAGCAATTGTAGTAATTAGCCCTTTACGACGAGATGCGGTCAGAATCCCAACTGCTGGAATCCCAAAGGTAAGTACTGGGGTTAGGGGGAGGATTAGGGTAAGGGGTTAGGCACTAGGCACTAGCGAGAGGGTTAGCCTGTGGGGGGGGGTGAGTTAGGTTTAGGGTGTGGGGAGGGAGGGTTAGGTTTAGGCACTAGGGGGAGAGGGTAGGTTTAGGCACTGGGGAGGGATGGGGAGGGGTAGGGTTAGGAGTACTTACCTTTAGGCATCGGCATTGTAACCTGGTCGGGGTGTCGGCGTTGGAGTTCTGACCGCTGGGATCCCGAGCACTGGCATCCCGTACCCAATCCCTTTACGACAGGTAAGTAAGCAATATGGTGGCTTTCATTCATATTAAAAAATGCTTATATGCAGAATAATAATGTTCTCAGGAGCATAATGACATATGTTTTGCTAGACATGAACCAAAATTATAAACAGTATATTTTCCCTTTACGCCGTATTTGTCAGTGCAGGGAGAGACCAGTCACATCTGTACTCTCATCTCTCACCTGCTGATAGACTTACAGGCTGTTTATCTGGATCAGTGGATATAGTTTATATTACACCAGGTGTCAATCCAGTTAGAAATGACAATAACAATATATATTACAATTTCAGAGAAGGACAAAAATTGTTTTTGGTTTTCCAAACAATACAAAATGGAAGTTGGTAAAGAGGAATGAAAAATAATCTTAGGTAGAGATAAATTACAATGTGTTAGTGCCATGAACTTCCTGTTTTCTGACATCAAGAGCCCGTATTTACCATCCTTGCTAATTTTTATGGACTGCACACAGCAATAGGGTAATTTGACTATTTACAATAATTGGCCATACTGCACACTAATCTGAAAAGCATTTCACTTGTAGCATGGAATATTCAAATTACCAGCAACGGCTGGAGAGTTAGGGGTATATTTAATAATTATCGGATTTTAAACCTGATATAATTATAATTTCTTATCGCTGCTTATTGCGGCAAAAAGAAATTAAGGTTAATCAGATTATTAAAAGCACATACAGGGTCTGAGCCCATTCCTGTCATGTGTAAAAGTAAAGTAACCGCTAATGCGACCACTTAACATCCTGGTACGGGGGGCCGGCCCTGCTACATTGCATGCACGCATACTTGCCGACATTCAGGAGGGGGCAGCCAGGTTGGCATAGCAGGGGGGGGCATGGCGTGGCATGGGGGTGTAGCTAGAGACATTACCCATCAATAGAAGTGGGGAGAGTGTGACCACATGATCGCGCATCTTCGTGGTCCCCGCTACACAATGCCGAGATTACCAGGACTGTGAAGAAGGGAGCAGGGCCATGATGACGCGTTTCGGGGGGAAACACGTTATCAGTCCCCCCCCACACTGCAAGGGTGTGGGGTCCAGGGAAAGGCCGTCCCGGGATGGTGGGCAAGTATAATGCAGGGTCATCAGAGTACCCATGTGCTATTGCCCATTGTCGGGGAGGAATCTTATAGATCCATCTCCCAGTAAACTTTGCCATCTGTAGCCCACAGGCCATAACGACTGCCAATCCAAGCATTCCAGAGCTCTTTATATTCTGTATTATACCAGGCCCCCTAGCAACCTAATGCAGTAACCATGTATAATTTGAGTGAACAGTCTGGAACCTGACACCTAGAGGAGGGAGCGGGTCCTCAGGCAGTGGGGCCCACTGGGGATTTCCCCTGTACCCCGTGGGCCAGTCCAACAAAGCTTGGAGACAGATAAAGTGGAAAGGAAGAAAGTACCAACCAATCAGCTCCTATCTCTAATTTTTCAAACACAGCCTGTAAAATGACAGTTAGGAACTGATTGGTTAGTACTTTAGCTCTCCACAAGCTTTGATACATATTCCCCTGTAAGCTAGATAAACGACAAATAGAAGGTAAAACCAGACAAACAGCCTGGTTTTGCCTTTAAAATGATTGCCGCTTTAAAAATATGGGAAGACTCACAGGAGTTCCCACAGCGGCACCAGATCGCACCCTATTACATAAGTCCCCAAGGCTTGATACAGCTCAGACATTGATGTAACTAGGGTATATGGAGCCCAGGGCAAAATTAAAAAAGGATCTCCGCCCCCCGAGTGCGTGTGCCGGAAAATGGGCGTGGTCACATACCACAAGGGGCGTGGCCACTGGAAAATTGGGCATGTCAACACGACACAACCCTTTCTCTTCACTCTGGCAACATTCCTCTCCATTATATATGCACCTTAATGACCCGAGTAGTAGTGCCCCTCTTGCATTGCCCACTGTAGTAGTGTCCCTAATACAGGCCCCCCTATGCAGTGCCCCCAGTAAAAGTCCCCTTTATGCAGGCCACCAGTAGTGCCCCTTATACAGTACCCCCAGTAGTGGTCCCCCTTATGCAGGCACCCAGTAGTGGCCCCCTTATGCAGGCACCCAGTAGTGCCCCTTATACAGTGCCCCCAGTAGTGGTACCTCTTATGAAGGCCCCCAGTAGTGCCCCTTATACAGTGCCCCCAGTAGTAGTCCCCCTTATGAAGGCCCCCAGTAGTGATCCCCCCTATGCTGTGCCCCTTATACAGTGCCCCAGTAGTAGCCCCCCTATGCAGTGCACCCAGTAGTGACCCCCTATGCAGTGCCCCTTATATAGTGCCCCCAGTAGTTGTCCTCCCTATGCAGTGCCCCCAGTAGTGCCCCTTATATAGTGCCCCTAGACCCCCTATGCAGTGCCCCCAGTAGTTGTCCTCCCTATGCAGTGCCCCCAGTAGTGCCCCTTATATAGTGCCCCTAGACCCCCTATGCAGTGCTCCCAGTAGTAGTCCCCCCTATGCAGTGCCCCCAGTAGTGCCCCGTATATTGTGCCCCCAGTAGTAGCCCCCCCTATGCAGTGCCCCCAGTAGTGGCCCCTTATGCAGTGCCCCTTATATAGTGCCCCCAGTAGTAGTCCTCCCTATGCAGTGCTCCCAGTAGTGCCCCTAGACCCCTATGCAGTGCTCCCAGTAGTGCCCCCAGTAGTAGTCCCCCCTATGCAGGGCCCCCAGTAGTGCCCCTATATTGTGCCCCCAGTAGTAGTCCCCCCTATGCAGTTCCCCCAGTAGTAGTCCCCCCCTATGCAGTGCCCCTAATAAAATGCCCCCAATAGTAGTCCCCTCTATGCAGTGCCCCCATTAGCGGTCCCCCCGATGCAGTGTCTCCATTAGTGCCCCCCAGTAGTCCCCCCCAGCAGTGCCAAAGACACACAAGAAAAAAAGCAAAAACAAACACCTGAAGTGAATACCCGCTCCTGCGACCGCCGCAGTCTGCTCGTCTGTCCTCCCGGGCTGGCCCGCTCTGCATTATGGGAGAGATGTCTCCCATCACCCACTGTGGGGGAGCCGGAAGATGGAGCTCATGAGTAAGCTCCAGCCTGGCTCCGGCAGTAGGCGCAGCACAGCAGTCAATGAGAGTCTGTCTGACTCTCATTGACTGCCAAAACAAACACTGCCGCCAGATAGTTGGAGTGTACTAGCCGGCGGCGGCGGCGTTTGTTACTCCGTGCGGTCTGCACTACACTGACCACCAGTGTCCTGGACCTGGGCCAGCGACGCCCCCTTAGTTACGCCACTGCTCCCAGACAATCTGAGATTTGCAGTTTATCCAATCAATGTTTCTCAAACTCGTCCTTCAAGGACCCCTAACAGTTCATGTGTTATGGACCGACTATGGATCTTTTAAAATGTGACGGTTAATAATGTGCACCAGCTAGGAAGTCTGGAAAACATGAACTGTCAGGGATGCATTAGAAACGAGCTTTGCCACCCCCACCTTAATCTTTTGTATTGTGATGAAGCTATTGCTACTCCTGCATTTGCCTACAGTAGAGAGGGAACCAGGCATATAAAAATGGGAACACTTTAAAAAGTAAGCATTCATGGAATAACAGTATACTGTATGTAGTTTATTTTTGTGTTCTTGATTAATTGCATGCCTAGTGTAACTTGAATTCAGGGTTGTTTTGTATGCATCCAGGGATAGTTTTTATTATTAATATGGAGAAGTTTTTATTATTAATATGGAGTAAACTCAGGCTACTTTTATACAGTATGTTCAGTTACTGGGTTTGCTATGTCATTATCCCTGTTAAATGCACTAAAAGTATACAGCAGGAGCCTATAACTGGATGTGTCTCAGCGTGGTGTTCTGATACTCTAGACACAAATTTAGACTTTTCAGGGGACTGACAGAAAGGTCTAACCAACTGGCGGAATAAGTAAAATGCAGGAAAGAGGGTGTTTGGTCTGGTGACCCATTGTGATGGAATTGTAGCTGAGAAGCTCCCACTGCTAAGGGTGGTTTTTGGCATTAATCTGCTCCTTCTCTTGCTATTCCCATATAAACACATATCCCACCTTCACTAAATCTCCATATGTCTGCCAAAATGAAAAACGCATCTCAAGGACAGTGCCAATTGTTCTGTGGAAGAAACCTCCACTATGGAGGACCCAAGGTAGCTGAGATGAATGCTTCACTGTGGAAGGTGACAAAGACCAGGGAGGGAGATGTATCTAATATTCTAAAGAGAAAATGTTGCCCATAGCAACCAATCAGCTTTTAACTGTCATTAAATAAACTGTGATTGATAAATGACAGCTAGAAGCTGATTGACTGATATGGGGGACATCTCCATTTTTGTTCTCTATAGAAAGTTTGAGGCATCTCCTCCCAGGACACCGACTGAAATAGTATGCGTACATGTCGTTGTGGAGAAACCCAGGAGTTTAACTCAGCTCATAAACGTCACCTGTATGATCTCTCTATACACTGTACAATCTTTATCATGCTTTACATGAATTTCTATTGGAACCAATGGACTTGCATAACAGCACCCCATCCATATGAGTATACATTAAAGCAGTGGTTCCCAAACTTTCTTGAGTCAGGGGGCCCTATAGTATCAGCATTTTGTTCTTCTCTGCACGCCTAGGCCAAATGTTTCCTATGATTTAATTGTGCTTACCTGTCATAATTAGGGTCAGTAAGATATACATTGGTTTATTGCTTCTAACCATTAACAACCTTATCAAGCTTAATTAACTTAAACTAATAAATAACGATACAGGCAACAAGAGCTTGGCTAAAAGGTCACAGATTTTATTTATAATTAATTAATTAACCTAACCAGGGTGGCAAAGAGACGCTGCAGGCTCAGTTCTAGCTTTTACATTGCTCCAATACTCGGGGAACGACTGAAACGTCCCCCCTCTAGACACACTAACGATGCGAGGGTCCCACTTCCCTCCTGGGCCAATCCGAGACGCTTCCGTGCAAAAGCGCCCGGGTCCCCCCGCACGGAGAAGGAGAAATTTGCAGGGTTCATCGAGGGCAAGTGCCCCCACAAAGTTATCTTGCACCACATAAAGCCACTGAGCTGCAGCATGCTCCCGCTATGCTGCGCCTCCCCTAAATTGGGAAAAGAGAGGTTAGTGTGACACAACAAAACCAGTAACGGGTGAGATGGTGGGTTTCAAAGATCCAGAAATAAGAGGCTGTCTACATGCAAACCAGCCACTATATACTGATCATCTGACCACTCCCTCAAGCAATATCATTGGCTCTACCAACCAGCTGACCAGACAGCACCAAAAACTGCCCAGCAACAAGGCTGTCATCAACAGCCATACAGCAAAAAACACCAGTATTCTTACATAGTCTCACGCTTATCCAGCCTTCGCTTACTATTATGTGGTACTATTATGTGGTGGTGGACAAGGTTGTGTTTCTGTGTATATACCTATTTTATATTTTGCAGCCATCAGCACTGGTCTTGCCTATCACATTGGCCATACATAATTTGATTTGGTCATCATCCCATTGCACCCCTGTAAGGGGAAGCAGTCGGGAAGCCGACGGTCGCAATGCCGACCGCTGGCTTCCCGACTGCCTAATCCCGGCAAGGTTCAAATGACAGGCATCAAAATCCTGACGCCTGTCATTAGACCTACGCCGGGGCTCGACACCCGGCTTACCGATCAAAGATAAGCCGGGCACGGACAGCCGCGGGGTGGGAAGGGGGGGAGGGTTAGGTTAGGAGCTCCCGAGGGGGACTTAGGGTTAGGCTAGGGGAAGAGGGCCGGCGGTAAATCATACTGATTCCCATGTAAGTGACCCCTAGCATGACACCCAGTTTGGGAACCACTGCATTACAGAAAGAAGTAATTAAATATAGAACTTTATTGCATATATACTGTATAGTATCCATTATGGCCCTGATTCAGAGCCGGACGCTCTGACCAGAGCGCTCGCTCTGAATCAGGGCCCACCTCCATTAAAATGGAGCGTCCTCCTGGACGCTCGTATAGCTGTGGGTCACCACCCACAGCATATACGAGCGTACAACAAGATGGTCGCGATGGTCTTGACCATTGCGACCATCGGACTTGCGAGTGAAACCCTGTGGTCGGGTTTCTCAACCGCAAGGCCAGGAGTGATTTTGGCTCTATCAGAGCCAAAATCACTCCCACTGACATCACTACTGAGAACCACAAGCACCAGCATGCAAGGCATTACGGTCCCGCTGGTACCTGTAGTTCCACAGCCAATGAAATACTTAAATGAAAACAACACACACCGTGTCAGTAAAAGTTTATTATAACATACATGCACACACACATGCACACTCACACTCACTATCAAACATACTCACCTAGTATCCCTGATGACATCATGTCCCCTTGTCCGCTACATTGTATCCAAATATGTAACCACAGGGTTACTTGAGATGAACCTTGTGGTTACATCATTGTAGCATTTCCCACCATAGACTTCAATGGAGATTTGACACCATTGAAGTCTATGGAGGAGACAGGCTGACCGCACACAGCCAATCAGCGAGCAGCTCCGACGAAGAAGCCCGCTGATTGGCTGGCGGCTCCTGCAATGACTGGGCACACATGTGCCCCAGTCATTCGCGCGGAGGAAAGGTATGTGTAAACACATACCTTTCCTCCTGTTCAGCATGGTTTCGGGTTTTTAGTTTATTTGGTTTTAACCCCCTGGATGCATACAGGGACCGAAGAGGGCATGAACATCGCATAGGAGAGGTGAGTATGGATTTTTTATTACAGGTACCCCTATGGATTTCTTCTGGACAAGGGGACATTATGTCATCAGGGATACTAGGTGAGTATGTGTGTCAGTTAGTGTGAGTGTGCATGTGTGTTTAAATAAAATTGTACTTTCACAGTGCATCTTGTCTTTATTTCAATATATTTTTTGCAGTGGAACTAAAGGCCCGTAATGCTCCGCATGCTGGTACTTGTGGTTCTCCAAGTAGTTCCACAGCAAAAGACAATATTTACAGTTCTATTTTTCACAACACATTTACACTATCAACCCGGCACCCAACGGCCAGGGGTGCAGGGGAAGCCCCGGGCTATCAGCCCTGGCCTGGGCTGACTAGCGGTCAGGGGTAATGCTTTGGCTGGGGAACCTGGTGAAAGTGTTTCCCTGGCTGTGGCATTACTCCCCCGCTAGAAATAGTCCGGTGCTGGTTATGGAATTTACAGGGGACCCCTCCTCATTAAATCTCCTGTTTTTTCGCAACCAGGACCGGATCAGAAAAGCCCTGTGCTGGTACTTAAAATACAGGGGCCCCCTACGCATTTTGGCCCCTGTATTTTAAAAACCAGCACAGGCTGGTTATGTTTCTGGGACTCTATTACATTGCCCAAGTTCTATCTAGAGAATGGGAAACATCTGGATGTGAGATGTTTTTTGCGAGTTATAGTACAGCCTGAAAATTTTGAGTTTTACTATAGTCGCACCCTATTACATTTGCATGCGAGTTTAGCATTAAACTAGCATTTTTAACAAATTCGCAACCTATTACATTTGGTCCTGTATGTCTAGTATATTCAGTAATATATTGTGTCACCAATCTTATTTTAATCCCAAATCCTTGGATAGCAATTTAGCATTGCTTAATAGGAAAACCTTGGGGTGTGAATACACTACAGTAGTTGTAGCAGAAAATTGTTGCATTATTAAATTCGGAAAGAACCATATACATCCTCTGGTTGTTCTGTTACATGACTTGTACAGTTAGGTGTAAACGTGATTTGCTGTTTTTTTGGGCCACTAGTTTCATATTTCTTTAGTGCACGTCCCTTTTTCAGTCGTACACCGGGCGTGTGATTGCATACAACTAAAGGGTATACAAGAAACAACAGTATCCTTGGCGATACCTAAACTATATTGTGATAATATATTTACAAAAATGACTCCACATATGTACAAAGTACTGTATAGGTGGGATTAATTAATAGCAGCAGCTAGTTTCAAGGTAAAAACCTAATAAACAGAACCAGAGCAAACAAGTGAAACTGCGCTAAATAATACAAAAGAAACTAACCATATAAGACATTTTTGAAAAAGCCTCTACTCTTGGGTGAAACTAGTTAGAGGACCTACACCACGCTATTACTGGATATATGATTCAATTGTTTCACTCTGAAAGACTTTCCCTGGAGTGCGCCTGGAGCTCACTGTACAGCGGCGCTGACTGCACCACTTGTCCGTCTGGGCTGGAAGTGCTGCGAGGTTGGCGCCTATATAAAGATCAGCTCACTGCATATTGGACCTGGGAGAACTTCACTTTATCTGGATCATCTGGTAAAATCTTCAGCTTCCTTTATTAACTGGATCCGTGACTGTTCATATGCTCTTGGGACTTGTAGTTCCACAAACACACTTTTAGTCATACAGACGTGTACTTATACATCTAGCCTCAATACGCCACGCAGAGAGACTTGCCTGGCCTGAGTGAGCCCCCAGGTCCCGTGTAACTCTGCTAGCATCGGGCGTCTTTATTTGCTGAAAATACATCTAATGGGCCCCATCCACCTGCGATGGATTGCCGCGATCTCGCGATGCTGCAACCCGGCATTGCAGGATCGCAGAAATCCAACATGTTAGATTTTGGTGATTTGCCGATCGCACTCAATAAAATAATTGCGATCGTCAAATCGCCGGCATTTAACATGGCAAATGTCTGCGATCCGGCAACGATCGATGGTGGGCGATCGGAAGTTTCCGATGGGCGATCGGAAATTTCCGATAGCATCCGTGCATCGCGACGATGTGTCGCAGATGTATGGCCACCTTTAGTCGCAATGCGATGCGGCTAGGACGCACCAGCAGACTGTGCTGATTATTATGATATGTGACACTTGTATATCTGGGCCTGATTCAGAGCCGCTCGTTCTGACAGAGCGCTCGCTCTGAATCAGGGCCGGGCTTTTTTTTTTTTGGAGCGGCCTCTAGGCCGCTCGCATAGCTGTGGGTAACCACCCACAGCTATTGCGAGCGGCCAGGATGATGGTCGTGATGGTCAAGACCATTGCGACCATCGGGCTTGCGACGAGACCCTTGTGGTACCACAAGGGTCTCGCCCACCGCAAGCCCCAGAGAGCTTTCGGCCCTAACAGAGCCGGAAGCTCTCCACTGACATCACTTGTGATGTCAGTGGAGCCGCCCCCAAACGGCAGGCGTTCTCATGGGAACGCCTCCGTTTGGGCAGCCACCCCCACGGCCCGCCCACCAAACGGGGCGAGCTGTCACTCAACATCGACAGCTCGCCCCCTTTGGTGCGCGACCCGGAGCGACGGAGTGCCCGTCGCTAGCCGGGTCTCGCGCATGCACACGGCGGCTCCGTCGTGCGCATGCGCTGTGGGCCACCATCGACCCGGTTGCGAGAGCGCTCAGCGCTTATGACCGGGTCTGAATCAGGCCCTCTGTGTGCACCTAAAGGCCCCCATACATCAGAGATTGATTGCAGCAATTGTGCAATTTGCAATCGATTGTGTATAAAAATCTTTCCCTTTTTCAATCGATACAGATTGTAGAATTGCCACAATCGATTGAAAAAGGGAAAGATTTTTATACACAATCGATTGCAAATTGCACGATTGCTGCAATCAATCTCTGATGTATGGGGGCCTTAAGTCTGTATATGAAGCACAACGGAACTTGGAATGAAAAAAGCTGCGGCCGCTACATTGTAGCACTGAGTATACAGATATACAAGTGTGCACTGCACATCTTACACCCATTATAGATACACCATTGTCTGTACAGTATTCTTCTCCTCATATACTCTAATGTACATTGTAGCACTGAGTATACAGATTCAGAGACTCCGTCACACACAGATATACAAGTGTGCACTGCACATCTTACACCCATTATAGATACACCATTGTCTGTACAGTATTCTTCTCCTCATATACTCTAATATACATTGTAGCACTGCGTATACAGATTCAGAGACTCAGTCACACACAGATATACAAGTGTGCACTGCACATCTTACACCCATTATAGATACACCATTGTCTGTACAGTATTCTTCTCCTCATATACTCTAATATACATTGTAGCACTGAGTATACAGATTCAGGGACTCAGTCACACACAGATATACAAGTGTGCACTGCACATCTTACACCCATTATAGATACACCATTGTCTGTACAGTATTCTTCTCCTCATATGCTCTCATATACATTGTAGCACTGAGTATACAGATTCAGAGACTCCGTCACACACAGATATACAAGTGTGCACTGCACATCTTACACCCATTATAGATACACCATTGTCTGTACAGTATTCTTCTCCTCATATACTCTAATATACATTGTAGCACTGCGTATACAGATTCAGGGACTCCGTCACACACAGATATACAAGTGTGCACTACACATCTTACACCCATTATAGATACACCATTGTCTGTACAGTATTCTTCTCCTCATATACTCTAATATACATTGTAGCACTGCGTATACAGATTCAGAGACTCCGTCACACACAGATATACAAGTGTGCACTGCACATCTTACACCCATTATAGATACACCATTGTCTGTACAGTATTCTTCTCCTCATATACTCTAATATACATTGTAGCACTGCGTATACAGATTCAGAGACTCAGTCACACACAGATATACAAGTGTGCACTGCACATCTTACACCCATTATAGATACACCATTGTCTGTACAGTATTCTTCTCCTCATATACTCTAATATACATTGTAGCACTGCGTATACAGATTCAGAGACTCCGTCACACACAGATATACAAGTGTGCACTGCACATCTTACACCCATTATAGATACAACATTGTCTGTACAGTATTCTTCTCCTCATATACTCTAATATACATTGTAGCACTGAGTATACAGATTCAGAGACTCCGTCAAACACAGATATACAAGTGTGCACTGCACATCTTACACCCATTATAGATACACCATTGTCTGTACAGTATTCTTCTCCTCATATACTCTAATATACATTGTAGCACTGCGTATACAGATTCAGGGACTCCGTCACACACAGATATACAAGTGTGCACTACACATCTTACACCCATTATAGATACACCATTGTCTGTACAGTATTCTTCTCCTCATATACTCTAATATACATTGTAGCACTGCGTATACAGATTCAGAGACTCCGTCACACACAGATATACAAGTGTGCACTGCACATCTTACACCCATTATAGATACACCATTGTCTGTACAGTATTCTTCTCCTCATATACTCTAATATACATTGTAGCACTGCGTGTACAGATTCAGGGACTCCGTCACACACAGATATACAAGTGTGCACTGCACATCTTACACCCATTATAGATACACCATTGTCTGTACAGTATTCATCTCCTCATATACTCTAATATACATTGTAGCACTGCGTGTACAGATTCAGAGACTCCGTCACACACAGATATACAAGTGTACACTGCACATCTTACACCCATTATAGATACACCATTGTCTGTACAGTATTCTTCTCCTCATATACTCTAATATACATTGTAGCACTGCGTATACAGATTCAGGGACTCTGTCACACACAGATATACAAGTGTGCACTACACATCTTACACCCATTATAGATACACCATTGTCTGTACAGTATTCTTCTCCTCATATACTCTAATATACATTGTAGCACTGCGTATACAGATTCAGGGACTCCCTCATATACTCTAATATACATTGTAGCACTGAGTATACAGATTCAGGGACTCATTCACACACAGATATACAAGTGTGCACTGCACATCTTACACCCATTATAGATACACCATTGTCTGTACAGTATTCTTCTCCTCATATACTCTAATATACATTGTAGCACTGCGTATACAGATTCAGAGACTCCGTCACACACAGATATACAAGTGTGCACTGCACATCTTACACCCATTATAGATACCCCATTGTCTGTACAGTATTCTTCTCCTCATATACTCTAATATACATTGTAGCACTGCGTGTACAGATTCAGGGACTCTGTCACACACAGATATACAAGTGTGCACTGCACATCTTACACCCATTATAGATACACCATTGTCTGTACAGTATTCATCTCCTCATATACTCTAATATACATTGTAGCACTGCGTGTACAGATTCAGAGACTCAGTCACACACAGATATACAAGTGTACACTGCACATCTTACACCCATTATAGATACACCATTGTCTGTACAGTATTCTTCTCCTCATATACTCTAATATACATTGTAGCACTGAGTATACAGATTCAGGGACTCTGTCACACACAGATATACAAGTGTGCACTACACATCTTACACCCATTATAGATACACCATTGTCTGTACAGTATTCTTCTCCTCATATACTCTAATATACATTGTAGCACTGCGTATACAGATTCAGGGACTCCGTCACACACAGATATACAAGTGTGCACTACACATCTTACACCCATTATAGATACACCATTGTCTGTACAGTATTCTTCTCCTCATATACTCTAATATACATTGTAGCACTGCGTATACAGATTCAGAGACTCAGTCACACACAGATATACAAGTGTGCACTGCACATCTTACACCCATTATAGATACACCATTGTCTGTACAGTATTCTTCTCCTCATATACTCTAATATACATTGTAGCACTGAGTATACAGATTCAGGGACTCAGTCACACACAGATATACAAGTGTGCACTGCACATCTTACACCCATTATAGATACACCATTGTCTGTACAGTATTCTTCTCCTCATATACTCTAATATACATTGTAGCACTGAGTATACAGATTCAGAGACTCCATCACACACAGATATAAAAGTGTGCACTGCACATCTTACACCCATTATAGATACACCATTGTCTGTACAGTATTCTTCTCCTCATATACTCTAATATACATTGTAGCACTGAGTATACAGATTCAGGGACTCAGTCACACACAGATATACAAGTGTGCACTGCACATCTTACACCCATTATAGATACACCATTGTCTGTACAGTATTCTTCTCCTCATATACTCTAATATACATTGTAGCACTGAGTATACAGATTCAGAGACTCCGTCACACACAGATATACAAGTGTGCACTGCACATCTTACACCCATTATAGATACACCATTGTCTGTACAGTATTCTTCTCCTCATATACTCTAATATACATTGTAGCACTGCGTATACAGATTCAGAGACTCAGTCACACACAGATATACAAGTGTGCACTGCACATCTTACACCCATTATAGATACACCATTGTCTGTACAGTATTCTTCTCCTCATATACTCTAATATACATTGTAGCACTGAGTATACAGATTCAGGGACTCAGTCACACACAGATATACAAGTGTGCACTGCACATCTTACACCCATTATAGATACACCATTGTCTGTACAGTATTCTTCTCATATACTCTAATATACATTGTAGCACTGAGTATACAGATTCAGAGACTCCGTCAAACACAGATATACAAGTGTGCACTGCACATCTTACACCCATTATAGATACACCATTGTCTGTACAGTATTCTTCTCCTCATATACTCTAATATACATTGTAGCACTGCGTATACAGATTCAGGGACTCCGTCACACACAGATATACAAGTGTGCACTACACATCTTACACCCATTATAGATACACCATTGTCTGTACAGTATTCTTCTCCTCATATACTCTAATATACATTGTAGCACTGCGTATACAGATTCAGAGACTCCGTCACACACAGATATACAAGTGTGCACTGCACATCTTACACCCATTATAGATACACCATTGTCTGTACAGTATTCTTCTCCTCATATACTCTAATATACATTGTAGCACTGCGTGTACAGATTCAGGGACTCCGTCACACACAGATATACAAGTGTGCACTGCACATCTTACACCCATTATAGATACACCATTGTCTGTACAGTATTCATCTCCTCATATACTCTAATTTACATTGTAGCACTGCGTGTACAGATTCAGAGACTCAGTCACACACAGATATACAAGTGTACACTGCACATCTTACACCCATTATAGATACACCATTGTCTGTACAGTATTCTTCTCCTCATATACTCTAATATACATTGTAGCACTGAGTATACAGATTCAGGGACTCTGTCACACACAGATATACAAGTGTGCACTACACATCTTACACCCATTATAGATACACCATTGTCTGTACAGTATTCTTCTCCTCATATACTATAATATACATTGTAGCACTGCGTATACAGATTCAGGGACTCCGTCACACACAGATATACAAGTGTGCACTACACATCTTACACCCATTATAGATACACCATTGTCTGTACAGTATTCTTCTCCTCATATACTCTAATATACATTGTAGCACTGCGTATACAGATTCAGAGACTCAGTCACACACAGATATACAAGTGTGCACTGCACATCTTACACCCATTATAGATACACCATTGTCTGTACAGTATTCTTCTCCTCATATACTCTAATATACATTGTAGCACTGAGTATACAGATTCAGAGACTCCGTCACACACAGATATACAAGTGTGCACTGCACATCTTACACCCATTATAGATACACCATTGTCTGTACAGTATTCTTCTCCTCATATACTCTAATATACATTGTAGCACTGCGTATACAGATTCAGGGACTCCGTCACACACAGATATACAAGTGTGCACTACACATCTTACACCCATTATAGATACACCATTGTCTGTACAGTATTCTTCTCCTCATATACTCTAATATACATTGTAGCACTGCGTATACAGATTCAGAGACTCCGTCACACACAGATATACAAGTGTGCACTGCACATCTTACACCCATTATAGATACACCATTGTCTGTACAGTATTCTTCTCCTCATATACTCTAATATACATTGTAGCACTGCGTATACAGATTCAGAGACTCAGTCACACACAGATATACAAGTGTGCACTGCACATCTTACACCCATTATAGATACACCATTGTCTGTACAGTATTCTTCTCCTCATATACTCTAATATACATTGTAGCACTGCGTATACAGATTCAGAGACTCCGTCACACACAGATATACAAGTGTGCACTGCACATCTTACACCCATTATAGATACAACATTGTCTGTACAGTATTCTTCTCCTCATATACTCTAATATACATTGTAGCACTGAGTATACAGATTCAGAGACTCCGTCAAACACAGATATACAAGTGTGCACTGCACATCTTACACCCATTATAGATACACCATTGTCTGTACAGTATTCTTCTCCTCATATACTCTAATATACATTGTAGCACTGCGTATACAGATTCAGGGACTCCGTCACACACAGATATACAAGTGTGCACTACACATCTTACACCCATTATAGATACACCATTGTCTGTACAGTATTCTTCTCCTCATATACTCTAATATACATTGTAGCACTGCGTATACAGATTCAGAGACTCCGTCACACACAGATATACAAGTGTGCACTGCACATTTTACACCCATTATAGATACACCATTGTCTGTACAGTATTCTTCTCCTCATATACTCTAATATACATTGTAGCACTGCGTGTACAGATTCAGGGACTCCGTCACACACAGATATACAAGTGTGCACTGCACATCTTACACCCATTATAGATACACCATTGTCTGTACAGTATTCATCTCCTCATATACTCTAATATACATTGTAGCACTGCGTGTACAGATTCAGAGACTCCGTCACACACAGATATACAAGTGTACACTGCACATCTTACACCCATTATAGATACACCATTGTCTGTACAGTATTCTTCTCCTCATATACTCTAATATACATTGTAGCACTGCGTATACAGATTCAGGGACTCTGTCACACACAGATATACAAGTGTGCACTACACATCTTACACCCATTATAGATACACCATTGTCTGTACAGTATTCTTCTCCTCATATACTCTAATATACATTGTAGCACTGCGTATACAGATTCAGGGACTCCCTCATATACTCTAATATACATTGTAGCACTGAGTATACAGATTCAGGGACTCATTCACACACAGATATACAAGTGTGCACTGCACATCTTACACCCATTATAGATACACCATTGTCTGTACAGTATTCTTCTCCTCATATACTCTAATATACATTGTAGCACTGCGTATACAGATTCAGAGACTCCGTCACACACAGATATACAAGTGTGCACTGCACATCTTACACCCATTATAGATACCCCATTGCCTGTACAGTATTCTTCTCCTCATATACTCTAATATACATTGTAGCACTGCGTGTACAGATTCAGGGACTCTGTCACACACAGATATACAAGTGTGCACTGCACATCTTACACCCATTATAGATACACCATTGTCTGTACAGTATTCATCTCCTCATATACTCTAATATACATTGTAGCACTGCGTGTACAGATTCAGAGACTCAGTCACACACAGATATACAAGTGTACACTGCACATCTTACACCCATTATAGATACACCATTGTCTGTACAGTATTCTTCTCCTCATATACTCTAATATACATTGTAGCACTGAGTATACAGATTCAGGGACTCTGTCACACACAGATATACAAGTGTGCACTACACATCTTACACCCATTATAGATACACCATTGTCTGTACAGTATTCTTCTCCTCATATACTCTAATATACATTGTAGCACTGCGTATACAGATTCAGGGACTCCGTCACACACAGATATACAAGTGTGCACTACACATCTTACACCCATTATAGATACACCATTGTCTGTACAGTATTCTTCTCCTCATATACTCTAATATACATTGTAGCACTGCGTATACAGATTCAGAGACTCAGTCACACACAGATATACAAGTGTGCACTGCACATCTTACACCCATTATAGATACACCATTGTCTGTACAGTATTCTTCTCCTCATATACTCTAATATACATTGTAGCACTGAGTATACAGATTCAGGGACTCAGTCACACACAGATATACAAGTGTGCACTGCACATCTTACACCCATTATAGATACACCATTGTCTGTACAGTATTCTTCTCCTCATATACTCTAATATACATTGTAGCACTGAGTATACAGATTCAGAGACTCCATCACACACAGATATACAAGTGTGCACTGCACATCTTACACCCATTATAGATACACCATTGTCTGTACAGTATTCTTCTCCTCATATACTCTAATATACATTGTAGCACTGAGTATACAGATTCAGGGACTCAGTCACACACAGATATACAAGTGTGCACTGCACATCTTACACCCATTATAGATACACCATTGTCTGTACAGTATTCTTCTCCTCATATACTCTAATATACATTGTAGCACTGAGTATACAGATTCAGAGACTCCGTCACACACAGATATACAAGTGTGCACTGCACATCTTACACCCATTATAGATACACCATTGTCTGTACAGTATTCTTCTCCTCATATACTCTAATATACATTGTAGCACTGCGTATACAGATTCAGAGACTCAGTCACACACAGATATACAAGTGTGCACTGCACATCTTACACCCATTATAGATACACCATTGTCTGTACAGTATTCTTCTCCTCATATACTCTAATATACATTGTAGCACTGAGTATACAGATTCAGGGACTCAGTCACACACAGATATACAAGTGTGCACTGCACATCTTACACCCATTATAGATACACCATTGTCTGTACAGTATTCTTCTCATATACTCTAATATACATTGTAGCACTGAGTATACAGATTCAGAGACTCCGTCAAACACAGATATACAAGTGTGCACTGCACATCTTACACCCATTATAGATACACCATTGTCTGTACAGTATTCTTCTCCTCATATACTCTAATATACATTGTAGCACTGCGTATACAGATTCAGGGACTCCGTCACACACAGATATACAAGTGTGCACTACACATCTTACACCCATTATAGATACACCATTGTCTGTACAGTATTCTTCTCCTCATATACTCTAATATACATTGTAGCACTGCGTATACAGATTCAGAGACTCCGTCACACACAGATATACAAGTGTGCACTGCACATCTTACACCCATTATAGATACACCATTGTCTGTACAGTATTCTTCTCCTCATATACTCTAATATACATTGTAGCACTGCGTGTACAGATTCAGGGACTCCGTCACACACAGATATACAAGTGTGCACTGCACATCTTACACCCATTATAGATACACCATTGTCTGTACAGTATTCATCTCCTCATATACTCTAATTTACATTGTAGCACTGCGTGTACAGATTCAGAGACTCAGTCACACACAGATATACAAGTGTACACTGCACATCTTACACCCATTATAGATACACCATTGTCTGTACAGTATTCTTCTCCTCATATACTCTAATATACATTGTAGCACTGAGTATACAGATTCAGGGACTCTGTCACACACAGATATACAAGTGTGCACTACACATCTTACACCCATTATAGATACACCATTGTCTGTACAGTATTCTTCTCCTCATATACTATAATATACATTGTAGCACTGCGTATACAGATTCAGGGACTCCGTCACACACAGATATACAAGTGTGCACTACACATCTTACACCCATTATAGATACACCATTGTCTGTACAGTATTCTTCTCCTCATATACTCTAATATACATTGTAGCACTGCGTATACAGATTCAGAGACTCAGTCACACACAGATATACAAGTGTGCACTGCACATCTTACACCCATTATAGATACACCATTGTCTGTACAGTATTCTTCTCCTCATATACTCTAATATACATTGTAGCACTGAGTATACAGATTCAGGGACTCAGTCACACACAGATATACAAGTGTGCACTGCACATCTTACACCCATTATAGATACACCATTGTCTGTACAGTATTCTTCTCCTCATATACTCTAATATACATTGTAGCACTGAGTATACAGATTCAGAGACTCCGTCACACACAGATATACAAGTGTGCACTGCACATCTTACACCCATTATAGATACACCATTGTCTGTACAGTATTCTTCTCCTCATATACTCTAATATACATTGTAGCACTGCGTATACAGATTCAGAGACTCAGTCACACACAGATATACAAGTGTGCATTACACATCTTACACCCATTATAGATACACCATTGTCTGTACAGTATTCATCTCCTCATTTACTCTAATATACATTGTAGCACTGCGTATACAGATTCAGGGACTCAGTCACACACAGATATACAAGTGTGCACTACACATCTTACACCCATTATAGATACACCATTGTCTGTACAGTATTCTTCTCCTCATATACTCTAATATACATTGTAACACTGCGTATACAGATTCAGAGACTCAGTCACACACAGATATACCAGTGTGCACTGCACATCTTACACCCATTATAGATACACCATTGTCTGTACAGTATTCTTCTCCTCATATACTCTAATATACATTGTAGCACTGTGTATTCAGATTCAGGGACTCAGTCACACACAGATATACAAGTGTGCACTGCACATCTTACACCCATTATAGATACACCATTGTCTGTACAGTATTCTTCTCCTCATATGCTCTAATATACATTGTAGCACTGCGTATACAGATTCAGGGACTCCGTCACACACAGATATACAAGTGTGCTCTGCACATCTTACACCCATTATAGATACACCATTGTCTGTACAGTATTCTTCTCCTCATATGCTCTAATATACATTGTAGCACTGAGTATACAGATTCAGAGACTCCGTCACACACAGATATACAAGTGTGCACTGCACATCTTACACCCATTATAGATACACCATTGTCTGTACAGTATTCTTCTCCTCATATACTCTAATATACATTGTAGCACTGCGTATACAGATTCAGGGACTCCGTCACACACAGATATACAAGTGTGCACTGCACATCTTACACCCATTATAGATACACCATTGTCTGTACAGTATTCTTCTCCTCATATACTCTAATATACATTGTAGCACTGCGTATACAGATTCAGAGACTCAGTCACACACAGATATACAAGTGTGCACTGCATATCTTACACCCATTATAGATACACCATTGTCTGTACAGTATTCTTCTCCTCATATACTCTAATATACATTGTAGCACTGCGTATACAGATTCAGGGACTCCGTCACACACAGATATACAAGTGTGCACTACACATCTTACACCCATTATAGATACACCATTGTCTGTACAGTATTCTTCTCCTCATATACTCTAATATACATTGTAGCACTGCGTATACAGATTCAGAGACTCAGTCACACACAGATATACAAGTGTGCACTGCACATCTTACACCCATTATAGATACACCATTGTCTGTACAGTATTCTTCTCCTCATATGCTCTAATATACATTGTAGCACTGCGTATACAGATTCAGGGACTCCGTCACACACAGATATACAAATGTGCACTACACATCTTACACCCATTATAGATACACCATTCTCTGTACAGTATTCTTCTCCTCATATACTCTAATATACATTGTAGCACTGCGTATACAGATTCAGGGACTCAGTCACACACAGATATACAAGTGTGCACTGCACATCTTACACCCATTATAGATACGCCATTGTCTGTACAGTATTCTTCTCCTCATATGCTCTAATATACATTGTAGCACTGCGTATACAGATTCAGGGACTCCGTCACACACAGATATACAAGTGTGCACTGCACATCTTACACCCATTATAGATACACCATTGTCTGTACAGTATTCTTCTCCTCATATGCTCTAATATACATTGTAGCACTGAGTATACAGATTCAGAGACTCCGTCACACACAGATATACAAGTGTGCACTGCACATCTTACACCCATTATAGATACACCATTGTCTGTACAGTATTCTCCTCCTTATATACTCTAATATACATTGTAGCACTGCGTATACAGATTCAGGGACTCCGTCACACACAGATATACAAGTGTGCACTGCACATCTTACACCCATTATAGATACACCATTGTCTGTACAGTATTCTTCTCCTCATATACTCTAATATACATTGTAGCACTGCGTATACAGATTCAGAGACTCAGTCACACACAGATATACAAGTGTGCACTGCATATCTTACACCCATTATAGATACACCATTGTCTGTACAGTATTCTTCTCCTCATATACTCTAATATACATTGTAGCACTGCGTATATAGATTCAGGGACTCAGTCACACACAGATATACAAGTGTGCACTACACATCTTACACCCATTATAGATACACCATTGTTTGTACAGTATTCTTCTCCTCATATACTCTAATATACATTGTAGCACTGCGTATACAGATTCAGAGACTCAGTCACACACAGATATACAAGTGTGCACTGCACATCTTACACCCATTATAGATACACCATTGTCTGTACAGTATTCTCCTCATATACTCTAATATACATTGTAGCACTGCGTATACAGATTCAGGGACTCCGTCACACACAGATATACAAGTGTGCACTACACATCTTACACCCATTATAGATACACCATTGTCTGTACAGTATTCTTCTCCTCATATACTCTAATATACATTGTAGCACTGCGTATACAGATTCAGGGACTCCGTCACACACAGATATACAAGTGTGCACTGCACATCTTACACCCATTATAGATACACCATTGTCTGTACAGTATTCTTCTCCTCATATACTCTAATATACATTGTAGCACTGCGTATACAGATTCAGAGACTCAGTCACACACAGATATACAAGTGTGCACTGCATATCTTACACCCATTATAGATACACCATTGTCTGTACAGTATTCTTCTCCTCATATACTCTAATATACATTGTAGCACTGCGTATACAGATTCAGGGACTCCGTCACACACAGATATACAAGTGTGCACTGCACATCTTACACCCATTATAGATACACCATTGTCTGTACAGTATTCTTCTCCTCATATACTCTAATATACATTGTAGCACTGCGTATACAGATTCTGGGACTCCGTCACACACAGTTATACAAGTGTGCACTACACATCTTACACCCATTATAGATACTCCATTGTCTGTACAGTATTCTTCTCCTCATATACTCTAATATACATTGTAGCACTGCGTATACAGATTCTGGGACTCCGTCACACACAGTTATACAAGTGTGCACTACACATCTTACACCCATTATAGATACACCATTGTCTGTACAGTATTCTTCTCCTCATATACTCTAATATACATTGTAGCACTGCGTATACAGATTCAGGGACTCCGTCACACACAGTTATACAAGTGTGCAGTACACATCTTACACCCATTATAGATACTCCATTGTCTGTACAGTATTCTTCTCCTCATATACTCTAATATGCATTGTGGAGTGGCTTCTTCCCACTTATACTTGTATTATCATGGTCCGTTTATTATTTTGCACACCCTTAGCAAATTCTACTATTGTCATTATTTCTTTTCCATAGATGCTATTGTCTAAAAAATGTATAGCTAATGCAGGAAAGGCATAATGGTACAACAAGTCTATCAAGATATGTAATTGAACAAAACACATAACAGCCTTCCTGAAATGTCATATACTGTAATACAAAGTCATTGAGTTAATGAATGAAAAACACCTGTGTTGTGTATAATATTACTGTACTTCCTGGTACTGTCCATGTACAGAGCACTATACACCAATATGTGACCAGAGAAAAGACATTTAGCATTTTCTACATACTGTCAAATACAGGGTTGGGGCTGGGGTCTATGGACTTCTATAATCTACATGGACTTTCTTTTATTACCTCCATCTAGGATGTTTTTTTTAATGATTTTTGATTGACTTGTGACCTAAAGAAAATGTCATTATTTTATCACATTACTCCTTACAACAGATCCTTTAGTACACAGTTTCTAAACTCAGTCCTCAGGACCCCAAACACTGCATGTTTTTCAGGTCTCCTCACAAAATCACAAGTGAAATAATTAGCTCCACCTGTGGATCTTTTAAAAATGTGTCAGTGAGTAATGAATACACCTGTGCACCTGCTGGGTGACCAGGAAAACATGACATGTGTGGGGTCCTGAGGACCAAGTTTGAGAACCATCATTTTAGTACACAGACAATTACCTTTCACTTATTTTCACGGCTGCTTAATGTTCATAAATCTGCTGCTATGGTGAAAATATTATATGTAAACTTTTTAAAATAGCACAAATCCGTTATTATTAAAATGAACTGTTGCTGTTTTCATGACCTGTATTTAGTTTTGGTAAAGTCATATATATGCTAATTTTCCCATTATATTTTCCCATTGGGCTTCCAGGGTTCATATATTATTTGAGGTTCATATAGTTATCTTGTTGGACACGCATTGGTTGTCATTTAGAGGCGGACGCATCTGCGCTCCGATCATACACAGCAAAATATGTAATGTACGCATATAAAGCGTGCTTCCATGTTTATGTTGAGGCAGTGTATCTGAGAATCCATCCAACTCCAACACAGGCATGACATTGGGCTGTTCCTATGGTATGGCATTGGGCTGTTCCTATGGTATGACATTGGGCTGTTCCTATGGTATGGCATTGGGCTGTTCCTATGGTATGACATTGGGCTGTTCCTATGGTATGGCATTGGGCTGTTCCTATGGTATCGCATTGGGCTGTTCCTATGGTATGGCAGTGGGCTGTTCCTATGGTATGGCATTGGGCTGTTCCTATGGTATGACATTGGGCTGTTCCTATGGTATGGCATTGGGCTGTTCCTGTGGTATGGCATTGAGCTGTTCCTACGGTATGGCATTGGGCTGTTCCTATAGTATGGCATTGGACTGTTCCTATGGTATGGCATTGGGCTGTTTCTATAGTATGGCATTGGACTGTTCCTATGGTATGGTATTGGGCTGTTCCTATAGTATAGCATTGGGCAGTTCCTATGTTATGGCATTGGGCTGTTCCTATGGTATGGCATTGGGCTGTTCCTATAGTATGGCATCGGGCTGTTCCTATGGTATGGCATTGGGCAGTTCCTATGTTATGGCATTGGGCTGTTCCTATGGTATGGCATTGGGATGTTCCTATGGTATGGCATTGGGCTGTTCCTATAGTATGGCATTGGACTGTTCCTATGGTATGGCATTGAGCTGTTCCTATAGTATGGCATTGGGCTGTTCCTATAGTATGGAATTGGGCTGTTCCTATGGTATGGCATTATGCTGTTCCTGTGGTATGGCATTGAGCTGTTCCTACGGTATGGCATTGGGCTGTTCTTATAGTATGGCATTGGACTGTTCCTATAGTATGGCATTGGGCTGTTCCTATAGTATGGAATTGGGCTGTTCCTATGGTATGGCATTGGGTTGTTCCTATAGTATGGCATTGGGCTGTTCCTACGGTATGGCATTGGGCTGTTACTATGGTATAGCATTGGACTGCTCTTATGGCATGGCACTGTAATTTTCTATATGTATGGAATGGCACTGTTATATTCTATTCTTATGGCACTGTTATAGTCTATTCTTATGGAATGGCACTGTTATATTCTATTATTATGGCATGGCACTGTTCTATTCTTACTGCATGTCATGATAGTGACATCAGATGTTTGTTTGCAAAATTACATTTATCTATATATAACCTATAGAGCGATCTGGCATCAAACCCTTCTCAAGTTGACAGGTGGTGTTTGGATAGATATCATTATGAATAGTATATGGGGAATAGCTAATGTGGAATAAAATAAGTAGATTGTTCCATAGCTCTTATTAATTTAGCTGTCCTTCAAGCCCAGAACATTTTTGGGGGGTGAATTTGGGGCCTATTTATGATGGCCAGCCATCTCTGCATGGCAAATTATCTTTTTGTATGGTCACTTTTTGCAGCTATACAGAATTTTATATTCCAGAGCTGCTCAGGTAGCGCCAATGATAATCCCTTCCTCCCGCGATGACTAAAGTCCACGCCTGCGCACAGTTATTTCACATGCTGGGGATTCAGTGAAGCTGCTTTGGCTTCATTAATCCTCATTGCTAAGTAAAGTTATCCTGAGATGATTTTAGCTTCTGATGACAATCCGTATTTTTCGTTGCTTGGTAATTTGACAAAGGGCGCCATCTCAATAGAGGTCTATGGGAGCAAGTGGTGGGAAATGAGTACCCGCCTCTTATCCCCTTATTAAATTGTGTGATGTGGAGACAGAGCCTTTCTCCGGCTTTATTTATGGAGTTTTAGCTTATGCCTGCTTCATAACAGATCCATTAGTGTCTAAAATGTAACTGCATATTCAAGGTGAGGGCACACTAGTGCTTTGCAAAGGGGCAAAATCATATGTTTCTCTCTCAAGTCTGCAGCCCTCTAATGTATAACTATAGAATAATATCATGCTGTATATATACAGTAATATCATATGCTAAATAAGTGTTATTTCTACTATTATAGCTGGATACTGCTCCATCATTGGAGGCTGGATGTGTCAAGCATTGCATTTTGAATGCGATACATTCCGTCACTTACAGTATGCATAGCGACATTTATTAACGCCGTATACATGTAGTATTGCGATTAAAACTGCAAAGGACAGCTCATCCAATAAGAGCTGGCCTTTGCGATATAAGGAACTTCCAGGCTTATGACCCGGGAGTCCTTCTGCGTTGTCGTTGGCCAGCGTATAGCACGAGCCGCGGTGGACCCTGGGAGGGATCCTATTGGAACCCTATCCGGGAATTATCTGTAGATAGCGTTGCCTAATGGATGCACGCTCCGGAATGTTCCGCTCTCCGGTGCCTGATACATATGGGGAATGTGGTCAGATCTCAGAAAACTTCAGTTTTTCGTAGGTTTGACCACATTTTGGTGTTAGTACATCCCACCATCCAGTAGTGTTCTAAGGCCTTGCATATTTGCATATTTTTACCTCCCACATGCATGCATTGAGGTATACATTTGCACTTAGCACAAGCTGCACAGAGCTGAATGCAAGTTGGACATAATTGCTCTCGCATTGCTTGCACAGAAATAAATGCGTATATTCGCAGCCATGCAGAGTTGTACGCATATTATTTACTCACATACTGTCCCTATACGTACTCCTGGTTTGATAGCCATCACCATCACCATCAGTGTACACCTGCAATAGTCCTGTCCTTGGTGCAAATAATCTGTCTGAAAACTGTTGTGTTTTTGCTTTCAGCAAACTCTGTATCGCTCAGATCCACACATTGGGGGAGATGCACCAAACTTTGGAGAGTGATAAAGCAGAGAGTGATAAAGTACCAATCAATTAGCTCATAACTGTAATGTTACAGGCAATGTTTGAAAAATGACAGTTAGGAGCTGATTGGTTGGAACTTTATCACTCTCCACGGTTTAGTGCATCTCCCCCAAATTATGAGAATCTGCTGCCACAAGCCATGCACAGTAGTTCCATTCCATCCCTTATACTGCATGTTGCAGCTGTTGGCTGGGTTGTGGGGAGGGGGGTTTCTGGGAAACTGGAACACCCCCCTGTGTTTCTCTAAGGTATGTTCAACTGTGCTTCGGCCCGTAATTTACAAACAGCAACATAGGTTGTATGCTTCCACATGCCGGTATAACGGGGTTCCTCTAGACAGACTGTGCCAGTAGTGCCTACTCTCCCGAACGGTGCGTGAGGATCATGATTTTTCGAGTAGCCCCCCGCACCCTGGAAGAGTGGCCGGATCTCCTGCATTCCACCCACTTCCTAGTGAAATGGGCAGAATGGGGGAAATAAAAACGGGAATCGATGGTCGGAATGGAGAGGGTGGGGCTAAAATGGTGCGAAAACACATAATTTCGCGCCGTACCCTTCTTCACGCACCCGTGAATCACTGCATTTTGCGGCAACAGGGGAGGGGCCTAATGAAGTCAGAGCCCGCCCCTGAAGTAGCAAGCTGCATCTCATTTCTGGCTTTCCCACGGCGAGGAGATGGAAAAAGAAGGTAAGTATGCAGTAGTGCCTCCATTTATAATCGCTGGCTTGCACTGCTGGCATTTGTCTTCTTACCAGAAGGATACCAGTCTGCCAGTGAGCATGGAACAATGGTGATGCACTTAAGCCTAAAAGTGGGCATACATTTTTGCATTGTTTCGGTTGTTCAGAATAAATCCTGTGATGTATAAAAATAAAAAAAGACAAATCTCTGTTTACTGCTTTAAATGGAGTCAATTTATCACATAGAGCAGTATTCTATAGAAAATGACAGCGTGTTTAGCCACGTGCGGTGTATTGTACGAGTGTGTGTGTACTTTGTGCAGCAATTTGTTTATGTATACAATTGTCAGCTGTATATACTTAAGCTCCATGTATCCTGGAATCAGTGCTACCTGGTGATAAATGTCTGTGTCTCAGTTTTCAGGGAGCCGTACACAGTGCGGGTGGAGGATCAGAGCGCCATGCGTGGCAGCGCGGCTGTATTCAAGTGCCTCACTCAACCCTCCGTGCAGGAGTACGTCAGTGTCGTGTCCTGGGAGAAAGACACTGTATCCCTCATATCCGGTAGGTCACATCATTCATCATGTGTAACACATATTATTAGACTGTTACTTTATAACACTAGTCAGCTTTTACATCTTCGCCAGGGATGATATCCAAATCACTGGGGGGTTACTGTTCATTTTAAAGATACTTGGATGGAAGATCAACTTATTATCTACTATGAAATGCAAACTGGATCTATTGTCGGTTTTGCATCAAATCAAAGCTAATGCTCGTTGTGTCACCTCATAAGCGCATTGTTGCGGAATGTCTGTTCTTTTGTATTGGAAATAGCTTTCATCCTGTTCCTGCTCATTTCAAATCATTATTTGAATATTTGAATAATGCTGCTTAAGCAAACAGTAGGTGAATTAAGCGGATACCTGGAATATGCAGTTTCCCAGTGATTGTACAAAATGCACTGTGTATTTGCAGATAAATCAGATACAATGTCATAGTATACTGTAAAATGTCTTGCAGTTAGACAGGTATTCCATGCCCTGCAATGGAACAGCCCCTGAAATGGGTGGGACTTGCCAAAAAGTGGGCTGGGCTATTTCACAAAGTGGCCTCTGTTGGTTTGGGTAAATCAAGTATGGTTTATGGGGATTGGGTGAGGAGCTTATTATGTTTATATCTTGCTTGGATTAATGTTGGGAGGTATGTAATTTGGCATTTTGGCACTAGTTTACATATGATTATATTTCTTCGAAAGCAGTTATAACATTAATGTTGTTTTGTGAAAATGCAATTTATCACTTAACACAGAGGTCCCCAAACTTGGTCCTCAAGGCACCCTAACGGCCCAGGTTTTCCGGATAACCATGCTTGGGCACAGGTGACTTAATTAGTACATCCGTCAGTTTGTTTTAACCATCTGTGCCCAGCCATGGATAGACTTAAAACCTGGACTGTTAGGGTGCCTTGAGGACCGAGTTTAGGAACCACTGACTTAACACATTAACATGGGTCATAGATAAGCAATTGAAATCATTGGTTGAATTGTCTTCCGTCGTTAGTGTTTGCCAAATGGAAGACACATTGGGAGTCTATGCAGAGTTGAATTCAACTTTGTCTGTAATTGCTACCACATTGCGGGCATGGAACTGAAAGCATGTGTTAGCAGAGAAGAACGCATCTATGTGGCCAGAACACCCGTATCCATGCGCTAGTTTTGATACACGTTATCATTATCAGTGGGCACCTGCCCAGTGCTATCCTTAGTGTAAAAGATACATAGGGAAACGGCTTATTTAGTTTGCCCACTGCTATCCTTAGTGCAAAAGATACATAGAGAAACAGGCTTATTTAGTTTGCCCACTGCTATCCTTAGTGCAAAAGATACATAGGGAAACGACTTAGTTTGCCCAGTGCTATCCTTAGTGCAAAAGATACATAGGGAAACAGGCTTATTTAGTTTGCCCAGTGCTATCCTTAGTGCAAAAGATACATAGGGAAACAGGCTTATTTAGTCTGCCCAGTGCTATCCTTAGTGCAAAAGATACATAGGGAAACGGCTTATTTAGTCTGCCCAGTGCTATCCTTAGTGCAAAAGATACATAGGGAAACGGCTTATTTAGTCTGCCCAGTGCTATCCTTAGTGCAAAAGATACATAGGGAAACAGGCTTATTTAGTCTGCCCAGTGCTATCCTTAGTGCAAAAGATACATAGGGAAACGGCTTATTTAGTCTGCCCAGTGCTATCCTTAGTGCAAAAGATACATAGGGAAACGGCTTATTTAGTCTGCCCAGTGCTATCCTTAGTGCAAAAGATACATAGGGAAACGGCTTATTTAGTCTGCCAAGTGCTATACTTAGTGCAAAAGATACATAGGGAAACGGCTTATTTAGTCTGCCCAGTGCTATCCTTAGTGCAAAAGATACATAGGGAAACGGCTTATTTAGTCTGCCCAGTGCTATCCTTAGTGCAAAAGATGCATAGGGAAACGGCTTATTTAGTCTGCCCAGTGCTATCCTTAGTGCAAAAGATGCATAGGGAAACGGCTTATTTAGTTTGCCCAGTGCTATCCTTAGTGCAAAAGATACATAGTGAAACGGCTTATTTAGTCTGCCCAGTGCTATCCTTAGTGCAAAAGATACATAGGGAAACGGCTTATTTAGTCTGCCCAGTGCTATCCTTAGTGCAAAAGATACATAGAGAAACGGCTTATTTAGTCTGCCCAGTGCTATCCTTAGTGCAAAAGATACATAGGGAAACGGCTTATTTAGTCTGCCCAGTGCTATCCTTAGTGCAAAAGATACATAGGGAAACAGGCTTATTTAGTCTGCCCAGTGCTATCCTTAGTGCAAAAGATACATAGGGAAACAGGCTTATTTAGTCTGCCCAGTGCTATCCTTAGTGCAAAAGATACATAGGGAAACGGCTTATTTAGTCTGCCCAGTGCTATCCTTAGTGCAAAAGATGCATAGGGAAACGGCTTATTTAGTCTGCCCAGTGCTATCCTTAGTGCAAAAGATACATAGGGAAACAGGCTTATTTAGTCTGCCCAGTGCTATCCTTAGTGCAAAAGATACATAGGGAAACGGCTTATTTAGTCTGCCCAGTGCTATCCTTAGTGCAAAAGATACATAGGGAAACGGCTTATTTAGTCTGCCCAGTGCTATCCTTAGTGCAAAAGATACATAGGGAAACAGGCTTATTTAGTCTGCCCAGTGCTATCCTTAGTGCAAAAGATACATAGGGAAACGGCTTATTTAGTCTGCCCAGTGCTATCCTTAGTGCAAAAGATACATAGGGAAACAGGCTTATTTAGTCTGCCCAGTGCTATCCTTAGTGCAAAAGATACATAGGGAAACGGCTTATTTAGTCTGCCCAGTGCTATCCTTAGTGCAAAAGATACATAGGGAAACGGCTTATTTAGTCTGCCCAGTGCTATCCTTAGTGCAAAAGATACATAGGGAAACGGCTTATTTAGTCTGCCCAGTGCTATCCTTAGTGCAAAAGATACATAGGGAAACAGGCTTATTTAGTCTGCCCAGTGCTATCCTTAGTGCAAAAGATACATAGGGAAACGGCTTATTTAGTCTGCCCAGTGCTATCCTTAGTGCAAAAGATACATAGGGAAACAGGCTTATTTAGTCTGCCCAGTGCTATCCTTAGTGCAAAAGATACATAGGGAAACGGCTTATTTAGTCTGCCCAGTGCTATCCTTAGTGCAAAAGATACATAGGGAAACGGCTTATTTAGTCTGCCCAGTGCTATCCTTAGTGCAAAAGATACATAGGGAAATGGCTTATTTCGTCTGCCCAGTGCTATCCTTAGTGCAAAAGATACATAGGGAAACGGCTTATTTAGTCTGCCCAGTGCTATCCTTAGTGCAAAAGATGCATAGGGAAACGGCTTATTTAGTTTGCCCAGTGCTATTCTTAGTGCAAAAGATGCATAGGGAAACGGCTTATTTAGTCTGCCCAGTGCTATCCTTAGTGCAAAAGATGCATAGGGAAACAGGCTTATTTACATTTCCAGCCAACACAGTGTAGCCCGGAATTCCATTGATATGCTCTCACTGAAAGGTGTATGCATGAGATTGCCCAGATATAGGACAGTTACACCCCTGTACTTGCAAGTGGAGATGTGACGGAATTGCATACGACTCAGTATCGCCCGTAACTGGTTACTCCTGCTCCAGAGCCTGCGCAGAACGAAAAGACGCAAAATCCACCTATCTTACCGTACATTCAGCTCTGCATAGGCCCCACTACGAGAGAAATTAAATTTAATTCAATTTATCTCCTTAAGGGTTTTATATATATATATATATATATATATATATATATATATACACACATGATTACTTTGCTCTTGTTGGTCCCAGGCAACACCCTATTCGTTAAATGAGGACCGAGCTTACATTACATCTTATAAGTTATAACTAACCTTTTTGGTTCATGTTTCTTGTTTCCCATGATAAGCGACTCGTCAGAACAATCCTGTCTCATTTTATTTCATTAATATAGCCAGGGATGAAATAAAGCAAATCGACTTTGTCGGATTGTGATGAAGCAACGCCAACCTTGGTTTCAGCATTACTAAGACCTTTATTGTGTTATTTATAGCAGGGCTGTCCAGTTGACATCCTGTATGCAAGATGCTGCCCTTTATGGCTTTTTGTGATCTTACCTTCCAGACAGCCTCCGAAAAATCATTTATTTTTTTAACTATAATTCAGCTGAGGCCAATTAGTTATTAGACATATGCTTCCTTCTACATGTATAATATTGGACAGCATAATGCATAGGCTTGAAAGCTGGCAAATAAAACATTCTTTTTTATTATAGTTGATAGGTAAAGATACAAAGCCAAATGTTATTATTTGTACCTACACCTACTACATCAGGGTAGGTGTAAATAACCAGCATCTATTCATGTGTTACAAAACAGGTTCTTTAAATGTACCTAATACCGAGTAACAATAGAGGCAGCCATTCCGTGGGAGGAACCAATACTCATGAGAGTATATCCTATCAGATTAGCCTATTTGTGACATCTGTGATGTCACTAGCTGCAAGATACGTGATTGGTTATTATTAGTATTATCCTTTATTTATATGACGCCACAAGGGGTCTGCAGCGCCTTACACAGTACATAGACAGAAACAGAATGAACGGTAGGCTGGAGGGAGTAGATGATGGTATAAGTAGGGGAAGGAAAAGCACATGAGGGAAGAGGGCCCTGCTTGCAAGAGCTTACATTTCAAAGGGGAGGGGCAGACAGACAAAGGTGACACAGATGGGGGAGACAGTGAGCATGGAGCAGTGGGTTAGGGAGAGGTTGTATATTAATGCAGTTCAAGCCACCAGTACAATGTGAATATTGCTATCCTGTACAGTGGCATAAGGGGATACGTTCAGAATCCTGACAGCGGGGATTCCGGCGTTCAGAATGCCAGGGCCGGAATCCCTACACTTTATCAGAATACCGGCGCTGGTATCCCGAGGTAAGTAGTGGGATTAGGGGGAATGTTAGGGGTTCGGGCATGCTTGCCGATATATTGGCTGCCAGGTCGGCATAGCGGGAGGGCGTGGCACAGCATAGGGGGGATATTACCCAGCATTAGGGGCAGAGAAGGGGGCCTGGCCATGCGATTGCATAATTTTGGCCCCGCCCCCGCTACACAATGCCGGGATTACCAGCATTGTGAAGCAAGGGGCGGGGTCATGATGACGCTATTCGGTGAAAATCACGTCATTGGTGGCCTGTCCTTTTCCGGGAGCGCCACCCGATTTTTTGGGAGCTCCTGTCCGAATCAGGAGGGTAGGCAAGTGTGGGTTAGGGTTAGGCACTAGGAAGGGATAGGGTTAAGCATTAAGGGGGGAGGGTTAGGTTTAGGCAACGGGGAGGTAGGGTTAGGGGTTAGGTTAGGGTTACTTAGAGCCGTCGGGATTGTAAACTGGTCGGGATGCCGGGGTCAGGATTTTGACCACCTAGATCCCAAATGCCGGCATCCTGTACCCATCCGTGGCATAAGCCGGGATAAAATGTATTATCTCCTAGATTTGCATGATAGATACTGATAACACTATTCAGAAATGAAAAGTCATTCAAAACCCTAGGTCACTTCATCCATTTTACAAGCCACTTTTACTTTAATCCTAAGGCCCAGAGACCAGCATGCTTAGACATGTAAGGAAAACAGCTCAGAAATTAGACATTCATTTTCTTGCTTCTGGGATTTTAACAGATATTCTGTACACTAGGTTTATCTTAATTTCTTACAGTACATCCTAAACAATTGTGTTACTTGAATTAATGTAAACGTTATTCTTATTCAAATCCATTTGATGTAATTCATGTACCAGCCCATATATTCCATGCACGTACCAGGGATTCATTTCTGTGTTATCTGCTACTACTAAAAGTAGCTCAATAGGGTATACCCAATCTTTTATTCTTTCTATATATCCTACCTTAGCCTATTTCAAGGTTTAATGCATGATTGCCTATTCTCTGGAAATGTCCTGGAGACTCCAGACTCCCAGCACAGTAGGCCAGTCTCCTGGACCCCATGGGGGCTTTGATGATGCGCTTTGCGTTGAATTGTGAGCTAGCAGCCTTCACATTGAGCATATTAGCTATTACAGGTATTGCTCAAAGCTAAAAGCGGCCATACACTGTGCAATTATCAACCCAATCAGCCGATTATCATTTGATCAGGACGATAGTTGCACAGTATATGGCCGCGGCCGAGCAGCAATTATCACTATGTCGGGCATGAGAAATCTTTCAGCATGCCAGACAAATGCGATAATTGCTGCTTGGATCCGAAAGCAGATATACTCACCGTCGGACGGATACACCAATTATATGACCGTGGTTTTATCTCACAGAGTATATGGCCAGCATAAGCTACACTGCCATCTACCACGTAGATTTTATGGAGGCTTATGCTGGGTGGCGTGGTATAAAAGTTCAAAACTAGAATGTTGACTGGTTCTGAATGTCGACAGTAAAAAGGTCGACCTTGTCATTAGGTCGACCATCATTCTGTAGGCAAGTATATAGGTCATCAGGGTTAAATGGTCGACACAGTAAAAAAGGATGTCATCTGAAATGTCGACACGTGCTATTTGAACCTTGGGCAGTCGGCTGTGGCAGAGCAAACACTGCAAGATGTTGCCGACCAATGACCGGGTCAGTTGGGCACGTCGGTAGATTTATCATGCCCAGGCCATTTGATCATCACTGATCGGTCGCGGCCATACTCTATGCAACTATCGATAATTACATAATGTATGCCAAGATTTACACTTTCCTTTCCAGGGGTAGCGCCATGCATCTGTTCTTCCAAGGACTCCTGCGGTTCTTCCCACACTCCCTGTAGAAAACCGCCATGGCAGCGTGTGAGTATGATGTCCAGTCATAAGCTGCCATCTACAAATGGCATCCTGTGATTGGACCTCCTCCACATACCCCTATGACTACTGTATTTAGCTGCTATGGTAGCCAGATGGCCAAGACAATAGATTGAGCATTTGGAAGTGCAGCTTTAAATGTATATATTCTAAAATAAATAATTGTCGGCATGTTTTATATGGATCTGTATCCTACTTTACACCAATGGTCAGCAGAAAGCTTATGTTCTACCCAAAGGTGTTGTACAACTGCTAATTCTGCTGAGGTTACACATTGGGATATGGCTGTAAACACACTCCAGGCACCCAGATGGGATTTTTCCCTATTACAATATACAGGTGCGCAGCTAATTATAAGGCTATTACAGACTAATACTATTACTGGTAATGCTAACAATGAGGCTATAATTAGTGCAGCACCTGCGCAGGTGCAAACTCATCCCATGAGCCTGTGCCAGAGAGGAAGGGAGGGTGGGCAGACTTCTAAGTATAGCAGTGTATGTACTGTGACCCTAGCTAGCCAGACAGCATGAGGACAGAAATATCACCTGCAGGTCTGGATAGACATACAGAATAACACATTACTGGGAACAATAGAGATATTGTACTGTATATAATATGTAACATAACCATAAAATATTCTGTTGAGTTATCTTAGGTGTTTCTGTTAATCTCTCTTTTCTATGATGTTTTGCATAAATTAGATTATATTCTCTACTGGTGTTGTAGTTTGTATCTTGTTATGAAATGTGTCTGCTTGTGTTTATCTAAGGGACAGGAGTTGTGTAGTAATGGTTTTTGATATCGAGCAGGAAAAAGTGCTTATTAAGGGCCTGATTCTGAGTCGGAAGCAGAAGGGCTCATAGCAGCGTCTATTGGCTGCCACCCATCTGCAACCCGTACTTGCAGTATTACCGATTGGTGTATCCTTAGACGCCACCATCAGCTGCACCATGGATATTTCCAACAGCCCTATGGCAGGTGCAATATCTCCGTCTGACTATAGCCGCCAACGCCTGCGGGTGTGCACCTATGTACGCGAACACTTTTGTTGACGTGCCTGTTGGCAGGCCCTACTAGCCGCCTCCCAGTCACCGCCCAGGAACGCCCATCACTTTTCCACAACATTCTGATACCATGCGTCTCAATCGCAACAGGGCCTTTGTGCGCAGGCACAAAGTTCATATCATGCGCCCAGTGTCTCCCCAGCCAGCACCCTTCTGTGTCTCCAGCCAGCCCGCTTCTGTCTCCAACCAGCCTCCTTCTGTCTCTCCAATCAGCCCCCTTCTGTCTTTCCAATCAGCCCCCTTCTGTCTCTCCAGCCAGCCCACTTCTGTCTCTCCAGCCAGCACCTTTTTGTTTCTCTGGCCAGCCCCCTTCTGTCTCTCCAGCCAGCCCCCTTCTGTCTCTCCAGCCAGCCCACTTCTGTCTCTCCAGCCAGCACCTTTTTGTTTCTCTGGCCAGCCCCCTTCTGTCTCTCCAGCCAGCCCCCTTCTGTCTCTCCAGCCAGCCCACTTCTGTCTCTCCAGCCAGCACCTTTTTGTTTCTCTGGCCAGCACAAGTCTGTCTCTCCGGCCAGCACCCTTCTGACTATTAATATAGCCAGAACAGTTTCCTAGATGCTCAAATCACTCTGTTTGGCACTAACAATCATTCCATGGTCAAAGTCACTTAGATCACATTTCTTCCCCATTCTGATATTTGGTCTGAGCAACAACTGAACCTTTTGACCATGCCTGCATGCTTTTATGCATTAGCTGATTACATATTGCTGATTAGATATTGTATTTGTATCAGTGAGCAGGTGTACATGTATGCCTGACTACTAAGTGTATGTAGCTATGTTTTGTACAGCATATATAAGCCAATGTACTATTAATCTGTGAATTAGTGACATCTTTGAAAATGAATAACACAGGTGGCTAATATTGTGGTGTAGTTTATGCTTATTCCCTAATATTATTAAAAAGAGAGTAAAAGAAAAATATGTATATATATATATATATATATATATATATATATATTTGAACCCTGTTGACCATTAGGTCTTCATATTTGTAGGATTTTGGGGTAGTGGTATATTGGGGCTTGGGGGCTGCGGGGAGGAATATATAATGCTCAGCGTTCTTCCCCATGAGGCCCGGAGTGATTCTTATCTCATCACCATGGAAACGGGAAGAGAAGGTGCGAGATGTTTTCATTTTCTGTGTTAATTCAGATATTCAGATGAAGTTGTGAGCTTTGCATAGAGAGGGGGGAGAGAGATAGAGAGGGTAGAAAAGGAGATAGAACAGGAGAGTTGAAAAGATGGGCGCTGAGATGGAGCGTTGTAATTGATGAGAGAGATTTCAGTGAATTGGGGAAAAATAAACTGGTAGGAAATAATTCAGGAAGATTAAAAGTGGACTAGTGTACAAGGCAGAAACTGGAGAAGGAATGTGTATGTAGCTATTTTGGCCATTATACTCTCTATATTGCATTATTCACCTCGTGTTATTTTTGAAACATTGTAGCCTAAGTTGAAATGGCATTGCCCATTATTCTGTTCTGCAGTGATCTGTATATATTTCAATCCAAATCTAGATTGTAAACTGTGCAGAAATGGCAAAGGCTGCTGTTTAACGGGTCTATTTATGACCCGTCTCCATATATAGCCCTGAAAAATGTCTTATCACAGCATATTGCGGAGTTCTATCTTTCAGAGCTATTTATTAACTCCTTCACTGCTGAACCTATTCTGGGCTATTTGTTTGGGCTGGTCACATTCCAACACCAGTATCAGTAACTAGTTTTTGCAGTACCCATACACGGACTGCACATGTTACAAGTATAGGCTGCCGGGGAGTGACCCGAAAAGCCCTCTCCGGCAAAACCGCAGCCTCTGAGTTACAATAGTTCTCACCACCTCCCAATAGCTCCAGAAAAGTAGGCCGTGTATGCAATCGAAAATAGAGGAACCGTCGCAGATACCTCTGATCTCTGTGGCTGTACCTTTGTGTTAAATGGCCCCAACAGTGAAAAATTAAACAATGGTCCGAAAAATGGACATCTTACCAGTAAATTGTATTTGAATAAATAGGGCTCCCAAAATCTTGTTGTTTTATTCATCTTTATGTAGTACAGAATGATCATTATCAATATACTTTGTAAATACAGGACTGAATGGTCGAATCTTGGAGCTTGTTGGAAATTTAAGGTACACCTGCCGGTATACAATCGGGAAACCGGCTGCCTTAATAACGGCAGCCGGCTTCCCGACTGTCATATCTCGGCGAGGGTGAAATGCCGGGCGTCTAGATGTAGACGCCTGACATTTCCCCGACGCCGGGAGACCGGCACCCAGCATCCCAATCGAAGGGATGCCGGGCGCCGCGGGGGGGGAGGGTTAGGTTTAGGGCCCCCAGGGGGGGACTTAGGGTTAGGCACCCCACGGGAGGGTTAGGGTTAGGCTAGGGGGAGGGAGGGTTAGGCACCCCTGGGGGGGGACTTAGGGTTAGTCACCCCCCCGTGAGACTTAGGTTTAGGCGGCGGGGAAGGGGGGGATTAGGGTTAGGCACTTGGGGGGGAGGTTAGGGTTAGGCACCCCTAAGGAGGGTTAGGGTGTTAGGTTAGGTTAGTTTATACTTACCTTAGGGACGATTGGGATTTCCAGCGCTGTTGGGCTTCCGCTGCCGGGCTCTGCTCATCTGTCGGCCAGGCGCTGCCAGGAATCGAGGCCGGCGGTATTTCCTGCCGATTCCCGCCTGACACCTCCACAGATTGTGGTAAACCATTTATAGGCTGATCTTACAAACTAGTGACTAGTGCCTGGCTAATGTTCCTGAGGCCTGATTCCTAGGGGTATATTTACTAAAGTGTGGGTTTGTAGAAATAGAGATGATGCCCATAGCAACCAGTCAGATTCTAGCTATTATCTTCTAGAAGGTGCTAGATAAATGTTAAGTAGAATCTGATTGGTTGCTATGGACAACATCTCCACTTCTGAAAACCCGCACTTTACACCCTAGTAAAGTGACAGATTATGCGCCTGTGAATATTCATTTTATCTACACAATGGCTGGTTCCACTGACTGTGTATAGGTGACGAGTTCACTGACCATGGAGAGCTATATAATTCCCCTCCAGAAATTATGAAAAGTACACAAATACCACAGCAGTTACTTTGGGTGTTTACCTTGTTCCTACTTGTCGTATGTGGCATAAGTATAGTGATATTGTCCAGATAACTGTAATTGCTGCCGAAAGACCACAAAGACACCATGCTTATAAATGAGAGATTATAGATCTCTTACAATGAATTTCAGAAAACGCCTTCACCTCTTGTAATGTCTTTGAAGTGTTTTGTGGCATCAGCAAACAGACCATGTGGACATTCTGTGTACTGAACCAAGGGCCACATTTACTAACGAGTTTTATCACCAAAACGAGTGGTAAAGTTCACTGTGTATGATAATGGTGCTCCAGCCAATCCGCTCCCAACTGTCAACTGTTAGAAAAATGACAGTTGGGAGCTGATTGGCTGGAGCACTATTATCATACACAGTGAACTTTATCACTCGTTTTGGTGATAAAACTTGTTAGTAAATGGGGGCCCAATATTGCAGAGAATGCAGTCCTAAAGTGCCTCGTACCTCAGTGATGTCACTCATTCCTAGTGTATTGCTAGGCTGAATATGGCTCTGCCACGACAAATGTCTGCCACCGTTATGTGCTAAGTGGTGGGTTGCATATTATGCCATATGAGTTACATTTTCATGCTGCTATACGCCTCTAACTATATTTCTATCAGTATACATGGCATTTTACAGCAGAGCGTTCTTATAGTATACAATGCATTGCTACTCAATACTATTATACAGTGCAGTGTGTTCATTACCAGTGCATCAATAATCTTCATTATTATACAGCGCAAGATTAATTCACTCAATAAGATGTATAGGTACTTAATCATTGTGAAGTAGAGGCCGCTGTTTATTATTATAGAGACAGAGACACCACATCAGCATTTCAGTCTCAGATTTACATACATTCCAAATATAGAAAAAGTCCGTAAAGATACTCTGAGATCATCTTTGTACATACCCTGTATGGCATCACTTAAACTTTGTATAATGAATAATAATACTATTTCCCCTAACGACGGGTGTCTTTGCAGCACCCCACCCTCCCCCCCACACACACACACTGCTCAGTGCCGCTGCCACAATGGCACAACTCACTGCGAATCACGTGGTGAAGCCCCCAGACCGCCCACTTCAGTGTGGATCCGGATGGCTGGCCTACGCTCCATGAAATTTGGGAGTCTCCCAGACATTCCAGGAGAAGAGGTAAATATAATATACATAGACTGCTTATTACGCAATATCACACTGGCTAAATATTATTAGTTTGAATATATGAACCAGCAAAGAATTATTTCTGCAAATAAGTATACAGAGTGACAGATATAGGCCCTCATTCAGAGCCACTCGCTAGCAGCAGTACGCTCGTTCCGAGCGATGTTCGCACATCTGCGCATGCGTACGGATCGTTATACGCATGCGCGAACCAGTCAGTGCGGCCGAAATTCATGTGCTCGCAAAATAGCGAATGCCTGATAATTTGAGTGACAGGATGAGGCGTATGTGGGTGGTAACAGGGGAAGGTGCTTGAAAACGGGGAGTGGAAATCAGAACGCAGGCGTGCTTAAAGGTCAAAACGGGCGTTTTATGGGTGTGCATATTTAAAACAGCAGCGTCATTGACCACGTCACTGGGTTTTTTTTAAGCCAGAACTGTTCGCAAAATTGTGGTAGCAAAAACCAACCACAAGAATAGCGAGCAGTTCATACGCTGGTCGATGTACTCGATTAATCTAATAAATAGCGGACATGACGTATGGTGCGAGCGGCCAGGGGGCGTTTTTAACAAATAAACGAGCGTATGTTTTGCTCGCTCGTTCAGACTTAGAGGTGTGAACAGACTGCAATTTGCGAACGGATCATTTGAATAGCCACCCCTTGTTTTTGAACGAACGACCGCAAATAGCGAACGGCTCTGAATCAGGCCCATAGTGCTTATTGTCTTTTATTATTGCACACTATGGGGCGCATTGTGCACAGAAAGAAAGGTTAGTGGATTTGGGCCCAAGAAGAGGAGAGATGAGGTCAGTGATGTGCGGTCAGGTGAGGCAGGTTAGAAGAGCCTGTCCTGTCATACTCAGGTATACTCTAAAGTTTTTATTATAAAAATTCTAAGAAAAAAATATAAATATCTTCTTTGTATTATTCTAATAATTTTATAGTCAAAACTGTGGAGTAAAAAGTGCATGGTAGGTGAGGCACTGCCTCCCCTGTCTACCTTTTCCGCACATCCCTGATCAAAACTCACCAAATCTCCAGCACTATATACTGCTGCACCTTTGTACAATGCCCACATGAACCCTCGGGTTCATATATGTAGGTGTAAATCTGTCTCTGATACTAGCCAGATGCCGCCCCAGCCATTTACCTGGCATGTAGTTATGTTACCAGCGTCCGAATGCCAGCCGCCAGAATCCCGACGCGGGAAGCCCGACTTGGGAGTAGAGATAGGCGCTGAAATAAAAATGCTTATCTTTAGCCCGACACCGAACGAAGGTAAGCGGGGACAGGTTAGCATTAGCCGCGGAGGGGAGGGTTAGGTTTCAGGAGCCCTGGGGGAGATTAGGGTTAAGCAACCCTCGGGGCGGGTTAGGGTTAGGCTTGGGGAAGGGGGGGGTTAGGGTTAGACACCACCGGGGGGAGGTTCTGGTTAGGCACCAGGGGCGTATCTATAATGGGTGCAGTGTGTGCAGGGCACACGGGCCCCCGGGTCCAGGGGGGCCTTGCACTGCACACCCTGCACCTATATTATTTTAAACTTACCTGCCCGTGGTCCCGCGGTGAGTGTCATCACTGCTAAGAACACCGGAAAATGGCCGCCGTGGCCATTTTTCCGGTGTTCTGCGCATGTGCAGTAGACTCCAAGCACACTCTAGTGCCCGGGGTCTACTAATGCTCTGGTGGCTGGCCAGCTCCGTCAGTCGGCTGCCGGCCACCGGGAGAAGAGGATGGGGCCCCAGAAGGGGGGTGCCCACAGGCCCCCTCCTCTCTTATGACGCCCCTGTTAGGTACCCGTGGGAGGGTTAGGTTTAGGGTGTGGGAAAGGGGGGTTAGGGTTAGGCACCACAAGGGAGAAGTTAGGATTAGGCACCACTAAGGGGGGGGGACAGGGGAGGGTTAGGGTACTTACCAGCCCCAGTCGGGATGTAGAGCCTTCGGTCTTCCGGCGTCAGTATTTCATCCGCCGCTGGCATTACATAACGATTCCCTTTTACCTCACCGCACGTCACTGGATGAGGTGTGTGAGATAATGTGCTTAGCACTGGCACATGTTTTCCCAAATATCACTGAGGTTTTGAAGAAAGCACCAGCAATACTTCATACTTGCCAACTCTACCTAATTGTCAGGGAGACTCTCTGAAATAGTAACAATCTCCCTGTCTCCCTGAGGAGTCTAGCAATCTCCCTGATACTTGTGTGCATGAGTGCCCTATTCTTGTTACTTGTGTGCATGAGTGCCCTGTTCTTGTTACTTGTGTGCATGAGTGCCCTGTTCTTGTTACTTGTGTGCATGAGTGCCCTGTTCTTGTTACTTGTGTGCATGAGTGCCCTATTCTTGTTACTTGTGTGCCCTATTCTTGTTACTTGTGTGCATAAGTGCCTTATTCTTGTTACTTGTGTGCATGAGTGCCCTGTTCTTGTTACTTGTGTGCATGAGTGCCCTATTCTTGTTACCTGTGTGCATGAGTGCCCTATTCTTGTTACTTGTGTGCATGAGTGCCCTGTTCTTGTTACCTGTGTGCATGAGTGCCCTATTCTTGGTACTTGTGTGCATGAGTGCCCTGTTCTTGTTCTTGTGTGCATGAGTGCCCTATTCTTGTTACTTGTGTGCATAAGTGCCTTATTCTTGTTACTTGTGTGCATGAGTGCCCTGTTCTTGTTACTTGTGTGCATGAGTGCCCTATTCTTGTTACCTGTGTGCATGAGTGCCCTATTCTTGTTACCTGTGTGCATGAGTGCCCTGTTCTTGTTACTTGTGTGCACGAGTGCCCTATTCTTGTTACTTGTGTACATGAGTGCCCTATTCTTGTTACCTGTGTGCATGAGTGCCCTGTTCTTGTTACTTGTGTGCATGAGTGCCCTATTCTTGTTACCTGTGTGCATGAGTGCCTTATTCTTGTTACTTGTGTGCATAAGTGCCTTATTCTTGTTACTTGTGTGCATGAGTGCCCTGTTCTTGTTACTTGTGTGCATGAGTGCCCTGTTCTTGTTACTTGTGTGCATGAGTGCCCTGTTCTTGTTACCTGTGTGCATGAGTGCCCTATTCTTGTTACCTGTGTGCATGAGTGCCCTGTTCTTGTTACTTGTGTACATGAGTGCCCTATTCTTGTTACCTGTGTGCATGAGTGCCCTATTCTTGTTACTTGTGTGCATGAGTGCCTTATTCTTGTTACTTGTGTGCATAAGTGCCTTATTCTTGTTACTTGTGTACGTGAGTGCCCTATTCTTGTTACCTGTGTGCATGAGTGCCTTATTCTTGTTACTTGTGTGCATAAGTGCCCTATTCTTGTTACTTGTGTACGTGAGTGCCCTATTCTTGTTACCTGTGTGCATGAGTGCCTTATTCTTGTTACTTGTGTGCATAAGTGCCTTATTCTTGTTACTTGTGTGCATGAGTGCCCTGTTCTTGTTACTTGTGTGCATAAGTGCCCTGTTCTTGTTACTTGTGTACGTGAGTGCCCTATTCTTGTTACTTGTGTGCATGAGTGCCTTAAGCTGGCCACACACTAGACCAACTTACATCCAACCAGCCAATTTGTTGATTGGTTGGAATGAAAATCTGGTAAGGAATGGGAGTAAATGATGATCAGCAATTTGCTCCTAAATGCCAGAAAACAGATGAAAATGGACGTCAGACAAGTTTGTTAAATGTTTGATCTAAACAATTTGTTCAAACAACAGTTTTTGTTCAGTTTCCGGCGTTTGGGAGCAAATTGCTGATTGTCATTTGCTTTCATTCCTTACCAGATTTTCATTCCAACCAATCAACAAGTTGGCTGGTTGGATGTAAGTTGGTCTAGTGTGTGGCCAGCTTTAGTCTTGTTACTTGTGGGCATGAGTGCCTTATTCTTGTTACTTTATTCTTGTTACTTGTGTATGAGTGCCTTAAGGCAGAGGTTCCCATACTCTCCCATAAAAGTGCAGGTTTTTAAGTATATCCATACTTGAGCACAGGTGACTTAATTAGTACCACAGTCAGTTTGATTTTTACAATCAGAACTCAAGCATGAATATCTGTGTTACATGTGTGTATGAGTTCCTTAGTGCAGTGGTTCTCAAACTCGGTCCTCAGGACCCCAAACAGTTCACAGTTTCCAGGTCACCTGAAGGTGCATGCACAGGTGTAGTCATTACTCACTGACACATTTTAAAAGATCCACTGAAGAAGCAAATTATTTCACTAGTGATTCTGTGAGGAGACCTGGAATACATTTAAGTTTTGAACCTATACCTTAGTGCAGAGGTTCCCAAACTCCGTCATTACAGTCCAGGTTTTAAGGATATCCTTTTTTGAGTCCAGATGGTTAAATTTAATTGACTAAGGTACTAATTAGGTCACCTGTGCTCAAGCATGGATATCCCTGTAATGGCGGCGTTTGGGAACATCTGCCTTAGTGTATTGCTGTTATATTTGTGCATGAGTGCCTTAGTGCCATATTTCTCAAACCCAGTCCTCATGGATCCCTAGGGCATATTTTCAAAGTAACCCCTGGAGTAATTAGTACCACCTGTAGATCTATTGTGCTATGGTCCCCATACACCAGCAACGCTTTGCCACATTCCTGTGACCCTACAACCCGGCATCTCTGGGACGGGGAAATCCAACATGTTGGATTTCACTGATTTGCTGATCATGATCAAAATATGATCGTGATTTGTAAATCGGTGAAAGTTAACATGTATAATTTCACCGATCTTCCGACGGATTGCGGAGCATCGATGGCCACCAGCGTGTCAGCGTTTCCTACCCCATCGCAGGATCCGGTAATTCGTCAGATAGTGTATGGGGGCCTTAAGTCAATTAACATACATGTGCCCCAGATAAATGATCTGGAAAACATGAGGACCTGGTTTAAGAAACACTGCATTAGTGTACAGTATTGTTACAGACTGTTACATATTGTGAAAGGGAAGAATATCACCATCCATGCCCAAAAATGTGGTGGTCAATTTATCACAAATTGCAAAGGTTCCTCATTACATTAGTTTTAATATCATTACTTTATGAAAAAATTAATTATTTAAATAAGATTCCTCCGCTACCTCCATGATTCTTAATAAATAAGCTTTGCTGTGCTTTTCATGGGTAAACTGTCATTGGCCAGGGGCTTCTTGAGTAGCTAGACGGCCTATCAGATCTAGGGCTTATTTCCCTATAATAAATAGACCCATTTGTTTGCTGTCTCTGTTTCCTCTCACGCTATGATGCATATTTAAGTTTAAACGCAAGATTATTTTTATTTGTCACCGTTCTCTTTTTATTATGTAAAGGATTTGGCCATGTTATCAGCCGAGAGTCTGTGGTGCGCAGGCTGTGTACATGAGATCAGCAGCAGCTGTCAGCAGTATAAAGTATCTGTGCTCAAATTCTGTCAGTGATACAGGATATCTGTGTACCTTCTGCCACAGATACATAGTATATATATATGTGCACAGAAATATCTCCTTTATGACAAGTATGCACGCTGAATAAATGGGGTTCCTTTGTTGAAATGAGAGAATAGTGCTGCTCAGGTGATAGCTCGGAGCCATAATTGGTCAATAAAAGTAATAGGTTGCAGACCCTCAAAAACAGAAAACATTCATTTGTTTGAATATTCCCCATATCCAGAGAAGATTGTGCCCATATATTACATATGCTACATTTAGGACTGCACAAAAGGGCTGGTGCAGACATGGCCACAAAATGGATGCCAATGACTGTAAAAAGAAATGCATACGAAAATAGCGCATTTCAGTAGCCTAAGCCTCTGATTTACATTACGCCAATTTATTTTATTTGCGGCAAACACGTTTGATAATAGGCAGTTAGCTACAGAAACCTCCCTAACACAGAACAATAAACGACTCCCCGCACATGTAGAAAAAATAAAATAGCTTAAATATGTTCACAAAAGTATAATAAAAGCTCAAGCAATAAAGGAAGCACCAACGTCTTCATTATCCTGTAGTTGCGCCTGCGACCCAACCACCGGCAGATAACGTGATTTTTTTCAGTCAGATTCGTTTTATACATTCACTGTAGCTACAATTCTGTGTGTTATTCCCACTTATTGTAGACTATGTACTGTGATTTACTGAAGTATGGGTTTTTGGAAATGGAGTTGTTGCCCATAGCAACCAATCAGATTCTACTTATCATTTATTTAGCACCTTCTAGAAGACAATAGATAGAATCTGATTGGTTGCTATGGGCAACATCTCCACTGCTATAAACCTGCACTCTTTAGTAAATATACCCCAATAGTGTCAAATCTGTACTTAGCTATGTATGCAGCAAATATAGCGCAATCATCATCATAAACAATGCACCTGCTTTGTGTCTGTGTAGACTTTACGCTGGATACACACTAGACGACTCTGGAATGTGGCCGACAGCACGACCGACAGAACCATATGTCGGTAGGCCGTACATACTAAACGATATATTGTTCAGTGGCCACATCCAGGTGCAGGGCATCGTTCAAGATATCTTCTGATTAGGCCAACCAGAAGATGCAATGAACAATCCGCGGGAGACCGTAATAGTCCCTATACACTAGACGATGTGCCCGATATGTTGGGCCCGATCCGCCATATCGGACGACATATCGTCTAGTGTATACCCAGCTTGGTAAGGAATGATTTAAAAAAGACATGTAACCCAAGCTAAGACATGCTTAACTTATGCCTGAATGGCGATACCAATCTCCAAGGCCAAGCGTCCGCAAGTATCAGATACAGTACATGCAGCTCAGTAGACCAGTGTAAGTTTCTTATATGCGCAGTATGTGAAATGCCAAATTGCACCGTACAGATACACTCACATACAACTGTATAATACACCCTATAAACATCTCCATTATAGCAGTTGTCAACTCTGTAGTTGCCATTTACATGTCTGGCATATGAATATGAAATCATATTATAACTATTGGGTATGGAGCACAGGCAGCTGCTAAGCAAAGCACATGCAAAGTACTAGCCTTGTACACACTGCAGCGATAGGCCGATCCAGCGATGGGTCTATACAATGCATCTATATATCAAATCCGCATACACACTGCACGATACGATGGAGCGATATATCGTTACATGGCTATAGTAACCAAACCACGTGGTGCGCCACCTCGTCCCATCTGATGTACAGCACATCAAATGCGAAGATGCGACCACGCAATTCATCAAACAATGAATCGGGGGCACACACTATATAATGGTCATTGTGACGCATCACGGATCGCAAGTTTGGCCAATACATTGTATAGTGTGTACCCAGCTTTAGCCTACTCTGATTGTCCTCAATCAGGGTGGAACAGTTGTTTTACCTGAATACTTACCTGTGTCATACGCTGAACACTCAGGGCCTGATTTAGAGGTGGGCGCAGTATTGATGTCAGACGCAAGCGGTCAATGCTCTCAATCTGCGCATGCGTCCGAGCCACACTGCACGTGCATCCTGTTGGTTACCGCCGAAAGCATCAGAATGCACTTGGACGCAGAGAAAGGAAATTTCAGTGGGCGTGTCTGGGTGGTAAACCATGGGAGTGGCTACCCAGACGCAGGTGTGCCGTGACCAGTGACTGCGACTTTTGCCGTAGTTACACTGATTTCAGCGGCCACGTTCTGACGGACATTCTGCACCACCATAGAGCTGGTGCAGTGTTCCATGGTGCGACCGATGTGCAGCCCATGGTGCGTCTTAATCTGCAATTGTGGCAGATTAGCGCAGTAGCTGGTGGTAGACTCTGTATGAATCCCGTCACCTGCGCCATTAGCATAAAGTCGCAGTCGTGATGTGGAAAAAGACGCAAAAAAAGTATAAAGTAATTTGTATGTCTAGTAATGTTTGCTACCTGGTATTACCTGATGGAAGTGCATACGCATCCCACAGTCCCTTGTATTATCAGTGTGGTGTACATTTCTCCCGGGCGAGCAACCAAGATTTTTTTTTTTTTACAAGTCTCATGAATTATTATCCTTTATTATATACCCTTTAAAAATTCATCATTAGCCCCCTCAGCCTCCATCAATTGTTATACCCTCATCCTCCATATCATCTTTCCTCAATAATCCCCCACCTTCATAATATCATCACCAGACTGCAATCTGCCCTCATTTACCTGTTCTGCCACTGCTCACTGCATAGGGAAACAGTACTTCCATGCCAAGCCCCACACCAGCTGCCGCTTGAGCAGAGAAGACTGAGCAGGTTAGACATTGGTGTTCCGGAATGGCAAACTGCGTGCCCAGCCTTCTGAGGAGTCAGTTAAGAGCCAATGCCCATGGTCAGAGCTAAGAGCTCTCTGCTCCGCTGCTGATATTAAGGTATTGGTATACCAGGACCCACCTGGAACATACTGGCCGCACACGCATTTTTCTATGGGTCAGTACGCGATCCTTGTGCTGATAATGCCTGCGGTCAGAATCCCGGCAGTGTAAGCCCAACGCAGAAATCCCGACACAGGCAGATAAGTATTCTAACCCTTCCCTCTAACCCTTACGTACCTTTCTTGTAGCCTAACTTTCCCCCACCCACAGCCTTACCCTAACTCCCCCCCTCCCACAGCCTAACACTAATCCTCCCCCTAATGCCTAACCCCTGACCCTAATACTCACCATCGCGAGTATACAGCCCCTGGAATTCTGGCTTCAGTCAGGATTCTGGTGCCGGGATTGTGACCGCTGGCATTGTTGGTGCCGGGATGACGACTACATCCTGTTTCTATCTGTTTCTACCCACTGTGTATTTTGGTTGAGTTATAACAGAGCAGTATTTGGTAATATTTCAAAATCTAACATAGTAAATTACAAAATGAAAGATAAGAAAGCACTTTTACATAGTGATTCATTAATAAAAGGTCAATAAATAGTTCTACTCTAGAAACCAGTCTTCACAGTATATTTAAAGTTGATGTGTATGGGAGCTGCCATATTACTCAATTGTAATTGAATTAAAAATCAACCATAGGCTGCAATTAGTGTCATAGTTATAGGGGTAGCAGTGTTTAGCAACCGCAGTGGAGCACAGGGATTCCAGGAGCCACATTATGACCCTTTTATAGTATCGACTCAATGGAGGGGTGGTCCTTTCACACTCTTTGTGACCACAGGAGCACCTGCATGGCCCATTTAACAGTTATATAGGAGGATTCCTAAACCTGAAGGACTAGATGACATCCCTGCACAGAACTACATAGAGATCAGACCTAAAAAGCCTACAACATCTGGCAGGCTGAGCTGGTCGCTAAGCGTTCTTGGTCCTCTGCCTCAGATTTTGCATTGGGGTTCAGGACCCGGCGTAATCAGGATTTATGACAAGTGAGTGTGTTTTTTATTCCTCATGTGTAGTGAAAAACGTACAATTAAGTCACTTATGACTCTGCCCTTAAGCTTCTAAACAGAGCTTCATAAGTAGATGGCAACCATCTTTCATAAATAATCCCACTCTAGCCTGTACTCGATCATTATTGACAATATATCCACATCCTATCCGTGAAAAGAGAACATCTCTCCGCGCAGTGTAATAAATATCTGACCCACCCAGCTGTAAGGCTGCATAACTTGTGCATTCTGTCTGCAGAACTAAGTACCTTTATGCTCCCTGTCAGATATACTGAATGTTTGTGTATGCATCCTGTCAGCATTACTAAGAATTTGTGTTCAAGTCCTGTCAGAAATATTGAGTATCTGTGTACATATGCAGTCAGTAATAGTAAGATTTTATTCCCTGCTTGTATCTTTGATACTATGGTCTCGAATATACTGAAACTCTTTACCTCACACTATTAACTATTAACCATTCCTCAGTTTTCAGGTTTTTTTTTTAATTATTATTATTATTATTATTATTGTAAATTAAAATACATTAGCACTCTCTCACATTCTATTTTATAACATACTCATATAAATGTTCTGTTCATTCAGGAAATTAGTTGATTTTGAAAACCACCATAAGCAGTGTTAATGAGTATCTGTAATATCCAAGGGTGCTGAGTAGGTTGGGGAGCAGTGACCCGGGCTGTGAGAAGGTGAAGCCACGCCCATGGCATTGTGATCACGGTACCTTCATGTAAATTGGGCCCCAATATTCACAGTAGGAGTAGGCCTTGCCACACTCCCACACCAGCTTAGTGTTCATGATTCTAGCACCCTGAACCTGTCACAACCTGTGCAGTTCCTCTTTCCTGCCTGGGGTGTTGCTCTCTGCTCTGGTGCTTCTAGCACACTCTAGTCTGTATCTCAGCAGTTTGTTGCATAATCTGAGTGTGCTAGAAGCACAGAGCATAGAGTGACACCCCAGGCAGAAAAGAGGAACTGCACGGGTTGTGACAGGTGCAGGGGGTTAGAATGAACACTACTCACTTGTCCACACCTCCTAATACCAGAGCCCGAAAGATCCACTGGTGGCCCTGGTAATGTCCCTGAGTGCACAAGCGCATAGTGTCACCGATGCAGTGTAAAAATACAGCAGTACTATGGATTTAGTTACAGATGTTTTACATCATAGAGTACTCTTACTTTAGTACATATTGGGGCTGTTGCAGAGCTGCATGTAAGTCTGTTTTGTGCATGGACCTTTAGCACTGCACATGCTCTGAAGCTGAGCGCATGCATCTGCAGGAAGCTCCGATTTGCACGCATCTCACTCCTAGTTCCCCATTGTGTATGAATGGGCATAACTGGATGGCATCAGGGCGATCGCATGTAGGCTGAGCTTAGAAAAGAACATTTGAGGGCGTGTAGACGGAACTGGAAGCTATGCAGAAGAATCTCTTGCACCAGGGATAGGGCTGGTGATTGATGCATATGACTCTGCATATGGGCACATAGCCACATTTAGCTCCGTGTATGCAGCGCCAGTGTACTTGCATGCAACTCCGCTATAGCCCCATAGTCTATATACCTATCAATGGTCACCCTTGTATATGAAGCACAAGTGTCAATTTTGATTAGCAAAACACATGGAAAACTTGAAATTTCAAATCACTGTACAGAATATTAACATAATAACCAGCAATTTACTAGCATATCATACCTAACAAATGATTACAATTAGATATGACTCGTATATATACCCAGCAGATGGCCAGCCCATCATGCCCAGCAAATGACCTGCAGAGCATACCCAGCAGATGCCCATCACGTCATGCCCAGCAAATAACCTGCAGAGTATACCCAGCAGATGGTCAGCACACCGTACCCCTAAATGACCTGCAGAGCATACTCAGCAGATGGCCCGCATATTATACTCAGCAAATGACATGCAGAGCATACTCAGCAGATGGTCAGCACATCGTACCCCCAAATGACCAGCAGAGCATACCCAGCAGATAGCCAGCATATTATACCCAGCAAATGACCTGTATAGCATACCCAAATGGCCAGCACATCGTACCCAGCAAATGACCTGCATAGCATACCCAGCAAATGGCCAGCACATTGTACCCAGCAAATGACCTGCATAGCATACCCAGCAGATGGCCAGCACATCATACCCAGCAAATGACCTGCATAGCATACCCAGCAAATGGCCAGCACATCATACCCAGCAAATGACCTGCATAGCATACCCAGCAAATGGCCAGCACATCGTATCCAGCAAATGACCTGCATAGAATACCCAGCAGATGGCCAGCACATCGTACCCAGGAAATAACCTGCATAGCATACCCAGCAAATGACCTGCATAGCATACCCAGCAAATGGCCAGCACATCGTATCCAGCAATGACCTGCATAGCATACCCAGCAGATGGCCAGCACATCGTACCCAGGAAATAACCTGCATAGCATACCCAGCAAATGACCTGCATAGCATACCCAGCAGAAGGCCAGCACATCGTACCCAGCAAATGACCTGCATAGCACACCCAGCAAATGGCCAGCACATCGTATCCATTAATGACCTGCATAGCATACCCAGCAGAAGGCCAGCACATCGTACCCAGCAAATGACCTGCATAGCATACCCAGCAGATGGCTAGCACATCGTATCCAGCAAATGACCTGCATAGCACACCCAGCAAATGGCCAGCATATTGTACCGAGGAAATAACCTGCATAGCATACCCAGCAAATGACCTGCATAGCATACCCAGCAAATGGCCAGCACATCATACCCAGCAAATGACCTGCATAGCATACCCAGCAGAAGGCCAGCACATCGTATCCAGCAAATGACCTGCATAGCATACCCAGCAGATGGCCAGCACATCGTACCCAGGAAATAACCTGCATAGCATACCCAGCAAATGGCCAGCACATCGTATCCAGCAATGACCTGCATAGCATACCCAGCAGAAGGCCAGCACATCGTACCCAGCAAATGACCTGTATAGCATACCCAGCAGATGGCCAGCACATCGTATCCAGCAAATGACCTGCATAGCACACCCAGCAAATGGCCAGCATATCGTACCGAGGAAATAACCTGCATAGCATACCCAGCAAATGGCCAGCACATCGTATCCAGCAATGACCAGCATAGCATACCCAGCAGAAGACCAGCACATCGTACCCAGCAAATGACCTGCATAGCATACCCAGCAGATGGCTAGCACATCGTATCCAGCAAATGACCTGCATAGCATACCCAGCAGATGGCCAGCACATTGTACCCAGCAAATTACTGCTGTTTTGACCCTATGTAATGACTGTAGTATCATACCCAGCAAAGGACATGGAATTATTTGAAACCTGTGAAAAAATGTAATTTAGATAGGTAAAGACAAATTGTTTAATTTATTTTTGCAAATAAATATTATTACTGAACCGGTGTCCTCCACAAATGGTTTATTTAGGTGGTTTAATTAATGCGCTGCAATTTATCAAAGTCATCGATTTACTGTGATCTATGCAGCGGGAAAAGCAAAACCTGACGTGTTGTGTTGGAGACTATGGGCGGAATTCAATTCTTTCCAGCCCCTATCGCGCCCGACGGAGCTATTCAATTCTTGCTCCTGTCGGGCACGATGAACTGCCAGCGCTACATTTCAGCTCGCAGCCCCTGGGGGATGAGAGCTGAAATGTGCGAAAAATGACATGTTTGGGCGCCCAAACACCACTTTTCGCGATCGCGCCCAGCACTTTGGTCGGGTTTAGCTGCTTTACGCGGCTAAACCTGACCTCTGTGGGCGCGATCAGCACGAAATCTTGGGCAATTGCATAGCGGCCCGCGATCTCCTGTCACTTTAGACTGGAGACGCGGGCCGCGAAAACAATTGAATTCCGCCCTATATCACTTATCATATATCACCAGGCCGGGTTTCGCCTTTGCAATAGGTGTCTGTGACATGACATGTGCCTGGCGTAGCCAGATGCATATACTACTGGTCCTGACTGTAATTGTGGCTTGGGCTCTGCATACTGTACGGGCAGGAATACGCCATTTTTGTGTGTGCTTTTATCCAGTGTAATTTACACCTTTTTTGTGATTATTGGTGTTTTAGCCCCATAATGGACATTTATGACTGTATGTATCCTTGATGGATCAATATTAGTATTTGAATTATCTAGCTATGAACGGTGCTACATTAGTGCTTACACAAATGCCATATCTGTGTTCCCGTGGGTCTGCTATGTATTTTTGTTGATAAGAGTGGTCAATAATGGACGGTTACTGAATAAAGCGTCTCACAATGTGGGGATCACTGTATAATTATTTGGGCCACTTAGTGCTCCGTCCTGTCAGTGATAGTGTGTATTCATGCGACGCTTTCTTAGTGATTGTCCCTTTGTACAGCAGTATGTAACCATCTAAGTGCTCAGTGTCAGGAATACCTCACATAAGAATATGTGTATGTTCATTATCTAACACACAGGTAGTTTGTCTTATGCCAGCTAACTGACAGGGCATGCATGGACTTGTAGTTCCACAACTACTGGAGAGCCATAGGTGGTCTTGTATATGAGAAAGTTTGTTTGTTTATTAAATTAACTTAAATGGGTTTCTTTTTATAGATTGCTTGTTCCACCTCCACGCTTATAGATATGTAACAGTTATGGATTAAGTAAATGAAATAAACCTGATGGAGTTTCTTTACTTTCAGCCCATCGTATGGTGGTAGATATATGAAGTGCTAGATTTCCCCTTGAGCCGCTGTCTTGGGCAGTAGGTTTTGGCAGCAGCAAAAATGTAGTGAACTTATAATTGTCTTTTTGCAAATGTCAATATTAGTGGTGTCTACAAAATGAGGATTAAAGTGTTTTACAGTGTACAATAATAATAGTGTTAAAATGATCATATTACTTGCTTACCCTCCCGAGATGGCTGGGAGGTTTCTGAAAATCGGGTGGCACTGCCGGCCACCCAGAAAGGTGGACAAGTCTCCCGGGGCCTGGGGTCACGCGGCCACCCACTTACCAAGTGAAGTGGGCGCACAGGCGTCCGGTGACGCAATTCTTGTTGAATCGTTTCATTGTGGCTCCGCACCCCACTCCCCAATGCTGGTAATCGCGGCATTGCGTAGCAGGGGGGCTACGATGACGTGATTTTGTTGGCAAACCCCCAGTCCCACCCTCCTCAGCCGAACCCCGTCCTCCAGCGAGAAGGCAGCCAAAAGGTCAGCAAGTATGCTTGTCTCCCTGCTTCATGGTGATAATGTTGTGATGTCGCCAGGGATTTCCCTTTATGTACAAGTGGGTGGTTGGGATAACTGTATGCAGCCTATTCAGTGGAATAAACAGAATTCTCACAACGAACTCGCACTGCAAATTTTATATGCAATCCAATACCAAGATTATTATTATTACATTTTATTTATAGGGCGCCACAAGTGGTCCGCAGCGCCGTACATACAGTAAAGGGTACACAAACATTACAAAACAGTAACCAAAATATAAACAGAGCAAAAGTATCAATTAGCAACACAAATCTCCATACACAATACAGCTGGGAAGGTGAAGGCTGTCATAGAAGTGCTTGAGAAGAAGGCTGTGAGACAGTAGGGAGGAGGACCCTGCTCCTATGAACATACAATCTAAGGGAGAGGGGAGACAGACAGATGACATATGGTATGAGTGTGTACAGGGGGACCTGAGTGCAGGAAGTAGGCAAGGTAGAGATGGCTGAGGCAGGAGGGACAGAGACTTGGTGACACGGTTATGTGGTGGAAGGGTATGCTTTGATGAACAGGTGGGTTTTCAGTGCACGTTTGAAGCATACTTGCCTACCCTCCTGATTTGGTCGGGAGCCTCCCGAAAATCGGGTGCCGCTCCCGGCCTCCCGGGAAGGCAGGCAAGTCTACCGACCTCCGGCGACGTGTCTGCAACCCACGGACTTGTAAGTATAAAGCCCGGCAGCGGGGGGGCTGGTGACGCGATTCGCGCTGAATCGCATCATCGTGGCTCTGCCCCCTGCTCCACAATGCCATTAATATCGGCCCGCCCCCTTTGACGCGCCACGCCCCCTGGCTCTGTAAGCCCGACAGCTCCCTCCCGGAAGGAGGGAGCTAAATGTCGGCAAGTCTGGTTTGAAGCTCAGCAAGGTCGGGGAGAGCCTGATCGAGCGAGGAAGCTCATTCCAGTGAAGGGGGGCTGCACGGGCAAAATCTTGGATACGAGCATGAGATGAAGTAACCAGGGTGGAGGAGAGGTAACAGTCATTGGCAGACCGGAGTGGGCAGGAGGGAGTATGTAAGGAGATGAGGTTGGAGATGTAGGGAGGAGTAGAGTTAGAGAGGGCCTTGTATGTGAAGGTGAGGGGTTTGAAGAGGATTCTGTAGGGGAATGGGAGCCAGTGCAGGTTTTGGCAGAGGGGAGCAGCGGAAGTGGAACAGCGGGAGAGAAAGATGAGTGTAGCTACAGCATTATGAACAGATGGGAGAGGAGCAAGATGGCAACGTGGGAGGCCAGTAAGGAGAAGGTTGCAGTAGTCGAGCCGAGAAATGATTAGTGAATGAATAATCAGTTTGGTAGCATTCTGGGAGAGGAAAGGCCTAATGCGAGCAATGTTGTGTAGCTGGAACCGGCAGGATTGAGCCAGAGATTGAATGTGGGGGTGAAGGAGAGGGTGGAGTCAAGATCACATTGATTTTTCAGAGGAACTTCTAGTTTTTTTTGTGCGCACCCCCTAAGCAGAAGAAAAAGTAGGGAAAATCTTTATTTGAAGGAAAAAATGTCGGGACACAGGGCCTGATTCAGAGCCGCTCGTAAGGGGCCACTCGTTCGCTCCGAGCGATGTTCGCACATCTGCGCATGCGTATGGGTCGTAATGCGCATGCGCCAACCAGTCAGTGCGGTCGGAAATCGTGTGTTCGCAAAATAGCGAGTGCCTGCTAATTTGAGTGACAGGATGAGGCGTTTGTGGGTGGTAACAGGGAAAGGTGCTTGAAAACGGGGAGTGGAGATCCGAACGCAGGCGTGCCAAATGGTCAAAACGGGCGTTTTAAGGGTGTGCATAATTAACAAAGCAGCGTCATTGGCCACGTCACTTGGTTGTCTCTTAGCCTGAACTGTTCGCATGATTGCGGTAGGAAAGTCCAACAACAGGCACTGCGAGCAGTTCAGACGCCTTTCGATGTACTCAATTAATCTAATAAATAGCGGAGATGACGTATGATGCGAACGGCCAGGGGGCGTCTTTACAAAATAGCGAGCGAATATTTTGTTCGCTCGCTCAGATATAGAGGCGTCAACAGACCGCAAAGAGCGAGCGCTCTATTAAAATATCCGGACCCTTTTTCTGAACGAGCGAGCGCAAATAGCATCCGGCTATGAATCAGGCCCACAGTGCAGAACCTCTGCTGCACCCCTCCCAATGAATTATCATGCACAAAGGGTTTTAAATAGCATAATTTGCCCAATATAGATGAAATTCTCTAAATTCAGTTGAATTTCTCTAAAAAGCTCAATAATGGGTTAAAAGATGTGGAACAGGTATGTGGGGGTGTCTGATGTTATCCAGGTATGTGGAGGGGTAAATTATGTGGGACAGGTATGTGGGGGTGTCTGATGTGGACAGGTGTGTGGAGGTGTAGATGATGTAGGACAGGTGTGTGGAGGTGTAAATGATGTGGGACAGGTATGAGGAGGTGTAATGATGTGGGACAGGTATGAGGAGGTGTAAATGATGTAGGACAGGTATGTGGAGGTGTAAATGATGTGGGACAGGTATGTGGAGGTGTAAATGATGTAGGACAGGTATGTGGAGGTGTAAATGATGTGGGACAGGTATGAGGAGGTGTAATGATGTGGGACAGGTATGAGGAGGTGTAATGATGTGGGACAGGTAGGTGGAGGTGTAAATGATGTGGGACAGGTATGTGGAGGGGTCAATGATGTGGGACAGGTATGTGGAGGTGTCAATGATGTAGGACAGGTATGTGAAGGTGTAAATGATGTGGAACAGGTATGTGGAGGTGTAAATGATGTAGGACAGGTATGTGGAGGTGTAAATGATGTGGGACAGGTATATGGAGGTGTAAATGATGTAGGACAGGTATGTGGAGGTGTAAATGATGTGGGACAGGTATGCGGAAGTGTAAATGATATAGGACAGGTAGGTGGAGGGCTAAATGATGTGGGACAGGTATGTGGAGGTGTAAATGATGTAGGACAGATATGTGGAGGTGTAAATGATGTGGGACAGGTATGTGGAGGTGTAAATGATGTAAGGACAGGTATGTGGAGGTGTGAATGATATGGGACAGTTATGTGGAGGTGTAAATGATGTGTGACAGGTATGTGGAGGACTAAATGATGTGGGACAGGTATGTGGATGTGTAAATGATGTGGGACAGGTATGTGGAGGTGTAATGATGTGGGATAGGTATGTGGAGGACTAAATGATGTGGGACAGGTATGTGGATGTGTAAATGATGTGGGACAGGTATGTGGAGGTGTAATGATGTGGGATAGGTAGGTGGAGGTGTAAATGATGTGGGACAGGTATGTGGAGGTGTAAATGATGTGGGACAGGTATGTGGAGCTGTAAATTATGTAGGACAGGGAGGTGGAGGTGTTAATCATGTGAGACAGGTATGTGTAGGTGTAAGTGATGTGGGACAGGTATGTGGAGGTGTAAATGATGTTGGACAGGTATGTGGAGGTGTTTTATTGATGGGAGAGGGGTTTTTGAACTTGCAAATGAGAGGTAACATTTGCTGAAATATATTCACTTGCTATAATTTTTCCAACATTAATAAAAAAAGTGCAAAAATCAGCATTTGACACCTTGTAGCCTCCAGTATTTCCCTTGTGGCCACCAACAACCTTCAATTTGGTCTTGATATCTAATTTTTCACTTTTTTTTTTGAGGTCCAGAACGGTTTCCCCACTTTTCCATGCACATCGCCCAGGTCACGTTTTGTAGAAAAGTCGTGCACCCCCACAGCAGCTGCCGCAAGTTCCCATTTCTAATTGGATCTTGCATGTCTTGCGCACATTTGTACGATTTATGTGAGTTTCATGAAGTAAACTTGCACCTAATAGGATTGAGCCCAGTGGGTGTTGGAAGGGTAACAGGGGCTTAATAGACTTGTGGCTCTCTTTTATTAGTTATTTATCTCTTCATTAACGTTATACAGATCAGTTTTAGATTCCAATTATTAATGCCATAAAAGGAAAACTGGGTCTAGCACTTTACGAATTCTGTACATAATGCCTCAAATAGACAGAGATGAGGGACAGAAATTTAGTTCTGTCCCTTCCAACTTTCTATTAGGTTTTTTCCTGCAGCTTGTATGTGAATAAAGAGGTCATTGAGGAGAGAGTTACTGTGTGACAAGATCATTTCCGTTCACTAACACTTCTCTGCATCATTATCACTGCCAAACCCACACAAAGCCCAGTGTCCAGGAGCAATGGTTGGAGATGGCAGGGACTAAGATTAGAGGCAGAGGTGCAGAAGGCAAACTATCCTAGTACAGACCCAGGGTTGGATTATTTGGGTGCATATGGTAAATTTAAAGATTTAGGGTCCTATCTATCGATTTGCAGGATATTCCCCCAAAACACCTGTTTTCAGGAGATATCCGCAAATATTATAGATCTCCTGAATGTACCATGGAGGGATCTCCGAGGTATCTGCTGCAGTCCCTCCCTTTTTAACAGCAGCTATAGCGCCCATAGAAACTTTCTATGGGAGCTGCAGCCCCCCTAGGTTTCTACGGGGGGCTGCAAAGCTGTCAGATTTACCAAGACGCATTGTGGAGCTTAGCCCTGATAGAATAAGGCCATCTCCAGGTGCCATTACCCTATAGTAGCTACTAATTTGTAATTTTTTTATGGAGAGGGAGACGGAGGCTCTCCATCAGCCTCCAGTGACGCATTCACCGGCCGATGCCCGCGCATGTGCATTGATTGCCGGGCACCCGAACAAGGAAGCAGTGTGGTAGCGTTACGCCAGGGCAGGCTCTTATCCTGCAAAAGCATATTAGTCAATTTGCATGAAAATATTTATTTTCACATCGTGAATTTGGGCTACAAATATTTAGCACATGCGAGGAACAGTCCAGGTCAGAATAACAAGGAACAGCTACAGAAAAATCACAAGAACACTGGAATATAGATAGGAGCCTAATATTCTCTCTATGGGCCTGATTCAGCTTAGATCGCAATTGCATCTGCGAATCCTGATGGAACGCAGCTGCTGATATATGCAGATGCAACCACAACCTTATCCAGGCATAGAGACACCCACTGCTGCCTTCTCTTCTGCGGGCGAAAACGCAGATCAGTGTACCTATTGGGAACATCGGCCACCATTGACCACTTGCGGCTTGTCTGACCTGTCTCTAATTCTGCGAGTCTCTCCACATGCGGAGAGCACTTGTGCTGCAGAGGCGATCGCACTGGCTAAATTATGGACGCCCATTAAACGGCGTCCACAACGGTAAGACACACCTGCGTTTTTAAGACCACTCCCCTCCGTCACCTCCCCCAAATGCTTGCTAGCTGTTAATCATTTCTGCGTGTTCGCTGGCTTACGAGTGCCATTGCAATGCGATTGCACGCATGCGCTATGCTGCATGCGCACAGGATACAAATCGCTCGGCTGCGTTGATGTGTGCGATTGCTATCCAAGCTGAATCAGGCCCTATGTGCCAGAGCAGGTAACAATTGGGTTAGCAATTTACAGCAGTCACATGAGACCATTTTCCATCACACAAGGAGCCGTACATATCCCCATGCACACAGTGATGCACTGCCAGGAAGGAATCACACAAGGAGCCGTACACATCCCCATGCACACAGTGATGCAGTGCCAGGATGGAATCACACAAGGAGCCGTACACATCCCCATGCACACAGTGATGCAGTGCCAGGAAGGAATCACACAAGGAACCGTACACATCCCCATGCACACAGTGATGCAGTGTCAGGATGGAATCACACAACAAGCCGCCAGCACTGGGGGGAGAAGGAGGAAGGGTATCTGGCCATACCAACTACTTCTCTCTTCCGTACAGTTTATCACAGAGGCACGGGCGATGATAATATATACTAATTCTTCACAATCTGGTTTAATTAATGAGATTTGGAACAACATTTTGGGAGTTATGTCAAAGGTTTAAAAAACAAAAATGCCCCTATTGTAGGCTTCTTCATGAAAAAAGTCCAACGCTTTACATAAAACGCGTCAGTTTGCCCCAGTGATTGTTCTTCTGTGTTCAGCAAAGCGAGCTTGATCTTAATTCTATGCCAGTAATTGCACTACTGTTGATAGTATCCTGATCCAGGCTGAAGCGACCCTTCATACTGTGAAAAAGAATCAGAATCATAAACCTTCTATCGGATGAGGTGTCATGTGTGCAAACCACTGACCCTTACACTAAAGTAAATAAAGACACTGAGACGTAGATTTGGCAGATAACTTGATGGCGATTTATTGGAGCAATAATTATTTATTTATTATTTATTTAATTAAGGATGTATGGTGGCAAAGAAAGGACGGGCAGAAATCAGCCAAATCTGCAATGCCCACACACAAACAACAACAGGCATAGCAGGTGTATATCGCCCAGGGTGCATGACCATAGCTATAGAAACCCCTATAAGCAACAAAAGGTATCACTCACCTTCTACCTGGACTACCCACCCATTTGGATGATGATACTGCCCCCGTTAGGTTGGTACCAGGGCCGGCCTGCCCATTACGCCCGGTACGCAGCCGCGTACGGCGCCAAGTTGTAAGGGCGTCATCTGTCCCGTCGCTGTGCTGCTATCCCCCAGAGCCGTCGGAGTTACAATGAGTCACACTGACTCATATGCCGCTGCGCAGCGGCAGCCAGCCACAGCCGCTGCCGGAACAACGGCCCGAGACCATACTTTGTTGATTGACAACAGGCCGGGCACGGCTGGAGGGGGAGGAGTGGCCGCTCTCTTCTCCTCCCCTCTCCTGAGCTCCTCCCCCTCAGAGTGACACAGCTTAAGAGTCTGTGCCTGGCTGGAAGAGCAGGAGGGGCCACGCTCTCCCCGCTCCTCCCCTCCAACCCCAGCTTCCTCTGGCTGTGCTGCTGCTTGGACGCCGGGGATCTGACGTCACGAACTTGTGACCATCCCCAGCGTGAAGTCCAAGGTTAGGAGGAGCCATCCACGCGCTGCAGTCCCAGGTAAGAAAATTTAATTTCTTTTGTATTTATCATGCACTGGCCGTCACCCTCTCACTGTCGTCACCCTCCCCTGTCACCTAGTACTGTCACCCTCCCCCTGTCGTCACCCTCCCCTGTCACCTAGTACTGTCACCCTCCCCCTGTCGTCACCCTCCCCTGTCACCTAGTGCTGTTGCCCTCACTCTCCCTGTCACCTAGTGCTGTCATCCTCTCCCTGTCACCTAGTACTGTCACCCTCCCCCTGTCGTCACCCTCCCCTGTCACCTAGTACTGTCACCCTCCCCCTGTCGTCACCCTCCCCTGTCACCTAGTGCTGTTGCCCTCACTCTCCCTGTCACCCTCTCCCTGTCACCTAGTGCTTTCACCCTCTCCCTGTCATCTCCCTCCCCCTGTCACCTAGTGCGGTTGCCCTCACCTCTGTCTTCACCCTCTCCCTGTCACCCACTAGCTGTCACCCACTGGCTGTATCTGTCTCCCTGTCACCCACTGGTTGTCTCCCTCTGCCTGTTGTCACCCTGTCCCTTTCACCCATTGGTCACTCTGTCATCACCCTCTGTCACCTAGTGCTGTCACCCTCTCCCTGTCGTCATTCTCTCCCTGTCACCTAGTGCGGTTGCCCTCACTCTGTCGTCACCCTCTCCCTGTCACCTACTGGCTGTCTCCCTCTCCCTGTCATCCACTGGTTGTCTCCCACAGCCTGTCGTCACCCTGTTCCTTTCACCCATTGTTCATTTTCTTCCTGTCACCCACTGCTTTCACTGTCTCTTGGCATTACCCACTGCTGTCACCCTCTCCCTGTCAACCTTTGCCACCCTCTCTCTGTCACCCAGTGCTGTCACTCTTTCCCTGTCGTCACTCTTTCCCTGTCACCCTCTACCTGTCACCTAATGCTTTCACCCTCTCCCTGTCACCTAGTGCTTTCACCCTCTCGCTGTCATCACTCTTTCCCTGTCACCCTCTATCTGTCACCTAGTGCTGTCGCCCTCACCCTGTCGTCATTCTCTCCGTCACCCTCACCCTGTCATAATCCTCTCCCTGTCACCTTCTTCCTGTCACCCTCTCTCTATCACCTACTCCCTGTCACCTAGTGCTGTCACCCTCTCCCTGTCACCCACTGGCTGTCTCCCTGAATATGTTTCTTAGGGTGTATTTGTAGCTTAAGACCCAGGGTGGTCCTGCTGTATAGGTGCCATATAACACTTCATACATTTTTATGTGGCGGTCTGTGTGTGTGTCTATGTGTGTGTTTAATTATTTTCATATAGGGGCCTATGTGTGTGGGGTTTTTTTTCATGCAAATCCTAGGTTTTATTACTATTATGTGGTTGCTAATGTGTGTGGTGTTTTCCCATATGGGGATCTATGTGCGTTTTTTTTCTGCAAAGCGATATCTGTTTTATTTTTACGTGGGGGCAGAATGTGTTTTGATTTTTTTTAATGTGGAGCCTATGTGCTTTATTATTTTCATGTGGGGGCCTATGTATGTGTTTTTTACATGCAAAGCCTATGTATGTGTTTTTTATTTATCACGTGAGGCCCCACACAGTGGAGGTTAATGTGTGTGCTTTTTTCCCTCTTGTGGGTCCATCGTATATTATTACTAAGGATTCTGTATTGTCTGATGCAGGAGAAGGTCCATGTGGGGTGAAACATACTTGCCTACTTTTGAAAATTAGATTCAGGGAGATTTGTGATGTTCGGCGCACCGCAGAGGGTGCGTGACCAACTCCTCCAAAAGGGCGTGTCTAGCTCCACCTGTGGGCGTGGGGTGACACCATTAGTTACTACACTCGGTTACACCAATCTTAGTGACGCCACTGAGTATAGTATTAAATTATAGCCATGTGTATATAAAGCTGGTATTTTAATCTATAGCTTCCATTTTGTCATTGTTACATTAGTACATGCACACTTGATATTTCACACACCAAAATATGAGGCTTTATTTCAACAAGGGGCGCCAAAATCAATATCCGCTTACCAAAAAAATTAGGCTTGGGCCGGCCCTGGTTGGTACAGCCAACTACCAGTCAACGAAGGGAGCGCACCTCAACTAAATAATTGCACCCGGAATGGTGACCTGCCGTTCTTTCCCACCACGCTAAAGCCAAATCCAAAACAGAAACAATGACAAAAGCAAAAGGGGAGGGAGGGTGGAAAACCTGGAAACAAAGAGGCTTTGGCCCACAGTTGTAACCCCTTATATAAACCTTCCCTATCAAACACGCCCCCGCTTGGTATAGGCTACCTAACCAAGTGATTTGCATACATGCCAGCCCCCATCCTAGAGGTTTAAACTACCTCTTCTCTTATGCTAATCATTCGGTTTCTTGGCCTTCACTACCACCAGCTATCTGAGAGATTGGTAACTGCTATACAGTGGTGTAACTAGGGTATTTGGAGCCCAGGGCATATTTGAAAAGGGAGCCCCCCCCCCCCCCCCCCTTCGGCTGGTGCGGCAAAAAAAAAAATGGGCGTGGTCACTTAAAAATGGGGCGTGTCAACATGACACACCCCTTTATTTTCAAACTGAATACTCCTATCCATATGCACCCCAGTAGTACCCCTTATACAGTACCCCCAGTATGCAGTTGTGGTCCCTCTCATGCAGGCCCATAGTAGTGCCCCTTATACAGTATCCCCAGTAGTGGTCCCTCTTATACAGCCCCCAATTAGTTCCCCTTACTAAGTACTCCCAGTAGTGGCCCCCCCAAATGGAGTGCCCCACGTAGTGTTCCCCCTTATGCAGTGCCCCCAGTAGCAGTCCCCAAAATGCAGTGCACCCAGTAGCGGTATCCCCTTATGCAGTGCCCTTTATATGGTGCCCCCAGTAGTAGTCCCCCCCCTATGCAGTGCCCTTTTATATAGTGCCCCCAGCAGTAGTCCCCCCCATGCAGTTTTCCCAGTAGTGGTCCCCTTATGCAGGCACCCTGTAGTGATCCCCCCCTGTAGTGGTCCCCGCAGTGCCCCTAGCAGTAAGCCCCTTATATAGTGCCCCCAGCAGTAGTGTCCCCCCCTCCCATGCAGTGCCCCCAGTAGTGGTCCCCCTGATGCAGGCTCCCAGTAGTGACCCCCCCTATCCAGTGGTCCCTGTAGTGGCCCATCCTATTATTGCCCCCAGTAGTGGTCCCCCGAGTGCAGAGCTTCTAGTAATAGGCCCCTTTTAGAATGCCCCCAGTGGTAGTCCCCCCCCAAGTAGTAGTCCCCAGTAGAGTAGCCCCCCCCCCAGTAGACGTCCTCCCAATGGCACCCCCAGTAGTAGCCACACCTACTACTGACGTCAGTCCCATTACCCACTGCAGGAGCCGGACGGACGCTGGAAGCCTAGCGCCGGTCCTGTGTAAATGTGTAGCGCTGACCGCACTCATTGCGGTCGGTGCTACACTGGCTAACTAGGGCGGGCGGGCCGGTACCGTGGCCGGCGGCGCCCCCCCGCGCCGCCGGTCCAACGGCGCCCAGGGCACGCACCCGCCCGACCCCCCCCTAGTTACGCCACTGCTGCTATACCTGCTCGGATTCCTGTGAATGGGGGACATAAGGAAGAACTTATTATTAGGTAAGCTGGCCATTTATTAATAAGTAAATATGTTGTAAGATGGCCGCTTAATGGACACGTATCCTGAAAACAAAACTCTAATGCTGTTAAGGTGCCCACACACATAGTGATCTGCACAGGTTCAGCCGATGTGTACGATATGTGTACGATTTCCCTTGAAACTCTCCCCGGCAGCTCTGCACACAATTTGGTGTCCAATCTTCATACGATCTCTCCTGCAGTCAGACTTTCACAGTGCATCGCGTCCTAGATTGTCAGATCTGCCCTACTGTACGGCAGCTCTGACAATGCGATGTGCGGCAAGCGGGGACGCGCATTGCATCATGATCGTGAGTGGGGACTCATGATTTACTCAGGATTTGGCCATTTTTTACACGATCTGTCGTTCCAATTTGTCGGAATCGGCCAGGTCAGGTAAAATATCGCTATGTGTGTGGCCAGCTTTATACTTAGTTGCATTTAAACCTCAGTGGCTACAACATTTATCTGAGGTCTAGAGTTCTTTTGTGCATTTTGTTACTATCAGCTGTGGGATACTCTCAAGCGGCAGCATATTACACGCTAAGCGCTCTCTGTGTTTGTGGAAATAGAAATATGATCTATTTGGGACTCATAGTTCTTATTATTGCAGACTTTAAGTTTACCTCATGCATTTCCCTGTGCATTGAGCTATCAGTTCCACTGAAGTACAGTGGAGAATATTACATGCTTTTTAATAGAGATTTATTTTTGTGAATTAGATATTTAATAATTGTTTTCATAGTTATGACATACTGTACCTTAGAAATGCCATTACTTGTTTTAATGAATAAGTGCAGCCATTGAATTTCATGTTTTCGTATCTTCTGTTGGTGAAAAGTGCGCGTAGGAGCGCGTCGCTTTCCTGCAGAAGTGCAAATGGCAGGACCTTTGGGGATGACCAAGAATTCAATGCCTCCTTCATGGCAGAAGGTCTTATAGGGAACCCCACTGTGTTAGATGGCAACTTGGAGTACCATGGCCTATAGAAATGTTATATATAGTTACAGAATTTCTCAGTGACTCCTAATATTCTTTTAATTTACAGTAAGGGGTACATTGCACCATATATTTTTAATTCTATATTTTATTTAATAGTCATTTATATAACTCCAGCATATTCTGTTTCACGTTACAACTGGGAACAGTAATAAACTGAGACTGGGTAATAACAGACAGACAGAGATTAGATAGATGGATGGATGGATGGATGGATGGATGGATGGATGGATGGATGGATGGATAGATAGATAGATAGTATCTATCTATCTATCTTCACTATGGGATTGAAATGCCGGCGGTTCAAATCCCGACAGCGGATGCCCGACTGGGTCAAGATCCCGACACACGCAGGTAAGTACCCTAACCTCCCCTTTCCCCCCCCTAACCCTCCCTTAGTGGTGCCTAACCCTAACCTCCCCCCCAGTTGCCCAACCCTAACCTACCCCCGGGGGTGCCTAACTCTAACTCCCCCTTACCGCTTTCTAAACCTAACCCTCCTGGGGGGGTGCCTAACCCTAACCTCTCCCTGGGGGTGCCTAACACTAACCCTCCCCCCTAGGGGTGCCTAACCCTAATCTCCCCCCCCCCAAACCTAACCCCGCTGGACTCCCGAATCCTAACCCCCCCCCCTGCGGCTAACGCTAAGTGCGCCCCGGACTTACTTTCGTTCGGGATGTCATCCCCGGCATTCTGGCATTGGGATTATGATAGGTGTCGGTATTTCAATGCCTATCATAAATCCCTAGCCGGTATTCCACTGTTTTGATTGTGAGCGGTGGCCGCACGTGACTGCATCCCCTCCACTATATGTTGGTTGTGCATGAATCATCCATTTGAACCTTCTGTACAGTCTACATGTCCTTAATTATTATGTTTCGATAACAAATATCTATAAAAAAAATCTTATATTGCTGCAATTTGCTAAAAAAATTTATCAGAAGCAGCTGAACGATACTCAGCTGCCCAGCTATACTGGCAGGCATCTGTGTTGGCCAGTCTCAGTTCATTTGCTCATGTGCGGCACAGCTTGCCGGATAATGCATGTCTAGTGGAACTGGAAACCCTGACTTTGGATTCCAATTACATTTGTTAAAGGAAAAAGAAATGTCTTTGCATGGGGAATCTATTGCCGATGTTAGAGAGACGCTTTCGCCAGAGATATAGCTTTCCTCATAATAAATAGAGCCCTAGGAAACTTTTCAGCAACATCCTGATTTTGACATTCACAACAAGAGTCTTGGCCTACATACTGGGTATGACCATTATGAATCTAAGGCATGGTTGGCTGATTTAGAGCTCGTGACGGGACAAGTGTGAATAAAGGCTGTCATGGGGTCATTTTTTGTTAGATATGCAGATTTTATTTACATTTGAAAAAGACTGGACTTTATACTATATTGTATATATCCAATGCAAGAATGATAGACACTAAAACAGTATACTGTACATACAGCAGTATTATATTAGTTTTAGCATGTGGAATAGCAGGGAGGCATTTGTTAATCTATATAACTTTATATTTTTCCATGAAGATAAGAAGAATGGAAAGTAATATCCTGAAGTGATTCTGCCTGCAAGTTAAAAATTAATATTTGTGATGTACTTGTGAGGCTGCAGTTGTTCATTTAAGTGACATCTTAGTTTCATGAATTTAGTCTGCAAGCTGTAGAACGTTTTTATCGGCTGATTCCCTGAATGTTCTGCATCAGATGTTTGTTGACTGCATGAGAAAGGCTTTTATTCCAGTTGATAAGCTACTCCTAACTATATACGATTCATAACGATAGCACACACGGGCGACCATTAATTAGCGCAGCAAAAAAAAACAACAATTGAATACCCCCCTTAAACTGGGATTTCCACTCATTATTGAAAAGCAACTTCAGTGTGTTTTTTTTTCCATTTCTATAACTGTTCACAATCGAATCATTAGGAGTGGAATAATAGAAAGGTAGATATTTATAGCATTTTTACTTTTAGGTGATTACTGTTTACTATGTTAGGGCAGTTTTACTAGTAAAAGGCTCTATCAAAGGACAACGAGCCCCATTTGCCCTATACATTATTGGGGTCACCATTAGCAATAACAACTTTGCATGGGAAGACTATTTATCAAGTATCATAGCAGTACTTGAACCCAGGGCCACATAGACATCTTGTGGGCCCCAGTGCTGGACTGGGGTCACAACAAGGCATTGGGGAGTTGCCATGCATCGCTACAAAATATGCACTTCAAGTGCTGAAGGTCCAGAATAGGCCCCCAGACATGACCGTGCCAGGGTAATTAGTACTGCCCACACACACCCACCCATCTCAGCGCCACTGTATGTTATTACCTATCAGACATTAACGGAGTAGCTATAAATATATAGCCTCAAAGTTTTTATTAATATTTTTTTTTGTTTTTTGTAAATAAATTAGAATTTTCTGGGTTGAGTGTAACATATATATATATAAATTATTTCATTTTATACCAACCATATTTTTACATAAACAACTTTTTTTTTTAAAGAATTTTATTTATTATTTCTTTCTAATGTTGAGAAGGGACAACATGCCCCTTCTCCCGTATGCTCAGGAAAGTGTAACCCTGATTGCTCTGAATATTATTTAACGTGGCAGAATATCACTCAACTGTCATGACAATAACATAATGGTATATACAGTAGCATCATGGAGAAATTACACATTCTTATGTTAAATCGAACACAAAAATCTTAATGGTCATACAATGATTTTACACAGCTACTGGGCAGAGCTCCTCGGTGGCTGTGGAAAGATCTGTACGAGGAGCAGGGGGAAAAAAAAGTTATATGTGTGAACTTGTTTCATATAAATGCAAATTTCACACATATAACTGAAACAAAAATAGCAACAAATTATGGCCCTCATTCAGAGCCGTACGCTCTGAGCAGAGCGCACGCTCTGAATGAGGGCCGGTCTCCATGAAAATGGAGCGTCCTCCTGGACGCTCGTATAGCTGTGGGTCACCACCCACAGGCTATACGAGCGTGCATTTTGATGGCCGCGATGGTCGTGACCATCGCGACCATCGAAACTGCGAGCCGGAGCCTGCGGTTGAGGTTTTCAACCGCAAGCTCCGGAGTGATTTTGGCTCTATCAGAGCCAAAATCACTCCCACTGACATCACTAGTGATGTCAGTGGGCCGGCTTTTGACAGGAGGCGTTCCCGTGGGAACGCCCCCGTCAGGGAGGCACGCCCCCGGCACGCCTACCAAAGGGGGCGTGCTGTCATACAACATTGACAGCACGCCCCCTTTGATCGGACACAACGAGCGAAGGACTTTCCTTCGCTCGTCGCGTCTGGCGCATGCGCACGACGGAGCTCCCTCCGTCGTGCGCATGCTCAGTCCAGAACATCGACCCACTTGCGAGCGGACAGCCGCTCGCGAGTGGGTCTGAATCAGGCCCTATGTCTGTTAGGCCAGTTACTACAGACTGGGTTTAAGAAAACACTTGTGACAACATGGGGTAAGTGTACTAAAGGTCGAGTTGGTATTTTGGTAGATCTTCTGTCTGTTTTGTCGAAGTGCCAGCATCCCCGGACATCAAGGGCCTGCTGGTACCTATATTTCACCTGTAAAAAAAATACAGTATATTATAAAAAGGAAAAGACATACACATCGAATGTGGAAGTGTTTTATTAAATAAAAAATATGGCAAAATAAACGCCCTCGTCCCCAATGTATTGCTTACAGTATGAACAGGTCACGTCCTCTTTAGTTCCTTATAGGTATCCAGACTCTTGGCAAAACAAAAAACTGTGCTACTGCTCTTCCCTGAGCCCATTGCGAATGAGAGGTCACTTTGGAACACTCTCGATAGGAATGAATGGGTACGCTCTGATTGGTCAGAGCCAGTTTGGGAAGGGCCGGTCCCCACTTTCCTAAGGATTCCAGCCCTGGGCTGACCAGATTAGGGCTGGTTGCCAGTATAGAAGGTGAGACCTCACGCTGTGTCTTCCCTGCTATAGCACTAACCCCTCGGCTGGTTCAGCCTGGTGCTGGTTATTGAAAAAGAGAGGCAAACCCCCGCCAGTTTTCCCTCCTATTTTACAATACCAGCCTAGGCTCAGAGGCTCGAGGCTGGTAATTGTTTATTGAGGGAGGGGGACCCCACACATTTTGTTTTCTATTTGTAACCATTTATAAACAGTTTATTACAATGAAGCTTGTAGAGATCTATGCAGGGCTTCACCTCCGCAGCAGATTGTCGGAATACGGGTTTGAAATCCGAAGTGTATCGATGTCATATTTTAAATGACAGTCAACACCAATCATTAGTAAATGATGGTTTTAAAGACTGCAATGTGATGTAAATTTTACCCCAAGTGTCAAACAAGTTTTCGGATCAGTATGCATGCAGTTTAAACATAGTAGTATTTATTTCAGACGTACATCAGACTATAATGGTGGGTACACACTGGGCGATATTACTGAGCGACTGCACGATTACGACATCGTAATCGTGCAATCGCTCAGTAATCGTGCACAAATCGTGCACTTTTATGTCGGAAACGACCAGCGATGCGCACTCCCGCTGGTCGTTTCCGACATTGTCCATCGCCTGAACATGCAGCACAATCTGACGACCTCGTCAGGTTGCTGCATGTTGGGGAATGGGGGAGAGAGCCCGGCGCTGAATGATATCGTTAATGATATCGTTCAGCGGCTGTGCTCAATGTCATGAACGATATTGAGCACAGCCTGCCGGGGACACACTACACGATATCGCTCAGGGAGCAATCTCGTGTAGTGTGTATGCACCTTAAGTCTATATATCTATGCTCCACAGCAGCACAGAGATGTGGCATGGCAGTGTTAGCATGCATTACCCTACTTGTACACAATATAACAATGTAATGACGTGTCATATACATATGCACAGGACAGAATAGTGTCTTGAGCATTATTAACCAAGGCACATTAGGAGATGTTTCTCAGAGGCTGATTTATACCCACAACCTATGGAGATGGGAGTAGGGATCAGCCGGCTGTAACTGCACTTATAGGCACAGCGCGAGCTACTGGTGGCAGTGCACATCTTTTTGAATAGTTCCCATATAAGTCTGCATATAGCCATCACAATCATTGTGTATCGTTGCGTCAGCCCACCAGTGCCCGTAACAGATAAGTCTTGTATAAAGTGTATCCAGTAATGCGTCCACATTTAATTCTGTTGCAATTGCATAAACAAGCTCTTACTGTAGTGAACCTATACTTGCCCGTCTTCGCCCACTGGCACTGCCTTTACACCTCTCCAGATTCAAGTAAGTAAACAAAAATGTACATGTGGGCCTATGCCAATTTTGTGCATATGCCCAGTACCGAAATCTTACACAAATAATTGGCGTACGCTCAACTCTAAATGAGTCTCAGTGTAAAAAACCAGAAACACTTTAATGTGTAGTCATACCAATGTCTCAGAGGATTATGGGCAGGATGTACTAAGTATCACATCCGCAATGTGGTACATCCCGCCTCTCATCGGGTACATATTGCCGATTACTGCGATCTGTACAGTATACAATCGGGAAGCTGGCTGCCTTAATACCGGCGGCCGGCTTCCCGACTGTCATATCCCGGCGAGAGATGAAATGCTGGGCGTCTAGATGTAGACGCTCGGCATTTCCCCAATGCCAGGAGACCGGTGCCCGGCATCCCGATCGAAGGGATGCTGGGCGCCGCGAGCAGACAGCCGCAGGGGGGAGGGTTAGGTTTAGGCCACCCGGGGGGGGACTTAGGGTTAGGCAACCCCCCCGGGAGGGTTAGGGTTAGGCTAGGGGGAGGGAGGGTTAGGGTTAGGCACCCCCCCGGGGACTTAGGTTTAGGCAGCGGTGAAGGGGGTGGTTAGGGTTAGGCACTTAGAGGGGGGCTTAGGTTTAGGCACTTGGGGGGGAGGTTAGAGTTAGGCACCCCTAAGGAGGGTTAGGGGGTTAGGTTAGAGAATACTTACCTATCCACGATCGGGATTTCCAGCGCTGTCGAGCTTCCGCTGCCGGGAACTCTGCTGATGTCGGCCAGGCGCTGCCGGGAATCAAACCACCGGCCGGCGGTATTTCATACCGATTCCATCTGTACTTAGAAAATCGCAAAGGACAGCTCTCCCGATTAGAGCTGTCCTTTGCGATGCCCCCGGATATAGGGACTTCCGGTTTTAACACCCAGAAGTCCCTCTGGCGTCCTTCTGCGCATGTGCAGAGGGCTGTGGGGAGTTATGGGAGGGATTGGCATTTTCTAGGGTCTTATTTACCGTATTTTGCACTTTAGTACATCACGCCCAAAGTCATATAACAAAGTTATTAGAACTCATGTTTTGTTTGCCAGTTTTGTATCTGTTTTGTATGTTATATTATGCTAAGTGCCAGGGCCACCTGACGCCTACCTCCCAACTTTGTAGTTTATAATTCAGGACTCTGTAAGTGTGCTGCTACCTATTATAGTGAGACTTGGTCAATCTACCCAGGACCATGACCGCCTCATATTACAGTGTCCCAATAGGGGTGTGCCCAGGGACTCCAAAGTTCTGACCTGCCACCAAGCCCTTTATCCTCCTCTCAAACCATCCTTTCAAAGCCTGGCACACAGGTGGCAGTTGCGGGCATCACCCCTTAGCGGGCACATCTCCCCTATTTTGCTTAGAGGACATTGGCCCTCATTCAGAGCCGTACGCTCTGAGCAGAGCGCACGCTCTTAATGAGGGCCGGCCTCCATAATTATGGAGCGTCCTCCTGGACGCTCGTATAGCTGTGGGTCACCACCCACAGCCTATACGAGCGTGCAGTTTGATGGCCGCGATGGTCTTGACCATCGCGACCATCGCCACTGCGAGTCGGAGCCTGCGGTTGAGTTTTTCAACTGCAAGGCCCGGAGTGATTTTGGCTCTATCAGAGCCAAAATCACTCCCACTGACATCACTAGTGATGTCAGTGGGCCGGCTTCTGACGGTAGGCGTTCCCTTGGGAACGCCCCCGTCAGGGAGGCACGCCCACCAAAGGGGGCGTGCTGTCAATCAGCATCGACAGCACGCCCCCTTTGACCAGACACAACGAGCGAAGGAAAGTCCTTCGCTCGTCGCGTCTGGCGCATGCGCACGACGGAGCTCCCGCCGTCGTGCGCATGCGCAGTGCACAACATCGACCCACTTGCGAGCGGACAGCCGCTTGCGAGTGGGTCTGAATCAGGCCCATTGTTCCAATAAGCCACGTAAAAGTGTAGAATAACGTATAATCTGTAACAGAAACGGCTGTGTTCAAAATGTTCAGGGTTGATTTTCTGTGCGCCTTACCATACATAAGCACAGCTGATAACATAGCCACCCTGTGTGCTCCGATGTAAACCTCCTTAATATTCTTCTGGTCAGTTATCGGTGGCGTATGGAGTTATTTTCTCCTGAGATTGTGGGTTGTAATGAGGAATGAAAGGGGAGCTACTAAGATCTAATCTACTACCCAGAAAAAACAGTCATAGCCAGATAAAAGCTGCCTTTGTATTACTGTGTGTAACTTTCCCAGTTTGATAGAAGTATTCTTCAATATAACCTGGAATAATAAATACATATCATTCGCACAATCTATGGGTCCTGTTTATCATTGGTGGTAGTGGGGCCCCATAACATGTAATTCCTTATTGTTGCATATAGCGTCACTAAGAAACTATTTTGTGAGTCTCTTGTCGGGACAGCGGCTCCGGGGTAGATAGAAAAGTAAGGTAATAGCATATGTTATCATTTTACTGTCAGGTTTGGGCCTGGCTTACCTCTGGACATGCACGGCTATTGGGCTGCACATGTGTTAGTATAGGTAACGGATCCTAAGATCCCTCTGTAGTTAAAAAAACACGGTGAAAAAGTAGTCTATGGGCTACAATGGTGTTAGCTATGAGAGGACCCTGCTCCAATAAAGCTTGCTTTTTGGGAGTTTGATAAATTAGTGAAGACCGCAGTCCCCACATGTGGCAGTACTTATCTTAACATAGGAGATATCTCTCATCTCTCCTGTGTTCAATCTTTGTTAATTGGTCCGCTAGTAAATTGAAGCCTTATTTATGTGGAAACAGTAGTTTCCATACAATTTGGGCTAAATACATATGTAGACTTAAATGACGGAAAGGCTGTCTATGGCTATTGAGCCTCATTGATGACTTTATGGAGCTCATTCAGACCCGTTCGCTCGCAGCCTGCGTATGCAAATCCAGCGCACACCCATCAAGGCAGGCAATCGCACGGCAAGGCATTAGCACGCACACTATGTCTTGGCATGCGATCACTTTGTATATGCAGACACCCACCAGCCATTCATAAGACGCCTACTTGCGCTCGTCATCTCCCAGAAGTGCATTAAACCATTGGTACATCGAGCACCATCGGATGCGATCGCAGCGCTTGAGTTTGACTATACCCTGCCGCAAGCACTGCGATCACTTCAGAGTGAAATCCCACCAAGTGATGTGTACTGTGACGCTGCCTGATAATTATGCACGCCTGTGAAATGGCGTTGAAACACTCAGGCACGCCTGCGTTCGCACCTCCGCTCCCCCGTTTCCAGTGGCCAGCCCCTGTCACCACCCACAAACGGGCTCTCCTGTCACTCACTCTGCTGGGCTGTCTATGCGTAGCAAGCGAATGCATTGTGATCTTTAGCAGTGGTTTGCACACGCGCATTACGATGCATACGCATGCGCAGATTACAACTATCAGTCAGCTACGAGCGCTCACATCCTAGCGAGCGGGTCTTCTATATGAGCTCTAGACTAAAGCTATAAAATAATAACCGGTGCCGTCACAGGGTTTTATAGCGCCCTGTGTTGGACATGCTCCCTGAGTGCATGACATCATGCCGAGCGGGCGGGGCATTTCCAGGGGGGTTGTACAGGTACTCCAGGCTGCAGGGTGCATGCCTGGAATGTCCAGAGGACACACTACATGGCGCTGCAGCTGCAATACTGGAACAACACCCTACTAGCCAGATGCAGGGATCATGAGGCAGCGATGGTGCCATCCACAGAACCCTGCGCTCTATGCAGCAGCAACACTCACACACCCCTAGTTATGGCCTTGATAATAACTATGTCACTATCACTATGGTATCAGACATGTCACATGACATCATGGGGTTCCCCTGTGATATTACATGTAGACTTGAATCAGTCAGATAAAGAGGTATCATGCAAGTTTGCCGGGCTGTCAGCCTCCAGTGTGACACACAGAAGGCAATGTTGATTTCTCACAGCTTTAAAGTAGATAAAATGGCTGCCATCACAGAAAGTGAAGGCAGCCATTTTGTGTGCAAAACCAGTATATAACCCATCAAATATACTGGGAATTTACTGCTACCACTAACTAAAAATCATAACTAATATTCATTAAGCCTTGCATATTCACAATATACTGGTTCATGGTGAATTGAAAGGCTGCATGGTTTACTTTAATGACAAATATAATGAATACAGGTTCTGTGACTAATTAAAATCAGTTTGTATCTTATTTTGTTTCAGTTTTCAAACAATTTCCATTCAATCTTTTAGGCCTAAATATAAATATAAACCAACACAATGTTTACCTCTGAATTGTTTGTTTAGAAAGCCAGTTACCTGGACGACACAGGTATTTCTGGGGTCTCTATAATAAAACAAAAACCCAGAAAAATTTTGTGGGCAAATAGCAGAAATTAAATGATCCATTAAGTCATCCACAGTCAGAATCTATATAATTCACCTATGTCAGTAAGTACAGTGATGACTGCAACAGCTACTGTACATAGCTAGTATCTCTGTTATCTAACCTGTCTAACGAGATACTGCTGTGAAAGTTGTGCAGCTAGATTGCACGGAATAAACGGCATAGGACATTTTATTGCAACTTGCAGCTTCAATGTTCCTCTAGAATCTAGACCATGGGTCTTCAACCTTTGGCCCGCCAGCTGCTGTGGAACTACACATCCCAGCATGCCCTGCCACCATTTTGATATAAAAGCATGCTAAAACTGTTGCAGGGCATCCTGGGATCTGTAGTTCCACAGCAGCTGGAGGGCCAAAGGTTGAAGACCCATGATCTAGACCATACTTGCCTACTTTCCCAAAATGGCCGGGAGACACCCAAAATAGGGCCACCAGCAATAGATGGCAAGTCTCCCGGACCAGCCACCACCCGCGCAACACTACAAAGCAGACCCCCCCCCTTCACAGCCGCTCACATACTGAGTGAAAGTGGGAGGTCCGGGAGGGACGATGATGCAATTTGCGCTGAATCATATCATCGTAGCCACACACACTGCTTTACGATGCCGGTAATCACCACGCCCCCGCACCGTCCATCATTGCCTTTACCACTCCCCGTACTGTGCCGACCTGGCAGCCCCGCCAGAAAGTCGGCATGTATGCTTTAGACTTGAGTCTAAGGGGCTGTTTCAGAAGTGGTCGCAGTCACGGTCGTGGCTGCGTCGTTTGGCGGTCTCCCGTCTGTGACTTTATGCCAATGCCGCTACAAAGCCCTTTCATGGTGTACATCTGTCTGTCCGAATCTGCAAGGGCACATTCAGAAACACGGGTGTACTGATGTGCAATTGGTATTTCAGCACTTACGGATGCAGACAGCGGGCATCTCAATCCACTGTCTGCATCGATAGGCGCTGAAATACCGATTGATGCGTCTTTAGACGCACCATCAAAACATGCACTAGCCCTATGGCAGGTGCGATTTCTTCATCTGAGTATGGCGTCCTATGTGAGCGGTTGAGCATCTGTGTACGTAACCACTTTCACCCACACGCCCACGACACTCCCGTAACACACCCATAAGATGGACCATCTCCGTGGAGGCGCTTAGCGACCTCCCTGTCACTGCCCAGGAACACCCAGCACTTCTCCAAGACATTACTGAGACTGCGCATCTCGATCCCAACAGCGCCTTTGTGACGCACACGCTGTGTAACGCATGCACCTTAGGAGTTTTCAGGGATTGTCACGCCCACACAGTAGGAAGAATTCGCTGAACTACGTGGGCTTCGGCACGGCGTATGCTTCTCAAGCAGGCCCTCAATTCCTCAGAAAACAACAACAATTAATGAGAAACAGTTAGGGTGCATACACACCTGTACGATATCGGCCCGATTTGGCCAATCGGAACAACAAATCGTGCATATCATGCAGTGTGTATGCCCAATTTGCACGTACCCGCGGTCGCATGCGATATCGTGCGATTGGCTGTGCTGTACCGTCAATCATACGATATCGCATGTGAGCCTGTACAAGTTAATGAAGGATGGAACATTGATTGTTCTGTCTTTCATAACATCTTTCAAGTGTGTACCGGCAATCATGCGATGTCCAGGGTGTAGACAAATCGCCCTGAACATCGGCATGATTGCCGGTCGTTTAGGTGTGTACCCAGCCTTAGGGGAACAGGAAGGTTCAGAGATAATCAATCTATTTAATTAATAAATGAATGGGCTAAACTACAAGGCAAAGGCTAGAGAAATTGGATTTTTTTTTTTATAGTGGAAAATGGCATCATGATATTATGTTCTCTGGCCCTATACAAAAGAGTATAGTCAGACAGTGGGTATTACAAACTATAGCAACAATAGAAAGTTAATACGTGAGTATAAATGCTACCGGATGCATTGCATATTGTAATGGGAAAAAGTGCTGAGTATGGCTATATGATCCAGCCACAGCAATATTGCACACCTCCCAACCGTCCCGATTTTGCAGGGGCAGTCCCACTTTTTGTGCACTATCCCATCACCCCACCTGCAGGCCACAGTGTCCTGCAGGGGGGGAAAGGTCGGGAGGTCACTCTCACCTGAGAAGCAGAGCAGCGGGGGCGTGACCTGCATCCACGCACAAAGTCCTGACTCCCATCTCCCATATGTTGAGAGGTGAGTATCGGATTGGCATCCAGTAGGTTGTATGAGTATAGAAAGGGGATTTTGTGTGAACTGTGTAGTTAATCAATGGTGTCATATGCAGTAAAGAAGTCAAAGAGAATTAGAAGTTGTGGCCTTTAGATCGAGCAGCGATTATATCATTGATCAATTAGTCTGTGAAGTGTTGGTAATGAAAACCCGATTGAAAAGGGTCCAGAAAGTCGTGTGACTAAATGAAGCATATGAGATGAGTGCAGGCAAGTATTTGTTGATAGAGTCAAGCAGACAGTAGAGTGGGAAGAGGAGTACGAAGTGGAGGCTTCATCTACATTTGTGTGGTCAACTGAAGAGGAGACATAGGATTCCAGAGTATGATTATAAGATTGTTGCTCAGGTAATAGGTTACCATTTCATTTTAAACCATATCAATCATGCCCTTGAAGTAGGATGCCAAATCTTGAGCAGTGATGGTGGTTGTAGGGTTGGTGTGTGAGGGCTGAGAATAGTTTTTAATGTTTTAAATATGTGTTTAGAGATTGATCTGAGATAAGATATTGGAAGTATATTTGTTTGCCAATGTCCATAGCATTTTGTTAAGAGAGGTAAACAGCAGAGTGCATTAGTGGCGGCTTTGTTCTACCATGGAAGAGTTTTTGATGGCAAAGCGTATTTTTTGTGTGCCACGGCTGAGGTCAGACTTGACATTGGTTGGCTGGAGACACTTCATCAAGGCCTGTTGTCAGGATGTGGCTTAGATCTGGGTCTACAAGATCAGGTAAGGAGACTGGAGAGATTTGAAGGAGGCACAAAATTGTTGAAAAAACAATTGGTATGGTTATTTTTAGTTGAGTTAAAATGCCAAGAGGTTAAAGTCAGACACTGAACAAAGGCCCTGATTCAGAGACGGACGCTCTGACCAGAGCGCTCGCTCTGAATCAGGGCCCTCCTCCATTAATATGGAGCGTCCTCCTGGACGCTCGTATAGCTGTGGGTCACCACCCACAGCATATACGAGCGTGCAAAAAGATGGTCGCGATGGTCTTGACCATCGCGACCATCGGAATTGCGAGGGAAACCCTGCGGTCGGGTTTCTGATAGAGCCAAAATCACTCCCACTGACATCACTAGTGATGTCAGTGGGGCGGCTTCAGACGGTAGGCGATCAATATCGACAGCACGCCCCCTTTGGTGCAAGACCCGGAGCGATGGAAAGTCCTTCGCTCGCCGGGGTCTCGCGCATGCGCATGATGGAGCTCCCATCGACCCACTTGCGAGCGTACTGCCGCTCGCGAGTGGGTCTGAATGACCCCCAAAGTCAGAAGGATACAAGTTTACAGTGAGAGGAATGCAGTGTACTGGGAAAAGCAGAGAGTAAAGGATGCAGAATGTAGTTTGGAAGTGAAGTAGGCTGGGGATGACTAAGGATGTTGAAATCACCCCTTGATGGACAGAACGTCAGAGGATAAGAAATTAAGCCGCTGATAATATGCATTCTTAAGTTTCATTCTAGTTATATGTTAACTATTTCTGATCTTACACCATGGGCCTTATTTAGTAAGGATTGCTATTGCGAACGCAACTGCGATTATGCACACAGTCTCACTGCGAAAATATGCTAATAATTGCAATCACAATGCCATCGCAGCCAAACATAAGGATGCCCACTTTACCTTACACACATCCTTAATACTTAGCAAGTCAGCGAAACCATCGGTAACATCGAGTACCATGGCAGCCTCACGCACTCTTGCACAAGCTCTGACCTTACTCAGGAATTGCTAACCTCATAGCACGCAGAGAAAGCACAAGCTGCGCATGGCATCGCAATGGCTAATTTATGCACGCCCCTGTAACGGTGTTTAAACGCACTTGCACTACTGCGTTTCACCGACCACCCACCGTCTCCACCTCCAAACGGCACTTCCTGTCAATCACTGTGCTCTGGGTCTGCGTAGCCTCTGCAAATGCAGTTCCCATCGCAATTGCTAGTTCGCGCACGCACACTGGAATGCATACGCTATGCAAAATAATTGACCGTTTGCGTGCGTCTTTGCTACTGCGATCCTTGCTGAAACAAGACCTTAGTACCCCATGCAATGCCTGCACACCTTACTGCTTCTCATTTACAAGTGCAGAATGAGTTAGGTGCAGTGTAAGAAGTACGTCCTTGTTGGCACCATGTGCTTGTGTTTATGCAGGTGTGCCTGGATTGGTACCAAAGCGCATGGGTATTGTGCACTGGCCAGTAGGAGGAGATGGGTGAAGTAGGCACAAAGTTTTGTGGAACAGTGTAGAAATTTGAGCCAAGTATTGCAGAGTGAGATTGAGTGAAACTGTATACTTCTAGGTACACCACCGAATCTTAAAACAAAAAATAGCATCAAACTTATAAAAGAACAACATATAAAGAAGGCAGACTTGATTTTTTTTCTCAAACTCATAATTAATTTAGGTCATAAATAAGCCTAAACTAAACTGTATTTCAGGAGAGAAATGGAAAATTGCTATTTAATGAAAACGGCTGCAGTACAGTGGTAGACGGTCAGACATTAATGTGATGTTTAATCCTTTGCACAGTGCAGGTATTTTTATCTCCCCGCAAACTACTTTAAGGAGGCATTTCCCGAGAGCAAAGCACATTGCAGTTTATCTTGGCAGGTTGGGTACGGGATCCTGACGATCATGATGCCAACTGTCAGAATACCGACCGCAGCATCCCGTCAGATTTCTGTAAGTATTATAACCCTTAACCCAGCCCTCCCCTTCCACAGCCTAATCCTAGCGTTCCCCTCCCACAGCCTAATCCTAGCCCTCCTCTCCCACAGCCTAATCCTAGCCCTCTCCTCCCACAGGGGGCGTGGCTGCCCAGACGGAGGCGTTCCCATAGGAACGCCTCCGTCTGGGGCCGGCCCCACTGACATCACTAGTGATGTCAGTGGGAGTGCTTTTGGCTCTGATAGAGCCAAAATCACTCCAGGGCTTGCGGCAGCGAGACCCTACCGCAAGGGTCTCATCGCAAGCCCGATGGTCGCGATGGTCTTGACCATCGTGACCATCATTTTGGCCGCTCGCTATACCTGTGGCTCTTTCTGTCACTACCTCTCTCTCCTCTCTCTGTCACTGCCTCTCCTCTCTCTGTCACTGCCTCTCTCTCTCCTCTCTCTGTCACTGCCTCTCTCTCCTCTCTCTGTCACTGCCTCTCTCTCTCTCTCTCCTCTCTCTGTCACTGCCTCTACCTCTCTCCTCTCTCTCTGTCACTGCCTCTCTCCTCTCTCTGTCACTGCCTCTCTCTCCTCTCTGTCACTGCCGCTCTCTCTCTCTCCTCTCTCTGTCACTGCCTCTCCCTCTCTCCTCTCTCTCTGTCACTGACTCTCTCCTCTCTCTGTCACTGCCTCTCTCTCCTCTCTCTGTCACTGCCTCTCTCTCTCTCCTCTCTCTGTCACTGCCTCTCCCTCTCTCCTCTCTCTCTGTCACTGCCTCTCTCTCTGCTCTCTCTGTCACTGCCTCTCTCTCCTCTCTCTGTCACTGCCTCTCTCTCTCTCCTCTCTGTCACTGCCTCTCTCTCTGTCACTGCCTCTCTCTCCTCTCTCTCTGTCACTTCCTCTCTCTCTCCTCTCTCTGTCACTGCCTCTCTCTCTCTCTCCTCTCTCTCTCTCCTCTCTCTCTGTCACTGCCTCTCTCTCTCCTCTCTCTCTGTCACTCCCTCTCTCTCTCCTCTCTCTGTCACTGCCTCTCTCTCTCTCCTCTCTCTCTGTCACTGCCTCTCTCTCTCTCCTCTCTCTGTCACTGCCTCTCTCTCCTCTCTCTGTCACTGCCTCTCTCTCTCTCCTCTCTCTCTGTCACTGCCTCTCTCTCTCTCCTCTCTCTCTGTCACTGCCTCTCTCTCCTCTCTCTCTGTCACTGCCTCTCTCCTCTCTCTCTGTCACTGCATCTCTCTCTCCTCTCTCTCTGTCACTCCCTCTCTCTCTCCTCTCTCTGTCACTGCCTCTCTCTCTCCTCTCTCTCTCTCTCTCTCTCCTCTCTCTCTGTCACTGCCTCTCTCTCCTCTCTCTGTCACTGCCTCTCTGTCTCTCCTCTCTCTCTGTCACTGCCTCTCTCTCTCCTCTCTCTCTCCTCTCTCTCTCTCTCTCTCTCTCTCTCTCTCATTTAGCAGTAATACCCTCCACTCCAGTGTATGGAAAAAAATAAAGGTAGCACTGGCCGCCGCTATCTTCATCAGCGGGCATCTGCCCCTGCCCTCAGGCACCAGCAATTGATATGGCTTTGCGTGTCTTCGTGGGTCTGCCTTATCTGCAGCTGCGTAATCACATCGGCCAACGTCAGACCACCCCTCCCCCATCCAGCTTATCCAGTCGCCATCAGTCGCAGGTGTTTTCTGGGCATGCGCAGAAACATTTGGCAAACTGGCACAAGTCTATCTCAGCATCAGCCCCAATGTGCATATATTGTGCAAGGTGTCCTCAATTTAGTCATTAAAGAGCCATAGGGTGGAAATCAGATGGAACCTGCACCAGTCTTAATTTCTGGGACACAAATCTCTGCTGATTTAGTAGCAGACGGTGCTTTTTTTATACTGAAAGCGGTACCAGAGCCCCGAAGCAAGGAACAGTGCGTTTACATCTAATCTGCAATAAATAATTCAGCTTGAAACCAAGTGAGGTGTTGGAAATCAGCATCTCTCCTCTCTCCCTCAGCATTTACTAATCATGGCGCGTAGTTTATTGTGGTTCCCTAATATATAGAGCTGGAATCCTGTGGGACATCCGCAGCCTCAGTGATGACAGCACAAGTAAAAGCATGCAAGAAGAAATAAAATCATATGTATGTGTCCCTTTCCGCTGGTCACCACAACATTTTTAGGTCAGGGCATGACTGATTGCAGGCTTTGATTCTGCAAAGACTTAGGGCGGGATGTACTAAAGTTAAAAATGCTGTAAAAACCCTGAAAATGCAGTTTTTAAGGGGTTTTCCAGCATTTCTCAGATGTACTAAGCACTGGAATGCGATGCAGTCCGTGCTTCGTCCTGGTGGGTAACGCCATTTTCAGAATAGGGCCGGCAGCCCTATTCATTCCAATTCGGCCCTATTCTGACCAGCTGCTCTATTCATTCCAATGAGAGATCCTATTGGTCTGTGCAGGCTTCTCCACTGTCTAATCCCGGCAAGTGTCTAATGACAGGCGCCAAAATCCTGACGACTGTCATTAGATCTACCCCGGGAGCCCGACACCCGGCTTACCGATCGAAGGTAAGCCAGGCGCGGACAGCCACGTGGGGGTGGGGGGCAATTGGAGGGTTAGGTTCACCTGGGGGGGAGGGTTAGATTCTCCTGGGGGGGATTTAGGGTTAGGCACCCCCCGGGAGGTTAGGGTTAGGCTAGGGGAAGAGGGGGTTAGGGTTAGGCACACCCATGGGGGTTTAGGTTAGGCCCCCCCCCTGGGAGATTTAGGGTTAGGCTGCAAGGAAGGTGGGGTTAGGTTTAGGGACTTAGCGGGGGGTTACGGTTAGGCACTTGGGGGGGAGGTTAGGGTAAGGCACCCCTAAGGGAGGGTTATGGGGGGGGGAGTTAGATTAGCGATACTTACCTAAGTTAGAAGTCGGGATCTTCACCCCTGCCAGGCTTCTGTTGTCGGGATTTGAATCATACTGATTCTGGGCCTGATTCAGAGCCGCTCGTAAGCGGCCGCTCGTTTGCACATCTGCGCATGCGTATGGGTTTTAGTACGCATGCGCGAACCAGTCAGTGCGGCCGAAAATCGTGTGCTCGCAAAATAGCGAATGCCTGCTAATTTGAGTGACAGGATGAGGCGTTTGTGGGTGGTAACAGGGGAAGGTGCTTGAAAACGGGGAGTGGAGATCCGAACGCAGGCGTGCCAAAAGGTCAAAACAAAGCAGCGTCATCGACCACGTCAGTTGGGTGTCTTTTAGCCAGAACTGCTCGCTTGATTGCGGTAGGAAAATGCAACCACAAGAATAGCGAGCAGTTCATTCGCCTTTCGATGTACTCGATTAATCTAATAAATAGCGGAGATGACGTATGATGCGAGCGGCCAGGGAGCGTTTTTTACAAAAAAACATCGGCATGTTTTGTTCGCTAGTTCAGACATAGAGGCGTCAACAGACCGCAAAGAGCGAATGGTCAATTTAAATAGCCAGCCCCTTTTTCTGGACGAGTGAGCGCAAATAGCATCCGGCTCTGAATCAGGCCCAGTGTTCACAGACATGTCGCTGGTACACACTGGCCAAAGGGCATACAATATATTGGACGATCAATTGATTGGCCAATATATCTGCCAGTGTGTACCCAGCATAATATTTCTATGTAGGAAAATTTCCACTGTCAAAAATTTAATTGTGGGTAAAATGTTTTGTTGGACCCACCACAGCTGCATCATTATCAGCTTATTACTCCGCTTTCACAGCCAAGACTATTAGTGCTGGGTATTTGGAACGAACATCAGTGACATCAGGAAATGATGAGACAAACCCATTGTTCTCCCTATGAAAATGGCTGTAAAGAATGAGGACAGAGGAGGCTAGATACACTCTAATCAAAGATAAATGGTGTCATATAAATTGCCCTTAGTAAATAACCTTTATATTACTATTAAGATGCATGTCAGTGTGGTCTAAGTGCCTTTTTGTTATCAATCTTCTTCTGCCGTCTGTGTCATTTTGAAGTGTCCTTGGATAAAACAGTCTAATCAGATCTTTGGAATGTTCTCAGAGTATTTTCAATGATAAGACCCCCGTTATGGGGGGCATTTGGGCTAAACATAACTGTGATGTCCCCAAGCAAAATTGACATTCCATATTACCGCCTATTGCAGCGATATGGAATGTTTCCCCCTGGCAATTTATCAATCACGGCATCATCTTGGAGTCCATGAGAAAACCCCACTGCTTCACTGAGGTTTTCAAGCTCTCACCGGCTGCCTGACTGTGCCATTGAGGAGTTCATGCAGTATGGGCATGCTTCTGCTTTGCAGGTTGAAGGGTATAGAGTAACGCCATCTCAAGATCTAGGGCTTATATCAGAGACATAACGCTAATGCCACCGCAACTGCATATTTGTACGTAGCGGCCGTGCCAAAATATGCAAATGTCGCAGCTGCCCACCTGCGCGGCTTCGCAAATCAAAGCGACTGCGTACAAAGACGCAGCATCGATCGCAGATAAGTTGTTAATCAGGCTTCTGAGTAACCCTATGGTTGCACTGAATGGCTGCAGGAACTGAGAGTCCTATTTGCTGCGTATGAGATCGCAGTCGCAGGGGTGACATGCCTCGAAAACCGGTTGGGAAATGTCTGTGTTTGAGTCTCTCCCCCATTGCCGCTCACAAACGATCCCAGCCTGTCAATCATTTTGAGAACAAATCCTCACTGCAAGTGACAATGAAAATGAAATTTTGACGCCAGCGCAGTGTGACTCATTCTCACTCAACTGCGTAAGCATCGCCATTGCGTCTGTCTCTGTATAAGGCCCTAAAGGGGTCTATTTACTAAGCTTTGTTAGGAGATAAAGTGAACGGTTACAAGGTACCAGCCAATCAGCTCCTAACTGCCATGTCACAGGCTGTGTTAGAAAAATGGTAGTTAGGAGCTGATTGGCTGGTACCTTATCACCGTTCACTTTATCTCCTAACACAGCGTAGTAAATAGTCCCATAGTAGGCTATGGGGATGCGGTACTAATGAGAAAAGGAGTGGCAAGAAGAGAAATCAGTGCTGTCGCTGCAGTATCCCTCTTCTATAATAGGAGGAAGCGGTGCACTGCTTCATTTATAGAGACCCCACATGGGGTATAATTATTATAGGGTGGACAATAAGCCCCATAGACACTGGTGGTAGGGCTTGGTCCTAGTACATCAAAGTGACACAACTGGCGATAGCACTTCTATAAAATACACTAGGCATGGAGAAGCCTATGTAACAAACACGGCAGCCCTTTTTTATATTTTCCATTTATTTTTAACTTTGTTTTTCCATTTATTTTTAAGTGGAACTGAAAGACAAAGGAATCAATTTACTAAAATCAAGCTAACATTCTGCATTGTAGCTTGTTGCAGTATACAGATAGAAGTTGCACTCGTATTTACCACCGCTTCTCTGTGAGGGTTTTCACTTTTCAGCCTGATCTGCATATGGCATTACCCAGTGACGTCACATAACCCTTACCAATCCCGTAATCACAGCACAGCGGAGTGGCGCACAGCTGCCTCTGCGGAATGGAACGGTAAATTGTGATGACAACAGGGTTTTACTGATGCGAGAAGCGGAAACACCAAATCTCTAGTATTGATACGTTGATTTGCTTCAATAGGCCCCTAAAAGTAGGAGAAAAAGAAATCCTTGCCATATGGACAAATAACTTGTTTATGAACCACTGTCTTCTTTTCATTCCCTATGGACAAAATGGACGAAATTGTGTGTTGTCTCTTTTATCATTTCATCATGTACTCCTCAATGTCATATTTGCATAGCTCACAACCCCGCCCCTCTCTCTCTCTTTCTCCCTCTCTCTCTCTCTCTCTCTCTCTCTCTCTCTCTCTCTCTCTCTCTCTCTCTCTCTCTCTCTCTCTCTCTCCCTCCGGTTCCAGTATCCCAGGACATAGCAGCCAGTATATTCTGGTAGTTGAGATGATAAATGATGTGTAAGGCCTCTGTGTGCAGGAGATAAAACTCAGGCTGTTTGTTTTCAGAGAGCAAAATAAACGTTCCCAGTTGTAGGGGGAGAACAGAGACTCGTCTGTAACTTATAGTCTTATTAACAACTGCTTCTCACACAGCAAAATTGTCAAACTAGGAATTGACTGATTAATATCACCAGGTTATTATCACTACTATAGATGAGTAAGACCCTTGTGTTCTCAGATCTGTAACATACTGTGAACCCTTGCCTTCAAGGCTTACAATCCGACAATAGCACAACTGACACTGTTATTGGCTATTACAAATCATTTTTTATTTTTTTCCTCATTTGTTGCTTTGTTGGTATGGGGAGGGGGCGAGGAACATAGAGTCCGAACACTTAGGGGACGGTGGTCCCTGGCAGGCAGCCAGCTTGAAGAGGTTGGCATAGACTAATCAGACTCTCAGACACGTACCCAGCACATATCCTGCCAATCATCAACCCCCCTCTTCCATGCTAAGCTGCACCAGGCTTCAGAAGAGTGCGTACAAGTGTACCAGATGGCAGGGCTGGGCGCTGGGGGGCTGGCGGCAGGTATGCCTGCCTGTGTCACCGTGACAACCAGCATGGCACTGCCAGTGAGGGCTTCTGCAGTACAAATGGAGATGATTGTTAGAAATATGAAGATTATCCTGAGAGCGCAAATTGTGATGATAGCAGAACGTATACCGACCATGGTGATACATCTTGTCACAGGACTTAATATATCATGTAATCACAACTGCCATTGTCCCATGTAGCTTTTATGGCTTTTATCATTTTATGGCTTCATGTAACATATTTCTCCACATATATTCTTTCTATAGCGCTTTCTTATCCTTCTAGAAATCTCTTTATTTGTCATAACCCTCCTCAGCACATATTATGATAGATTAAAACACCTCCCCACCCTGGTCTACACGCATTTTGTTGATATGTAAGCGTATGTACAGTAGAGTGTCCTCAATCACTATGCAGAGTCCTGCCTATTTGCATAAATCATGTTCTGTCTGTAATGTGATGTATGCAGAATGAGCTACAGAGATGTAGAGATGTGTGAGGGTGGGGAAGGGAGGCAGAGGAAATAATGCGGAGGAAAGGAGAGAGAAAACAGGGAAAGCGCAGAGGAAAATGTTTTATAATAAAAATGTAATGTTATAGCAAGCAGAGTTAATGTTTTTCTAAAATGTGATAATATAATTATACAATACCATGTCTGCAGCAGTGGCGTATCTATAATGGGTGCAGGGTGTGCATGGCGTATCTATAATGGGTGCAGGGTGTGCATGGCGTATCTATAATGAGTGCAGGGTGTGCATGGCGTATCTATAATGGGTGCAGGGTGTGCATGGCATATCTATAACGGGTGCAGGGTGTGCATGGCGTGTCTATAACGGGTGCAGGGTGTGCATGGCGTGTCTATAACGGGTGAAGGGTGTGCATGGCATATCTATAACGGGTGCAGAGTGTGCATGGCGTATCTATAATGGGTGCAGGGTGTGCATGGCGTATCTATAACGGGTGCAGGGTGTGCATGGCGTAGCTATAACGGGTGCAGGGTGTCCATTGTGTATCTATAATGGGTGCAGAGTGTGCATGGCGTATCTATAATGGGTGCAGAGTGTGCATGGCGTATCTATAATTGGTGCAGGGTGTGCATGGCGTATCTATAATGGGTGCAGGGTGTGCATGGCGTATCTATAATGGGTGCAGGGTGTGCATGGCGTATCTATAATGGGTGCAGGGTGTGCATGGCATATCTATAACGGGTGCAGGGTGTGCATGGCGTGTCTATAACGGGTGCAGGGTGTGCATGGCGTGTCTATAACGGGTGAAGGGTGTGCATGGCATATCTATAACGGGTGCAGAGTGTGCATGGCGTATCTATAATGGGTGCAGGGTGTGCATGGCGTATCTATAACGGGTGCAGGGTGTGCATGGCGTAGCTATAACGGGTGCAGGGTGTGCATGGCGTAGCTATAATGGGTGCAGAGTGTGCATGGCGTATCTATAATGGGTGCAGAGTGTGCATGGCGTATCTATAATGGGTGCAGGGTGTGCATGGCGTATCTATAATGGGTGCAGGGTGTGCATGGCGTATCTATAATGGGTGCAGGGTGTGCATGGCGTATCTATAATGGGTGCAGGGTGTGCATGGCGTGGCGTATCTATAATGGGTGCAGGGTGTGCATGGCGTATCTATAATGGGTGCAGGGTGTGCATGGCGTGGCGTATCTATAATGGGTGCAGGGTGTGCAGTGCACATCAGCTCCCAGGTCCACAAGGGCAAACACTGCACACCCTGCCCCCATGTTATTCAGTAGCTATGTCTACTGAGACCTGCATCGGCGGATCTGCAGAAATCACTGGAAACGATGCGGTGGCCATTTTTCGGGTGATCTGCGCATGTGCAGTAGAAAAATCGCCGTCGAAATGGCCACCGTGTCATCTTCCTAGAGTCCTGCGCATGCGCAGTAGAGTCTGGCTCATCACCAGAGTCTACTCTTTTGCGCCGCCGGCTAGAAAAGAGGGGGCCGGTGTGCAGTCTCCGTCCGGGGCCCCCTTTATTAATACGCCCCTGGTCTGCGGTACAGCTGTAATCTGCAGACAGTGACGATGAAGGGCCCGATGCTGAGTTAAATGCAAGTCGGATATAACTGCTCCCATAATGCAAGCATGAAACTAAATGTACAGTATATATTTGACTACATGGGGACTTGCACAAATCTCTGCGGACGGTCCGCCTTCATCTGTATGCTTGTCATCAATATCAGTGCAGACTTGCACCAGCCAATACAAATCATGATCTGGAAACAGTCATATTTATTATATTCAACACTGAATAGCCCGCGTTCCGTCAGTGCGCCCTCTCCGAGCTTTGTGAGAGCGTCCGGTTACTGCACAGTTATGCCCCTTCAGTCACAAGTGGAGATGTGCAATGTTATATTTATACTGAACATTTATTTGGGGTTGGGTATGATATGTCCACAGTTATAATGTTGACATTCACCATGTAGACAGTGGTGAAATGTCGACATGTTAGAATGTCGACATCATCCCTGGTGGCCCAGTGGGTAATTACCTGGCTCCGGTGGCTGCAGTGGCTCCAGAGGGGTTTACGGGTCCTGGTGGTCATGTGACCTTCACTTTCGAGTCAACTTCCGATCCCCCTGGACCGGATTGGAAGGCACATGCTTATTGCTTTAGAGACGTCACAAATAGTAAATCAGGGAAATACAACATCTACTAAAATATAGTGAACTTCATTGCTAATAAAAGACAGCTAATTACAATATGGAGAACTGGAAGGTAAAATACATTGTATGTCACTTAATTTACAAAGCATAATGGATGCACCTGTGCCAGGGGGCACAGGCTTGAGCTGTGTTATTGGCTGCATGTAATAATAAAGTTTGTTAACATAAAAAAAAATAGATATGAAAAAATGATTTAAAAAGAAAATGAAAACAAATGCTTTATTTAAATAATAAAATAGTTTTTTTTCTGTGGTCTCCCCTGACTAGCACTATTGGAGAACAGCATATCTCTCTTTGATAAATAGGCATTGCCATGCGTAGCAAAATGTCACTGATAAAGCATAATACTTGCCTACCCTCCCGATTCAGCCGGGAGCCTCCCGAAAATCGGGTGCCACTCCTGGCCACCCGGAAAGGCAGGCAAGCCTCCTGGCAGCCACCGACCCTGGGTGCGGGGTGAGGAGGTGCGGGATGAGGAGGGTTAGGGTTAGGTTACAATAAGGTAAGGGAGGCTTAGGGGGAGAAGGGGGGAGGGTAAGTATACTTACCCGACCCCTCGCGGGATACCTACCATCGCTATGCCGCTGTCTGTAGTCTAACAGGAGGCATCCCGACAGCCGACATTACATACCCATTCCCATTATTACTATTCAACTGCTAACATCGTTATATAGTGTTTTAATTACACGTGTCTACATACCTGGTCACTTTTTTATTGCCCTTTTTTATCGTTCTTAATCATGTTTTAATAGTTTAAATCCGTTCATTTATATTTTATTATTATTATTATTATTTTTTTACTTTTTTCTCATTTTATATCTTCTATTCATAGGGCCGGCTCGAGGAGGAGCTGCGCCCTGTGCAGAGAGGGTCTCTGAAGCCTCCTTACCCTGCACGCGGCTAAAAAGGTGATGTGGCCTGATTACCATAGGCTACGCCCCCTAAATTACGCTAATCCCATTTAATGTCAGGCTGGAGGTGAACCCAGCATTCCTTCAGTAGCTGGGCTGCCCTCCAGTCCTCTCCCTGCACTAGAAGCGCATGGCATCCATTCCTCTTCTCTGGGGCCTGCACCGCCGCACAGCTGTAGCTGTGGGGGTGCCCAACCTCCTGTGGGCGGAACAGCGGGGCAGTCCCGGTGAAAATCGGGATGGTTGGGAGGGGTGCGCCCTCTATGGGGTGGCGCCCCTGTGTGACCGCACTGGTCGAACGTGCCTCGAGCCAGCCCTGTTGAAGTTCTACTGGAAGTCACAAATGCATCCCAGTAAAAGTATAGGACAATCCTCTATCTCCGCCAGCACAAATTCAAGTATTTCTACTTCAGGTTCCATAGGGTATCCACAGGATACCTTGGGGTATAGGCAATGGCGGCAGACATCCAGGCACCACAGAGTTAAAAATCTTCCATCCTCCTAGGATGCACTGGGGTCCCTCTCCTATACCCCGCCCCCGAGCCTCAGGCACTCAGTTTTCGCCGGTGCCTGGCCGAAGTCGGATGCACTGTACAGAGTGGGGGTCTTTAAGGCCCCTGAAGTTTTTCAACGCAGCTGTGGCTGCACACCTAACGAGTGAACAACATGGACAGTCAATTCTGACGTCCATGTCGTCGCTCCTACACCCCGCTGGTGCCAGAACGCCGGTACTGATCCGGGGTTCCTGGGTAACTGGGGTCACAGCTAGCGGTGACCCCGGTTGCCGGGACTGTGGCCGGACTCAAGGGGATTGCAGGTAAGCGGCGAGGTCCTGCGGCGGGTCCTCACCAAATAACACAGTCCCTAGTCCCCAGGCAGGGGGCTCCCTGGGGACTGGCTGCAGTGTGGACGACGCTACTGATCCCTGCGCTTCCACTACCCCCTGGGACGCGGGCTGGACAGAAACAGTAATGTCCAGCGTCCCAGGGGTTAAATGCATGCCAGGGGAGCGCGCTTTCCCTGCTTGGCAGCCGGCGCCTCCCCCACTGCACATGGCCTCTCCACTGTGGTTAGGCATCTGCATGCGCTCCTCCCCCGGACCAGCCTCATTTCTGCTCCTCAGTGGCCATTTTCTGAACAACTTGGCAAGCGCTGCTGGACGCTGATAACGGCGGCATCGTGGTCTGGGTCCCCCGCATACCTCTCCTCCGGTGCAAGGTCAGTGTATGCAGTGCTGTTTCCTACCAGACTCAGGTCTGTGTAGTTGATAAAGCGCAGATAGTGCAGGTTTTTTTGTATTCTGCATTGTATGTGACTTAATGCTAGCTGCTGCCTGTTACTTTCACTTTCACAACTGTCAGTCATTTTCTTTTTAACTATCCCTTTCTTCTCTGCTAAAGCCCTTGCGGTGTGGTGTTGCAAGGGGGTTATTACCTCACTATACAGTTTATTGTGAGTGCGGTTGTCACATACAGCTCCGGGTCACACAGGTTGTCTGACAGTGAGCTTGAGTTCTCCACTCAGCCTAAATGTACTATATGCTTCGTACCACTGGCAGAGGGTGATGGTAAATCTGATGGGTCATGTACGGCGTGTCTTAGACAGGCATGGCCAATTTCTGTCACTGCACCTGTGCAGGAGCTACCGTGGGCTTGTTTTGCTAGGTACTTACAACCCTAGTGGGCCAGCTGGCGACACCCCCTGCGTTTCCCCAGATGGGGGTCTCACAGCAGTCTATGGTGTCGTCCCCTATTCAGGGGTTCCCCAGACAGTTGGTAGTACCTCAGAGTTTCCCGATATCGCCCCCTCAGGTCATCCATGAACCTACGTGGGTTTGCTCATTGTCTACCTCTGTGCAACATCTGTTACAAGGGGAGTCGTCATTGCGGCCGCAGAAGCGTCAGCTGCAACCTCAGCATGATCAGGGTGATCAGGATGATGTGACGGTGAGATGTTGGACCTGTCGGACCCAGACACTTCCCGTAATAAAGAGACGGAGTCTAAGGTCTATATATCAGGCCACATACATGCGGTGTGCACGGCCTTGATTATTGAGGATTACGTACCTCCTGTAGCCAACTAAAAATATGCCTTTTTCAGGGATATTACAGGTGATGCTACGGTGTTTCCCCTATCTGGTCAGCTAGTGGATCATTTAGAGGAGGCGTGGAAAACGCCCTGTAAACGTTACCAGCCCCCTAGATGTATGGCGGTGGCATACCCTTTTTGTAGAAAATTTATGTTTCTAAATGGGAGACCCCGCCACGAGTGGATTCCCGCGTCACACGTCTAGTAAGAAGTGCTACATTGCCAATACCCTCCATGTCCTTAAAGGATCCCATAGATCGCAAGGTGAAATATGTCTAAAATCTATGTATTCCCTTGCAGGAGGTGTGTCCAGACTGGCTATGGCCGTGTGCTGGGTGGCTAGAGCCATGGAACAGTGGGCTGATACTCTGGAGGCATCCCTGCACCCAAACTTGTCACCTGAGCAGGTGAAGTTGGTGGGTAATTTAAGGGACTCGGCTACCGACATTAATGAGGCAGCGTTAGATATGGGCTTGCTTCCGGCTAGGATCTCCTCGGCAGGCTCGTCGTATGCTGTGGCTGCGGTCTTGGAAGGCGGATGCTGATTCCAAAAGGGGTTTGGAGGGTTTACCCTTTAATGGAGAAGTCCTATTTGGCCCTGACCTGGACAAAATTGTGGCCACTCTAGCAGCAGCTAAGTCTGCATGCTTGCCATCAGCTACAGTCCCATCAGGGTCGGGTTCTTTGTCCTTTCGGCCCTACAGAACGCAGAATTAGTCCAGGGTACGGTCCTTTCCAAGATGGACTGCCGCTAAGAAACCTGCAAAGCCTAAGAAGCGGGCTTGGAGTACCAGACGTCCTCCTCCCAAGTCCGATGATAAACCTTCGGCCTGACGGGACGGGCCTCTCTTTGGGGACCCCAAAGTGGGAGACTGACTTCTGAAATTCACCCGGAGCTGGTGTCTGACCACTTCAGACACATCAGAGTCAGAGAAGTGGTCTCTCAGGGGTACGCCCTCTCCTTCCGCAGGAGGCCTCCCAGCCGGTTTTTCACCACGGGTCTTCCGTCCAATCAGAACAAGGCCCGGGAACTCAAGAAGGTATTGCACTCGATGCTCCAGAATGGAGTTATAGTGCCAGTTCCTTTGTCTCAGAAGGGATTGGGGTATTACTCCAATTTTTTTCTGGTGCAGAAACGAAATGGGTCCTACCGGCCAATACTCAACCTCAAATCCCTCAACAAATTTCTGAGGGTTCCTCGGTTCAGGATGGAGACCCTGCGTTCCATTATTTTAGCAATGGAACCTGGGGATTTCATGGTGTCGCTGGATATTCAGGATGCTTACCTCCATATCCCTTTTGTCCCAGCACACCAGTGCTTCCTCAGATTTGCAGTGGTCAAAGACCACTTCCAGTTTCAGGCTCTGCCCTTCGGTCTGGCTACAGCACCTCGGCTGTTCACCAAAGTTATGGCCATCTTGGCAGCCCACCTGCGGTTGCAGGGAGTCCGCCTGTTGCCTTATCTGGTCGATCTCCTGTTACTGGTGGATTCCTCAGAGAAACTTCAGCGCCATCTGCAACTAACAGTCTCTGTATTGCAGTCTCTCGGCTGGCTGATAAATTGGTCCTCTCTGGTACGATCACAGAGGATGCTCCATCTAGGAGCTCTGTTGGATTCCCAACATCAGAGGATCTTGGTGACGGGAGAAAAGATCTCTGCGTTACAGGCAAAGGTCCGTCTTTTCCTGCAGAGTCGCCGGGTGTCTATTCACTCAGCAATGAGGTTACTGGGATCCATGGTATCCATGTCCGACATGGTGGAGTTTGCCCAGTTTCACTCAAGACCTCTGCAGAAGCTGATCCTCTCCGGATGGAATGGGTCGCCCCAAAGGATAAAGACACAGACTATGGTGCTTTCCCCGGAGGTGTGATTATCTCTGGCCTGGTGGCTACAGACGGCTCACCTGAACAAGGGGCGCCCCTTTTGGAATGCAGACTGGGCCCTTCTGACGATAGATGCCAGTCTCCGAGTTTGGGGAGCGGTGATGGGTCCACACTTCTTTCAGGGAAGGTGGACATCGGTAGAAGCTGCTCTTCCAATAAACATATTGGAACTGCGGGCAGTATTCAAAGCTCTCCAGCAAGCAAGACAGGTCCTGCAGGGAAAACCTGTGCAGGTACAGTCGGACAACGCCACCACGATGGCATACATAAACCGCCAAGGAGGGACTCGCAGTCAGGCGGCTCTGACAGAGGTGTCCCGCATTCTAGTATGGGCGGAAAAGCATCTCACCGCAATATCAGCAGTGTTCATACCAGGAGTTCTCAATTGGGAAGCAGACTTTCTCAGCCGTCAAGACGTGCATCCAGGAGAGTGGTCTCTTCACCAGGAGGTGTGTCAGCTACTAGTGAACAAGTGGGGCCTTCCAGAGATAGATCTCATGGCCTCACGACACAACAACAAACTGCCAATGTTCGGGTCAAGAACAAGAGACGCACAGGCTTGTCTAGTGGACGCTCTGGCGGTCAAGTGGACCTTCCAGTATGCGTACCTCTTCCCTCCATTCTCCCTTCTTCCTCGAGTGATACGCAAATTCAAGCAAGAAGGCGGCACGCTACTGCTGATTGCACCAGCGTGGCCCAGGCGGAACTGGTACACGGATCTTCAGAGTCTGTCAGTGGACACTCCGCTGTTGTTGCCTCAACGTCAGGACCTGCTATCTTAGGGTCCTTGCCTTCATCCGGACCTGAGTCGGCTGTCTTTGACGGCGTGGCTATTAAGACTGCCATCTTAAGGTCCAGAGGTTTCTCCAGCTCGGTGGTCAACACCATGCTGAGAGCTTGGAAGCCTTCATCTGCCAACATCTACCATAGAATGTGGCGGGCTTTCTTCCAGTGGTGTCGCACTAGAGGTTATGCTCTTCAGGTGTTCAGATTGTCCAGAGTTCTGGCCTTCCTACAGGCAGGTTTAGACCAGGGTCTTCGCCTAGTTTCCCTGAAGGTACAGGTGTCTGCACTTTCAGTGTGGTTTCATCGTAGGATTGCTATGCTTCCTGATGTCCGCACCTTTATGCAAAGGGTGCTTCTTATTCAGCCTCCCTTTGTTCCACCTGTGGCACCATGGGATCTGGCTGTGGTCTTGAAGACTCTTCAAGGACCGCCATTAGAACCACTGGGCTCAGTGGATTTGAGATGGCTAACCATTAAGACTGTATTCCTTCTGGCTATTGCTTCGGCCAGAAGGGTTTCGGAATTGGGAGCTCTCTCATGTAGACCTCCATTTCTAATTTTTCATAGAAACAGGGTCGTGCTGCGCACTCGTCCTGGGTTTCTTCCATAGGTGGTATCTAGCTTCCATATCAACGAGGAAATTATTGTACCATCGTTTACTTCACCGGACCTTTCGATTGGTGAGGCCACCTTGGATGTGGTGCGGGCCTTGAAAATCTATGTGGACTGCACTTCTGCTTTTAGAAAGCCGGACTTTTTGTTTGTCCTTTATGGCTTCCATAAGAGAGGTTGGCCAGCCACTAAACACTAGGTCTGTGGGTCCTTCGTGGGCGGCTCAACGTGGTGCCTCAGCGGTTCAGCTTTGCAAGGCAGCCACGTGGTCTTCTGTCCATACTTTCGTATGGTATTATGCTTTTGATGCCTACGCCTCTCAGGATGCTTCCTTCGGGCGGCGGATTCTCCTCTCAGCACAGGAGCGTCCCCACCCTTAAAGGATACTGCTTTGGGACATCCCCAAGGTATCCTGTGGATACCCTATGGAATCTGAAGTAGAAAATATGAGATATGGTAAGAACTTACCCTTGTTATCTCTATTTCTACGAAGTCCATAGGGTTCCACGGGAATCCCGCCCTGTCGCGCCTGTACTGCAGATGGGCTTTGCTCTGGTCACCATTTTTTCCGTCTCCCTCTGGTGAGAATGTGATTTCTTGTGTGTTCCAGACTTTCTTCTCTCTCTTTTTATCCTCCTCCGACTTATGGCTTGTGACGAAACTGAGTGCCTGAGGCTCGGGGGTATAGGAGAGGGACTCCAGTGCATCCTGGGAGGATGGAAGATTTTTAACTCTGTGGTGCCTGGATGTCTGCCGCCATCACCTATACCCCAAGGTAACCTGTGGAACCCTATAGACTTCGTAGAAATAGAGATAACAAGGGTAACTTCTTACCATATCTCATATTTTTTAAGGAGTTAAAATTATATAATGCCCTTAAAATATAATAATAGTAAAATAAATTGTCTTTCCCATGAAAAATAAAAAAAGCGGACTAATCTTATCTCTGACTGAAAACTTGGGGCCTGATTGAGAGAAGGACACAATTCACATGGCTGCTGCGTCTGTGGATGAAAATATGCTAATGCAGGAGGAGGCGTCAGAGGAGAAAAAACGCCTCCTGACAGCGACACTGATCCAATTGCTGCATCCGAAGACGCAGCATCAGATCACCATCACGACCATCGGTCGCAATGGTCGCAGCCATCGCCCATCAGAGCAAACCAAAGGCTACTCAGAGTGACCGTCTTACCTGCGTAGCCGAGGCCAGGAAATCTGCATCTTCCGAGCAACACGCCCCCTTTTTAGGGATGCAAGCCGGCTCCACCCACTCCCCACGGCCGCAGCTTGTCAAATAGGCTACGGATTTGAGGAATTGCAAGAGATCGCGCAGTAGAAGACCAGCGCATGTGCAGTACAGATCATGTGCATGCACCATTGGGTTTGCTATCATCTCTGAATGAGGCCTTTGGTGTTTTTAGCTTTTTTCCCCTTTGCCCTAGCACAAATGGGTCCCGTTAGCACTTGCAGGACGAGCTTTATGGGTGTTCGACCAGTGCGGTTGAACAGGGGCGCCACCCATAGAGGACACATCCCTCCCCAACGTCCCTATTTCAGCGGGACAATAGTGTCCCGCTGTTCCACCTGTGGGCCGGAGTGGCCCACTTCGGCCCACGGGTGGTCAAATAGGGAGGTTGGGGACAGCTGCACAGCTGATGCGCCAGACCGAGGAGTCTTAATGGATGCTGCGCGTGGCACCCATTCAGTGAAGGGAGAGGGCTGAGGGAAGCCAAGCTAGTGAGGCTCCCCCCCCAGCCTGACGTTGTTGGGAGCCGTGTCATGCGGGCATGCCTCCAAATAACGTCACGTAGGAGGCGTGGCCTATGTTAATTAGGCCACGCCCCCACTTTCGGTGGCGCGCATGATGTAGAAGCGCACCAGAGAGAGCCGGCACAGAGTGCTCTGACCCCTGGAGCCGGCCCTGAGCACTTGTGCCACATATTTTCATTTGGCATGCAGCCAGATTGTCAACATTCACTGTGTTAGCATTCATGAAGTCGTCATCAGAATGTCAAATATTATGATGTTGACATGGTTTAAATGTAGTAAAAATGGTGACATTAGTGTGGGCCTGAGGCTAAAAATTATCAAGGGCCTATTTTAAGATGCAGAAGAGGTGTGACCAGTGCCCTGTGGGTGTGGCCAGTGCTGTGGGTGTGGCCAGTACTGTGTGGGTGTGATCTGTGCTGTGGGTGTGGTCAGTGATGTTTGAGTGTGGCCAATGCCATGTGGGAGTGACCAGTGCTTTGTAGGTGTGGCCAGTGCCATATGGCTGTGCACATCCTAAACTGTCAGCAGCAATGTCTCCCTAATTATGTAAAAGAAGAAACATGGCATCATTTTGTGAGGAAAATAGAAATACAATGTTAATACCGATGATTTATCATACTGTTATGATGATGGGCCTATTTTTATGTGGATACCTGGGTTGGTAGTCCCATCACCCCATTGTTAATCTGGCCATAGCGTTTAGCATTACTGTAGGTTTAGCGTTAGGGTTGCCGTTAGGGTCACTGTTAACGTTATGCTATAACTGTGTGACATTCTCACCATGTTGACATTTCATCAGTGTCGATATGCTGTATGTCGGCGTGGTGAAAATGTAGACATTTTGACATTCTTCTGACAACATTATCAATGAGGACATGGTGAATGTAGAGAAGATATAAAGACCTCATCTGTTTAGCCCCATCTTTAGCATCTATATACACATGTACATCTTACAGACCACCTGCAGCCACGCTGCTGGATATAATCCATGATACTTATTTCATACTTGCCTATCCTCCCGATTTGGTCGGGAGCCTCCCGAAAATCGGGTGCCGCTCCCGACCTCCCGGGAAGGCAGGCAATTCTCCGGCTGCCGCTCACCCTTCCTATCCCCCCGCTATAACCCCTGCAACCCCTGCAGCGGGGGGGGGGGGGGGGGGGGCGGTGACGTGATTCGCGTCATTTTGGCCCCGCCCCCTGCTTCACAATGCCTATATTATCGGCATTGTGTAGCGGGGGCGGGGCCAAACTGACGCGATCGCGTGACTCAGCCGCCACTCTCGCCCACAAGTGATGTCACCCGACTGGCCACTCCCCCCTTGTCTCGGCCACGTCCACCCGTCCTGGCGATCTGGCTGCTCCCTCCCGGAAGGAGCAGCCAGAAAGTCAGCAGGTATGACTTATTTATAGGGTCTAAACCTGCAGTGCAAATGTTTGTCGCTTCATCATTTGTCTGTGATGGTCATAGTATCACTAATTTCTTGTATAATTTTTATATAATGTAAAATATTAAAGGACACTTAGGGGTCAATTCAATTATGGGTGAGAGGAGCTGGATGCCGTTGCCCCAGACCTGCTGATCAGCGAGTCAAGTGCTACCGTAAGTGGGGTAATTCTCTGCACTTACTCTGGCACGACATAGTCACGCCTAATTTAATTGACCCCACATAGCAGCATTTTCATATATGGCACAAATACAAAAAGATCATGGCAATTTCACAAACATGACTTAATGTTAGGAACCCACGTTAGGATCCAATAATCTGTCTGGACCAACGTTTCTCACTAGTCACTATTCCAAGAGCTACTAGTACATACTAACAACTACAAACAAGGCTTATAAAAAATAATTATATATAATTCCCATTGTTAGTATTGCTTTTTTAATAAAATGTGTGTGTGTGTATATATATATATATATATATATATATAAAAAAAAAATTTTTACGTTTAGCATACCTCATATCTTTCCCATAAGCCCCTCATATCTCTCCTATTACACTCTCATATCTCTTCCCTTCTCCCTAATATCTGTTGTCCCCATAGTTTTCGATGGGAACTGGGGTCTTGTGTCTATGAGGTGTATTCATTATAACAATAAGTATTCAATTCAACATGCGGCGGTAAATTGTAAAATATCAGAGCAATTCATTAATGCTCAGGTGCGGACATGACTGTTGTGAAAAGCAGCGATCCCTGCAATACCTACCACTGCCGATTCTGCTGCTAATTAGTAGCGGCAGAGTTAAACACTGCCATAACCATCTCGGCAGTGTTAGAGCCCATTTGTGACCCATGTTTCCGCATGCACTTTGCTAGGTCAGAGGAATCCGATCGGGTCCCTCTCCGCAACCAGGACCTCCTTCCTAAAGTAAGGAGAGGGGCTCCGGAAAGCAATGCCATCTGAAGAATCAACTCCAACTGAAGATGGCATAGGTTCCCGCAGCAAACTCCGAAAACTTTGAATTTTTGATAAATACTGGGAAATCACATCGGGCCCCTACTAATGACTGGGCATTTTACTTTCCATATGTGTAATGGGCCCATAAGTGGTCCATGAATAGGCCCCTATTTAACAAGCTCCAAAAAACGTAGCTTTTTGGAGCTTGGCTGTATTAGCTAACCCCATCTGAAGAAGAGAGCGTTAGCCTGCTTACCTCCATGGGAGAAGCCTGGCCGGAGACCGATCTGCTGATTCCTCCATGGTGGACTGGAACATCGAATGCCTTTCAGATTGTACGTGCGCTACTGGCAGCGCTGTGCCGGAAACCGTCAGCAAAGTGATAGTTAACCCCTTAAATATCCCTGACCCTGAGGGGAAAGAAAAGCATTCCAAATCACCTTACTGTGCTGCAATAAGGATTGCTAGTTTTGAGCGCCAGACCACCAATAATAATAAATAGGCCACTAAAACAACAACCACATTAGTAAACAGTGAAGTGATCTCATAACTATCTCCTTCCCTTTTAAAGAGCAGTCAGGAAACTCGTGTCTGATCTGTCGCACATCAATCCTCAGAGACTGCAGTGGAGTCAATCAGACATCAATCAGCGGCACAGTCATCTTTATTGATTAATCTATGTTCAAATGTTTTGTAGAGTTTCACTAATAAAAAAAAGATAATGTTCTAGCTAATTCCAATTTAACAGGGCTTTTATGGTTACTACTTTGTCTCTTTGGAGATGGACATAAGTAGGTCTGTACTGCATGACTATGTACACTCTGAAATATCAATATATCCGGTTCCCCGTCTTCCTCAGCATCCCTTAGTTGTCCCATTCTCCTCTTTCATATTATTTACAACGTCTACCACTCTTATATCCCTTATGTATTCCGTCTTTTGCCCTTTTCACATCACCTATGTTCTTTAGCTGCCTTCTGCCCCTGTTCTCCCCATCCGTTGCACTATATTTTATTTCCTTCCTGCCCTTATTACACTCTCTTTCCTTCTGTCTCCTTATTACACTCTCTTTCCTTCTGTCTCCTTGTTACACTCTCTTTCCTTCTGTCTCCTTATTACACTCTCTTTCCTTCTGTCTCCTTATTACACTCTCTTTCCTTCTGTCTCCTTGTTACACTCTCTTTCCTTCTGTCTCCTTATTACACTCTCTTTCCTTCTGTCTCCTTATTACACTCTCTTTCCTTCTGTCTCCTTGTTACACTCTCTTTCCTTCTGTCTCCTTGTTACACTCTCTTTCCTTCTGTCTCCTTGTTACACTCTCTTTCCTTCTGTCTCCTCGTTACACTCTCTTTCCTTCTGTCTACTTGTTACACTCTCTTTCCTTCTGTCTCCTTGTTACACTCTTTCCTTCTGTCTCCTTGTTACACTCTCTTTCCTTCTGTCTCCTTATTACACTCTCTTTCCTTCTGTCTCCTTGTTACACTCTCTTTCCTTCTGTCTCCTTGTCACACTCTCTTTCCTTCTGTCTCCTTGTTACACTCTCTTTCCTTCTGTCTCCTTGTTACACTCTCTTTCCTTCTGTCTCCTTGTTACACTCTCTTTCCTTCTGTCTCCTTGTTACACTCTCTTTCCTTCTGTCTCCTTGTTACGCTCTCTTTCCCTATTTCTGTAATGTCTCCGGTTCGCCCTCCCCCTGCCTCCTGTGTGCTCAGTCTTGCTCAGACAGGGGGCAGGATTCATCTCTTGTTCATAACATTAATATTCACGCTGCGTTGCGGGTAAATAATTAATATAATTTGTTGCTAGAACAGCTGGTCCTGATGGGGAGAACTTCGCTCCCTCCTCGTCTCTGTAGAACCTTGACACTCACTGATGATTTTATTGAGCAAAAGGCTAGTTCACGCACCGCAGTTCCAGAGTGTCACTGTTATATATCCATTAGATAAATGGATTGTGATAACCCTCGTGGACATCAGCATTTTATTGTATAGAGGGGAAACTCACCTACACTCCTGTTTGCTGATATATCAGGAACCAGCGTCGGCTTATATCTGCGCATGGATCACTAATAGAGTCTCCTCTGTTCAGAAATAGGTTCTAGATTAGCAGAGTATACATTGGGTTAGTAATGATAAAAAAGGGAGAGGAAAAGACTTAACAATGTGGGTTAGTTAAGGATCTCTCTACACTGTACTCCTGATGCTGTTTAGTGGAAGGCGCTGTGATTGATAAGGGCTTTTAGCAAATGTAGATCATATAGTGTTGATAAGGATGCCTTTTGGTGAGGGTACGAAAGAGGTTTCTTTTATTTATATATATAGGGAGGTGAGGTTGCAGTGTTTTTTTAGTGGCTGTTTTGTCTTTGAATAATACATTGCACAGATAGTCACTAGATTTAAAGCGGCAACTACTTTAAAGCCAAAACCAACCTGATTTGGCCTTTAAACTAGGGATGTGCAGGCTCGAACCTATCCGAGCCTGCACATCCCTACTTTAAACTAATGGACACTTTAAATCTACTAAGTATCTCGCCGGTTTTGCACCTGCTCCTGCAAATCACAAGCTGATTTGGTCCGATGTCCCCCATGTCTGTATTGTCACCTGTGCGCCTCATCAGTATGTGACGGTCGCTGTCACAGAAGGGCTTCCAGCTTCTTCCATGTTAATAATGGGCTGAGTGCGGTGGTAGACTTTGATGTCACTGACTGATATCACACTCGCTAGAGGAGAACATCATATGTGGAATCATTTACATTTTCCAGGAGATCCTGGAGGGAAGGTGAGTGCAGGAGGCAAGACGATGAGCGTTTGCTGCAAATCGCATAATCAAGCCACGTCCCCACCACTTGGAAGAGGTTTGGTAGAGTATGTGGAGGTGAATTTCTCTTCCGGGTGTCCAGGAGAACTTTCTAAAATTTGGGAGTTTACCAGACATTTCAGTAAAGTGGGCAATTATGGAAAACATGCTGTTCTGCGCTATGGGAAGTGGGAGCTCCAGCTTGGTCACCCGGGGGGCACGCGACTGCCAGGCTGTGTCTTGTATAAGGGAAAGTATACATGTCACTGTCCATTAGAAGTCACTGAGCTCTGGGGAAATGCACTCAGGCAGTAGAATATCGAGTAATGCGTTTCTTCTTTTAATGATGGCGCCTTTGTCGAAAAAGAAACGTTCCTCTTTCATATGCTGCTATCTCTGTCTCTATTTAGGATGCATTTGTTTGTTTTTTCTACCACCCTGGAGATGACAGGAAACTTAGAGTCCATTGGTCGGTTTGTGAGTCACTCATATGTAAGCCACATAAATACGCTCATATGTCTCACACATCTACAGACACTGACAGTGGGTGTCTCAGTCCTTGCACATTGGGAAGCACGGATGTACACTAGGGAAGGGCTTAGTAGCGGCATTTGCATAAAGTTGCAGACAGGTGGGACCTGCACAAGATGCAGAAGCCAGAGTCCGCCCCAATCCCTCTTTTATTTTATCCATTATCAGCTAGTTTTTATAAAGCAAAGGCATATTAGTTATTAGCACTATAACAGAATAATCATCATGATGCTGGTCGGGATTGGCTGTCTTTTTTGGGCTCCTATACTTTGGGATCTGAATGACATCATCTACAAGCACCTTTACATGCTTTCCAAAACCTCTCACTGAGAGTTGTCATGTTACGCAGTTATGTATTTGTGCAATACTGTGTTGCGTTTAACAAAAACAACAACCCTGCTGTGACACGATGTTGGAGCAGTTTAGGTATTGACTCAAGTCAGTGACTTTTAAGGTAAGACAGTACTGTCCAATTTCCTCTACACGTCAAAAACACTGTATACATTTTTTTGTTGAGAGGTTGACTACATCATGGGTATTCAGTTACTGGGGATGTCTGCGAAGTGGAAACACCCGCACCCAGTGATCACTCAGCATTGCCAATGTTCTCTCGCCCAGCATGGAGGTGCACAGGAAGATCGGTAATGTGGATGTACTATATTTTACTGCAGTGTTCACAGCTGGACATGGTTCGCACTCATCATGGAGAACTGAATACCCCTGTATAGCTTTAAATAAGCCTGAACTTTTTCATTCATTCCTTCTCCCAACTAGCACTTTATATATATATTAATAGTGGTAATACTGCCAAGCTGCTCAGACAAGCAGTCAGTGTCCCAAAGGGCAGACTTGGCACACTCTCTGTGTGTCATGCCCTAGTACATCACAACGAGTGGTGACTTGTACAAGCGACACAGGTTGCATTGGATCCCTCTTCAGTGTGTTTGGCAGGCTACACTGTAAATACTGAATTTAAAGAGTAATGTAAATAATACAGAACAACAACCTTGCGCTTCCAGAATGATTTACATTATGGGGCTCTATTATGTTTTCAATTGTTACTTTGAATTTTGCTATTCATATTAACTCCTGACACTAGTCATGTCACACCACAACTTATGGCATTAAAGGCAGCAAGGACTAGTTGTTATTATATAAGCTACACAAAACATATATAGGTACACATAAACATAAATAAGTACACATACTAATATATAAAAATGATTTATATATATATATATATATATACTTGCCAACTCTCCCTCATTGTCAGGAGGACTCCCTGAAATAGTAACAGTCTCCCTGTCTCCCTGCAGAGTCTAGCAATCTCCCCTCTACTTTACCTCTGGTGTTTCTAGAGAAGATAACACTACTGGTGGAGCAGCTGATGCTGCAGTCAGCTGAGATGCAGGAAAGGCCGCCCGGCACTATGTTGTTGTTCTATAACAGTAGACAGCTTGCGATCTAGTTAGACCACAAAGCTGATGACAGGGGCCGGCTCCCGGCTCTGCTTTGTCTGTCAGGGCGGAGCAGGAGTCTGTAAACCATGGGAAAGCCCTAATAACGCTGTCTGAAGGTGGCATTATTATCACAGGGCGCCCAGTATTTTTTTATAATTTATTTGTAGTCAATTTCAGGCAGATTGCATTTCTCAATACAAGTATGGAAAATGCAATCTGCTTACTAAAAATATGGAATTGTAGGGCTTGGAGTAGTTTTTCACGAAAACTACTCCAATTGCCCTTTAATACATTACTAAAATAATGTGAAAAGGATGTGAAAACACCCATTTTCACATTATTTTAGTAATCTCCTAATTATAAAATCAGGCCTCCCAACAGATCCAATTTTAGTGTAGATTTTCTGATAATGAAGGGGAATTTTTTGGCAGTAACGGGGCACAGCTTCACTGTATGGGGCATGTTTAGCATTGTTTGGGAGTGAGGACTAATGTGTCCCAAAGAAAGTGCCCAAGGGATAATTGTCCCCAAAACTGCATTGTTATAATTAAAAGCCAGTCTCAAAATGTTACGTACCTGGGGTTTGTGGATCTGGCAAGATCCTCGGTGTTGCACTTGGCAGTTGGTCCAGCATTCAGATAGTTGCCAACATTGTAATATATAATGGATGATACTATTTCAACAGAGCAGGGCCGTAACTAGGGTAGTGCAACCTGTGCCATAGCATAGGGCACCGCAGGGCAGGGGGCGCTGTTTGGGCCTGTCAATGTTCCTATTTATTATCATCTCTCCTGTGGCTTCCTCTTAATTTATCCCCAGCATCTCCTGGCCTCCCCTATCTCTTCCCTGGCCCTTCCCCATGAGGCCATGGCCCTTTTTCGGTGCGTGTCTTATGTCCCTATTTGAAAAATAGGGAAGGGGGGCACCAATGCTCTTTCTGGCACAGGGCACCAAAAAGTTTAGTTACAGCTCTGCAACAGAGAATGGAACGCTAATGGAGCATACACACGGTCAGATTTGTCAGATTTGTCAGATGAACGATTGAACGATTTGAACGATTTGACCAAAGTTTTGAACGATTTGAACGATTTTACCAAAGTTTTGAACGATTGAACGATTTTTGACTGCATTAAAATGAATGGAATCATCCAAGTCTGACTGCAAACACATCAGATGTCAGATATCGTTATCTGACAAACGGGAACGCGCATTGTTCATCGTCCATCGTTCAGACATGTCAGATATGTCAGATTTTCCTTCAGATATGAACGACTGAACGATTTTTAAATCGTTATCGTTCAGATCTGAAGGAAAAATCTGACCGTGTGTATGCACCATAAAATTCCCATCCTGTCATGTTTACTGAATGTGATAATAGGGAGTAAATATATATTTATAAAATACATTTATTTTGCAGTTGGTCGATAAATACTGAAAATAGGGACATATGATTTACAGGGACAGCAAATGTCCCTAGAAATTATAGTTAGCAACTATACACTATGCATTTACAGTATAAAGGGTACAGGGTCCACTCCATTCTATATAAGAGCACCCTTCGTTACATGAGAGTAATTTTGGGACGACAGTTAGTGTTGCCTTAGCCCATTTGGGGCACTTTTTGTTGTTATTATCAATTTATCTGTGGAATCAGGTATAATCCCTATTTCAGCTCTCAGTGAGGGATTAACCCCGTCACTACTAAGGACAAGTTGGACTCATAAGCACTGCAGGGTTCAAATCCGAGGGAAACCTACCAAAATGTCCCCCTTTTGCAGTCGCTTGGATTTTGGAGGGGGCAGGGCTTGATGGCAATCGATGCAGTCAGGGGCTGGCTGGCAACTTTTAGCCTGGGGGGCAAATACATGCAGGCGGCCCTGGCAGAGGAGTAGCGTGTAGCCAGGGTGCCCGAAGAACGTGCGTGCTACGGCGCCTCCCCCCCTCAAGTGTTTCAGGGAGGAGACGGGTCCATATGGGATTAATGTAAGGTAAAAATAAAGATTAGGGGCAGCCCCCTGTCGTAGTGCCCATATGCAGTGCCCCCGTGTGCCACAGGAGATAAAACCCTTATGTAGGCCTCCAGTAGTGCCCCCAGTAGTGATCCCTCCCTATGCAGTGCCCCTTGTGCCCCCAGTAGTGGTCCCCCCTGTTCAGTGCCCCCTGTGCCCCCAGTAGTAAACCCCTTATATAGTGCCCCCAATAGTGGTACCCCCTATGCAGTGTCCCCAGTAGCAGTCCACCCCCCCATGCAATGCCCCCAATAGTGGTAACCCTTATGCAATGTCCCTTAAATAGTGGCCCCAGTTATAGTCTCCCCCCTATGCAGTACCCCCAGTATTGCCCTTTATATAGAGCCCCCAGCAGTGGTCCCTCGCAGTGCCCCCAGTGGTAGTCCCCTCCCCCTATGTAGTGCCCCTAGTAGTAGTCCCCTCCCCCTATGCAGTGCCCCTAGTAGTAGTCCCCTCCCCTTGTAGTGCCCCCAGTAGTAGTAGTAGTCCCCCCTTGTAGTTCCCCCAGTAGTAGTAGTCTCCCCCTTGTAGTGCCCCCAGTAGTAGTAGTAGTCCCCCCTTGTAGTTCCCCCAGTAGTAGTAGTCCCCCCCTTGTAGTGCCCCCAGTAGTAGTAGCCCCCCCCTTGTAGTGCCCCCAGTAGTAATCCACCCCCCTGGTAGTGCCCCCAGTAGTAATCCCCCCCTGGTAGTGCCACCATAGAAATCCCCCCCTGGTAGTGCCCCCATAGTAATCCCCCCCCTGGTAGTGCCCCCATAGTAATCCCGCCCCTGGTAGTGCTCCCATAGTAATCCCCCCCTGGTAGTGCCCCCATAGTAAGCCCCCCCCTGGTAGTGCCCCCATAGTAATTCCCCCCATTGGTAGTGCCCCCAGTAGCCCCCCCCCCAGTAGAGACTTAATAAAAAAATAAAAAATAGAACACTTACCTGAAACTCCCGCTCCTGGTCCCGACGCTTCCACCGGCTCCTCTGGCCGCTTTGCATTATGGGAGAGACGTCGTCATGACGACGTCTCTCCCATTACCCACTGCGGGAGCCGGAAGATGGCTCCCGCAGTGGGAGCAGCGGCAGCCGATGACAGTCTGACAGACTCTCAGCGGCTGCTGATTACAGCAAACACACAGCTGCCGGCTCCGTCCGGTCAGCGCTACACACGCGGTGCAGTCTGTGTTCACAGTGACACAGACTGCACCGGCCCGCGGCCCGCATGACGCTGCAGCCCGGGGGGCACATGGCACCCTGCCCCCCGGCCCAGCCCGCCACTGGATGCAGTTATGTAATTGAACCAACACCCCCATTAAATACTACAGAAATGTTAAAAAGCCAGGAAATAGGAGCAAGAGCTTCAAAAGTTCTCTATCTACCCCATCCTTGCACCCACAGACTCAGGGGGAACCTCATTTGAAAGAAGGGAGTCCAGTGTCAAACGCAGGATTTCCAGAGGGGGGTTTCCAAATGTTTAAATTTAGAGCGAGTGTGACCTGTCAATGAAGAGGGTAGAATTAGTACTTAACCAGCTGTAATAAGCGTCATACAAAGTGTATTGTGTGTATTAGTTCCAGCATATACAGGACCAGTGATCACAGTAAGCCATTAGATGCGCCAGTAGATCATCCTGCCTGAGCTGAACGTATTTATTTTAGATGTGGTCACCATTCCAGACTATTGGAGCAAGTTCTGGAGCCTGGAGGAGCATCAGAAGAGCCTAGCACTGCCCTGGACATACTGTATATGTACATATTGGGCTGTATAGCAGTGCATCTCTAACAGTGCATGTTTTCCAGATCTTCTAGTTGGTGCACAAGTTATTTATTACTGGCTGATACATGTTAAAAGATCCACAGGTGGTGCTAATTCTTTCATTTGTGATACTGAGAAGAACATGCAGCACTAGTAACAATCTATTACATTACTATTTCTATTGTGGTCATGGTGAGGGCTGGGGAGGGGGGTTTCCAGGCAGATGGAAACCCCCCCTGCGTTTGCCTATGGAGTCCCCTATTTTAAATGATGTCAGCCATGAGAAGATTTTCTGCTGTGATTGTGTGTGAACACCCTTGCACTGCAGAAATCAGTGGAAGTCCAGGGTCATCCTGGCTTTAATAACTTCAGGGGCAAGAAGGAGAGTCCCGTTTCCAGTGAGATATTGGTCATCAAACTGCACATCACAAGTACTAATAGAGCTGTTGGAAGGGGGAAGGCACAAAAAGCTCAAATAAATTGGGTACGTTTTCTGTCTCCATGGAGATCTATGGGGACAGCGATATCTGTTGTTGTCAATCATAGATTTCTCTGTGCTAAGGGTTTAATAATTAGTCCAAATCTTAAAGTGACCCTTTCTTAAGATTTGATAAATAGACCCCTAAAACATGAACGATAAAATGTTACTATATGCATATATTTAAAATAATCATAAAAATCAGCTTAGCTGGAATTTTTGTCGTGGAGGCCCTGGTGCTGCACATTGCTGTAAATGTTTGGTACTGTCAGCTGTGTTCAGAGCACTAAGAACTCCAAATAAATTCCTGATAAACTGTTTATTGGACCGATGGAATAGCACGTAATCTGTGTTACAGTACCTGAGATAGGCCTGGATTGTATCCACACTTGGCCATACTTGCCTACTTTTGAAAAAAACATTTCAGGGAGATTGTGAAAGCAGCACCTACGAGCGCGGCGGGAAACTGAACGAGTACTGATACACCTAAGAGGCGTGCCATAACATTGATTTAAATCTAAATGTAAATGAGCCCCAAAGCAGTTAGTAAGATCTATTTGTCGATGAAAATACACTGATACTCTTCATAAAATCAGGCATGCCTACCCTCCCAACCTCCCCGCAGAATACACTAGAAATCCCCACAGCAGGGAGGGCCAGTGAGGCGATTCGCGCTGAATCGCATCATCGTGGCCCCGCCAACTGCTTCACAGTGCCGAAAATAACGTCATTGTGAAGAGGGGGCGGGGCCACGATGCAATCGCACGGCTCCGTCCCAAATAATGGCATTGTGAAGAGGGCACGGGCCACGATGACGCGATCACGCGGACCCACCCCTGGCTCCGCCCCCAACGTGTCACAGCTGTCCGAACACGCCCCTCGCTGTTAGCCGACAATCTGCTCCCTCCCGGAAGGGGGGAGCTGATTGTCGGCAAGTATGTATAAAATGCATGTAGCCATAGGGATCATTGGGCCTGATTCAGACCCGCTTGAGTCGATGGCCGGGCAGTGCGCACGCGCCATGTGCACACTGCACGTGTGCGTGCCCCGGAGGCGCTTGCAGTTTGAGGGCGGCCCTACTGACATCACACGTGATGTCAGTAGTGAACTTCCTGCTCTATTAGAGCAGGAAGCTCACTGGGGCTGGCGGGAACGAGACCCTACCACAAGGGTCTCATAGCAAACCCGATGGTCGCGACCATCGCGACCATCACCTAGCCGCTCGCAAAAGCTGTGGGTGGTCACGCACGGCTTAGCGAGCGGCCAAGAGGCCGGCTCCAAAAAAAACAAAACGCCCTGATTCAGAGCGTCCGGCTCTGAATCAGGCCCATTGTGGCTTATAACCTATGCAGGGAAATTACACTAATGATCTCATTGGAATGTATATATCTGGGTTATTGTTACATAGCAGCTTCATAATGAGATAAGGTGCAATCCTGGAGATTGCTGGACACTTCAGGGAGTCAGGGAGATTGCTGCTATATCAGGGAGTCTCCCTGACAGTCAGGGAGAGTTGGTAAGTATGCACTTGGCACAGGCCATTTTGCACTTTGTTTGATTCCTAGTTGTACTTCAGCAGTGCTACACAATACCTTTTCTATTGTACTTCATACATCACCTGTCGTGCCCAGGATGTCCAGGCTAGCCATGTATTCCAGGCACGGGAAATACACATGCAGCACGGTTTCATGAAATAATACACATGTACTGTATGCTTCTTATCTGCAGTTTTTACTATTTCCAAATGGGGATGTAATCAGGAACCCGGCGGTCGAAATTCCTGACATTCGACTTCCCGACACTGAAAGGGTTAGGCTAGGCACCGGGGGGATGTTAGGCTTGGGCACCCCTGGGAGGAGGTTAGTGTTAGGCACTAGGGGGGAGGTTAAGGCTAGGCACCCCCCCCCCCCAGGAGGGTTATGTTTGGGGTGGGGGTTAGGTTTGGGCACCCCTGGGAGGAGGTTAGTGTTAGCAACTAGGGGGGGGGTTAGGGTTAGGCCAAACTAAGGGAGGGTTTGGGTTGGGGTTGAGGGATAGCCTACTTACCTTCCCTGTTGGGATCTTCATCTGCCGGGCTTCTGACATCGGGATTTAAACCGCCGGGCTTCTGTCCAGCGGTATTACATACCCAACCCTTCCAAATGCCTGTGAGCTAATTGCATCAGAATATTTCATATGTGACTGTACATAACCCTACCACAGCTGTAACACCATAGCCCAGTGACTGGCGTGTGAAATCGCCAATAGGCCCAACGTAACTGTATGGCTTGCTGTGTAACATCTTTGGACTACTTGCCAAACACGTACAGTATGACATACATGTTTTCGTGTTTGGCCTGTGCAGATTTTCATGGTCATGGCGCCTGATGCAGAATTGAATGCAAATCGTCTGTATATCATATTTGCCAACTTTCAGACATACTTGCTGACATTCTGGTTGCCCCCTCTGGGAGGAGGCATGAAGCGGCATATGGGGGCATGGCCAGGGACATTACCCCAGCATTAGGAGCAGGGAGGGATCGCGTCATCGTGGCCCCGCCTCCACAGCACAATGTACAGATTACTGGCATTGTGAAGCAGGATTACGTGATTCAGCGCAAATTGCTTCATAGGCCTCCTCGCTGCAGTGGTGTGTGGTGGGAGTCCAGGGGTATGCGGGCATTCCGGAAAAGTAGGCAATTATACTATTATATCTGCTGCTGATCACTGTGAGGGGAGAAGCTGGGTGCTGCCTCATTGCGCCCTCCCCCAAACCCCTCTGCCCATTTCACTAGGAAGTAGATGAGATGCAGTAGGGTAACCCACTCTTCCAGGATTCCCTGGGCCTCCCTAAAAATTTGGGAAGTCCCCCAGACCTCCCAGAAGTATAGGAGAGTATGGCGAAGAATGATGCTCCGGCATTGCCTGCATGGAACTAAGGGTCTCATTCAGACCCGCTCAGAAGCGATATGCGCTCGCAAGCGGGTCGATGGTTGTGCATTGCGCATACTCGGCGAGGCTCGCTACAAACGGGGTGGCTGTCGATGTTGATCGACTGCTCGCCCCGTTTTGTAGGCGCGGTGGCTGTACAAACGGAGGCGTTCCTGAAGGAACGCCTGCCGTTTGTGGGCGGCCCTACTGACATCACCAGTGATGTCAGTAGTGAGCTTCCAGCCCTATTAGAGCCAAAAGCTCACTGGGGCTTTGTGGCAGACGAGACCCTACCACAAGGGTCTCGTCGCAAGCCCGATGGTCGCAACCATCATGACCATCACCTGACCGCTTGCAAAAGCTTAGCGAGCGGCCAGAAGGCCGGCTTTTAAACAAAAAGCGGCCGTCCACATTCAGAGCAAGCGCTCGTTTTTTGCGAGTGGCTCTGAATGAGGTCCAAAGATTGCAAGATGCGTTCTGCAAACAGGCATATGTTACACTCTGTATGAGCCCCACACTACCTATTCCTTATCCAGCCTCAGTGTTATTGGAATGCCCTGGACGCTTTGCGGAGTGCCTTTTAGTAGCTGTGCCCTTTAATGTTTTAAGTGACTTAGAGTTACTAGGCCCAAGGGGGTGGTTACGTTGGCTAATTATCCCTCTACCTCTAATATCTGTGAATAACGAGATCCCCTATCCTCCGCCGGTTAATTACACTTCGTACTCCCGTAAAACCTTCATTATATCGTTAGCAAACGTACAATAATTATTATTAATACATAAAGGGAAGCAGGTCCCAGTGACATCGTTACACAGTGCACTACAGCTGTGTTTCCTGTGAGCATGGTAGCATGAGGGTGTGAGCCCTGGAATTGGGTAGTAGTGGGTACTGCAGTAATAAGGGACTCGTTCTCATTGCTCTTTAGGAAAGATATTCTGTCAGGTTAATAATAGTGAAGAGAGTATGTAATGTAAAAGTCAATTTATATCTATATATCTATAGCTAGCTATCTATTTACGATTATGCTTTTTCATCTTTATTATTTCTTCTGCATTTAAATTGATAGCAATTGTACCGTTACAATTACATTGCAATAAAATGTGTATACAGCATTGTCATATGTACGTACATTCAGTTTGTATTCAGTACATGATGAATTGTTCCTATAAAACATTTAGCCAGATTTTTTAGATTATGTACAATGAGAACATTAAGGCCCTCATTCAGAGCCGCACGTTCGTTCTGACCGATGTTCGCACATCTGCGCATACGTACGGATTTTAATACGCATGCGCGAACCAGTCAGTGCAGCCGAAAATCGTTTGTTCGCTATATAGCGAATGTCTGCTATTTTGAGTGACAGAAGGAGGCGTATGTGGGTTGTAACAGGGGAAGGTGCTTGAAAACGGGAGTGTGGAATTCGAACACAGGCGTGCTTAAAGGTCAAAACGGGCGTTTTAAGGGAGTGCATAATTAATACAGCAGCGTCATTGACCACGTCACTTGGTTTTTTTTTACTCAGAACTGCTCGCAAAATAGCGGTTGAAAAAACCAACCACAAGAATAGCGAGCAGTTCATACGCTGTTCGATGTACTCGATTAATCAAATAAATAGTGGACATGACGTATGGTGCGAGCGGCAAGGGGGCGTTTTTGTCAAAATTACAACCGCAAGTTTTGCTCGCTCGTTCAGACTTAGAGGCGTGAACAGACCGCAATGAGCGAACGGATCATTTGAATAGCCACCCCTTGTTTTTGAACGAACGACCGCAAATAGCTAGCGGCTCTGAATGAGGGCCTAAGTTACCTAGTGTGTTTTATTCATCATAAAACAAATAATAATAATAATAATCGTATTTACACCAAAACCTCCCCAGGTGAGTACATGTAGGTACGCTAAGTTTAGTCCAGACCTCATTCTTTATAATGCCAGCTTCAAACCCAGGCCAGAGTTTTCATTGTCTCGGGTCTATGGTAGAATGACATATCAGGAAGTATCTCCGTCCTAATAGTGCTCTATGGTGATGGGCAGATGGGGCTGATTAGCCTTTGGGTGCTTGTCCCAGTTAACTAACACCTATGGGGAGAGGCCGCTCAGATGGGGGTTCTGTCATTGCTCCCCGGTAAATTACACACTATTCCTCCTGTTCTGGCGGGCGAGTATGCGCAGTAGGTAACCTGGGACAGACCAGTTTATTTAGCAATAAGATAGTGACTATTTTAGCATGAGTGTAGGTTTGTTACCATTATGTAACTGGTCATCATTTTGGTATATATTGGCTCCTGCATATTCAGCCCCTTTTATCTCATCTTACGCATCCGACATAGCTTTTGTACTGAGCATTATTTGTTAGCTTTATGGTGCAGTGACCAGGCTGTGCTGCCAGTGTGCTGTGGATGTTGTGTGCCCTGTCTGTGTGCAGACATACACAAACGTATGTGTGACAGGATCAGTGCATGTGCGGTGCCGGGGGCTGCAGCATCTCACATCATCAGAGTGCTCTGCATGGATCTGACAGGGAACATGTGGGTTCTGGGGGGGGTCCTCAGGCTGCATCCTTCATGGATCACGGGAATCAATCCTCCTCCCTGCTCGCCACTATGTCTGGGCTTGTCTGTCTGTCTTTCTTGCACCCCCATCCACAACCTAATATTTTTCTTATAGCACCAGAAGCATCATGCGGGGGCTGTTCCCATTGCCTCGGATACAGATGACGGCTTTATCATAGTTGCATTAACTGGCATTACTGCATCACCTTCTACTTTATCTGCTTCTCACTTTTCATCCATTCATTGGATTGTATCTGTTGCTGTATATTAAATCCGTTGCCAGTATGCATAGCAATACCACATGCCTTCTATGCTTTAGACAGACTAGTACAACTTTACTGGCAACTGGCTGATTATGGAACCATGATACTTTAGACATAATAAAAAGTTATGTCAGAACTAACCAAAGAGAACCATTTTATGATGCATAGGGGGTCTATTTACCATTGGTGGCTAAGTGGCTGTGGTGGGAGACAACCACCTGTTTACCCGTTCACTGCAGCCTATCCCTGCAATGAAATAAGGAGATGATATGGGTATACGAGGGAGTTAGACCCACATGCACATGATGTTTTCCCACTGGCGGGCTAAACTAATGCTATCATGAGATACTGTTAGTTTATGGTACAAAATGACGTTTTTCGCCACTTGATAATTTGACTCGTTACGCCATCCCCTTAGAAGTGTAAGGAAATGGCAGTGAGTGCCGCAGAATGAGTTACATAGCCCAGGGTTAGCCTCTTGATAAATGGTGTAAATCGGTGACAGAGTCTCCCTTGGCGGAAACGAAACGGCGTCGCTGGAGTTCCGCTTATAGCCGCATTGATAAATAGAGCCCATAATCTGGGTACTAATCTGGAGCTCACTACAACACACTTTTATTACTAGGTAGCAGCAGTGGCTCCTGCCCTCTTACCTAAGGGGGGCTGCTGCTGCTGCTGGCCTGGGTCCCGGGCCGGCGCCTGCTCAACGAATCTGACATAGGGATGGCCATCGTCCATCAATGATTCGAAATCATCGATGGTTTATGGACAATGTTAAATATTTTAGCCATCGATGGCTGAGAGCCATTATTTCTTAGCCATCGATGAACGAGTACGAGCCAGTGTTTTTTTTTTTTCTTTTTGGACGGGACAGAGCTTAGCTCCACCTCTTTTTTTGATTGGCCCGCGGCCCACCGTTCTCCCCTGCAGCAGTGGCCATCGAGAGGGTGCAAATCATTGATTGTTTGCCATTGATTGTTTTGTGCACCATTGATGGTAACCAACGATTGACCAATCGATGGTATCCATTGATGGACACCCCACCTATGGCCATCCCTAGACTGGTGCATGCGCATAAGCGGCGGTGGTGCTGCGCATATCACGAGCTTCTGAGGGCTGCATTGGTTGCAGCCCCGAGAAGCCCTGTAGGGCTGCCCGAAAGCCAGAGCAGTGGCTTCCACTGGAAGCCGCTCTCTGCTGATTGAAGCCGAGACTGGCAGGCCCAGGGGGAGGAGACACCTCCCCCTGACTGCCTGGCTTCAGCGTGACTGGCAGGTGGCGCTTCCAATGGGAAGCCACCTCCAGTCACAGTGAAGCCAGTGCAGTTACGGACTGCACTGGCTCACTGAAGTGGCGGATTTTACTGGGGGAGGGGGGCTACAGATGGGTAAAAGCTGCTACTGCTAGGTAGGGACATTTAGAGGATTCTTTTTACGTCAGAGAAAAGATCCAACTGCATCCCTCACATTGGGCCTCATTCAGGGATGGACGCAATGGCGATATTTTGCGCAGTTGAGTGATTATCAGTGGTCTGCGCATACTTTCGCACTGTGCATCTGTCAAGTTACATTACATTTGGCGCTCGCAGCGACTATTTCCCGCAGTGTGATTGACAGTCTGGGAGAGTTTGGGGGAGGGAACGTGGGAGGGTCGGCAAAATCACAGGCTTGTTGCTGCCATTTTGGTGGCGTGTCAGAGAGTGCGACTGCTATCCCGTAGAAATCATGGCTTTGGCGTTTTCCCGCAGCCATTCTACGCAGTTAAAGGGTCACTCAGAAGGCTGAATATCAAATGATCTGCATCTTTGCACGCAGATGCTCGGATATGAGAAGCCACCAGTGAGTGTCTCAATACAAATCTTGGCATCTGCGACATTTGCATTTGTCACACATCCACTGCGTGCACAGATACAGCGGCAGTGGCGCGTTAGTGTTCATCTCTGAATCAGACCAATCATTAGAAAGTGTTTATGGCTTACAAAAGACGCTTGACATAAAAAGACACGCACAACGTATTGAGGCTAGGGGGTATATTTACTAAAGTGCGGGTTTTTAGAAGTGGAGATGTTGCCCGTAGCAACCAATCAGATTCTACTTATTTATCTAGAACCTTCTAGAAGATAATAGCTAGAATCTGATTGGTTGCTATGGGTAACATCTCCACTTCTAACAAGCCACACTTTAGTAAATATACCCCCTGAGGTATGAAAGCTCATCTGTATCTATTGTTACTATTATCTATCCAGTATTAGAATTTGTCTGAAACCATTTTCTTTATCTCTGTAAATAAACTTATTCACAAACATATTTAAAGCAAAGTAAACACTATAGCACATTGTCAGAGATGGTTGTGTGCGGATGACTGCTGCTGATAAGGGAGGAGGGGGCCGAGCATGGCTCTGTAGAGTACAATGAATGAGGTGTGCACAGAATACAATCTATGAACGTTCTCTAAGGTAAGAAATGAAGACAGGTGCTCAGGTGGGAAATTACGAGCCCCTGATGAATGAGGAATTTGGAGGTGGGTGATTATCTATATAGATATGATTAGGATGCAAATTATAATGTTATATGTTTAAATGCAAATGTGCCAATAGTTTTGTTGGACAAGAGAATAATTACTGTGGTTGATTAGTGTAAATATGATACATCAGAGTGATGCCATAGTTTATGGTTCCTGTATTGGAGAAATGTACTTCAGATAATTTACAGTAGAACCATCAGGTTTAACCCAGTGCCTAGAACAAGAAGTTTACTACTGATGGGAGAAAACTCTGATAATTTTAGAACATACTGGGCGAGATGCATGACGCATTGTACTCGCGATGCATTCCGGCGGTCATCGCATGCATGCCGGCGTTTGTAACGCCAGTATGCATGACGATCACCGCAAAGGACCGCTCTGTCGGTAAGAGCGGCCCTTTGAAATGGAGGGACTTCCGGGTCTATGACCCAGAAGCCCCTCCGGCGTCCTTCTGCGCATGCTGCGTTGGGTGCTGGGAGGGATCCGATTGGATCCCTCTCTCAGCTCACTCCCGATAGAAGCCCATAGGCTTCTATGGGTAACACCATCAGGAAGATGGCGTTACCCGCTTGGTGCATATGAGAAATGTGGTCAAACCCGCATTTTCGGGGTTTGACCGCATTTTTCTCATTGATGCATACCGACCCACTATTTTAAATAGTAGTGTTCAGTTAAATTTGCATTTGAACAACCAGAAATAACAACATGTTTTTGATGTGTGGACCTTACAGGAATCGTTATGTAATACCGACAGTCGGGATGCCTCCTGTTCAAATACCGACAGCGGCATCCCGATGGTCAGTATCCCGACAGGGGTCAGGTAAGTATACTAACCCTCCCCTCTACTCCCCCTAACCCTCCCTTTTTGTAGCCCAACCCACCCCACCCCGCACTCTAACCCTCCCCATTGGTGCCTAAACCTGTCTCCCCACTTCGTGCCTAAACCTAACCCACACCCTTTAGTGCCTAACCCCCCTCCAGTGGTGCCTCACCCTAACCCTCCCCCCTAGGTGTGCCTAACCCTAATCTCCCCCCGAAAAACCTAACCCTGCTATGCTGCCTAAACCTAACACTACCCCCCCCCCCCCCCCCCACTGCTAACAGCTAAGACGCCCCAGACATACCTCTGTACCTCGTTGGTATCCTTCTGGATTCCGGCTTCGGGATTAAGATAGGCATCAGTATTTCGACACCTATGTTAAGTTCTGTTTCGGGCTTTCCCCGTCGGGATTTACGGGGTCTGCTAAGTACATCCCGATCTTACAGGTATACTCCTTTTCCAATGCTGCTAAAACCCCAGGGGTTATTGCCTGTCAACCCGGGTTACAGCTCAGTGGAAAAGGCTTCTAGGAAAAAATCCCGGGTTGACTGACCCGACATTTCTTCCCGGGTATTGAGCAGGGTTTTACGCGCGTAAGACCCAGGTAAGGCTCATTGGAAACTATTATCCTGGGTCATCCGACCCGCGTCCCGTTCACAGCATAGGGAGAGCCGCATTTCCTGACACTTGGAGATGATGTAATCTCCAAGTGCCAGCAGAGGTAAGCCCCGGCAATATCCCCAGTCCCGTCTGCGGTGTAAATGAGGTTCAAGCTGCTGTGCCATGGCTTGAAACCTGTGTTCAGTGTCTGAGTCATACAGAGTCCTGGCTTGGATCACTTTGGGGTTCTGTCATACAGAGTCCTGGCTTGGATCACTTTGCAGTTCTGAATCAAACAGGCCCTGATTCAGAGCCGGACGCTATGACCAGAGTGCTCGCTCTGAATCAGGGCCGTCCTATTTAAATTTGGAGCGGCCTTTTGGACGCTCGCATAGCTGTGGGTTACCACCCACAGCTTATGCGAGCGTCCATGATGATGGTCGCGATGGTCAAAACCATCGCGACCATCGGCCTTGCGACGAGACCCTGCAGTAGGGTCTCGCTGCCGCAAGCCCAGGAGTGATTTTGGCTCTATCAGAGCCAATAGCACTCCCACTGACATCACTAGTGATGTCAGTGGGAACGCCTCTGTCTGGCAGCCACGCCCCCAGCACGCCCACCAAAGGGGGTGTGCTGTCAATCACCATCGACAGCACGCCCCCTTTGGTGCGAGACCCGGAGCGACAGCTTGGCTGTCGCTATCTGGGTTTCACGCATGCGCACGAAGGAGCTCCCTCTGTCGTGCGCATGCGCATTTGGGTACCATCAACCCGCTTGCGAGCGTCCTGCGCTCGCGAGCGGGTCTGAATGAGACCCAGAGTCCCCACTCGGGTCTTGTCTCCAAGTTTTGGATTGCATTTAAGTCCCTACGTCGTGATTTCAGGTGCTGTGAGGTGGTCAAAATTGTAAAAGGTATCAAACTATACTACATTGCTACTAATTGTTTTGATGCGATTATACATTCTGAGGGATAAGAGAGAATAAGTTATTAGCAATCCCAATTATCAATAATTTTTTTTCTATCTGTCTTAATCACAGTTCACTATATCTGATTTATAATTAATTTGAGATATAGAAATACGACTCAGGAAATAAAGTGCTACAATCCCAGGTTATTAAACAACATACACATATTATTTATTCTTGAGGATACAGTAGTTGAAACATTTGTTGCAATAATAGCAAGTCACTGGTAACAGAAGGATAGTCTTTTTGAGACCAATTTATTTGTTAGGACTATTTATGCCAGTAAATATAATTAATTATCAGTGTATTGTTGTAATAATCCTGCCATGCATTTTAAGAATATTTTCTCACCCTACTTGCTTGAACATTATACGTAGGGTTGTATTAGTGTTATGATTTTATAAATTATATTCCTTTTTCAACAAGATAATAAAAGTTATATTTTAATTTGTTGTGACCTAGTGCACCATCATTTTTTTGTTGTTGCTAAATACTTGTACTATATAGTTGGTAGCACCTCCTTGGGGGGAAATTGACATCGAGTTGGATGTTATCTTAAGGAGAGGGTCATACACTGGTGCGGTTTTCTCCTATTTCAACAAGATGGTCAAAATTGGCAGGAAATGACTGAAAATTAAGGTTATTGATGTTAATAATACTATAGGAACAAAAACGGGTCCAAGTTACATGATTTTAACTGGTTTTTATCAATTTTTTAAGAAATCCAAAACCAAACCAAAACACTTCAGGGTGATTTTTCCAAAACCAAATACGGTGATGATTTAGAACCAAAATACAGGAGTCTGTGCACATCTCTAGTATAAATATGTGCTCAGAATAGAAACTGGTGGAAGCTCAGAACAAGACATTAATAATATAAATGGTCATACTGGATAATCAAGTTATACCGCTTTTACACCAGAGCTAAAACCCGGGTTATTGCAGGGTTATCCCGGGTAGCTCCGTGGTGTATAAGGGGACAGGGTTGGATTCCCGGGTGGAGTGACCCAGCAATCCAACCCAGGTAACTTTCAGTGTTTAACACGGGAATGACTCGTAAAACCCTGCAGTGTAAACAGCGCAATCCGGGTTACGATGACCTGGAGCGCGCCGCATGCCAGCCGATTGCCCTGCTTCAGTGGCACTTGGAGATGATGTCATCTCCAAGCGTCCACTTCCACACCCGAAGAGCCGGGTTACTGCAGACCTAGCTCCATTGTGAACGGCGCCGACACGGGAATATCCTGGGTTGGCGCCGGCTAAATTCAGGGTCTGATCCGGTTTGGAACTCTGGGCCTAAGTCAGACCCGCTCGCAAGCGCTGAGCACTCGCAAGTGGATCGATGTTGGCCCATTGCGCATGCGCACAAGGGAGCCGGCTCCGTTGTGCGCATTCGCGAGACCCGAATAGTGACGGCCAAGCCGACGCTATGGGTCTCGCTACAAAGGGGGCGTGCTGTCGATGATGAGTGACAGCACGCCCCCTTTGGTGGGCATGTCGGGGTCGTTGCTGCCCAGATGGAGGCGTTCCCATGGGAACGCCTACCGTCTGGGGCCGGCCCCACTGACATCACAAGTGATGTCAGTGGTAGTGCTCTTGGCTCTGATAGAGCCGAAAGCACTCCAGGGCTTGCGGCAACGAGACCCTACAAAGGGTCTCATCACAAGCCTGATGGTCGCGATGGTCTTGATCATCGCGACCATCTTTTTGGCCGCACGCTATAGCTGTGGGTGGTCACCCACAGCTATGAGAGCGTCCAGGAGGCCGCTCTAAAATCAGGAAGGACGGCCCTGATTCAGAGCGAGTGCTCTGTCAGAGCGTCCGGCTCTGAATCAGGGCCTCTGTTCCAACCTCTGGATCAGACCCGGAATTTAGGTATAAAAGCGGTATTAGTCATCAACATTCATTTTTTTTTCTTAAATATCTGTTAACTTCTAATTATCTCTCCACCTCCAAACTCACATGATGATTTTCAAGATAATTTTCAAATAAATAAATGTATCTGTAAATTGTGCTTTGGGCTCACACTCTCAGCATCACAGCATTGGCTGGTTACAAGTCTGGTGGGGATCAGTTTAGCCTAGATGTACTGTACAGTAGGAGATTGCAGGCAGGCCCGCTGAGAGCCGCGGCGGGCCCGGGTAATAGGGGGCGTGGCCTAATCGCTGGAGGCATGGCCACGCCCCCTTCCCGAAAAAAAAAAAAGATTTGCAGCACCGCGAAGTGGCGCTGCGCTCTGGGCCCCCTCAGCCCTGCTCAAAGCCAGGGGGGGCGGGATCAGTGTGATCGTTCCCCCCCACAGGCATAGGAGACTGTGGTGGCTGTTGCTCAGCAACCACGAGCAGTCTCCACTGCAGCTCAGCACACGCTGTGTGCTGGGCTGCTGTGAGGGAGGGGGAGCGGCGCCGGACCCGGGCCCCTCAGGAAGCCCGGGCCCCGGTAATCTGTACCCACTCCCCCCCCCCTCTCGGCGCCCCTGATTGCAGGCAAAGAATTCTTTGATTTGGACCTATATGTAGAACCTTTAGGTTAGAAGATTATACATGCAGTCCCCTCTTTCTGCAGTAGGGACAATCATAAGGTTTGTGAGACACATGTGAATTATAGCTAGTGTGCAGTGTTATTAGAGTAAGAACTTTTCTGTAATTTACAGTTGCAGTTATCTACTACAAATATAATTCAAGTACCTTACTACAAAATAAATAGTAAAATATAAAAATAAATACAGAATATTTAGAGTATTATGGGACAGTACAGCACTACATAGTATGTATGGCATGTTATAAATACATTTTAGTATATAGCACATTATATCTATGACATGAAATGTGTAGTTACAGGAATTTATTCTCTGTATATCCCTTCCTCCAGAAGGTCTTATCAGGAATTGGAATTATGGGCAAATAAAATTTTTAGTTGACAAATATGTGACTGTGCTTGGGTGACGCGGGCAAATAGGGCACTGCCAGTAGCCCTGTATCCCAGAGACTCACATGCCCATATTGCCTATACAAGGGGTAGACAACCTATGGCACTACAGCTGTTGTGGAACTACATATTCCAGCATGCCCTAACAACATACTTGCCTACCTTTAGAATTTCTTTGAGAAAAGCCCGGGGAGGAGACGCAGGTAGATGGGGATGGGACAAAATGCTATGAATCTTGCATATTTAAATAGGGGGTGGGCCAAATGACACGATTATCATATAATTATCATAGTATGGCCCTGTTCTCACTTATCTGCCAATTCCTCGCAAAATTCTCTAGGAAGTGAGAGGGATATGGGAGGAGTGCCTACTCTACTGGGGGTGCTGGGGGATATCCAAAATATCTGGAGCTTCCCACAGGTTCCAGGACAGTAGGCACATGTTACCTACCCCTGGCCTTAGTGACGTGTGGTATGGTCAATGGCTGGGAAGGCACACATGGAGATAGGTCTGAGTGCTGGGCAGAGCCGTAACTAGACTTTTGGTGCCCTGTGCCAGAAAGAGCATTGGCGTCCCCATACCCCACAATTTTACAAATAGGGACATAAGATGAAAAAAGGGCCATGGCCTCATAGGGAAGGGCCAAGGAAGAGATAGGGGAGGCCAGGAGATGCTGGAGATAATAGAAGAAGAAGCTACAAGTGAAAATGATAATAAACAGGTCGCACAACCCTAGTTGCGGCCCTGGTGCTGGGAGCCCGTCTAACCACCTACTCACTGTAACTCTCCCCTCACTACACTACACTAAGCTTCAGTATCCATTGATTCTCCTACCTGCATCACTGTGTCTTCTCTTGCTGCTGCTGACTGTGCTCCAATCTCCAAACACTGCAGTGCACTTCCTGATCACATGACACATCCAAGGTGTCCATCAGTGCTCAAGGCATGCCTCTATTAGCTCTCTTTCTGTGCAGCTAACTGCCTGTGGTATGGCTGCACTCCAAGCTCTGTAAGCAGTGTCTTACTATACAGAAGCGAGGCTGAGCTGCTGCTGCCTCATCTCTTGTCTCCCTGCAGTCCCAGGGAGCTCCACAAAGCTGGTCAGTGTTAACTATAAAAATGATTACAATAATCAAAGAATATGTTTCTAAGTTATAAATATATTATTTGTACTATTCTAATCATTTTTATATCAAGTCTCAGGAGTATGACAGGGAGGCTCTGCCTACACTAACTGCACGTCCCGCTGGCCTATATGATAGTGACTGTCCTATAGATTGTAGCCTCAGTGATTCACCAATCACCAGCTCTGTGGTACAGTTCTCAGAAGTGAACAGCTACATTTTGTAAAGAGAAACAACATTGAGACAGTTGAAGTACGTAAAGAACAGTATAAATGCAGGGACTGTTGTAGCAGTGCAATTATGTTTTAGACTATTTATATGAGGAGAATTTTCAGGCTTCTTCAATATATCATTCGTATAAATATTTAATATACATTACCATATTAATGAATGTTCTGGGTTAATTATTAATTATATTGACTTAACTCCCTGTTCTGCTGTAATTATGTTGCAGGGTGTGTGAGATGATTGGTTAGTTGGTTGATCACCTTTTGCCTTGTAATAAGCTGTTGCTGTTTATGCTAACAGAGAATGCACCAAGAGATATACCACACGCTAGCGGTAGAACCAGCGCACATTGGGATGGGATCATTGCAATGTAATAGTTGTTGTAAGCTGTGTCCTATTCTCTAGTGTTCTGCTCTCGTTTCTGCCCAGACACCATGACAGTGCCAAGTTACTTTTATTATAATTTATTTATAAAGCAGCAGCAACTCTCACAAAGGTATGTTTTGAGGACATTAATAATGTCGACATTCATTATCTAGAAACCATAATGTCGACTAACCCTAAAATTCCCATTGTCGACATTTTGACTGTCAGAACTTTGGCAGTGTCGACATTTTAATCATGCCTTCAGTATAGTGTCGATCTTTTTGACTGCCGACATTGTGATTGTCGACATAATGACTGCATACCATAGAGAGGTATACAGAATAGGTACACTGGCAAAGATCCTTTACACTTGCTAAATGCAGTCATTCTGTTTTAAGCATCAAAAACAAGGTGACCTAAGCAGAACTCATATATGTAGTGGTTGGGTTTCTCAGGACAGGACACTGGAGAGCAGCAATAGAATTATGTAGCATGTCTGCTCGTTACAGACAAATACAGGTGACCACAATTGTAGACAGGATTACTTGAATCCTTGTCCATGTTATGAATCTCTAGAGGATTCAGTCATGTTAAGTGCTCCAACTGATTTGTATAAACAAGACAGTTTGGTTTGCTAGCATTGTCCTGGCAGACTGCAGGCGTTACCTGTCCCATTGTTTGCCTCTATTCATTCAGCATGTGAAGCTCAGCAAAATGGAGGGCCGTGATTTTCACAGTAAGTGTTTATGCTGCCGGTGTAATAAATTATACATCCCCCACTGGTGTTTAGGGAGAGATACTCTGTGTGAGTTTTGTAACCAGTCCATTCATTGCAGAGTTATGAAATAAGTGATTTGTTTGATACATGCAGTGTATATATATATTATAGTGTTCATTCTAGGTTGACCTAGAAATGGGCACTCCTGCGCGCACCATTAGGGTTCGTGTCCACGAGAAAGGGGGGCATGTCTTTAAGATGCGCCCCCTTTTTGCAACTCTTGGGGGCGTGCCCGGCACTTACGACACACCGGGTTGCCCCCAAGTGCTCGCTGGCGGTGACCGCTGCACCGCTATTTTCCCCACCTGTGGGACACTGCGGCTCGCGGGTGAGGACAGCACCCGCAAGCTGATTTAGCGGGGCGCCACCAAGAGGGGCAGGGTGCAGTCTGGCCTTTAGAAAATGGGCAGGGCGAGGTGCCCCGCTAAAACAGCCTAGCGGGAACGCTCTATATATGTGTGTGTATGTATATATGCATATTATTTACACACACACACATATATATAAAGCCTACTTTAATAAACACAGAATCATTCGTGCCTACAAATGCACAAAGTTACCACCCTGAAATAAACCTACCAAATCCATGTTCCATGCACGAATTAGACACAGCACAGTAACAAGATGCATTGTTGCTGCAAAGCCAGAGGCCAAACACTGTGTATGTCTGACAGTGGCTGAGCTGTCCGATAAAAGACTGCTAAATATTCCTGATGATACTCAATGTTTGCAGGAATTGCACCTGTTGGTACAATGTAAGAGAAGCGATGTGTTCCTTGCTATCGCTACACAGACAAGCTATGTAGTCATACATGATGAATCGATGTATTAAACAGAATTTGGCAGCCTTTCCCAAGTCAGGTGTTGCTGAGCTGTATTACCCACTATACTCAGCCAACAGTGGGCAATGTATTTTAGCAACTGTTAATACATGGACAGTCCAAGCCCCTTCCAGAGTTTTAAGGTTGTATTGTCATGTTGTAAGAGAGTAAATGTGTTGTAGTCTGATATTCCATGTGAGCTGGTGAAGGATAATGCTGTTTTTTTAAATGCCAATCCATCATGACTGATAATAAGTTGCAGTCTCTATATAGATATAGATAATAGTATACATGTAGATAATATTGTATATAGTATAAGAGCAGCATGGAAGCGTATAGGGGAAGATAGTGTACATGCAGAGTATGATAGTTTTAGAAATTAGGAAGCTGAATTTGTATTCATAAAGAGATGGATGTATGGAGAAGGGTGTTGGACCCCAGTGGGATTGTTGTGGTGACTGAATGGGAAGATTGTGGGCACTGCGTGGGATGTGTGTGCCACATAACTGATCAGACCTCAGTTGCATAGACTGCATGTGTCTATTCCAATGAGCACACAATTCTGTGAATTAGTAGCTCCACCATTTTGTGAGTTACAGCAATCTCACTGAGAGTGCTGAATCTGCAGTTAACCACAGGGTGTGATGGCATACCATATCTGTATTGCGCAAGGAACACGTCCATTAAGGTGTCGGCCTTAAAGATCAGAATTTCATTGCTTGTTTGAGTGTCAGAAATTCAGTAGGTTTTGTGAAATTTCAGATCAAGCCTTAATGGGACATGTGAAACGGTAAGGTTTTTTGTCTATGGATTTTCATAGCTTTTTTTATAATTTAATAACCATCAGGGTTTGGAGGAGCAAACCGGTCCAACTGCAGAGGAGAAGGGCAACAAAATAGTACACTAGTGCGGGTGGAGGAGGGGACAGCACACAGGTGTTTAGGGGGTGCAGAGTGAGAGACGGCTGTGGGGGCGGGCTGCAGGTGTGCAGGGAAGTGAGGGTGCGGAGCAGTGTCAGCAGCGGGCCAGTGCACAGGGGCATCAGCGGGCGACAAAGGGGCTCATTGGCGCTGGTCATGCATCTGAGAAAATAAAATGAATAAGACACACATGCATGGACGGGAATGGGATTGAAATGCCGGCGGCTGTTGACAGAGGATGCCCGACAAGAATAAGATCCCGACAGGGGCAGGTAAGTACGCTAACCTCCCCTGTCCCCCCCTAACACTCTCTTAGTGGTGCCTAATCCTAACCTCCCCAGCCAATGAGCAGCCGCTACATGTAAAGCGGCCTCTGGTTGGCTGGCGGGCTGTGGGATTTCCTGAGGAGGCTCGTCAGCTGTCATTTGCGAAGTATTGGGGTGTGTGACAACACATACCAATACTTGTCCGTATGGGTTCTGTTACTCAGTTTGTTATGTTGCTGAGACCCCTGGATGCTACGGAGAGCAGCGCGAGGATGGAGGTATCAGATCTTTATTCTGGGTACATCCAAATGGATTCTACATGGGACAAGGGGACAGACCAGCTGGCAACAAGTATGTGTGAGGTAGGTGTGTAATAAAGTTTTACTTTAGACGGTGTGTGTGTACTGTCTGTTTTTTAACTATTTATTTTACAGTGGAGGTATGGGTGCTGGCCGCCTGCTGGCACTTGTAGTTCCACAAGTGGAAAAGGGCAGGCATGCTGGCACCTGTAGTTCCACTGTAAAATACAATAATTTATAACTATTTAACACATTATTACTGCCGTATCCACAGCCCAGGGGTGTGGGGAAGAGCCCCGGGCTTAGACAAAGCCTGGGGTTTCGGGAGAGGGGGGAACCCTTCTTGTGGGGGTCCCCACCTCCCCTGAGATCCCCGGCTTGGGGTGCGAATAGGGTCTCTTGGCTGTGGCATTACACCCCAGACGGTTTGGGTCCGGTGCTATATTTTAAATATATGGGACCCCTATGCAATTTTTCCCCTATATTTAAAACCAGGACTGGCCCTGCAACCAGGTGCTGGTTCCTAAATTATGGTGGAACCCTACTCGTTTTGTTCCCCGGAATTTTTGGAACCAGGACTGGCTGACCAGTCCGAGGCTGGTAATTCTTTTGGGGGGGGGGGACCCTGCGTAATTTTTTAAAGAAGATTTAACTCCTCTTTAACAGGTAGACCACACAAGCAGCCTTCACATATCTCACTGATATGTGCAGATTGCTAGCTCGGGAGAGTTTTGCAGAGAGAAAACACTGCTTTCTCAGGTGAGTAATCTCATCTAAACTTGCTACTTGGGGTAGAAATTTCAATCTGCTTCACTATTGGAAAACTCACTTTCAGCTAAACTCACTTCTTAGTAAATTTGCGAGTTTAAAAACTGAAAAATCACCCAAGTTTCGACAATGCAAATCGAGTTTAAAAACCCATAGTGTAGTGCAGTGGTTCTCAAACTTTTTCACTAAAGTGAAATCCACATACGTGTCACCCAGTTTCCAACCCAGGAGCAGGCACACCCCCAACAATCTTGCGCACTGGGCAGTTATGTATTTCACAAAATAAGTTTATACGTGTGTAGTTTACTTCCTAATTACTACAACTATTTACTAGTAAAAAAAAGTTCCATAGTCCCAGCACCTGTTTCCCCCGATAAGAGCTGTCCTTTGCGATGCCCACGGACAGAGGGACGTCTGGTCAGAAGGACACTGGCCATGGGGGGGGGGAAAGATGGGAGGGCTCTGATTGTATCCCTCTCAGGGAGCGTCCCAATAAGAAGCCTATAGGCTTCTATTGGGTAACGCCACCTGAAGATGGCATTACCCACCGAGACAAAGCATGCATCGCATTATAGTGCTTTGTACATATGGAAAATTGCATTTTCGGGGGCTTTACTGCATTTTGCACTTTAATATATCCCGCTCTGTATCTTGAATCCTTAGATGAATTGAGAATTATTGTGCAATTCCATGCTCAAAGTTTGATACATTTCCAGTGATTGAGCGCTCTCTCTCTCTCTCTCACTCTCTCTCTCTCTCTCTCTCTCTCTCTCTCTCTCTCTCTCTCTCTCTCTCATTTTTCAAACACACACTGTAAAGTGACAGTTAGGAGCTGATTGTCTGGTACTTTATTTCTCTCCACTTTATCACTCTTAGGACCTGATTCAGACCTGCTTGCTAAGACGCGATCACTCGCTCTGAGCAATTTTCGGCCATCTGCGCATGCGTATAATTCACAGTGCGTATGCGCAAGCCATTCGCTGCAATCTGATTTTGGTAGCTCGTAAGCCACTATCAGGTCGCGGCTTTGAGTGACAGATAGTGCCGTTTGTGGGAGGTAACAGGGGAAGCTGCTTGTGAATGGGGGAGTGGATGTGCGAACGCAGGCGTGTCAGGCCGCCAAAACGCCGTTTAAAGGGCATGCATAATTAGCAAAGTAGCGTCATTGTACATGTCACCTGCATGTATTTCAGCCAGCACTGATCGCTGTGCTTGCTGCAGGTTAAGGCAACCCCAAGGCCTGAGAGCAGCTCCGATGGCTCATGATGGTCCCGATTAATCATACATTTCCCGGAGATATGTGTTGCGAGTGGCAAGGGGGCATCTTCATACACTTGCGAGCGCACTTTGCCGTAGCTCGCTAAAACATAGTGGGCGTCCTTACGCGACGCAGTGCGAGCACTTCATTTAAATAACTGGCCCCTTTTTGCCAGTGAGCGATCGCAACTTGCCAGCGAGTCTGAATTAGCTCCTTAATACATCAAGGCTTAGTACATCTCTCTCTATTTCTCTATCTACCTGTCTATTTCTCTTGCTCTCTCTCGTCTCTCTCCCCTCCCTTTTAATATACAACTGTATAGACGAGAATGTTTGTAAACAACACATAAAGGGTACTTACAGGTGTTTCTCATGAAAAACACTGCATGTCGTCCAAGGAGGCACAAAATCCATATTTTTAGGCTTCTGCCAAATGCTAAATCCGCCTGGAAAGATTCTGAAGAATAGCAAATCCTAATGCAGCTATACAAACGTGAATGTATAAATGAAAGATTAGCAGTCACAGTAGTTTAGCTAATGGTTTAGAAATGATTTAAGAACACCATGTTAAATTTCTTTGTAAAATGTACAATATCCTGAATATCAATTTATATTTCTTGAATTGTAACCAGTATTTAAGTTTATTATTTCAAGCAATCAGGTAATGTGATGATGGTCAGTAATATAACCAAGGTTCCAAGGAACTTCCAGCACAGTCTCAAATGACCAATGATGGAGAGAGCAGGAAAAGTCATCTCAGTTACATAGAGGGCACAGGTGGCACAAAACGCTCTGGCTGGCAAACAGAACAGAAACCCTGCTACAACCAAGTAACAAAATGGGTTTCAGTAAGAAATATAAATCATTTAAAATATAAATGTGTGTATAGTACACCCGATATGTTTGTGAACGACGTAGTCCACAGACATATCAGGACGGGCCTGCAGCATAGCAGATGCTAATATATCCTGCAGATATATTGGTGCATGTGTGTACGGGTGACCCGCCGATCGCCTGTACACTTGCTGCGGGGACCATTGACAGTGACATCTCAACTGCATGGGCAAATTTAAATGCCCTCCCAGTTGTGATTTCAGACATATTGAGTCTCTTTGAAAAAGCTCCCATGCTGTGGTGTGAAACATGTCAGAGCTAACTACTGGGCTCACTGTGTATACTCGCTGACACTTGCTGTTTGCTGTGGAGACCCGGAGATTCGGCTGCTTTATTGTGCGGCTGGACATGCTGCCACTGTCCCAGTGGAAACTGGGCCCATCAGGAGATCTACAAGATCGTGCACACCTGACTATTGTGGAGCCCTGGAGACATAGACATTGTACTGCACAGCTCACACATTGTTGCAGTAAAGTTTGAGTCTGGGCACAACACGTGAGTTACAGGACTGTACTTATCTGACAGAGAGGTGATGCCTGGTACCTCCGTTTGGAGAAGTGCCTCCCTTTGTCTCCCCCTGTCCATATATTGTGTGCACAGCGTATGATTATACCTCAAAGCCAGCATTGCTATTACGGATGTCCACAGAACTCCAGAGAACCTTGATTGAGTTCTATTGAACTAACTATGGGACTTCAAATATATTGCATCAATTTATGTAAAATGACATTCTACGAGTATCACACAATATAATGCTTATACTGGTAATACCAGATTTGTTAGGATCCACCTCCTTTAGGTTTTATTATACATTATAGTGTATTATTGATTTATTTAGCTTATAATAACTTTCTGTAGTTAATAATATTATTGTCTTATATGCGATATTCTATGACCGGTCATATTGTTGTTTCAGGATATTAAATTTCCTTTTATATTTTGATAAATTATATTGTGTTTTATTTTCAGTCAGGTCTTCTTTTCATCCCAATTAGCGCAGATAATACAATTATTAGACATATCGAGCAGCCTATTGGTAAGTGAGTATAGCTTACTATTCGGCCACTCTGACGGAGGATCGGTCTGCTGACCGATCAGTTGTCAAAGTGTTTACTCACCTGATGTCCAAAAGATTGACTGAGCTTCCAAAACAAGAAAACCTGGGAATGTCTGATAATGCGTCCACAGCATATAGGGGTTCAAATACCAGAGATCAGCAGGTTTAGTTTTTATTGGTCAGTCCCTACTAAGGGTCTATAGCAGACTTTCCTGCATCTCGGGTAGGTTTGGTGCTAATGCAGAGTTGAAAGCAAGTTGTCCATAATTGTTTCTGCATCACATGCATGGTAATAAGTGCATATATTCACCTATATGCATCATCTTATCCGCTTATGTCCAACTGTGTATATGCCCCTGTTTTTAGCTTTGCACATGTAACACGGGTGGTATCTCCTTCCCAGAGTAGCAGGCATGTGCGTAGTTACCAGAGCTGAGGGGGACCCATCTTTCTTCTCAAAGTTTCATGTGTTATATACATATTTCACCATGGGGTGGTACATAGGGGCCCGTACAAACTTTTGCTATGGGGCCTTCAAATACCTAGTTATGCCCCTGGTAACAGGTGTAAGTGTGACTGGCTCTGCTGTACTGCAGTAGCACTTCGCATTGATTGGCAGGAAAGTTGTCTGGCTGGATAATGCTGACCTATCGGTGATAAGGTGTTTTCAGGGGTTTGGTAGTTCTCATTTTAATAAAAGTGACTTATTTAGGCAACACACGTGGACAGATCTTGTCACTGATACACATTTCTCCTTAGCCTCCTCAGTCAGTGCATCATTCATGGAGTCTATAGTTCCTGAACAGTATATCACTGAGTGTAACACATTGCTGAGGTGGATGTAGCCATTACACACTGGCTTGGGTGAGCAATAACATGTAATAAAGTGTGAGTAAAGAAACTCAGCAGATGCAGACATTATAGAACTGAGGGCCTGATTCAGACCCGCTCGCAAGCGTAATGCGCTCGCAAGCGGGTCGATTGTTAGGTAGTGCGCACTGCGCGTGCGTGAGCCCCGGAGCGAGTGGAGGCAAATGGAGGCGTTCCTGCAGGGCAAATGGAGGCGTTCTGGGCAAATGGAGGCGTTCCTGCAGGGCAAATGGAGGCGTTCTGGGCAAATGGAGGCGTTCCTGCAGGAACGCCTGCCATTTGTGGGCGGCCCTACTGACATCACTCGTGATGTCAGTAGGTGGACTTCCTGCTCTATTAGAGCAGGAAGTCCACTGGGGCTTGTGGCAACGAGACTCTACCGTAAGGGTCTCGTCGAAAGCCTGATGGTCGCGATGGTCTTGACCATTGCGACCATCACCTGGCCAATCGCATAAGCTGTGGGTGGTAACCCACAGCTATGCGAGCGGCCAGGAGGCCGCAACTAAAAAAACAAGCGGCCGCCCTGATTCAGAGCGAGCAGTCGCTTTTTGCGAGCGCCTCTGAATCAGGCCCTGAGTTTATAGCTAACACAGTACAGGGGTCTTTAAAGATATGCGATTCACTATTTATTTATGTACTTTTTTATGTAAGTTTGCAAATAGGTATTTCTTATTTTTGCAATAAAAATGCATAAAGGACAGTTATTTTAATCAGCATAATTGGGCTCTTTGGTCAAAATGGATCAGACTAGCAATAAGAAAATTGTATTTAATCAATCACAGTAAACATGGATGTACTGTGGTTGGGGTAACATAGTTTGAGGTGGCCAGTGTTTGAGTTTGCTTATGCATACAGTAAGTAATATACATAAATCAATATTCCAAGTTACATGTATAATGCAGCTAAGGCTTCACTTACAGGCGGCACATACAAGTTGAGTCTCCCATATTCAAAATGCTTGGGACCAGGGGAACTTTGGATATCGGACTGTTCCATATTTTGGAATATTTGCATACCATAATAAGATATCTTGGGAATGGGACTCAAAGCTAAGCACAGAATACATTTATGTTTTATATACACCATATACACACAGCCTAGCCTGCAGTTCATTTTATACAATATTTTCAATAATGTTGTGGCTCAAACAAAGTTTGTGTACTTACATGAAATTCATTTATGTTTCATATACACCTTATACACACAGCCTGCAGGTAATCTTATTCAATATTTTTAATAATTTTGTGCCTTAAACATTGAACCTTCAAAAAGCAAAGGTGTCACTTTCTCAGCAAATTGTGTATTTCGGAATATTTGGATATGGGAGACTCAACCTGTAGTACCCACATGTACTAAATGTATCGTAACACTTGCAGAAAAATTCATTTGAATTACGGAATGTGGGAAAAATGCTTTTTATTAGCGATCTCACACGCCGTCAGCAAAGCAGTAGTAAATCTGCACAGGTTTACAGGACAAAACCATTTTAATTTCAAAAGTAATATTTTGTCAATCAAGAATGGTGATTATGACACATTTGAAAACTATTTTTATATATACTCCTTAGGGGCTTATTTATTATTTATTACATTTTGTATGGCCAAGATTTCTGAAAACACACATCCAGGGACACCATCCTTGCAGTGTGTAAAAGTAAAGTGATGATCTGTAGTGCGATCACGTTACTTTCTCACTCCGGGGATGGCTGCACTACTGAACATGCGCGGTCATCAGGACACACATATGCGAGCGGCCACAGCCAGGGAGAGAGTCCTCTCCTGGTAAATTGTGCGATCTGTAGTCCCTAGGATACAATGGCTAACATCAACTATAGATTGCGTTAGCTACCGGGGCCAAGCTTAGTAAATTGCACCACATAGCAGCCACTATAGAAACCTATGGAGATGACTATAGCGATTGGAATTGATATACCCCCTACGTACATCCTGGGGATGCTTAAGTTTTGCTGGTATCCCCACAAAATGAATTTAATAAATGTGTCCCTTAGTGATTAAGGGGCACATTCATCATCACTGTTGTAAGTGAAAATAGTAATTTTCACTTAAAGTTCCTTTATAAAATCCATTCATTGCATTGCAGTAGTAACACAATGAATACCTCCAATCCTGGCTGCTGTCCCCATCAGGGGCGTTTCTAGAGAGGAGGGGGCCCGTGTGCAGTCTCCGACACGGGTCCCCTCCTCTCTGTACGGTGGCCGAGCTGTGCGCGGCCAGCGCCGGAGTTATTAGCTATGGCCACTAGAGTACGCCCAGAGTCTCTAGAGTATGTGCAGGTCACCGGGAAAATGGCCGCGGCGACCATTTTCCCTGTACTGCGCAAACGATGGGAAAATGCCCCGCACACCCTGCACCCATTACAGATACGCCCCATGTCCCCATATTATAATATGGGGACCTTCACTCATCAGACCCCGAAAACTGAAAGTCTGACAGCGGGACCTACACCGTCTTCAGATTGTGTTTGTTCCTGGAGCCTCACTTGTTCCCAGCCCAGGTTATGGAGAGGGATCAGATGCCTCCGCCCATGCTGGCCCTCTCCGTGTGTATGTGTGAATTCAGGTCACACACGTGCACAGGCGCAGCCGGGTCAGTCTCCGCAGTATAAAAGCGCGCTGCTTTTACTTGGTGGCATAACTGCCAGTGTTGGGGCTCTCGAGGATGGCTGCTTTTCAGAGAGGCTGTCCCCGCACTGGGGCAAACATGAATTTCTCCGGTAATATGGTATCTGGCGCCGCAATTCGCCGTGAGTCAGTTACAAGAGTATCAGGATGCATTAATATATATGCCCTTTAGTCATGTAAGGTGAAAATGAGTGCACACTCACAATATCGGAATTTAGTTCTAATGACCTGGCTTAAAGCATGGAATAAGTCAAATCGTCTGTGTTTATTTCTTCTGCTCCTATTCCTCCCTATAACTAGTTATCTACATGTTGTTGTAGTTCTGACAGTCTGGTTTGTCCTTATTGTGCTCCAATATTTCCTCTCCAGCATCTTCGTCTCGCTGGTTCCCTCTGCCTGTGCCCCCTCTCTTTCCTCCTCCCCGTGTCTCTCTTTAATGTAATAATCAGTCAGTGTTATGAACCCTATCTCACACTCTTCTCCCTTGTACTGTGAAGAGCATCGGTACCCAGTGCTAGATTGCACATTTATCCTCATTACCACCAGCATTTTCTATTCCTCCTCTCACTAAAAGATCCGTTCCCTACTGTTTATCCGTACACACAACCCTGACACACTTCTTCTGTCCTCTACTAAAGGAAGCGCTATAGTATAGTATAGTAGTACCAAACACTTCTAGTATTCCTAACTGCTCTGTAGCCCATAACTGCGTTACCCCGTGTAAGCTTATAATGGTATTGATCTTTTTTTACGGCATTTCTATTCATAAGCTCTTACTGCATTTCTTTATACGAAGTTCTTCTGCCCCATTGTATTCAGCTTGTGTAGTATATACAGAATAACTTCCTGTAGGGTGCTGTATTGCCCACACCAGTACTTTTGCAGTTTCCAATCTATCACTTTGTCTTTCATGCAAATGTTGGATTCTTATTAAGCTCCCTATCGTCTGATACCTGACTGCCCCTTCAAAAATGAAGTTAAATATCTTATCCGTTATTAAGATAAAATAACGAAACAGAGATATATGTAAGGGGAACAGAAAAAAAACTTTAAAATTAATTCCCTATTAAACTAATTGAGCAGGAGGGAAGGACAGAGGGCAGGAAAGGATTAAATGCAATCAAAACTCAGAAACCCAAAGTTTTCAGTTTTGCCCACATTTCCGTATGTACCATGCTCCGTAGTGCGATACATTTCGGAGCTTGGACTCTGTGGGTATCTTTAGATGGAGTTGCCCAATGGAAGTCTATGGGCTTCTTTCCGCAATTCCCCCTGAGAGGGGTCCAATTTGTTCCCTCCCAGCACCGCATGCAGAACGTGCGTCCTTCTGCGCGTGGGCTGAGGGACCTCTTGGTTATAAACCTCTTATCGAGAGAGACGTTATTTGCCATTTTCTAGATACATACCAGTGATACTATTGCCAGTATGTACCCGATAAGTGAAGGAATGTGCAGCATTACATCCTGACCAGAGTATGGTGGTGAAGAAAGAACTGCCCTGATTGGCCATCACCGTCTGCATAACTTCTCATCCATCTAGATGGGAGGCCATCTGCCAACCCATCACCACTCTCAACTTACCCACTTCCCACACCAATGACACAACCCAGGCCCTGGCACCAGTAGAAAAGAGGCAGCCTAACCCAGGTATTGGAGGAGAGAGCACCAAGAATATATTGGTAGGTTAATTGGCTCCCGACAAAAAAATATTACCCCTAGTGTGTATGTGTGTGCGCATGTGATAGGGAATATATAGAGTGTAAGCTCCACTGGGGCAGGGACTGATGTGAATGGTCAAATATTCTCTGTACAGCGCTGCGGAATATGTGTGCGCTATATAAATAACTGGAAATAAATAAATAAAGGCAGCTAGCGACTGTTACTGTTCTTTTCCACCATGTAGAAAGCCGTCATAATCTAACCATCCATATCGCTGGAGGGTGGGAAACTTCACAATTGAAGAATGTCATTAAAATGGCCACTACACTCTTCACACAAAATGGCACCTAAAACCCACCCCTAAACCACTTCCATAGGCTGACCTCTTCTAAGCACCACCCACCCCTAACATCACACAAAACTGTAACCCTTGTCTGACCAGGGGCAGCAATTTACATACTAGGGGTTTAATCACTTACATGCATATTCAATCCATTCCGTTACTCTTTTCATTTAATTTGTTTCCACTCGTATCCCTGAAAATAGAGCACTTCAAAGCCACTGCCTGTTATCTGTGTGATACTTTTGAGGGTTACTGCAGTTTCCTAGTATTATACTCCCTTATCTACGTGTAATGTCTCTGAGCACCTCCTATCACCCTTTATGTCTGTTTGGACTTCCTTTTAACCACATCTTGTGTCCTTTTTCCTCTTAATGCCATTAAAACCATGTTATATAGTTATCTCTATATCAGGCCTCTGTCCCCTTCATAATTATCTGGGCTCGTTTGGGTGCACTGAGGACAAGTTCTGGGAGATTGTAAATCTCTAATGAGCTTATCTCTCACCCCCCCTCTCTGAACCACCTGCTCTCACAGGGGCTACAGCCACAGTCACACAACAGTGTGCATAAGGTCAGACATATGGAAGCCCTAACTAATACCTTCAAAATCTTGGCCTGCAGGTAACAAATGAAACAACAGGGTATATATGCCCTTCGAAATATCAGTTGTATGAGGGCTTTTTTTTTTTTTGTGCATCTTCTATGGCACAATTACGATATATAGCCCTAACTGTATAGTGGGCTTTTCATTTGCAGTACATGTGTATACTGTCTGCAGAGTACATATTGTATGGCAGACTCATCCCTGATTATGGTGTCTGGGAGGCAGATGCAGGATCAGTATACAGGCAGACAGTATGCCCGTGCTGTACGTCTGACTCACCCTCCTGCTGGAAGCCTGTCAGGCCGAGTTCTTGTCATGTCAGAGAGGGTGACGGTCCTGTCAGGCACAGGGATACGTCCCTCTGTCTCACGTCTGTCTCAATGACCCATCACGTATGTGACACAGATCTGAATATACATGAACACACGCAATAAATCATACTCATTCTGCAAACTATCCTCCTGCAGCCATATTACTTGTGCGTGTGTATATATTGTTTATATACCTACATTGTTCTCTATTATTCTTTCACCTCTATCTGTTTTCTTTCACTTCATTATGGACTTTCCAGTTCATCACCTCATGCCCAACACCTGTCCTATGTGTGCCCTGTGCATGCATGTCCTTCTGCTGGGACCTAGAGTGTGATAGTGTTAAAATAATACTTTGATTACAAATGTGTGTTGCAGGGCTGAGTATTTGACTTCTATTTAACACACACATTCATTTTCCATACAGATCCCCATTTTATATACTTACTACAGAGATAGCTGCTAAGAGGGTCTACCCTGTTATTTTCACTGCGTACGCTGTTGGTCTGTCCTCCGTACGCTATTTTCCCAGCATCATTCTATATCTCAGTCTACATACTCCTATTCTATTCTCTGCAATACTAAACTCTTTCACACCAAGCATTTCCTGGTTTATCCTGTTTAGCTGCTGTACTTTTTTTTTTTTTTTTTTCCTTCTCTACGTTCTTAGGGTCTGATTCAGCAAGTATTACCATTCTGCTAGAACGCACGCACCGCAGTTTCTAATATCAGTGGTGAAATGCAAATCTGTGCAATCGCATTGCGTTTTCATCCTAATATAAGGACGCCCACTTCCCCTTACACACATCCATATACTTGGGCAATATAGCGAAATCTCTGATGTACATCTCTGATGTAGTTAAGTGGTTTGTTATGGGGATGGTAAAGACGCCTAGCTACTCTATATACTCACATGGCTCAGTGGTAAGCTCAGACCAGCTGGGTATGGGATCCTGACTGTCGGGATGGCGCCGGTCAGAATCCCGACACTGACAGGTAAGTACTCTTATGCTAACCCTTACCCCTCCCCGATGCCTAATCCTAACCTCCCCACCAACTGCCTAAACCTAACCTCCCTCTCCCCGCACTCTAAACCTAACCCTCCGTTCTTAGTGCCTAGCCCTCCCCTAACCCCCAATACTTACCTTTAGGATGCAGGTGGTCGGGATACTGGAGCTGGGTTCCCGGTGCTGTCGGGATTCCGGCGCCGGTATTTTGGGGATGCTGACTACATCCCAGCTCAGACATGTCAGCATGAGCACTGACACTGTTGGCTGTATTTCCTATGAGCAGTTGTTACTTAGCAGTGGCTGTACGTCTCCAGTGATCTCCTCACAGACTGTTCCGTATATTATAACACAGAGGGATATGCTGTGATTCCCGGAACAATCCCCGTATTATACAAGTGCAGATCCTTTCATCCTCTCTATACATATTCAGAAATTTCCATGCAGCATAATCCTCTTCTCACCCCAGATCAGGGGGGCACAGATGGAGCGCGTGCCAGGCAGATTAGTCAGGAGAGCATTGGAAACGGCAGCACTGAAGTGAATACTCTCCTTTTAAACAGTTGTTCTTTTCAGTACTTGATATAGATAGCTAGATAGATAGATAAGATAAAAAAAACATTTGACGATCTGCGTTACCAAGTCACATCACGGCATTGTGCGAATAAAAGGTCTGTTTAACGCACATGGCGGCTAGATGTATGTGGACACATCTGTATCATGTGTTTGAAAAGTGACAGTTAGCAGCTGATTGGTTGGAGCACCATTTAAGATTAATAACGAGTGATTACAAGAATATCACTCATTGAAAAATGAGGGTCTATGTCTATGCCTTCCGGCACTGTTCTGTTCTCTTCCTACTTTCCTCCCACAGTGCTTCGCTCCGCCGACTTCTCGGGCACCCATTCGACGCATTCGTAGCCCCGGCGCATGCACAGTGGTAACAGAAAACTTGAAGTTTCCAATGTTCCGCTTTTGTGCACGAGTGGCGGATGTCAGCCGTCGGAGAAGGCAGCCTCAGTGCACAAGTCGGCGACTGAGTCAGCATATTTTTGCAAGTCTGCAGCATACGGAATCGCAGACGCAACGGAATATGAGTCCATCTCTGAATCAGGCCTGGTGTCCACTAACTAACTGGTAGTATGTAGAAGGTTACATAGTTAGACAGTCAGTGAAGCTGACAAACAAAAGACACAAGTCCATTAAACCTTTTATAACAAAAAAAAACCCCATCTGCCAATGTAACCTCAATGGGGGGACGCAAATTCCTTCCTGACCCTGTAGATGACAATCAGATTAATCTCTTGGATCAATAACCCCAGCTGCTTAATTTACTCATTATAACGATCAGGGCCACTACATGTAAGAAGGGGATAAAATCCATTTCTAAATGAATCCAGTGACGCTGCCGTTACAGCTTCCCTCAGCAATGATTTACTTATGGGCAATGTATAGGAGCAAAGGAGAATCAGCCGCTTGCAGGAAAATGGACAGGAGCCGTGGTTCAGGCAAGCTGGTTATATCAAACCGATTTGGCCAACTTGTCTCAATGACCTTTTGTCGTTTGCTGCCTCCCATACTTTATTAGCTGGTTGGAATGATGCTCTTCAGTTGTGTTTCCAGCTTACGGAGTGTCTTGCTATGTACTCACAGAAACTTTATTCTTCATTTGCAGTAAAAGTCCCTTTGTCACATGTACAGCATACCCACCCTCCCATCTCCCACCCACTTCCCCAATTAAATGGGCAGGACAAGGGCATAATGAATACTTGCCAACAACCTGGCTGGGGGCAGTGCGGGGGGCCAAAGCGCTGTAGTTGCATCTTCGTGGCCCTGTCTCCTGCTATACAAAGCAACGATAGGGCCATAGTAAAGTGGGGAGGGCTTGGCTTGATGACGCAATTAAACGAGAATCGCGGAATCAGGCTGCCCAGATCGTCTACTTTACTCGTTAAGTGGGTGGCATCGAGGGGCTTAGGGGAGACTCGCTTACTTTTCTGGGCGTTCGGGTTGAGCCACCCGAGAGTCGTGAGCTTCCCGGACATTCCAGGAGAGTAGGTAAGTCTGGCATGGTTCAGGGTAAATTGCTTCATTATAGCATGCACCCGCTGTGTGATGCTGCTAGTCATAGCAATTTGCAGCCTGTGGGGGGAGGTGTGTGGCCCCACATTCTTGCTGCCATACAGTACCTCTTACACCTGCCTCCAGGACCCACCCTCCCAGACCCCCTGGAGAGGTGCAGCAAAGGGTAAGTATGACGTACAGTCCTGAGTATAAAAAGCTCAGCAGACACATCGTTGCATCGTACTTCACATATTTGAAGACAGTAACTAGGTCATCCCTTAGGTACCTTGCTTCTAAAGTAAACAGCTCCAGTTTGTGAAGTGTATAGTGTAACCCCCAACATTCCTTTTGTAAAGTTCTCCTAGGCTTGTCTTATACACACTTATAAACTGTTTTCTATAGCATATTCTACATGTGTAACACAATAGTAAAATCAAATGTGCCTCTCATACATGAATACGCATTTTATCCCTGGAGTTTATTAGTTCTTGTTTTACACTAGTTGCTGCTAATCTTATTCCATCCCTGATCTCCCCAATAGTATCCCATTTCCTTTTGTCAAAATCTTTTAGTAGTTACTTCATTTCCTGCTCTGTGTTAATAACACTGGGAAGTCTGGTGTTCTGTGTACATATGGATTTGTTGTATGGTTTATGTGTAACTGAACACAGGGCCTGATTCATGACGTATCACAACTGCAATAGAGCACGCAGATCATCCGATGGTGCGTACTGCGCATGCATATGCATTGCGATGCGCGTGCCTGTGTTAGCATTGCAATCGCTTTGCCATGACGCACACAGAAAGAAAGCCATCGAAGATCAAGGGATGGGATGTCAGCGTTTGGGGGTGGTGACGGGGGGGGGAAGTGGCCGGAGAAACGCAGGCGTGCCTGTCCGGTTGAACGCCTCTCAATGGGTGTGCATAAATTAGCCACTGCGGCGGCATCCGCAGCTTGAGTACCTACTATGTGCGACAAGGTTAGCAATCTCAAGGTCAGACCTGCTGTAATTGTGCGTGATATTACGGATGTCAGATAGAGGTAGTGGGCGTCTCTATGCTGGCTTTGCGATTGCAAACATCAGCATATTTTCACAGCAGGTTTGCGTGCGTAATCGCAGCTGCGATCGCAATAGCGAGCCATAGTGAATCAGGCCCAAAGTTCCCTCCGCACACAGGGGTGGATACTGTTTGGACTTTATCAGTCATAGGAGTCTATTAAGCTGATCCCTCCTGGAATTCATGTGGAACCTGGAGTTTCCTTATGATTTATGTATCATGCCTATTTAAGAAAAGCCTTACGCCGTATATATCGGAGACATCTCCTGTGTTAGGGAAACTAACGCTGAAGACAGCAGTCCACATAATTCTCAATGATTACTGTGTTCTTTCCCACTTTACTAACTTTTAAAAAGCTTATTTAATGCCATTTTCATACGGCGTTAGCTTCTGTAGCCTACAGCCTACGGTTTTTAACTAAGAGGGAGCAATGTGCGACTGTTAGGACAGGACGCATTTGCGACCTAATGGTTGTGTATATGCAGTACAAAATCCTCCTTCATTGCTGAGATAAGCAAGGGGTGAAGGAGGCTTTGATGGCCCATCGCTGGTACAGCCTTGCATCACATATGCTGGCATGACTTCAATGATAAATTGCGCCACTAATTCGTCTGTTATTGCTGCAAATAGCGACAATAACTGATGTTAATTAACAGCGTTTTTAGGTGGTCATTGATAAATAGGCCTCTTAATTTTGTTTTGCCATTAATGTACTTCCTTTTACCTTAGATGAGAAATATAATGGTGTACATGGGTTATGGCCATACAATGTTTCCTAGTGAAAAGAACATATGTAAGCTGCTTTCTCTTTATCTTTTTGAGTAAACTTCCCTATTTCAGCTTTTACTGACCCATTGCCTGCGACAATACTTATTTGAAGATTTTTTTTTAAAAGCGTCCCATTTGGGCCGGGGCCGTAAAGAGAGGTGTCCAATCGGTGCAAGGCAGAGATTGCAGCTTGGTTGCTGCCCCCAGCGGAACCTATTTTTCTATCTTGCGCAGTACCTGGTGATGCTACACTTGGACACGTCTGGTACCACTCTTCTCTCGGCTCTCGTTCAGTGACATCATGATGTCACATGCGAGGCATAGGGGTATTGGCTAAGCACCATTCTATGGCACTGCATTTGGCATCTGCTTATTTGCAAAAGAACAGGGTCCTACTCTGTCAACTGTAATGTTTGTTAAAGTTGTTGAAATATTGACTATTTTACATTCTAATGCTACCATGTTATGATCACTATTTTCTAAATGCTCCCTTATCTGCATGTTACATTTATTGTATGTTACATTAGACGGAAATAAGTCCAACTCCCCCTTAAGTTGGTTCTTCCATCACTTGGGAGATGCAGTTGTGGTTTAGGGTTAAATTTAATAAAAAATATTATTTAAAAATTTTTTTTTACTAAGAATCGGATTTGCCATTTATTTTAATGCGCTGGACATCGCCGCCAGATTGCTGTCTGAAAATAAAATATTTACTAACAATCGGATGTTAGTGTCAGTAGAAGTCCGACGGCGATGCCCATCATATATTCTCTGTCTATGACACTGCAGATATATCCTTTTCTAATAGAATCCTCCGTCAATCTGCGGCGGAGCATTGCACAAATCACTATGATATGTACAGGATTTGTATTCTAAATATGGTTTAAAATGTGTAAAATGAAAAGCCCCCTACCCCTTCAAATCAAACACCTGCCTAGACCTCTCAACTTGGGCTGGTATTGGAAAATAAGTGGAAAAACAGAGTGGGGTTCCACCTATTTTCCAAAATTCCTGCCTGTAAAAAAATATTATTTAACACTTTAATTACCATTATCCGCACACCCACTGTCACCAAGGATGCGGAGTGGGGGCCCCTTGTTTTGGGGAGAATTCCTGACTTCTTTAGGCTTTCCAGCCCTGGGTTGACCATTTTGGGGCTGGTTATCGTTATGGCAGGGGGACCCCACACTGGTTCAGCCTAGTGCTGGTTTTTGGAAATGGGGGGGAAACCCCATGCCACTTTTTCACCCTATTTTCCAATACCAGCCCAGGCTGTGAGGTCCAGCGCTGTTGTTGATTTGGGGGGAAGGGACCATTAGTAAATCTGTGGATACCATACTTGTCTATTTAAAAACATATATATTTGGTCCGAAGGTCTATTGCTGTCTAAAGTCCAATTTTTCTGCAAATTACAGTCGGATTTGCCTTTAGTAAATCTCTGATGTGATAATCTGACAAAATCACATAAAGACCCAGGGTCCTATTCATCAACACTAAAATAAAGTTTTTAAGGACATTTTCCTTAATTACCGTTATTTTAGTATTCATGATGACACTTAACACAAAAGAGATCACTCATATCTCCTGGTTAAGTCTGTCTGCGTTAATTTCCACACTCCCCATACATTAGTACATTAGTATGGGGATTATGGATATTATGCTATTCATCAAATTCCGAAAATTATGTATTTCGGAATTTGATGGTGTCACTATACGCCACTCTGAGGTGGCCTCCAGTGGGTTACACTTACCTGTGTCAGCGTTGGCAGGTCCTTCTCGGCTCCCTCCCGTCGCTCCCTGGTCCCTCCTCTGGCTCCGGTGGCTGCTCTGACACTGTGTTCTCCCAGCAGATCACAGTAAAGTTTAGAAAAAAAAACAAAACGTTTTTATTTTTCTAAACTGTACTGTGTTCTGCCGGGAGAACACAGTGTCAGAGCAGCAGCCAGAGCCGGAGGTGGCTACAGCGGCCAGGTAAGTGGAGGATAGGGAGGTGAGCGGAAGGGGAGAGGGGTGTTATTGCAGCTGTAGGCAGTGCTTTGCATGTGCTGCTTTTACGGATGTAACAGTGCATGCGCAGCACTGATTACAGCTGCGGTAAGTTAGTGTAGATAGGGAAAAGTATCTATTTCCCAAAAAGCTGTCATCGCAAAAATGACAGCTTTTCGAAATACTTATGGAGAGGAGGAATGATTAATTCCTCCGGTAATTAGGTAGAACTCCATGCGAGTTCTAAACCTAATTACCTCCAGAGAATTTAGTTATGATGAATAGGACCCCAAAATTGATTCTTAGTAAATTTACCCCTTACAGTTGATCAGAACCTACTCTTATCTGGTAGACCCACTAGTTCCAGTATGACTAGGCTAATAATGAAAATGACTCATAACATAACAATGCCTGGACGCTCGCAAGATGCTGTCGCTCGCTGGCAAAAAGGGGACGGATATTTAAATCTAGCGCTCGCACTGTGGCGCGAAAGGACTCCCTCTTTGTCTTAGCGAGCTATGGCAATGAGCACTCGCTAGTGTATAAAGATGCCCCCTTGCCAACACACGTCATCACCATCTCCGGGAATTGTAGGATTAATCGGTAACATCGAGAGCCATCGGAGCTGCTCGCAGCCCTTGAGGTGTCCTTTCCCTGCCGCAAGCACTGCGATCAGTGCGGCCTGAAATACATGCAGGTGACGTGTACAATGACGCTACTTTACGAATTATGCACGCCTTTTAAACAGCGATTTGGCGGCCTAACACGGCTGCGTTCGCAGCAGCACTCCCCCGTTCACAAGCACCTTCCCCTGTTACCACCCACAAACGGCGCAATCTGTCACTCAAAGTAGCGACCTGATAGTGGCTTACGAGCAACCAAAATCAGATCGCAAAGACTGGCTTACGCAGTGCGAATTGTACACATGGGCAGATGGGCGAGAATAGCACACAGCGAGCGAACGCAACTTAGCGAGCGGATCTGAATCAGGTCGTTAGCTTTGCTGTTATGCTTGGTGTCTATTAACGAACTCAGGGCCTGATTAAGAGATTTTTGCAAAACCTGCACCACGCATGTGCAGCGATTGCATTGGGAATATGCCCGTACAGAGGAACCACTTGCGAAGTGAGCTACAAGCAGTCAGCATATGGGGGTGGTAATGGGGGGGGGGGTGGATAAAAAAACACGCAGATGTGTCGGACCAGTCAAACGCCGTTTCATGGGCGTGCATAAATTAGCTATTGCACTCTTCTTCACAGCATGAGAGCTCTCTACGTGTGAGAAGAGGTGCAGTGTTCGTGACTGCCCAATGTGCCGATGTTTACACGTTGCACGTCGTTGTACGTATATGAGAAGTGGGCGTCCCTAAGCTCGGTGCGCTGTGGAAACCATTGCGATCCGTGAGAGAATGTAGTTACAATTGTACTAACATAAATCTCTGAATCAGGCCCTCTGTTTTCTCAGGGGGGATTCTTTTTTTTGCAATAGGTAGTTGGCCATGTCATGGAGAATTACTAGACTACAGCGTCTCTCAAGCTCATTCCTCAGGGAGCACTAAAGGTGCAGGGTTCCCATTTTTTCCCAGTAGGTGCACAGGTGCATTCATTACTGACTGACACATTTTAAAAGATCCACAGGTGGAGCTAATTATTTCACTTGTGATTCTGTGAGGAGACCTGGAAAACAAGCACTGTTAAGCTGGCCACACACTAGCCCAACTTACATCCAACCAGCTGTTGATTGGTTGGAATGAAAATCTGGTAAGGAATGGGAGTAAATGATGATCAGCAATTTGCTCCCAAATGCCAGAAAACAGATGAAAATGGCGTCAGACAAGTTTGTTAAATGTTTGGTCTAAACTATTTGTTCAAACAACAGTTTTGGTCCATTTTCCAGCGTTTGGGAGCAAATTGCTGATTGTATTCCTTACCAGATTTTCATTCCAACCAATCAACTAGTTGGCTGGTTGGACAGATAATCTTTAGATGTGTGGCCAGCTTTAGTGCTCCCTGAGGAATGAGTTTGCTACAGCCTTCTGTAATTATTGCTTCATCCAAAAATGTTTTGGTTCTACTATATCATAACTAAAGGCCCCCATACATCAGCAATCTGAAAACCACAATTGAACAATTTGAAGATTTATTGCCCGATCTTAGGATTTCCCAATCGAGCAATCTGCGCCAATACACTACAGATCTTTTTCAGTGATTTGCAGATCGATAGCAGCAAAGACAGATCTGGCAATCTTGAAAGGCCCATCATTTTGCTAGCAACGGTCTGCAAATCTGCTGATCATGTCCATAGTCATACACTAGCAATCTACAGCCCCAATCGATCTGTGAAATCCAACATGTTGGACAATCTGATTAAACAATTCCAATCACTTTTTGGTTGCAATCTGCGATCTGTGAAGCCCATACATTGCAGATTTTTCTACACAATCGATTGCAAATTGCACGATTGCTGCAATCCATCTCTGATGTATGGGGGCCTTTAGAGGCTTAGCGACGGGGGCGGGGCTTAGCGCCGGGGGGGTAGCAGCGGCAGACATGCGCGGGGCACTTGTCACGGTATTTTTTGCGAACATACCGTGACTAGTGTGCGGAAGGGATTCGCAGGGACAGAGCTTTCTCGCAAGCTCTGGACCTCATTCAGTCGGTCGTTGTGGCCGCACGGTCGTAAGGGAAAAGGGGCCAGATATGCAAATGATGCACTCGCAAGTTGCGTCCTTAAGATCGGATCGTTAGCTTACCGACCAAGGGGAGGATGCAGCCGTAAGACAAAAAATACGCCCCCTTCTCGTACGCATTACACGTCTTCTCCGGCCATATATGGATTAATCGAGACCATCTGTAACAATCAGAACTGGTCGTAGAGCTTAAGGTTGACCATACCCTCTCTTAAGAACTACGATCAGGTCAGTGTACAAACCACCCATGTCACGTGTGCCATGACGCTACTTTGTTAATTATGCACTCCCATAAAACGCCGTTCGCATAATTAGGCACGCCTGCGTTCGGATCTCCACTCCCCCGTTTTCAAGCACCTTCCCCTATTACCACCCACAAACGCCTCATTCTGTCACTCAAACTACCAACCTGGCTGTGTTCAAGGAGAGAGAAATATCTGATCGTAGCAGCTAGTTTGCGCACGCGCATTGCGAACTTTACGCATGCGCAGTTTAGCGAACATCGGTGGCGTACGACCGTGCGGCCGCAACGACCGACTCTGAATGAGGTCCTCTGTCCCTGCAAGGGATTTGTAGTAAATCCCTGTGATATTGCCTGAATTCGCAATGCGATTTCAGTCGGTAATATCACACTACAATCTGCATTAGAAATGTGGATTGTAGTAAATAGAGCCCTTTAAAACATGATCAGGGGCCTATATATAATTACTAGCCCCACTGTGACGATAAGTATGATTAGTCGCCTGCATTTCTGTGTGTCACTTATCAGCTCTGGTGGTAGTGGGCCGGAGCAGTAACAATCTTACTATTCCTCGTAGTTTGGCGGGTGCATTAGCAGGATCGCACATGCTCAATGGAACTGAAAGCCCAGATTTCAGTTTTTAATTCCACAAATGTAAAAACTGTGAAATGAAGTAATAAAACCTATTTTATTTATTTTTATGAATCCATTATAAAAACTAATATAAGAAATTAACATAATTTTTTTAATGCTCATGTTATGTTAATGCCATCCTGAAACAGAACAGTTATATCACTTCGATACTTATTAAATAAGCTTCTGCGTGTTAACCCCTTACATGTATAGAGTAGTGTAATAGTGTAGTGTACAGTAGAGATCTTCGCCCTCTGATACGTAGGCTCCTTAGCTATAGTACCTCTGCTCGGTTTGGAAAATTCATATATGCTTCATACATTAGGTTTGTATGTGTTGACACCTTCCCTCAACTACCCCCCACTCCCATTCTTACCCATTTTCTCTGCACTAAGCCATGTACCCTGGCTACGATATATTTCCCACCGTTTCTATCTTCATTCTCCTCCCCATTTCCTAGTAGAAGATCTCCTCTAACCATCCTTCCTCTCACACAGCTTCACCATCCCCATTGAGATGCAGTCTGTCCTTACGGTAGTGTTGGTGGTGCACTTGCAGAGTGTAGTATGCCGCAGGATCAGTGTTCACTAATATGACTGCAGTCTGACACATTTACTTTTACATGCCTAATAATCATTAATATGACTGTTCTCAGGCAATAGGCTTAATGTGTATGCATGAATTAATTGTACAGAGACCTGCAGAGCATTGCAGAGTCTTCTGCATTGCCAGTGTCAGGCACTGGTCAGGAGCCGCTCTCCGTCCTGCTTGGCAGCCCTCGTTCTGTGCATCTGTGCCTGAACAGATGGCATTCTCTGAACGTGGACATCATCTAGAGTGAGATTGGGAGGGGTGACTACAAAGAGAGGGAGCTTTAGGGAGATAGAGGTGTATGGGGGGAGGGGGAGCGATCATTGACAAGGTACAGTACACATTCCCCATGTTATCTGCTGCAGAGGGAGGTTTCTGTCTGTGAGACAGACGTTCTGTCTGGGTTGGTGTTCTAGTGGGTGGCACAGCGCAAGGTAGTCCTGACACAGGCTACGTATCAGCTTCCTCACTCCATTATTCAAATGCTGGGGACAGGTGGCCCATACCTGTGACACTGATACCCCAGTTAAATGGTGTCATTGATCCTCCTGATACACAGTCCCTCCTATATAATTTATGAATTAGCTGCAGTTCATTTTACAAGCTCAGTTCTTTGGCCAGCCAAGAAATGCCAACGGCTGCAGATGGCACAGAAGATAGATACAGGGAATGTCTCAATGGATAAGCGTACATGAATTTATATCCCCTCATGGAGAATACCCTTTCTATTTTGCATATATATTAGTGATTCTGTCTTCTAGTTGCCAATGGAAGTGGATTATTCACCGTCGGTCTGATTGACATACTGGTTTTCTAGCCAGGGGTCTGACCTGTTAATGGACTATAGCAATGCACTGTGCTGTAAATGAAGAAGAAGTGGCTCTATTAGCTCTCCAGGTGTCACTGATGTACATACTATGTGATGTCTCCGATCATCTAGAAGTCTCGAGGGACATTATTCTCACGCATTCACAGACACATTCACAAGTCACCCACTGTAATCTCCCGAGTCCCCACTACAGCATACACAAATACTAAAAGGGGTGATGGAAGAAATGATAGAATAATAGTATATTCATCGCAGTGGGATTAAACATGACTACGATCTGCAAGGGAGGTGCAAGAATCATGTGAGATGGTAGCTGTGATCTAGTAGTACGCCTGCATCAATCGCCTGATTACCGCATTAGTTTTAGGTTCATGACGTGTCCCAGTAACCACTTCCCTCTCAGTGACAGTACTGCGCACAGATAATAAGCCCCACCCACTCGGACACCATGGTTTTCCTCTGTATATTAGAGTGCTTCTGCTTCCAGAATTTATATTCATGATACAACAACTCATTAGCAGGAAGAGAGCTAAATCACTGTTTCACTGAATTTGCTATTCAGCAGGCAGCGTGTGCTGGTTCTTCGGCTGTAATAGGGGTATCTTAATTTTCTGTTTATAAAAATAGGTTCCCTAGACATTAGTGACGCACGTAGATAGGGCAAATGGGTTAAAGGACATTCAGAAACATGAAAAGAAGAAAACAAAGCAAGATAAAACACTGTATGGAAGTTCTGTATGTGAAGTTCGCCCATAATGTCTTTGCTTTTATCTGTTTCACCAGCTGTCCCTGTACTCCTGATCTGCTATTCTGTGTCTGCTGTGTATAACCAAATTATTATCCCAGTGACTAGGTACCCAGGCCCCATTCCATAAACCCATTGCCTGCTTTCATTATTTTGCCAGCTCGAGTTTAGCGAGTGACTCAGGTGAGACCCCCTTTGTAAATTCTGACCGTATCAATGATTGTCTTTGCCAGCTCCGATTAGATTGAAAGCTCTGTGAGTCAGTGCATTTGGTAGGACTGTGTTCAATCGTGTAATTATTTTTTCATCATAAGGTATCTTTCATATTATATTTTTTTTGCTCGTGATACATTAGCCTGGAATGTGCTTAGATACACAGCGGTTTTATTGATCAAGTAATGGTAATGATCTATCATCCTGTCTCAGCCCTCTACAAAACCTGGACTGTTTATTTATCTCCTATAATACCCCGGAGGAAGACCCTTTAATACTCATTAAAAGAGGGGGATGGCTGCTGCATATATGTGAGTTGGTGTGAAGGGGGTGGGGGTCAACTAATTGGATAAATTAGGAACTTCATTATATATCCAGTTGATGAAATGCTGGTTTGTAATCCTTGTGTGTTAGAAGTTTATTTATTGATCCATATTATTATCATCATCATCAGTTATTGGTAGGGTGCCTCACATTTCTGCAGCGTCGGACAGTACATGAGTGCATATCATGTATTAAGACAAGAAGTCTGGTACACAAGCAACTATTAGTTTTACACAGGTGCAATGTCAAGCGGCACAAAGCAATTACATATTCTGTACATATAAGTTGAACATAGCAGAAAAATACTTAACATTGCAGCATGGAATATAACAGGTGCCAGCGGGTTAGACACAGAGGGGGCAGACATGATGTGTAAGGTAGTGAGGGCAGGGCAATAACTAAGGGTGTGCAAGCGGTGCCAACGCCCCTGCATGTGGCTTGCATGGTGCCTGGAACGACACCCTGCAGTCTGAAAAGCTGCCGCAGAGCTGCCTGGCGCTCCTTCAGGACGATCTGGGCACTCAGCTTCTTCTTCTTGGTCCTGACAGCCTCGCTCCCATGTGCAGTGGCGGGGCAACCAAGAACGCATTATAGCCCTGCTATGGTCCTGAGCGAGGGCCCTGAACATGAGCACATATAATCTAGATGCTAGGAGATGTAGCTGTGTGGTAAGCTGGCATAATGCAAAGCCAGTAGGAAGGTTAAGCGAACATGGGACCTCATTCAGAGTCTCTCGCTAGGGCACGCTCGCTCGCTGGGAGCGATATTTGCACATCTGTGCATGCGTAGATTTCGCAGTGCACGTGCGCAAGTCATTCATTGCGATCTGATTTTGGTAGCTCGCAAGCTACTTTCAGGTCGATGCTTTGAGTGACAGATTGCGCCATTTGTGGGTGGTAACAAGGGAAGGTGCTTGTGAATGGGGGTGTGGATGTGTCAACGCAGGCGTGTCTGGCCGTCGGAACAGCGTTTAATGTGCATAATTAGCAAAGTAGCGTCATTGCACACGTGACTTGGTTATTTTATAGCCAGAACTGCTCGCAGTGATTGGGGGAGGTTAGGTCAAGCCCAAGCGCTGCGAGCAGCTCCGATGGCCCTCGATGTTCACGATTAATCAGACACTTCCCGGAGATGACGTGTGCTGCGAGTGACAGGTGGGAGGTTTTATAGTCCAGCATATGCTAACTGCCGTCGCTCACTAAGACATAGAGGGCGTCCTTACAGCGCAAAGAGCAATCGCTTGATTTGCATACCCGGCCCCTTTTTGCAAGCAGGCGATCGCATTATGCGAGAGACTCTGAATGAGGTCCATGGTCTGTAAAATTACTTAAAAGGTGATGGGCTTTTAGGGGGTCAATGTACTAAGCCTGTATATTGTATCTATCTACCTGTCTCTGTCTGTCTTTCCTATCTAGCTATCTGCCTGTCTGTCTGTATTAAAAACTCTACTGCGCATGTCGGTAAAAAAAACGTGCATGAAAGGCCGTCTGAAGACCGCAGCACATAGCAATGACTTAAAAAAAGAAAAAGGCACTTAGTACATATGCCCAAAATAATGTAAAGAGAAAAAAGCCACTAAAAAAACACAAAAATAACAGGATAATCAAAGGACCTTAGGGCCTGATTCAGAGCTGAACGCTCTGACCAGAGCGCTCGCTCTGAATCAGGGCCCTCCTCCATGAAAATGGAGCGTCCTCCTGGACGCTCGTATAGCTGTGGGTGACCATCCACAGCTATAGCGAGCGTCCATGATGATGGTCGCGATGGTCTTGACCATCGCGACCATCGGGCTTGCGATGAGACCCTGCGGTAGGGTCTCGCTGCCGCAAGCCCTGGAGTGATTTTGGCTCTATCAGAGCCAAAATCACTCCCACTGACATCACTAGTGATGTCAGTGGGGCCGGCTTCAGAAGGTAGGCGTTCCCATGGGAACGCCTCCGTCTGGCAGGTACTCCCCCAGCACGCCCACCAAAGGGGGCGTGCTGTCAATCAACATCGACAGCACGCCCCCTTTGGTGCGAGACCCGGAGCGATGGAGAGCCCGTCGCTCGCCGGGTCTCGCGCATGTGCACGACGGAGCTCCCTCCGTCGTTCGCATGCGCAGTGGGGAAACATCGACCCGCTTGCGAGCGTACTGCCGCTCACGAGCGGTTCTGAATGACCCCCTTAGTACATCCCGCCCTTGGATAAAGAGAAAGTGGATGGAGATAACGTAAAACTAATCGGCACCTAATTGTCATTTTCAAACACAGCCTATAACACGACAGGAGCTGATTGGTTGGTACTTTATCTCTGTCCACTTTATCTCTCACCAAGGCTTAGTACATAGACCCCTTAGAAACTTGTATACATTCCCTTTAGTGTGGAGCATTGCACAGATTTACACCATGCTTGCCAATACCGGAGGGGGAGGCTCAGGTGGGATGTACGGGGGACATAGAGCATTTTTGCATGCCCTTCCCCCTAGCTGTACCGCGATTTGCTGCATTATACAGCAGAGGCGGGGTCATAATGACGCAATTCACTGCAAATCGCTCCATGGAGCCCCTTAACTTCCCACTTCTTAGAGAAGTGGGTGAATCTGGAAAATTACCACATTTTCTCTGGAGTCCAGGAGAGATCCCCTGGAGTCTCCCTGACATTCCGTTAGAGTCGGCAATTCTAATTTACACCCCAATTCTTTTTTTCCATGCCAGAAGCTTCAATGTCAACCAATTAGTCACCATAACAGAACATATATTTGCATATATGAATGGATGTAAAAGATCTAAACACAACCACCAGGAGCTATTCTCCCTATCCTTACCCCTGTATTACTTATGTAGCTCAGGATCAAATGAGCAGGAAAATGACAGTAGCATAAATGTATCATAAGGAAATAGGTGGACTAAAGTTATCCAGTTAAGCTCTGCTAAGAAATAGCCATGCATTTGCACTGGGCAGTATCAAAGGAATCGGTATGAAATACCGCTGAACGCCCCCCCCTAACCCTCCCTTAGGGGTGCCTAACCCTAACCTCCCCGAGTGCCTATCCCTAACCCTCCCTGTGAGTGCCTAAACCTAACCTTCCCTTCCCCGCGGCCTAAACCTAAGTCACCTGGACGGGTACCTAACCCTCCCCTTCCCCTAGCCTAACCCTCCCGGGGGGGGTAGGGGGGTGCATAACCCTAAGTCCGAACTGGGAGCCCCTAACCTAACACCATTGCACGCCCGCCGCCCGGATAACCTTCGTTCGGTATGCCAGGCGTCAGGCTCACTGCGTAGTCAACATGACAGGCGTCGGGATTTTGCCGCTTGTCATTAGACCCCTGCCGGGATTAGACAGTCGGGAAGCCGATGGTCGGCATTTCGACCGTCGGCTTCCTGACTGCATCCCGTATCAAATTTACAGATATTCAGATTAGCACTTACACCATCAAACTTAAGTATCAGAGCAAAACTTTGGTAATTATTCAGCCAAATGTACAAAGAAAACATGAAAATACTTGTTTGAATTATAAGTTTAGAGTAGTGATGGGGAACAAGCAGCCCACCAAGCTGTCTCTCCGAGCAGCCACCAGCTCTGACCTGTTCTCTGCTTCATTATTATTAGAATCCTTTATTTATATGGCGCCACAAGCGTTCCGCAACGCCTTACACAGTACATAAACAAATGAGCGAACAAGAAAACAGTGACTTGCAGTACAAGACATTACAGGACAAGTGCATGGTTTATACACATTGCTGCATTAGCATTCAAATAAGCAGCAGGGCACTAGCAACCAAGTGTTAGGTGCTCTTGTGGGGAGTTAGGAGTAGACATAAGTAAGTGAAAGGGAAGCACATGAGGGAAGAGGACCCTGCTCAGAGAGCTTACATTCTAAAGGGGAGGGGCAGACATCCAGGGGTGACACAGATGGAGTAGACAGTGAGGAAGGAACATGGAGCAGCAGGTTAGGATGAGAGCTGGAAGGCTATGATGAAGTACCCCTATGAGCCTCACCCATTGCTGCAGGTAACGCCTGGCATGCCACATATTACAGATTACAGAATATGGTGGCGATTCAATTAGCTTTGAGGTTCCGTAATAGTTTAGCAGGTTATGTTTCAGTTTGATGTGTAGGTGACGGTCTTCACTCACTATTGCGCTCATCTCACTAAAAGATGAGCAATGTTATCATTGCTGTAACTGACGTTTTTTCATACATGACGTCGCGACTAATTGAATCGCCTCCTAAAACGGACTTTGCCGACTTCAGCATCATGTGACCTCCACACGGCACAGGAAGGTTGCTTACCCCAGTGTACCTGTAATAGCAACTTATTTAATTGCCACTACTTTATTATTATTATTATTATTATTATTATTATATAATAAAGGTTAATTAGTAATTATATCAGCAATGGGTGCTCACTGGTACTCTCATCGAGTTGTTGCCTGAGTGCCATGAGAAGGCATTTTGTGGCAAGTGAGCAATGTGGTAAGTCTGAGGGGGATGTGGTGACTAGTGATTGGCAGATGTGACGTGCCAAGGTCAATTTAAGGGGTATTGTTTCTCTCTTTGTTTTAGAAAAGCAGTCATGCATGCAGGCCTTTTAAGCGAATCAGGTTTTTGTCTAATCATTGTGACTCAAATGATTTTAAGCCATCTTTCTCCCTTACTGAATTAGTGACCTGTCATTTGTATGTTTGTGAGAAAGTGAAGGCCCACTAGATTCTCATCTGGATGGGATGTATGACACATCACATTCGAGATGAGATCCATCCCACCACCCTTCGCATGCATGCCGGTGTTAATTATGCCGGTATGCATGAAGAAAATCACAAAGGATAGTTCTCTCGGTAAGAGCTGTCCTTTGTGAAAGAGGGACTCTGGCGCCTTCTGCTCATACGAAGAAGGACGTGCGCCGCGGGGGAAGAGGGGAGTGTCGCGAATAGAAGCCCATAGGCTTCTATTGGGCAACTGCATCTGAAGAAGGCATTGCCCACTGCATCAAAGCCCCAGAATGTATCGCAATCAAGGGCTTGATGCATTTGTGATATGTGGTCAGACCCCCGAAAACTGCATTTTTGGGGATTTCACCACAGTTGTCACGTTAGTGCATCCCGCCCCTGATGTTTCCAAGAGCTTCAGAGTGCACTACCAGGGATAGATAGACTATCATGGACCAACTAGACTTTTTCTCATATTTTAAATACCTCTTTAAGGGGCCTATGTATTAATAAAATTGACAATGTTGCGAATATCAATCTGTAGTGCAATGGACTATTTAATTTTTTTACAAAAATATTCGAGATTAGCGGGTTCGGATTAGTTTGGATTTTCCCACAAAATTCGGATTTTTCCCGCCAAAAGTCAGGTCTCAGAGACAAAATGTCATCTTTCATGGATAAACATCATCATTCCTGGACTTTTGGGGTATATTTTTTAGAGATGAGCGGGTTCGGATTAGTTCAGATTTTCCCGCCAAATTCTGCTTTGTCCCGCCAAAAATCGGGTCTCAGAAAGAGGCAAAACTTAATCTTTCATGGACAAACATCATCATTCCTGGACTTTGTCCGAACCACTCCTCTCTAAAAATATATCCTCTATGTACTAAGTGTAACTTGCAGCGATAGTAGTTACACTCCGGCCACATTGAAGGAGTCTTTCACTTTTGCCAAAGACTCCTCCTGTGCACAGTGACAGTTACCACAGCCGGACGGAGGCTGCGGGAGAGAGGGCCTCCATAGGCATAAAGCGGTGTACTCCATCTGAGGGCAAAAGTTAAGGCTTTGCTTTTTGGGGTTCAGTACATAGTAATCAGATAGTAGTCCCCATTGATAATAATTGGGACGGTGGTCAGCAGCGCTAATTAGTCTTTTGCAGGAGAGATCTGTAAATTCTCATGCATTTGGCTATTAGTACTTAAAATTATGCAGAAACTGCAGTTTCTACATTATTTTCTGGGAAAAGAAAAACTTGATAAAAGACCCCTAAGATGAGATGGGCTGTTGACAAATCTTCCATATCCACACAACTTAAGGAAACCTCTTACAAATTATATTATTTACCGCTGGTACTATACCCCAGTAAGGCTCATGCAAATGTTTCCTGCTTTTGCTGGTGAAACTGTAGCCTCCGGGTTAGTCTGGTGGACCTACTCAGTCCTTAATGCAATTTCGACCTCGGTCCACACTTTTATAAACAATTTATTTGAAGCTCCTATCCCACGGAACCCATGGATCTTTCTTCTATGCTACCCTCCCACCGATCTCTCCAAGCCCTCCACAAAGCTTTTCTCCCACCTCTTAGTAGCTGCCAAAAAACGAACTGCTCACAACTGGAAAAATCTTCTCCCGCCATCTCTCTCTGCCCTAAAATCACAAATTTGGCATATTGCGGCGATGAAAAATATTACTTATTATCTCCACGTACATATGTTCGCCCAGGTTTGGACTCCATGGCTCTCTCATGAGGGCACCCCTTACCCTCGACCCTTATACTTGCCTTTTCCACTGGACCCATGTGCGACGGGGAGGGCCACCACCTCGCTTCCTTGCTATATTTCCTTAGATAGGTACTTTTCTTTTTGTGATGCTTTCTGAGCATTATATGATGTTCCTCAAGATGCTCTATCTTTTCAAGTAGTCCTGTTTCTCCCCTATACCTCCTCCCCCCCCTCCCCTTTGTTTACACCCGCCCCCCTTACACATTATTTTCTTTTTGTTTTGTTTATATGTTTTGTTTCTATTGTGTTCTTTATATTTGAAAATATGGCTCATTGTTAGTGTTTCCTATCTTCATGTCCATTCATACTGTGTGTCCACCCTATCTACTTCCATGAGTACTTTAAATGAAGACATTAAAAAAAAAGATCCCTAAGTGCTTATATTGCCAGGGTTATTCATAAAGTGATTTATTTGAATTATTCACAAAAGAGGTAAAAGATTAGGATCACTCACTAGTTGTATTGAAAAGCAGGACTGATACGAATCAATAAAGTGTTTTGTTTGCATGAGAAGAGGCATGCCTGACTAATAAAAGACTGTCCTCAGTCCAGCAGGCAGTGAATGAGTCAGTTATCTGTGAACTTAACATTTCATTGTGGCTTGCCTATGTACCAACAGTAGAGCAGCATCTGGAAAATATGTGCAGATTTGAGAACATGTTAAGCACCAAATTAATTTAGTAAAGAGCAAGCAGCAGAAAGAAATATCAACGCTATCTGTGTAATCTGTAAAATCCTATGCCATGACATTGTCTCACTCCTTTCATGTCATTTTGTAAAGCAGTGTAAATTCTAACTGAGCTGTATAAATCAAATTACGCTTCATACACATACTGTACATGTTTTTTTTTTTTGCAGCCAGCGAATGAGTTGTAGGCCATGCTAGGGCCTTACACTAGCAGCTCTCCATGGTCCTGAAACAGCACAGAGTCAACTTAAACCCTGTACAGGCCAATACTCTGTGACTCTGTCCTGTATTCATCCTGCCTCTCACCATTTATCTCTCCCTCATATTAGTCTACATCTATCTTCCTACTATTTCTCTCCTTTGTTTTTCCCTGTTCTTCCCTATCCCCGCATGCACCCTCCCACCCCTTCCATGTTATGTATTCCGTCTCATCAACATGTAGCGTTATTTAGTGATTTGCAGTAAATCCCTCACACAGGGTGACAGGGATGTGTCATTATTTGTAAACGTGCAGCTGATTATTATACCTTAATTATACCTGCACTCTGAATCTGTCAAGGAGAAAACAGCACAGCAAACAGGGAGCGCACAGGACGCCACAAGGCGCACACACAGACTCGCACATCAGACACACTTTGTCGCACAACACCACTGGGTGGAAGAAATGCACCATACAGCACAAAGCTGTATAAAGGCTTATAAAGGTTTCAGGCAGGCAAATACAGGTTCTCAATTTACAGGTTGGCATAAGAACAACAATTTGACACCAGCTGAAGTATCCAAAATACACGTCATAGCCCATAAGTATAGACGGGGCACACCGACCCTCTGTAAGACACCATACATACATACATACATACATATATTATAGATAGCTTTATCCATTCACCTAATGTGGCATAACATAATACAGCTCAGCAGACATAGGGGGAGCGACATGTCACACATTAAACACAGCATGTACATGCACGCATGTAATTCTAATTTACGCCACTCAGCACATATGCAGTGTCCTTGATTTAAATTTGCCATTGTCTCACAGCCTGGGCTTCCTTGTTTTCTGTCTCTTTCTCTTTTTTTTTTCCGCTTTGTCTCTAGGTTAGCGAGCTTTCTACCCTGAATCAGAACGTTTTTTGGAAGACACTTTATTTCTCCCAGCATCCTTTGCTCACTGTGATTTGAGCAGTACAGCTTTTTAACAGTTATAATAATTATGCCCCCTGGACAGACTGCCAGGAATCACTAACGAGCTTCCACACCGAGTGAAGGGAAATGAAGAAGGAGGTGGGTGCAGCTGGAGGAGTGTAGGGGTAGTGACGAGGGTGGGATCAGGACACAGACACAGGGACACTTTTAAAGATTTTTCCATTGTGTATATTCTTGGTATATGCATCATGCGCTTATGATGTGTGCCTGGCGCAGAGCCGGGTGTCTCTATGTACACTAGATTGTGCCTAAAAGAGCAACATGTAGGGCAGTGCTATCAAGGTGTTTAGTGAAGCTGGTTGGAGAGTACCTACATGCCCAAGTATTAGGGGAAATGCAACATATGTCTCGTCATTGGGGAAGTACAGAGTTTGCAGAGCATAAGGAGCAAACTGAGGCTTCAGAGTCCTGATGTTACATATTTCATATAGTAATGTCTCTTTACTACTATACCTTTTGACAATTCAGCCATCAAGGTAATTATTATTATAAGACTCCATTTCTCATTATTACTTAATCTTTCAAATGAGTTGCACAAGTATATGCATAGTTCCCTGTGAATGTTCTGTTTATTCACTATATTACTTTATTGCCTACACACCTTCCTGGGGGATTCAGGGCCTGATTCAGACCTGGACGCTAAGCTGCGATCGCTCGCTATGGGCGATTGTCGCCCGTCTGCGCATGCATCGCAGTGCGCATGTGCGAGCCAGTCACTGCGATTGGGAATAGTGCACTCGTAGCACAAAGACTGAGCGCTACTTTGAGTGACAGCGCCGTTTGTGGGTGGTAACAGGGAAGGTGCTTGTGAACGGGGGAGTGGTGGTGCGAACGCAGGCGTGTCTGGGCGTCAAAATAGAGTTCATGGGTGTTCATAATTAGCATGGAAGGGTCATTGTACACATCACTTGGTTGTATTGCAGCCTGCAGTGATCGCAGTGTTTGGGTGGGGTAGGGTCTTGCTCAAACGCTGCGTGCAGCTCCGATGGCTCTTGATGGTTCTGATTAAGAAAAGTGGGCGTCTTTATACCAGCATGCGTCCACTCTGCCGTCGCTCTCTAAACGTAAAGATTTTCTGTCCAACCATCCAACTAGTTGATTGGTTGGAATGAAAATCTGGTAAGGTATGAAAGCAAATGACAATCAGCAATTTGCTCCCAAACGCCGGAAAATGGACAAAAACTGTTGTTTGAACAAATTATTTAGATCAGACATTTAACAAACTTGTCTGACCGACCATTTTCATCTGTTTTCTGGCATTTAGGAGCAAATTGCTGATCATCAGTTACTCCCATACGTTACCAGATTTCCATTCCAACCAATGGTTGGATGGTTGGATAGAAAATCTTTACGTGTGTATGCAGCTTTAGACATAGAGGGCGTCCTTACACCAGACAGTGCGATTGCGGAATTTGCATACCTGGCCCCTTTTGGATGCGAGCGATCGTGGCTTAGCGTCCGGGTCTGAATCGCCTCCTCAGTTCACTGTGGTTGTGCGGCTGTGCACACCCCTGAGAATTACTGTACCCCAACATATCTTATTTTCCTATACCTATGGGGTACAAGGTAAAATTGTAAATGTTTTGTCGGTGAGCTGCCGGCATTCCAACCGTCCCCACCGGCACATTGCACACATCGCCGAGACTTGAGTCCCCCCCATGTCTTCTCTCCTTATACATGTTTTAATATATAGTCTAATCTTCTTGGTCCTCTCTCATGACATTCTCACTAATTTCCTAACATTATATTTATATAGTTTCTTAATGTTTTATCACTTCCCACTTTTTACATTTACTTTCATATTTTACTTGTTCCCATCAGGCAACACTGCTTTGTCCCTACGTCTGTTCTTCACCTACCTGTACTGTTTTCTCATATGTCCCTGACACCTTCACTCATCACCTCTTTTCTTTCCACTAGTTGCACCAGTCCACATTCTTCAGATTTACTTTCATTGGTCCATCAGTTGCAGTTGACTTTCCCATAAACACATTCCCTCTCTGTATTCTGCTCAATAGCTGTTTATTAGTTACTGTGTGTGGATTCAACCTCTCTTTGTTCTTCTCTCATCTCCTTGTAATTCTAATTTCACCACTACACTGTCCCTTTCCCTGTAATTTATGATTTGCTAGTCTATGTCTAAATCATTCTAGGTAAACCCTTCCTTTTGTTGATGTTGTATTTTATACAATATTTATCAGATAGTCTTTTTTCTCAAATCATCTGCATGTTCTGCCCATTTCTACTATTTATCTGAATATATATATATATGTATCTCTCTCCCTCTCTTGCTCTCTCTCTCTCTCTCGTTCACACGTATTCTCTCTCATCTGTGATTGGTGAGGCTTCTCTGGGCGCTGTTCATTTTGCAGAGGATGTAAATATGTCTATAAACTCTTTAACTGTTTCACTGCTGTGTGAGAGGAGGCAACTGAGGGCTCCCCACTGCAGTGATTGGAGGATCGTTGGACAAAGCCACTCATTGTGGTTAGGAACAGTATGAGTTTATGTGTCTGATATTTTTCTTCTCTCATTTTTGTTCTCTCCCTATTTCATTACCCATTTTCCCCTGCAGCTCACATGACCTTACTTTCGTTCCTCTTTCTAACTCTTTCGTTCTCTTTTCCTCACTTTCTAGTCTATTCTCCTTAACTCTTCCCATTTCCAAGCAATTCCCTCTCTAGTCGGCTCTCTGTTCCGCATCACCCCTGTATAAAACTCTTTCCTTTTCAGTCTCATCCTTTTGTCTTTGATTTATGCCTAACTATTCTCATATTAGTCCTCACCCCACCTTCACTTTTCATATGCACCATTTTTGACTCCTTCTATAGCCTAATTTCCCAATCCTCACCTCGCTCAGCTTCCCTGCTACAGAAATCCTAATTGTTCTGATCAGATAGTAGCTGGTTGATAGGATTAGCAGCCTCCCTCCCTGCTCTTTAATACCTTGCCTGCCTAGGCTGTCGTTGCCTGGTATTAGCCAGTGCTCTATCTCTCTTTGTCTTTCTGCCTCCTTGGGAAGACTAATTAATTTATACCCATGGCAGCTGATCTAACGAACATGCTGCAGCTGCTTGGCTGGGAATATATCTCAGGGAGATGGGCACACATGGCATTAGAGCAGGGGGATGTTCTAGTAATGCTGCCTCCCTGGGTGTTGGTGGTAGGAAGGCTGAGACCTCTACCTTTATTTTAATACCACTGGCAATGATTAGGTTAACATGAGGAGTCCAGCCTTGTTCCAACCAATTCATTTCTGCTCTTCTGCCATTCTTCATCTTCTTTCCGTTGTCTCACACTTTACTCCCCCTCTACTGCTGTCTCAGTGTCACACTGTCTCACTAACACTTCCTATCATCCCATGCCTCATACACCAGCTTTCATATCTGCCTGTGTCACTCTCCATCTCTCATTTCATCACTCTCTTTATTTAAACCCCTGTTTGCGTTTGTGTCGGACTCTCCGTCCAAATCTGTCTGTCCCCACCTGTGTCACTCTTCCCTGGTTTGGGTACTGTGTTCTCCTGTACCCTTTCCTTTCTCTCTTCTATCCTTCTCTATCCCTCTATTTGCTTCTCTTCCTCCTACACACTCAGCCCCTTTCTCCCTCTCCCCCTCCCTCCGCTGCTCTCTCTTCTCTCAGAAAATCCATTTAAATGCAATTCTATTCATAAGGCCCCTCTCATGCATGTCTAATGAATTTCAGGGAGAATGCTCTTGCAGCGTGGCCGAATAGGGACCCAATCTGCAGAGTGTGTACAAGTCATTTGGTGCAAACCCTGGGTGTCTTCCCACTCTGATTACAGCTTAATTAGAAATAAAACCTTGTAGCAAGAGTGGTGAAAAGAGCCCATGTTCACTTAACCCCTTCCCATAGTGACGGATCACAGCCTAGACTCTTCCCAAGTCTGGACAGGAGACAGGCCAAACTTGTAGGGCTGAGTATGACTCTTTAGCCTTGTGGTGGACATGTAATTCAATAGACTTATCTTTGTTCCATAGTACCGTACTTGTTGTTTTGACACAGGGGGTCACTAAATTATTATATGGAAGACTGATCATCCGAAAACGTCACAAATACATTTCATATACAGGTCTGGTGGACTCCTACTGAGTTGGACAGAAGCAACAATAGTTCTTACACATCTGGTCTCATACCAAGTGAGATGCATTTTGCGCTAAGAGGTACAGGGTGTGGAGCGTTCGTGTAAGCACATCCAAAGTACAGTAAGGTTGAGTTCCCGCAGAATGTGCCATAGGTTGACCACAATAAAGATGCATGTGCCGTGTTTAGAGATGCGTCACGTGCAGGTGCTCATCCCCCTGGTGCTAAACGTTAACAGACCATGATGATCGGCGGTTGCTTCTGATTGGTTGAATGCGTCTAATTCCCTCCTACTTATGCTAATACTATAGTAATGATGATGCTGCAGTGATCTATTTGCACTATTACAGTGATATTAGCAATCTGTCCGTAGCAATAAAGCACGTTTCCATTTGATCAGATAAAAGGAGGGACGACAGTTGTGTAAATTGATTTGACTTGATGCTTTAATTTTATGTTAGCATCATGTTCTAGCTCAGGGGTATAGCCAGATGTTTGTGGGCCCTATAGCAACATTTTAAGTGGCCCCTACCCTAATGTTTCTAGAGAGACATGGCCTAATTCATTTGATGTTGCATAGTAGTGCCCTAGTTCTCATTATATAAACACAGTACCCCTAGTTCATATTATGCCACATTATAGTGCCCCCAGGTCACATTATGCCACATCCTAGTGCCGCCGGTACACATTATGCCACACAGTGCCCCCAGTTCAGTTGCCACACAGTGTACCCAGTACATATTATGCCACGTTGTAGTGCCCCAGTTTATATAATGCCACACTGTAGTGCCCCCAGTCCATACTGTGCAACATTACAGTGCCCTAAGTTCATATTATGCCACATTACAGCGAGCCTCAGTTCATGTTATTTCATACTATAAATTCTTCCATTTATATTGTGCCACATAACAGCGGCCTACAGTATATATTATGCCACATTACAGTGCCCCCAAATAGATGCCACATTACAGTGCCCCGAGATTATATTATGGCACACTGTAGTGCTTACAGCTCCAGTTCATATTGTGCCCCATTACAGTACCCCAGTTCATATTATGTCCCATCACAGTTCCCTTCAGCTCAAATCATGTCACATTACAATGCCCTCAGTTCAGATGATGCCACATTATAGTGCTCCTAGTACATTGTAACATCCACTACACACACATCCATTACATTGGATATAGTTAATAGACCGGTGGACGTGATACCCGCCGGTCTAAATCCCGAATCCTCCTGCCCGACAAGGGACTTAAGAGTTGCGTCGAAATGCCGACGCCTATCTTAATCCCGACGCCGGAACACTGACCCCCGCCATCCCGATCGTCCTCGGACGGGTAAGTGTAACACTTGGGGGCTAGGTTTAGGGACCCCCGGGGGGATTTAGGGACAGGCAAGGGGGGGTGGGCACTAGGGGGGAGGTTAAGGTCAGACATCCCCCCCCGGGAGGGTTAGATTTAGGGTGCGGGGAGGGGAGGATGGGTTTAGGCACACCTGGGGGAGGTTAGGGTAAGGCATCCCTAAAGGAAGGTTAGGGGGGAGGAGAGGGGAGGGTTAAGTTACTTACCATTAGCTGTCGGGATTTCGACCCGCCGGCCTGCCACTGTCGGTATTTGATACATACCGACTCCCATGTCCACTACACTACTCCCCCCTCACCATTACACAAACTACTCATTGAAAATAGACAGCAGTTGCAGGAACTTGGTAGACAAGGATAATTGTGCAGTCTATGGCCGGCTTAAGACATTTTCAGTCCTATTTAAGTAAAGTGTCTTGATTGTCATTCTTGTGCAAAGGAAGAAGATTGTTCCTACTATCCATATTTGTTATAGCCTCATTTTGCATTGGTGTTATTTCCCCTCCATCCCCCATGATAGCGTAGAGATGCAGTTTGATAGTTTTAGCATTGCCTACACAAGATGTGTCATGGACACACAAGGGAATAGGGTCATGCCAATATGTGTATATAACCTCTTTCTCTCATGTGTTAGAGGAGACAATGGCCCTCATTCAGAGCCGCTCGCTAGCGGCCGTACGCTCGTTCCGATCGATGTTCGCACATCTGCGCATGCGTACGGTTTTTAGTACGCATGTGCGAACCAGTCAGTGCGGTCGAAAATCGTTTGTACGCTATATAGCGAGTGCCTGCTATTTTGAGTGACATAATGAGCCGTATGTGGGTGGTAACAGGGGAAGGTGCTTGTAAACGGGGGAGTGGAATTCGAACGCAGGCGTGCTTAAAGGTCAAAACGGGCGTTTTAAGGGAGTGCATAATTAATACAGCAGCGTCATTGACCACGTCACTTGTTTTTTTTTAACTCAGAACTGCTCGCAAAATAGCGGTTGAAAAAACCAACCACAAGAATAGCGAGCAGTTCATACGCTGTTCGATGTACTCGATTAATCTAATAAATAGCAGACATGACATATGGTGCGAGCGGCCAGGGGGCGTTTTTAACAAATAAACGAGCGTATGTTTTGCTCGCTCGTTCAGACTTAAAGGTGTGAACAGACTGCAATTTGCGAACGGATAATTTGAATAGCCACCCCTTGTTTTTGAACGAACGACCGCAAATAGCGAACGGCTCTGAATCAGGCCCTATATTAGAAACATAGAATTTGACGGCAAATAAGAACCACTTGGCCCATCTAGTCTGCCCTTTTATACCTTTTGGTAACCTCATCCCTATGCGATCCTCAGTTCCTCAGGAACACATAGGGATGGGGTTACCTAAAGGTATAAAAGGGCAGACTAGATGGGCCAAGTGGTTCTTATTTGCCATCAAATTCTATGTTTCTAATATTGTCTCCACTAACACATGAGAGAAAGATTTAAATATTGCTGCTGTTAATAAGGTAACAGCCACCACCTCCATGGTTTTACCCTTTAAAATGCCTACATGGGAATCTTCTTTCCCGCATTAGTCCAAACTGAAATTCAAAATAAGTCATCCGAATAGATGGCAGCGACTTGATGTTACATAGCTGGAGAGGTCAGCCAATCAGAAGCAGCCGGATAGTGCTCCGTGTGTCACCATCGCCTATCGTCACACCAGGCCTCCTGTAGACTCCAAAGAAGTGAATCTGGGGATTCCTGCAGGTCTGAGTACGTTTCCTCCCCATGGCCGTGCTACATATACATGAAGAAGCCATTATTGTACTCATCTAACACTAGCCGGCCACATTCTCTGCTACTGCTGACGGAAATGGAGGGACCGCAGCAAATATGGGGAATATCTGCTGCGATCTTTCCATGATACAGGAGGGGGATACTGGTGTTATATAGTCCCCTATACACTCCTGGTATCTATATGGCAAAGAATAGAGACGACAATGAGTGTTTGTATATGTGTTTGTAAAACACTGATACCATGATCTCATACATATAGATGATAGTAGGGGCGTCTGTGGTGAGCTAGAGACATATTTTGGTTGGTTATATTCCCCTAATGCGGTGCCAGCTAGTTGCCCTGCACTTCTTGGCATAGCTTGCACAAGCTGAAGATCTGATTTCTTAATGTGTTCTGAATCACGGTTTGCAATAAGCTGCTCATTCACATTTGTTAATACTTCCCTAATCTGGTGCCACTGTTATTGGCCTTGTGGGAAGCTTTAATTCTGCAGGTGCTAATTAAAAAAAAAAAATGTCATAACTTATGATGTCACTCCCTCATTTGCTGACATGTCACTCCCACATTTGCTGACATGTCACTCCCTCATTTGCTGACACCCTCATTTGCTGACATGTCACTTCCACATTTGCTGACATGTCACTCTCATTTGCTAACATGTCACTCTCTCATTTGCTGACGTGTCACTCCCACATTTGCTGACATGTCACTCCCTCATTTGCTGACATGTCACTCCCTCATTTGCTGACATGTCACTCCCTCATTTGCTGACACGTCACTCCCTCATTTGCTGACACGTCACTCCCACGTTTGCTGACATGTCACTCTCTCATTTGCTGACATGTAACTTCCACATTTGCTACCATGTCACTTCCTCATTTGCTGACGTGTCACTCCCACATTTGCTGACGTGTCACTCCCACATTTGCTGACCTGTCACTCCCACATTTGCTGACCTGTCACTCCCTCATTTGCTGACCTGTCACTCCCACATTTGCTGACATGTCACTCTCATTTGCTGACGTGTCACTCCCACATTTGCTGACGTGTCACTCCCACATTTGCTGACATGTCACTCCCTCATTTGCTGACATGTCACTCCCTCATTTGCTGACACGTCACTTCCACATTTGCTGACATGTCACTCTCATTTGCTAACATGTCACTCTCATTTGCTAACATGTCACTCTCTCATTTGCTGACATGTCACTCCCACATTTGCTGACATGTCACTCCCACATTTGCTGACATGTCACTCTCTCATTTGCTGAAAACACTCTATGCCCTCATGCATTCGGTATGAATCACCGCCGGCCGCATACCCCCTAACCCTCCTTTACGGTGCCTAACCCTAACCCCCCCCCCCTGTGCCTGACCATGATCCCCCCTCTAAGTGCCTAAACCTAACCCTTCCCCGCCACCTAAACCTAAGTCCTCCGGGGGGTGCCTAACCCTAACCCTCCCCCTAGCCTAACCCTAACCTCCCGGGGGGGGATGCCTAACCCTAAGTCCCCCACCGGGTGCCCCTAACCTAACCCTTCCCCCCCGCGGCTGTCCGCGCCCGGCATCACTTCGATCGGGATACTGGGCGCCGGTCTCCTGGCGTCGGTAAAATGACAGACGTCTAGATTTAGATGCCTGTCATTTAACCCTCGCCGGGATTAAGTAGTTGGGAAGCCGGCTATCAGCATTGCGACGGCCGGCTTCCTGAACGTATACCGCCCTCATACCCCACATGCTCTTGCAAATGTTACATACTGTCAGCAAGTGACCACATTTTAATAGTAGCTGCCCAATACTAAGTACACGTTGACACTTGAAATATATTTGTTAGTATTGTGACCATGAAATATTATATTTGGTACTGGACAATATTGTGAAACTAGAGTTGGTAAAGGGTAACACGTACTGGGGAGGTGATTTCAGATCTTCTATATTCATTATGTTGCTATTATGCATTACTGTGCGAGCTGGAGGCTATTCTCACAATAAGGCATTCAGCTCCAGGTCTCTCTCTGTCCTCTCTCCGCACTCTCTCTTTCTCTCTCTCTATACGTTTGCTCCACTCTCCTCCCTGTACCTTCCCTTGAGCGTACCCGTGCTGAGTAGTGCTTGGGGACTCCCCAATTCAGTTTGACAAATGTCGATCGATCCAGATTGGCCGCCAGGGCTCCATCCAGAGCGCATTAATCTGAACGATGGGGTGGCCCCCTCCTCCTCCTCCAGCCTCACTTCATCCTTCATCTAAGGAATGAGATGGTGCCCCCCTGCCTCTCTCCTGCCCTCACCTCGCACTTTACTTTAACTGCTGCTGATCGATCAGCTGTGTGTGTTTATGTATGGATTAGCCGCTACAATAATATCACTTACACCTCTTAGATAAAAGTGCGAATTTGTGATTTTATGTGCTGAATATAAATACCCTGACACAAACATTATTAAGTGTCAAAATCAAAAGGCTCAGCTTCTAGCAGAATGTCCTCTCCATTGTTGCGGAGATCAAGCAAGGACCAGGTGCACATATGCCTATTTACAGAGTAATTGCCCACAGAATGCTACTGTGAGATATCATTGCCTGTAAATACTGCTACCTTGCTTTACTATCTGCTTACAGTACAGTATTTATAATATTCACTAAATAAACCCACAGATGGAGGCCATTTTGATTTGTATTCAAGATCATAAATGAATTAGTTGCAAAGGCAGGCAAATGCATTTCCACCACCCCTTATAGTCAGTGTTGTCCATAGCAATCTATTAGTTTATATCTATACAGTGGGGCAAAAAAGTATTTGGACAGACACCGACTGTGCAAGTTGTTGCACTTTAAAAGATGAGAGAGGTCTGTAATTTCCATCATAGGTACACTCCAACTGTGAGAGACAGAATCAGAACAAAAAATTCCGGAAATCACATTGTATGATTTTTAAGCAATTTAAACACTAGTGCTGCACTACTGCATGCTGTGCTGTCTCTCAGTCTGACACCTGTAGGCTGTCATACAGACTCCGTCTGTTCCAGTGTCGCATCTTCATGCTGCCTAATGCCGACGGAACGGCTCCTTGGCGCAGGACACTGTGGGACTGGACTGTGGAGAGACATTGGAGGGGCAGGCAGCAGCAGCACTGCACACTGTAATGCATATTAGTAGCTGTGCACCCCAGCAGAGAAGGAACCGGGCACACCACCACTATTCCATATTGCTGCGGGCGCTGGCACTCGCGGGAGGCGTCCGGTGCCGCCCACAGGGCACCTGTGCTCTGTGTGGCGGCACTGGCCTCATCACCCTAGTTATGGCAATGCTTATCCTGTAGAGTGCATTGCACCATACATACTGTACTGCACATACAGGTGCGTGTGCTGGGGAGAGAAGTTGCTGCCTCTGATAGGTGAGGAGCGGTGACTAATTAACTGTTTTTTTTGCCGGGCCCCTCCAGAGAGCCCAGGGAATTAGTACTCACTCCCATCTTTTGGATCCTAGCCATCATCTTTCTAGTACGTTTTAGAAAATGATAGCTAGAATCTGATTAACCATATGCCTCTTTAGATTTGATACATTTCCCCTATAAATTGTTACAGAACTCAGACAATGGGATCTCCGTTTAAATGATTCTTTGGCATGGGAGACTCAGACTGTACATATAAGTGGACGGGTGTTTGGGGTTGTTTCATGTTTTTGAATGTCATACATTTGTAGTATTAGCACCAAGTGACATGTGTGAAAGCAGTCACAGCTAATTCCTAGGTAGCCAAAGTATAAGCAGCTTTAACAAAGCTTAAGCTGTGACTTTTCTGCCTAATCTTTGCAGGCTAACGTGTTCCTCTTTTATTTTGTATGTGATCTCCTCCTAAAACTTAGACTATGTAGCATATAACTAGTCTTATACAATTATTGAAATACATTGTTAATACTAGATGCTAGTGATGAAGCAAAGTGGTTGTTATTGTTGCACTTTGTTAGATATACAGCATGCATATGTTTGATTGTGATATTTGATAGTGATCTTGATGTGCCATCGCTGCCAGCTGAATAAACGTTGTATCAGGATATAGTTTATATCCCAACTGTCAGGATACCAGCATTCAGAATGCCGATGCCTGAATCCCGGTAAGTATTGGGGTTAGGGGTTATGTTTAGGTACTAGGGGGAGGGCTAGGGTAACTCTGCGGGGTGGGGGAGGGGGGAGGTAGGGATGGCCATCGGCCATCAATGTTCTAAAAATTTCAGTGGTGGCCAACCGATGTTAACTAGAGAACCAATCGACTTTTTATTATTGTCTGGATGGAGCTTAGCCCCGCCTCCCGGGGGCCACTACGTCCCATCCCCATTTTTCATTAGCCGGTGGCCTGACGTGCCAGTAGCAGCAGTGACCATAGAGGGTGCAAACCATCCAAAGTTCACCATAGATGTTTTTCCAGCCATCAATGGCAGTCACCGATGTTAACCATCGATGGACACCCCACCGATGGCCATCCCTTGGGGAAGGGTCAGTTTAGACTGTGGTGGGGGGGAGGAGTTAGGTTTAGGGGTAGGATATACTTTCCTGCATGTGTCTGTAACCTAACCCTGTCGGCATGCCGGTGTCGGGATTCTAACCTAACCACCGGGACCCTGAGCACCGGCGTTCCGTACCGAGCCCATTGTTTCCAAACTTTCCCCACAAGCCGTTACAATAAGTGAAAAATAAGCTCTGCTTATATTAAATGAATTCCATTTACTGAGAAGCATTAGAAACATGGTTTTACATATTGCAGATAATATTTTTCTGACTCTCATTTATTTGATGCATTAAAATTTTAGAGTCCTATTTATCATTGATGGCATGGGGACCTGAAAGCTATCATTCCTTATTGTCACATATCACGTCTATTAAGAATGTTTTTTGCGGCAATTTATCAATGTCTTCATGCCAGGCCGGCCTCTCTGATAAGCAGCTGGCCCGGTGAATGGTAAAAGCTGTAATTTCACCACTGATGGCAGCAGTGAAAGTTTACACTACTGGCTTCTGTTCCTGCATGATAAAAGAGCTGGGGAAAGCAGAGGGGCTTTCTATTGCAAACGTTTGCTTTGCAGAGCTTGATAAATAGCACAATTGCATCAGAGGTGAGCTCCGAGTTCTGCAATTGACGCAGGAGATATCTGGGATGTCAGTGTATTGTGCGCCACGCAGAGCTTGGTGAATCCAACAGCAGTCCGCATGGAAAGCAATGTGGGCTGCATTTGCAGATGGAAAATGGAGGGGCTGCGTCAGATATCAGAGATATCCGTTGCTATCCCTCAATAGTACACCTAGAGGAGCCTTAATATTTGTATGTACCCCCCAAAAACTGGTGTTTTCCGGAATATCCCGCAAATATTGATTAATAGGCCCCTAATGCTGTGTACACACTGCTATATATATCGTTCCACTGGTTGCGGTTCGGTGGGTGTGTACACCCGATATGTTTGTGACAGTCTGTACACTGACTGCAGGGACCGTTAACAGTGAAATCACAGCTGGGCGGGGAAATTTAAATGCCCGTCCAGTTGTGATGTCTGGCCGGAATCGGTATGAAATACCGCCGGACATATGTCCGACGGTTCAAATACCGACAGCAGAATACCGGCATCCTCCAAAATCCCGATCGTAAGTATGTTAACTATTACTAACCCTTTCCTAACCCTGACCCTCCTTTAGGAGTGCCTAAACCTAACCTCCCCCTCTAGTGCCTAACCCTCCTGGGGGAGGATGCCTAACCCTAAGTCCCCCCCGGAGCCCTAAACCTAACCCTCCACGCAGCTGTCCGTGCTGCCGCCCGGGTTACCTTCGTTCGGTATGCCTGGTGTCGGGCTCCCGGCATAGGGATAATGATAGGCGTCGGTATTACAACGCCTGTCATTAGTCCCCTGTTGCGATTAGACAGTCAGGAAGCCGGCGGTCGGCATTTCGACCTTCGGTATCCCGACTGCATACAGTCTGGCCAGACAAATCGAGCAGCCGATTAGTAAGTGTGTATAGCTTACCAAATCGGCTGTTTGGTCGGCCGCTTCATTGGGTAAGTGTGTACCAAGCTTAATAGTTATGTGTTCACACAATAGGCCATGCTTCTTCTCAGTCTGAGAGCTAGGCCATGTTCAAAATTAACCCATCTACTTATTTCTGATCATTATTCTAATATTATCATTCTTTTTTTTTTTTACAATGTGACTGTTTGGTTAAGCTAGTTTTGTACAATGCTTACTGTTACAGTATGTATGCCTTAGGGGCTGACTCAGAGATATAATCTAACCTAATGGTTAGTGCACACCTCCGCTTGTAGGAGGACTGCGCATGTGTCTCCCAGCTCAGCCTGATTGACGCCTGGGGGGCAAAGCGGGGAGTTCCTGGCTACCATTCTCGGAAACGGATGTGCCGCACCCATTTTCCATGAGGGCCAGTGCCAGGGTCTGCATCGGTGGACGCAGATTTCCTGGCCACGTAAGTAACCAGGCACTGGCCAGGCTGAGTACAGCTTCAGATATATTTTTAAGTTAACTGGTAATAGACATTACTATGTATATACTGTGCAATAAGAGGCAGTCAGGAAATGTGCATTATATATAATATCTGTCCGATGTCACGCTGTACATTACATACACAGCGTGCTGTACATAGGGGCGTTATATATAGAATATAACATCTGTCTGATGGAGGCAATGTATCTGTGCTCTATCTGTTCATTGGGCCTGACTTAGTGATGTAGGCTAATGCCACTGCAGCTGCGTACTAATCCGCAGCGGTTGTGCGAAAATATGCAAATGTCGCAGCCACCGGGATTTGTAGATTTGAGACGTCCACCAGCAGCTTTAGGATGCTATCTGCTATATATATAGTATCTCTCTGCACATTACATGAACACTGCTTGCTGTATGTACATAGGGGCTATCTGCTGTATATATAGTATCTGTCCTATATTACTCTGCACATTACATGAACACTGCTTGCTGTATGTACATAGGGGCTATCTGCTGTATATATAGTATCTGTCCTATGTTACTCTGCACATTACATGAACACCACTGCTTGCTGTATGTACATAGGAACTGTCTGCTGTATATATAGTATCTGTCCTATGTTACTCTGCACATTACATGAACACTGCTTGCTGTATGTACATAGGGGCTGTCTGCTGTATATATAGTATCTGTCCTATGTTACTCTGCACATTACATGAACACTGCTTGCTGTATGTACATAGGTGCTGTCTGCTGTATATATAGTATCTGTCCTATATTACTCTGCACATTACATGAACACTGCTTGCTGTATGTACATAGGTGCTGTCTGCTATATATATAGTATCTGTCCTATGTTATTCTGCACATTACATGAACACTGCTTGCTGTATGTACATAGGTGCTGTCTGCTATATATATAGTATCTGTCCTATGTTATTCTGCACATTACATGAACACTGCTTGCTGTATGTACATAGGTGCTGTCTGCTGTATATATAGTATCTGTCCTATGTTACTCTGCACATTACATGAACACTGCTTGCTGTATGTAGGGGCTGAGTGCTGTGTATTTAGTATCTAGTACTGTCTAATGGCAGTGTTGTGTGCTGTATGTATGTACATCATGTATCTGTGCTCTATCTATTTATTACATAAACACTGCTGCTGTACATGGGAGCTGTGTGCTGCATATATAGTATCTGTCTGATGGCAGTTGTGCGTTCTATGTAATATATAATATCTTTGTTTTGCATATTACATAAACACTACACACTGGACATACTGGCTGTGTGCTATATATGTATTATATAGTATCTGTCTGATGGTGCTCTCTGCATTACATAGATACTGCATTATGGTATCTCTCGTTGGTGGCCTCACCGTACTGTGACATCTTGGAAAAGCCCAGACCTGCATCAGTTGTAATCTGCCCTCTGTATATTACATACAGGCCATGTTCTGTACACAAACATATAGTATATTCACTCTACATTATATAGGAGCTGTGTGCTGTACACACACATATAGCATCTGCACTGTTACATTACATAGGGGCTGTGTGCTGTACATACACCTATAGCATCTGCACTGTTAGATTACATAGGGGCTGTGTGCTGTACATACACCTATAGCATCTGCACTGTTACATGACATAGGGGCTGTGTGCTGTACATACACCTATAGCATCTGCACTGTTACATGACATAGGGGCTGTGTGCAGTACATACACCTATAGCATCTGCACTGTTACATTACATAGGGGCTGTGTGCTGTACATACACATATAGCATCTGCACTGTTACATTACATAGGGGCTGTGTGCTGTACATAAACATATAGCATCTGCACTGTTACATTACATAGGGGCTGTGTGCTGTACATACACATATAGCATCTGCACTATTACATTACATAGGGGCTGTGTGCTGTACATACACATATAGCATCTGCACTGTTACATTACATAGGGGCTGTGTGCTGTACATACACATATAGCATCTGCACTGTTACATTACATAGGGGCTGTGTGCTGTACATACACCTATAGCATCTGCACTGTTACATTACATAGGGGCTGTGTGCTGTACATACACCTATAGCATCTGCACTGTTACATTACATAGGGGCTCTGTACTGTACATACACCTATAGCATCTGCACTATTACATTACATAGGGGCTGTGTGCTGTACATACACATATAGCATCTGCACTGTTACATTACATAGGGGCTGTGTGCTGTACATACAAATATTGCATCTGCACTGTGTACATGACATAGGGGCTGTGTGATGTACATACACCTATAGCATCTGCACTGTGTACATGACATAGGGGCTGTGTGCTGTACATACACATATAGCATCTGCACTGTGTACATTACATAGGGGCTGTGTGCTGTACATACACATATAGCATCTGCACTGTGTACATTACATAGGGGCTCTGTGCTGTACATACACATATAGCATCTGCACTGTTACATTACATAGGGGCTGTGTGCTGTACATACACATATAGCATCTGCACTGTGTACATGACATAGGGGCTGTGTGCTGTATATACACATATAGCATCTGCACTGTGTACATGACATAGGGGCTGTGTGCTGTACATACACAAATAGCATCTGCACTGTTACATTACATAGGGGCTGTGTGCTGTACATACACATATAGCATCTGCACTGTTACATTACATAGGGGCTGTGTGCTGTACATACACATATAGCATCTGCACTGTTACATTACATAGGGACTGTGTGCGGTACATACACATATAGCATCTGCACTGTTACATTACATAGGGGCTGTGTGCTGTACATACACATATAGCATCTGCACTGTGTACATGACATAGGGGCTGTGTGCTGTACATACACATATAGCATCTGCACTATTACATTACATAGGGGCTGTGTGCTGTACATACACATATAGCATCTGCACTGTGTACATGACATAGGGGCTGTATGCTGTACATACACAAATAGCATCTGCACTGTTACATTACATAGGGGCTGTGTGCTGTACATACACATATAGCATCTGCACTGTGTACATGACATAGGGGCTGTGTGCTGTACATACACATATAGCATCTGCACTGTTACATTACATAGGGGCTGTGTGCTGTACATACACATATAGCATCTGCACTGTGTACATGACATAGGGGCTGTGTGATGTACATACACCTATAGCATCTGCACTGTGTACATGACATAGGGGCTGTGTGCTGTACATACACATATAGCATCTGCACTGTGTACATTACATAGGGGCTGTGTGCTGTACATACACATATAGCATCTGCACTGTTACATTACATAGGGGCTCTGTGCTGTACATACACATATAGCATCTGCACTGTTACATTACATAGGGGCTGTGTGCTGTACATACACATATAGCATCTGCACTGTGTACATGACATAGGGGCTGTGTGCTGTATATACACATATAGCATCTGCACTGTGTACATGACATAGGGGCTGTGTGCTGTACATACACAAATAGCATCTGCACTGTTACATTACATAGGGGCTGTGTGCTGTACATACACATATAGCATCTGCACTGTGTATATTATATAGGAGCTGTGTGCTGTACATACACATATAGCATCTGCACTGTTACATTACATATGGGCTCTGTGCTGTACATACACCTATCTGCACTGTTACATTACATAGGGGCTGTGTGCTGTACATACACATATAGCATCTGCACTGTTACATTACATAGGGGCTGTGTGCTGTACATACACATATAGCATCTGCACTGTTACATTACATAGGGGCTGTGTGCTGTACATACACCTATAGCATCTCCACTATTACATTACATAGGGGCTCTGTGCTGTACATACACATATAGCATCTGCACTGTTACATTACATAGGGGCTCTGTGCTGCACATACACCTATCTGCACTGTTACATTACATAGGGGCTGTGTGCTGTACATACACATATAGCATCTGCACTGTTACATTACATAGGGGCTGTGTGCTGTACATACACATATAGCATCTGCACTGTGTACATGACATAGGGGCTGTGTGCTGTATGTTGCAGCAGCCTGGCTGTGCTATAAAAAGCCTGGCAGAGGGTGACTATGTGACAGGAAGCTGTGCAGGTGACAGTTTTGGCACTTGCAGTGTTGGCAATGGTAGAACGTGGAAATGAATGGCAGTCTCACTAATGAGCAGCAACTGAACCCTTCTATATTTCTCCTCTATCACACCCTTATTATGTACCTTTATTTTCTATACTTCCGTCTTCTATCACTAAAGCACCTCTCTATAAATGAGTCACCTCTTTTCTGCCTACTGTAGTGTATACCTATATCCACCCTGTCATCATATATCCCCCACTGCCGCCTTCTCATCGCTGCCTTATGTCATCTTTTATTAGAGGGCAGATTTGTCACCTCGCCATCCGGTGCACTTTACATCCTGGATGTACAGAAAGAGGACGCACTGTCCACCTATCGCTGCATCACCAGACATCGCTATAGCGGAGAGACGCGGCAGAGCAATGGAGCGCGTCTCATAGTCTCCGGTGAGTCCCTCTAATTTCTTCCTAAGAAGAGATGTGTATAAATGTGGCACATGTTTGTTATATATGTATATCTTTATACATAACCACTTCATTTACTTCTCCTATTTGTGTGCTCTTCAGAGCCTGCAGAGTCTGTCCCCATTCTCCTTGATGGGTTCCAATCCCAAGAGGTCTTTGTAGGTGATAAGGTGGAGCTGCCATGCATTGCCTCCGGATACCCAAATTTGGCCTCTCGTTGGATCAAAGATGGCCGCCCAGTGCCCTCCGACAGCCGCTGGAGCAAACGTAACACAGGACTGAGTATGACAGACCTGCGCCTAGAGGACAGTGGGACCTATATCTGTGAGATCACCAATAGCTTTGGCTCTGCAGAGGTCACTGGCACCCTGACCGTAATAGGTAAGGTACAGCGTCATTTAAGTCACAAAAAATGTACTTGACTATAGAAATAAGGTGTTGCTTGTTTTTCTGTCTGCTAGGTACACACTGCAATGTACTTTGTGGTAGTGTTAGTGTGTGTATGCTTAGTGCCTTGCTTTGTGTATTTCTGCCGAAAGGGCCAGGGCAGTATGTGTACAAGGTTCTTCTAATATTGGGTTATGCCATTTATATCAGAATACATGTTGCCAGTTTATATTTTATATTTGGTTAGGTGTAACCCAGGCCTGGACAAGTCGTCAGGGACACAGTGTAGTGGTCAGCAGCTTTGTAACAGTTTACAATCCATGTAAAAATGTCTAGGATGTGGAAATGCAGATTCGCTGCACATAATGGTCAACTTATAACAATATAATATGCAATATCTTACATTGTCCAATTATCCATGCATGCCACTGGTTAAAGTGGCATTATACACATACAACCATGGAAGTACGAGTGTAGCGGTGTTACTGCAGGGTATGTCACTGTGTCACTGTGTGTGACCGTTCATGACAACACAACACCAAGTACCGAGGCAAGTGTAACATTGTTCAGTGGCATTTACACAGAGCCTGGCAGATTTTGCACTCACACAGGGGAGGGGGGATATTTAAAGTTAAAATCACAGCACTTATTATAGCAACTGATCCTTAGAGGCTAACTACAGAACACCAGAGGTTACAAGTGCTCATAGGTTAAGTCATTAGAAGTGAAATAACCCACACTACCCTCCCTATTAAAAAATAATTAAGTGCATTATTCCTGTCATTCCCTATCATGTTACATGGCATTTAGCACCTTGCTGTATGTAATGTTATCTGTTCGATTTTACTTATATGGTCCAGTTATTAGATGGTTTCAGGTGATAATTGGTGGAAGGGACATATAGGTTTGAGGCTGGGACGGCAGGCTGACCTTTGTTTCATCAGTATATTTATTTTTTCTTGCAGTATGTATGTTTTCCAACCTAAAAACATCAATAATGATTTATATAATTGCAATTGCATTTCTTTTTACTTACATGGTATAATGGACATGGGGAAGGTTGGCTTATGGAGCTTTGTAGTAATGATCATGAGGCTTGGTCCTTCCGGGGGTAACCCTAGTTTTCATTTATATTTGTATTTATATCTGTGGTGTGCAGGAGGGGTGGCCAGTGAACATGGCGGTTCTCATGACCATCATGAAGGAGTGCTTATCTGGGGCATGATTCAGAGATGGTCGCAGCTGCTCTCGTAATAGCGGTTATGGGAAAAGGCAAATGCTAATCTCAGCCTTCCCTTCGTGCGATGGAGTGTAAGAGGGGCGAGACACACACTTTCAGGCTGCGCGGCCTGTGCCTTTGCGATGGAGATTGTAAGTACTCCAACATCAACACAACATCGGTTACACCATTAACATGTGCAGTAGCCTAGGGTCTACTCTAGCTACTCTCCTCAAATCCAACTAAGCATGGGTTCTGTAGCCGATTGGGAAAGCAGTAGCATCCCAGACACGCCAGTGACACTCCCATAACACGCCCATGAAACGGCCCCGATCACCTCCCAGTTTCCACCCTGATAAGTCCAGTGACGCAAACCCCTTCTGAAGTCTGGGTAATATTATTGTACGTAATTGCAAACGCCATTCACACATTGGTTGGCACTTGCGCAGTAAGCGATTTCAGACTTTTCACGCATGCGCAGTAACAATACATCGCTCAACTGTGTAAATATCCTTTTTGCGTCCATCTCTAAATCAGGCCCTGGGTCGGGTTCCTGATTGTGATGTGACAGAGTTGAGTGCAGAGCATGGACACATACATAGTGGATCTTTTCAGCAAACTGACCAGCCATCCATAGGGCAGGCTGCTATAATGGCTGTGAGAATACTTCATTCAGTATGAAGTCATATTGTCGACACTCTAATGTCTAAATGTCGACAACACCCTCTCAGAATGCCAACATGTTCATGATGTCAACATGCAACATGTCGACGTTGACTTTATGCACAGGGCAGTTTCTAGACGATATGGCTCCCAGTGCAAACAGTCAAAATGCGCCCCCCGATGGGCATTTTCAAAACTCATCATATCTTTCAATGCCAAGCAGAAGACAGTACCTTTGCTTGTGCCAAGAAAGGGGGCGTGGCCTGCACCCTGCGCCTTCACAGATTGGCCACCACAGTAAAGCACACACATTGGACCCCACAGCAAAAAAAATATAATACTGACCCCAATAGGAAAGCAAACAAATTGGTCTGCACAAGGAAAAAAAACACACACTGACCCCCACAGTAAAAACAATAAAATACAATGGCCCCACAGTAAAAAAAAAAAAACAACAACCATGGCCCCAACAATAAAAAAAAACAACACCACAGCGGCCCCAACAATAAAAAAACAACAACAAAACAATGGCCCCAACAATGAAAAAAAAAAAACAATGGCCCCAACAATAAAAAAAAACAACACCACAGCGGCCCCAACAATAAAAAAACAACAACAAAACAATGGCCCCAACAATGAAAAAAAAAAAACAATGGCCCCAACAATAAAAAAAACACCACAATGGCCCCAACAATAATAAAAAAACAACAATAAGACAATGGCCCCAACAATAAAAAAAAACAACAATGGCCCCAACAATAAAAAACAACAACAAAACAATGGCCCCAACAATAAAAAAACAATAACAAAACAATGGCCCCAACAATAAAAAAAACACCACAATGGCCCCAAAAATAAAAAAAACAACAAAAAGACAATGGCCCCAACAATAAAAAAAAGACTTACCTGACCTGTTGACCGCACTGCAGAGGAGAGCTCCCAGTCCCTCCCTCAACCGTGGGCAGCAGCAGCTAGAGCAGCACTACAGCCTTGGAAATGCAGAGGGTGGTTGAGGCTGCACTGTGCGGACTGCACGGTGCGGACCTATGATGTGACAACGCTGCGTGGCCATAGGTCACAGCACGGATAGTATATGAGCCAATTAGCCCTGCACTGCCTGGACTCAAAGGTAGGACTGGCATCACTGCTGATGCCACGAGTTGCACTGTTCTCTTGTTTCCCGGCTTTGGTGGCCAGAGTCAGCAGGGGTCGAAGCGTGCACGGCTCAACCGCCACTAGAAACGGCCCTGATAATGCATGTCTACATCATAAACTTATCAGCGTTAGATTAGGCTGTGGGTAGGGTTAGGCTTAGGCTGTGGTTAGGGTTAGTGTTAAATAGTATATATCGTAGACATGCGTACTGGCGACATGTTGAACATATCAACATTATGGAAGTGTCCTGAATCCACCATTTGTAGCAGTGAGAAGAAATACTGTAGACTTTAGGAAAGCAGAGTGCGAGTTTCACTCTTGGGCTCTCTCCTCCTGCAGAAGCACTTCGTGTGACTCTAACCCCCAAGAGGCTGAAAACTGGCATTAGCAGCACAGTCATCTTATCCTGCTCCATCAGTGGATCTCCCGGCTACAACGTTAGATGGTACCGAAATACAGAGCCCATTGAGGCCGATGAGTTCATCTCTATACGTGGGACAGACAATGAGACACTCGTTATTAGCAGTGCTCAAAAAATCCACTCTGGTGCATATCAGTGCTTTGGGATCCGCAAAACACAAACTGTTCAGGACTTTTCAATTGTGGTGCTAGAAGGTAAGTCCATCCGTTATAAATCCGGTGACATATATTCATTCATCCCGGAAAGTGCATATTACTTGCGGCACAGTTGTTGGAGAAAGATATTGGATAAGAAGGCGGCACTTTATACCACAAGGATAGACAAATTATATGTATGTAGCTTGGTAACAGGCAACTCTAAGATGACCATAATTAATATGCACATACTGTATGAAGAGTCAGTACTAAGGTTGGTCTAATGCCCACTGCCATGCAACACAGTGTCTATCAACACGATCAGTGACTAATTCCACCATCTGTGTCTGTGAATGTGCTAAGCCTCATCCTAACCTCTTCCAGCACCACTGGAACCTGTTACATAGGTCAGAATATGACCGTACACCAACTGATTGCAGAGGTCTTCCCACTGCATTTACCAAAATGTATTAAAGTTATAATGCAATGAATTTTGATTGTCGGCCATTAAGACACAGACTATCGGTCCATGTGCTCAACATCTCAGGCTGTATTGTGCTGTGTGTTGCAAACTTTTCATACATTTTCATACCTAGGTCAATGAAGGTGATAAAATCACTTCCACTGACGCTGGAGCAAAGCTGCTTTAATTATCCACTTAGAAAGGGATTTTCACTGTCTGACTAGACTATGGAAGTCTCTACTCATGGAGGTGGTGAGGGCTGACCCCCTACATGGATTTAATAAGATTCTTTTCATATAAGTCTTAGGGAAAGTTGTATCAAACATTGGAGAGAGTTACTAATAAGGGCCTCATTTATCAACGCATTTATAGGTCAAAACTAGTGATAAATATCACTGTTTATGATAAACGGTGCTCAGCCAATCAGCTCCCAACTGTCAACTGTTGATTGGATGGAGCAACATTTATCATAAAAAGTGATATTTATCACTAGTTTTATCTTATAAATGCGTTGATAAATAAGGCTGTAAAGTGGAGAGAGATGGCTATTAAACCTTAGAGAGGAAATTGAGAGAGATAAAGTACCAGCCAATCAGCTACTAACTGCAATTTTATAGGCTGTCTTTGAAATATGACAGTTAGGAGCTGATTAGTTGGTACTTAGGGGGTCTATTTACTAAGCAGGGTTAGGAGACAGAGTGAAAAGTGATAAGAAAGTAATAAGGTGCCAGCCAATCAGCTCCCAACTGCCATCTCACAGGCTGTGTTTGAAAAATTACAGTTGAGAGCTGATTGGCTGGCACCTTATCACTTTCTTATCACTTTTCACTGTCTCCTAACACTGCTTAGTAAATAGACTCCTTTATCTCTATTCAGGGTTTGACACATCTCCCCATTAGTATTAGTTAATAATAAATTACACAGTTGGAGTTATTGATCCAGGGAATTAATTTAGGAAAGAGCCCCCCTCCCCCCTGAAATTACATTGTCAGGTGTCTAGCTGGGGAAGGGAAGGTACAGATTGTCGATTAGCATTATTGGGTAAAGTCAGCCATTCCCTGGGGTCAGGCATGTGCGCATTACAGTATGACTTCCCCTTTGCCATCTTACAAATTGAGTGAGGGTGGGTCTGTTTATTATGGAGTCAGTATTGCATCCTGCTGCCATATATTAGGGACAGTTACTCACGGTTAGTTATTTACATGATCTGACATTCTGTAGAGGACACGTAGTGAGCTCTCCTTACTGGCGGGGAATCGGTTACCTGTGAGTTAAGTCAGACAGCAATATGTAGTAATGGTGTGCTCTTGTCCTCACAGATGGTACACCCCGTATTCTCTCCTCATTCAGTGAAAAGGTTATGAATCCGGGGGAGCCGTTTTCACTAATGTGCTCTGCCAAAGGGGCTCCTCCCCCTACCATCAGCTGGACCCTGGATGAGGAGCCCATCCAGCGGGATTCAGGGCACCGTTCCAATCAATACACCGCCTCCGATGGCAGCACCATCAGTTACATGAATGTCAGCAGCCCACAGATCTTGGATGGGGGTGTGTACAGATGTGCTGCACGCAACTCTGTGGGGAGTGCAGAGTATCAAGCTCGAATAAACGTAAGAGGTGCCTGTCCTACTTCTATATATCAGAATAGGGTCTGTGAACCTCCTCGGGAGTATAAACTGGGCTCCCCCTGTCCTTTTGCCTCTCTCTCTCTCTCTCTCTCTCTCTCTCTCTCTCTCTCTCTCTCTCCTCTTTATTCTTCATTTCTAACATGTCATCACTACACGTCTTTCTCGTGTTGTTTAATTCGTACCATCTTTCAATCATCTTAATGAGCAGGAGACAGCAGTCCCAGTACTGACGAATGGCACAGAGACCTCAAGTCGGAGCTGTCCCACCGAAAGTTTGATGATTGGGCCGTATAGCTGTGTGTTCTGTAGTATAGATCTTAGTAAGCAGCGAATAAGTCTGACAAATGTCAAAATATTGTAATTAATAGAAGTGGCTCTGAAAAGCTGAGACCTTCTGGATGGGATGTAGTTAATAGACCTACAATTGGGATGCCGGCTGCCGGAATCCCGAACCGTGGGCACAAGACCGGTGCCGGAATCCCGACATGAGTGGAGATGCCGATGCCGGTATTCCGACAGCCGGCATCCCGATCTTAAGTATAGCAGGTGCCGTTAGCTGTTAGCCGCGAAGGGGGGTGTTAGGTTTAGGCGCCATGGGGGGGTTAGGATTGGCCTGCGGGAGGGGGGAAGTTAGGGTTAGGCTGCGGACAGGGGTGGTTTGGGTTAGGCACCACCGGGGGGAGGGGGGGGGGGTTAGGGTTAGACAGTAAGGGAGGAGGGTTAGGCACTAAGGGGGAGGGTTAGGTTTAGGCACTAACCAGGAGGGTTAGGGTACGGGTTAGGATACATGAAAGGAGAGTTAGGGTTAGTGGATGAAGAAGGGAGGGAGGGTTAGAGTACTTACTGTGCCCCTGTCGGGATTCTCAGCATCGGGATGTTGCTGTTGGTCTTTTGACAGCCGGCATCCTGAGTGTCGGGCTCCCATACCCAACCCCTCCTGGATATTGTGGTAAAATTACCTTTTGTTTTTCTTTTAAAGAATCTCTTTTGTTATAAAGTGGAAGCTTTTTTTTTTTTTTTTAAAGTATATAAATATAGAATGGTGACTGCAATGCTTCCACTAGTGCTAATGAACCTAAACCTAACCTTTAATACTTGACCTCACATTATCCCATACTCTAAATCTATTGTTAAATCTAAAATAATCTAAAGAGACAAGAAACTTCAGAGACAGCATACATCTTATGAAATATACATTTTGAGGCTGTCTTAGAGTTAATGGCTCTTTTTTGCTTTTGCAAAATGTACACCTAAGTTTGCAGCTAAACAAACCATGCTGCAATACAAGGGGTAGAAATAGATTTATAGATTTTTTTTTTTTTTTTGTGCATGCAGGATAAATACTGGTGTCTTTTGCATGTAGCCCACACATGCTGGTCAGCTTTATTTATACACTGCAATTTCGAATGGTGCCTGGATACACCCCTCTCACATTTAAATCTCTGCACATTTTACATCTCCCCCCACCTGATGTGTAACATGGTTTTGTCAAGGTGAAAAGTTTTCTTTTGCTTTGCTCCTAACTCAGAATGAGCCCCAAACAGGCCGACTCTATGTTACATTGCACAGCAGAGATGGGCTTGGCTATACCCCCCTCATAAGTAAATTAGGGTGTGCGTTTTACACGTTCTCTCCTACAGCACACCATGATTTTTCAAAGTGCAAATATTGCACTTAGTAGCTATATGTACCCTGTAGTAACTCGAGAAATGTGGTAAAATGCATACCTCCCAACATTTGTAACTCACAAGAAGGGACAGGTCGCACGCCAGAGGCGCGCGCGGCTGAAAATGGGGCGTGGCTTACGGAAAGGGGGTGGAGTGAATGGAAACCAGGGCGGAGCCTCACGGCTTCCCCCATTTTCGGCACTTTGGGGGCGTGCCCAGCACTCTCCGAGATGCTGGGCAGCCCCCAGGCAGCCCGCACACATGAGAACAGATGCCGTGCGCTATGCAGAGCAGTGGTTTGTGCTCTCCCCAGCTCGGGACATTACGGCCCAGAAAAACGGGACTGTCCCGCTGGATGCGGGACAGTTGAGAGGTATCATAATGTAGTTTTTAAAGTACATTTCACTGGTTCTCATTTGTCAGAATTGTGAAATGCCATGTCTAATTTTTCTATCCTTAAAGGCTCATTTATTTCAGAAATCCACTTTACTGTGCAGAGCTCTTGTATAGCAAGCAACCCAGCTAACCAGGGTGTAACTAGGTATTGGAAGGCCCCATAGCAAAAGTTTGTAAGGGCCCCTATGTACCACCCAATGGTGAAAAATATATATAACACATGTAACTTTGACAAGGAAGATGGCCCCCCTCAGCTCTGGGCCTCATAGCAGCTGCACCGCTTGAACTTATGATAGTTATGCCCTTGCAGCTAACTCACTGATGCTGGCTAGAACTGAGGTACAGAGTGTAATAGGAACCCCATGTTTTTCACTAGGGACCTCTACAATTGATTGATGTACTTTGGAAGCTACAAGAGGGACCCCGGCAGCCTAAGTACTGTAGAAGTTGGCTATACAGAAGGATGAGAGAGTCTAGTCAGTATACAGGCCAAAGTCAGTGTAGTCAGAAAAGATCCATAAATATATAATAAGGCAGGGTCAGGGTTACAATTCAACAATCAGGGTAAAACGTAAGCCGGGTCTGTATCTGGAGGTCAGACAGAAGCAAACGCTTACACAATCTGTTGCTCAGAAACAAGGGAACAGTCTGAGCAGGTTATAGGAGAGACAGGACTGATATCGCAGGAATGCCATTGAAAGCACCTACATGGGAGAATCCTTATAATATGTGCCTATTCAGGTGGGCGCACCTAAATTAAGTGCTTTCAGCAGGGTTCACTTGCGCATGGGGAAGCATGGACATATAGGGGCTGATTTTAAATTGGGAGCAAATGAAAAAAGAACAATTAACTTTGCACCTTGGTAAATCCAGAATGATAATGTGCAGAGATTTAGAAATAAGAGGCGTGTTCCCAAACCATACCTCCCAACATTCTTCAAAGCGAAGTAGGGGCATGGTCTCATGGAAATGTCGGGCTAGCGAGCCACGCCCCTGTTTTTGCCTAGCGCTCAGGGAGTTGCTTCACATGCCTCCCAATCCCTCTCTCCAATGAATAGATGCTGCGTGCATGTGCATGGCATCTATTCACTGCTTGCTCTGCTAAGCAGAGCAGCGGATGAGACGGGGCCTCCCAACCCACCACCACAACTGCGGCCCGTGGGTGGGACAGTGCCCTAAAAGTTAGACTGTCCCGTCCAAATCAGAATGGTTGGGTGGTATGCCAAACTCCCATCTAAGTTGCAGTGTAAAAATAATGCTGTCCAGCATTTGTGGGCTACATGCAAAAGAAGCGGGTATTTACCCTGCATGCAAAAACTATATAAAAATAAATGTATTTGAGCCACTTGCATTGCAGCATTGTTTGTTCCAGATACAGTTACTTGCTTTATTTTTATTTGCTCTCATCTCAGAATCAGCTCCAGTACCTGAGACACTGAGACAGTGGAAACAAAGAGACAGGCCTGTTACACATAGCTTTATGCTAGCCTTTTATACAGGCTGTGAGCAAACTGGGGTCTGTGCTTGCCTCTTACTGGCCAGTTCTTTATCATAACTTAGGATCTCTAGGGGGTCGTCTATTAAGTTACCTAATCACTGACTTCTCAGACTTCTCACTGGTCACTGAACAAACTGCAGCCCCCTTAGGATGTTATTTGGGATAACAGGGTGCCTGAAGCAAAAACACTGAAGCCTAGAGAGATGCCGGGGAGCTAGGGTTGGACATCGATGGTCGATGTTTGCTAACCATCAATATTTTTCTTGTGATGTTAGTGTTTTTACCATTTGATGGCGGCATTCTGATGTTTGCCACCATCAAATGGTAATGATTCGATGGTGTTGTGATGGATACTTTTGTTTTTAATGCTGAAGGGCTGCGCTGTCCCTGCCTGCAGCTCTCAGCATCGGGCATCTTGCCCCGCCACGATCCCATCCCGTCCCGCCCTACCCCCAGTGCCATCTCGTCCCCAGTATCGTCCCTTGCCAGCCGTAAAATAGGGCTATTGCACATGCACAAGAAGGGTCTTTTGCGGATATCCAATGAATATTTTTTTCATGTAATACTTTTGATGCAATGGTTATTTACCATTGCATCGGAAGCCCAGCCATCATTTGATGGGGGGCTTCCGATGTCCATCCCTATGGGGAGCTGTCCGGAGCGTCCTCAGGAGGCTCCAGGAACTCAGCTTCTTGTGATCCCTCAACGTGACATCATAATGTCACAGTTACAGGGGGTGTGGACAGCACAGGGTGGATTACGGCCCTCCACATACTAAATATAATTGTTAGCATAAGGGCTAATAAGTGTTAATCGTGGCAATATGGATACAATAGTTAACTCAACATACATCTGCCTCTGGAATGTAACCATATGGAATATTAACCCAAGCCAGGCTTTCAGTTAAACAGAGCATGCATAAAAAGCTAGCCAGATCACTTATGCATATATCCCTGGAGACTGGCATGGCAAACTGGTTACCCCTGCTGATCAGGAGAGCCGGAGGGTGTGGCCACACCCCCCTAGTACCCGGGTCCCGAAAACTGTCTCAACAGCCCTGCTGACCACTATCACCGAGGCAGGTGAGTATTACTCAGCTGCCTCAATTACATTTTATTAATAAATTAAGGTAATAGGTGGTTTTCTGTTGATGTGATAAGTAGCTAATAGGTCCGCCACTCTTCTATCTTGCCTACATGCACTGGAAGCTGACCTTTTGTGCGTTGAACCAATATTCACAAGAATACAGCCTAGTAAATCACTAGGAATCAGTGACATTGTGTGCCTCAGCTGGTCCCTAGTGAATATACAGTCAGGTGCATAAATATTGGGACATTGACAGAATTTTCATATTTTGGCCTCTATTCACCACCACAATGGCTTTGAAATGAAACAAACAAGATGTGCTTTAACTGCAGACTTTCAGATTTAATTTGAGGGTAATTACATCCAAATCAGGTGAACGGTGTAGGAATTACAACGGTTTCTATATATGCCTCCCACTTTTTAAGTGGCCAAAAGTAATGGGACTATCAACTCAAAAGCTATTTCATGGACAGGTGTGGGCTGTTCCCTCATTATTTCATTATCAATTAAGCAGGTAAATGGTCTGGAATTGATTCTAGGTGTGACATTTGCATTTGGAATCAGTTGCTGTCGACTCTCAATATGAGATCCAAAGAGCTGTCACTATCAGTGAAGCAAGCCATCATTAGGCTGAAAAATCCAAACAAACCCATCAGAGAGATAGCAAAAACATTAGGTGTGGCCAAATCAACTGTTTAGAACATTCTTAAAAAGAAAGAACGCACCGGAGAGCTCAGCAACACCAAAAGACCCGGTATGCCACGGAAAACAACTGTGGTGGATGACAGAAGAATTATTTCCCTGGTGAAGAAAAACCCCTTCACAACAGTTGGCCAAATCAAGAATACTCTCCAGGAGGTAGGTGTATATGTGTCAAAGTCAACAATCAAGAGAAGACTTCACAAGAGTGAATATAGAGGGTTCACCACAAGATGGTGAGCCACAAAAACAGGAAGACCAGATTAGAGTTTGCCAAACAACATCTAAAAAAGCCATTACAGTTCTGGAACAACATCCTATGGACAGATTAGACAAAGATCAACTTGTACCAGAGTGATGGGAAGAGAAGAGTATGGAGAAGGAAAGGAACTGCTCATGATCCAAAACATACCACCTCATCAGTGAAGCATGGTGGTGGTAGTGTCATGGCGTGAGCATGTATGGCTGCCAATGGAACTGGTTCCCTTGTATTTATTGATGATGTGATTGCTGACAAAAGCAGCAGAATGAATTCTGAAGTGTTTCGGGCAATATTATATGCTCATATTCAGTCAAATGCTTCAGAACTCATTGGACGGTGCTTCACAGTGCAGATGGACAATGACCCGAAGCATACTGCAAAAGCAACCAAAGAGTTTTTTAAGGCTAAAAAGTGGAATGTTATGCAATAGCCAAGTCAATCCCCTGACCTGAATCTGATTGAGCATGCATTTCACTTGATGAAGACAAAACTGAAGGGAAAATGCCCCAAGAACAAGCAGGAAGTGAAGACATTTGCAGTAGAGGCCTGGCAGAGCATCACCAGTGATGAAACCCAGCGTCTGTTGATGTCTATGCATTCCAGACTTCAGGCTGTAATTGCCTGCAAAGAATTTGCAACAAAGTATTAAAAAGTGAAAGTTAGATTGAGGATTGTTTAGTTTGTCCCATTACTTTTGGCCCCTTAAAAAGTGGGAGGCACATATAGAAACCGTTGTAATTCCTACACCATTCACCTGATTTGGATGTAATTACCCTCAAATGAAATCTGAAAGTCTGCAGTTAAAGCACATCTTGTTTGTTTCATTTCAAAGCCATTGTGGTGGTGAATAGAGGCCAAAATATGAAAATTCTGTCAATGTCCCAATATTTATGCACCTGACTGTATATAATACTGCATTCAGTGTGTAAAATACCTGTTTCAATATGTTTTTGTGAAACCAAAGTTTTCCTAATGGCTATAAGGGTTTTTTTTTTAAAACCCGTAGTGTCCGATCGTGTTTATGCCTGAAATTTGAAAGTGCAATGCTTTAACCAGCCGGGTTTTCCTAGTAAAATCATTGCCCTGTAATATTCTGGGCATAAACACGATCGGAAGCGCTGGGTTTTAGAAACCGACACTTAGTAAATAGACCCCAAGATTTTTTTTGTTCTGTATTAACCACTATCAATGAGCATATTACATAGCAAATGGTTATAAATCAAGTACAACTAAAAAAAAAAACATTTTCCTTTTTTTTTTTTTTTTTTAAACCTGACAATTAAAATTGCATCGGATACAGAGCCTGGATGAGGCTAGGCAAGGTACTTTGGGCTCCTTTCCCCCTTGGTTGCCTAATGAATAATCTGGCTTTTTAAAGACTGCCATGTGCAAATCTGTACCCTTTACCCAAATCTTCAAACCTTTAATTCTTAGAGGCAGATTCAAATAGCTGCTCATTTTACCGCACCACTAAAACTCCAGGTTTAACGCCCAGAGCTATTTAATTATTAGTCAATCACAGCATTTAAGTTCAAGGTACCTGATTGTTATAGTATATTAGGGTGTAGTAGGTATTACTGCCAGCCACATGGCCGACTGTTCAATCCCCGACAGCTGCAGCCTGGCAAGGGTGAAGATCCCGATCGTTAAAAAGGTAAGTATCGCTATCCCTATTTCCCCTCCTAACCCTCCCTTAGGGGGGCTTAACCTCCCACCCAAGTGCCTAACCCTAACCCCCCTCTAAGTGCCTAAACCTACCCCCCCCTTCCCCGCAGCCTAACCCTAAGTCTCCCGGGGGGGTGCCTAACCCTAACCTCCCCTCAGGGGGTGCCTAACCATAACCCCCCCTTACCCTAACCTAATCCTTACCCTCCTGGGGGCGTGCCTAACCCTAAGTCCCCCCGGGAGCCTTAAAACCTAACCCCCCCCTCGTGGCTGTCTGCGCCCGGCTTACCTTCGTTCGGTATGCCGGGCGTCAGGCTCCCGGCGTAGGTCTAATGACAGGCATCGAGTTTTCGACGCCTGTCATTAGTACCTTGCCGGGATTAGAGAGTCGGGAATCCAGCGGTTGGCATGTAGACCGTCGGCTTCCTGACTACATCCCGTATATTATATAGAGTATAATAAACAAGTCATGCTAATGTATGTATATTGTTTATCATCAGCCTGTTCTGATGTCATTGCTTTAGTATCCTTTAGGAAAACGTGTGTATTATGAGGAATACTACTGTGAATTGTTCTAATAATGGGAGATACACAGTCATGGAACTCCTTGTGAGTTATATTATCTTTATAATTTACATTTGCAGATATAATATCCCATATATAATACAAGGAAACTGGTGCTGCAACGTTAATATTAGATCAGGGGTTAGATGCATATATTCAAGGAGGAGATCTATGAAACATTCTGCCATATGAACCAATCAGCCTCTAGCTACCATGTATCTACTAAAGTCTATAAAGTGACAATTCGATGACAAAGAACTGACTGGTTGCTATGGGTAACTTCTCTACTTTTTTCTCTTTAGAAGGTTTGATACAGCTCCCTCATAATGAGATGAATAGAATGTAAGAAAACACCAATAACATATTCTTTTTATGAAAGATCTTTGTCAGTATTTCTGTGTGTGTGCTAATTGTACTAGTATCATTTACCAGCGATGATGAAATGATAGCCGCTGGTAAATGGATTATAATGCCACACATAGCTCAGGTACACTAACCAGTTGTTGGCAGATGTACTTTCTCCCACTTGCTGTGACGCACCGAATTAACTATGACATGAAAACTATAAATCCTGCAGTTTTGTGGGGAAAAGGCTCCAAAATCTGCCTCATTGCTTGTTTGTTGTGCAAATGTGCAGGTGCTTTGAAATGATGCCAGTAAAACCCAGCTTTATAAAACTATCCATTGTAGTATAATGCCTTGGATGGGAGTCTGATCCATGCCAGTACTGTGCATTGCGTTTATGCATAACTGTGAATACTGTTCTGTTGTGTCCGGGAGACACCTTAATATTTAAGGTTAGAGGTCGGACCATGCGGTGCCTGAGGTGTATCAGGCTGCCCATCACTCCCTTAAAGTAACAATGTGATAATTATTTTTCACTGTTATTTAGCCAATGCACTAACGTATCTATAATGGGTGCAGGGTGTGTCCCAGAGGCAGGGCCAAACTGGCCATCTGGCACTTCTGGAAAACGTCAGAAGGGGTGGACAAGCAGCTCCGCCTCCCGGCACTCTGCTTAGCTGGCATGCTTAGACTGGAGGCATGTGGTGAGACAGCACCCCATGACTTATCACATGCCACCGTGAGGCGTGGTCACGCCCCATGAGTTGTTGCCACTCCCCATGAGGCATGCCTACGCCCCTTTTCCGTTTGTGCACTCCCTGCAAAGTAAATGCCGGGTCCAAATTATACCTCCAGTCTGGAAGATGTCGCTAGCACAGGTGCCAGAACCTTTTTATATCTTCTGCACATGCTCCGTCTTCTGACAATATCACACGGGAGCATAGGCAAACAGGCTCAGAGGTGTCCATTTCATGGAAAGAGTGATCGGTCGATGGACGGGTCGGATGCCGGTACTTTTAATCTCCATCCGTGTGCGTATAGGCATTATCCGGTGCATGTGCAGTCTCTGATTTCTTTCTACGGTACATGTAATGTCCGCATTTGGACTTGTGATGCATTTAATAGATAAAGTGATATAATCAGGGGTGTATCCATAAAGGGTGTGCGGGGAACACTGGCCCCTGGGTCCAGGGTGGCCCCGCACCGCACACCCTGCACCCATAGTATTACTTACCTCTCCGGAGTCCCACGTCGGCGTGGGGGTCCAGGGCTGTAAAAACGACAGGAAAATGACCGCAGCGACCATTTTCCCATCGTTTGCGCATGCACTCTAGTGCCCAGAGTCTATAACTCTGGCGCTGGCAGCGCACAGCTCATTGCGCTGCCGGACAGAGAGGAGGGGGCCGTGACGGAGACTGCACACGGGCCCCCTCCTCTTTAGAAATGCCCCTGGATATAATCTTGCTTGTTCTTGCACTGTGCAATACAGAGGTGTATGCATTCAGTCACCGCTTCACTTTCGCCTGAGGAGGCATAGCTGGGCTGTATCAGGGAGTTGTCACATAGGGATAGCTCAGGGGTACAAGCAGGTGCAACTGGGGGCTATGCTGAGCTGGTCACAATATGTCTGATTCCAGGTGTATCATTTGTACCAAGTACAGACTGGTGCATGCGTGCACTAATAATGGTGGTAAAGGTATGGATGGTGGCGGTTCGGCCATAGAGATGCGTACAGCTCTGCATACTGGCAAATATACGTATTTAGTTTTGTTCATGCAATGCAGGGGCAATTATGGCTGACTTGCTTTCATCTGCATCAGAGCCCATGGGCCAAATGTAATAAGATGAGAGTTTAGTAAATCGGTCGAGTTTTATCTCCATCTGGGTGAGAGTTTAAATCGTGAGGGTTTTTGAGTCTGAAAAACATTCGAGTTTTCTCTGTTGCTTTGTTATCGGACTCTATTACATTGGCCGAGTTTAAAAAGTGTAAGAAAACTCTCACATTTTCTAAACGCTCACCCTATTACATGTGACCCAGTATGTTAGTACTCAGACAGCAGAACACTGAAAGCGCAGCATTCAGAAACATCCGTCCTACATCACCATCAGTCTCCTGTAATCTCTCATTTACCTTACACGCGCCTCATCCCTGCGCCTCCTATCTCTGCACCTCATCTATCATAACCCTTTCTTTGACTTTTGTATTCAGGGTCTCTTGCCCTTTTCCCCTGGATATTTCCTAACTTGTATAATGATTTCTGTGTGAATGTCTTTTATTGCTCTCTGAGGTGTTTTCTCTTCCCATACCTTTGGCCATTTAAGATCTTGCCCCTAACTGTGATGTGTCATCTTGGTTTGTGTCCACCTAATGTACGTTCCTTGCACCTCAATCCAGGACCCCCTAGTATCCGGTCCATGAAGAATCTGACAGCAGTCGCAGGAAGAGACAGCTTCATCCACTGCCGGGTGATCGGGTACCCCTACTACTTCATCAGCTGGTACAAAGATTCCCTACTGCTGCCTGACAACCACAGGCAGGTTGTGTTCGAGAATGGGACGCTGATGCTGAGCGATGTTCAGAAGGGAATGGACGAAGGCGAATACCTGTGTAGTGTCCTGATTCAGCCCCAGCTTTCTATCAGCCAGAGCGTCCACATCACCGTCAAAGGTCAGAGAGGAGCTGGAATGCAAGGAGACTAAATAAATGTGTGGGGAATGCAGAATGTGATTAGCAGACTAGGCAGTGACATACAGTACGTATGATGTAATGACGTCTACAGATGGCATACATCTATAACATAAATGGATGCATGCCCAGCGCCAGTCAGGCCTAAACTCTATAAATTATGTATCTGCTTGTTATTTATCTGGATAGTCTGACAAATGAATAAATGTAACATTTTATATAACCAGCACACAGCAAAACTGCTGCTCACTATAGGACAGAGTGTTGTCTGGTAGCCGATAATTGTATTCATCGCTACGTGTCATCCCGTGCAAAGTGTACCCCTACTGCCCCATACAAAGCCTGGGTCTGCCATGCGTTGCTCTCGCTCTGTCCTCGGCATCGCAGCGGCTCTGCTTACTGCCCCCTCCTCACCCCTGATCTGTTTCTCTGACAAGCTTCAGCACAGGGAATTGCTGTGTAAACACAGCGTATTAATGCCCTGCCCTTTACTCAGATCCCCAGCTCGCTGTTTTCCGTAGTGTTTGTTGGCTTTTAAAAAAACAATGCGTCCGTCGTGGTCTCCCAGATCTGCCGGAGACTTAAAAGCTTCTCCAGCGCATCAATTATTCAGGAGCACCCGGGGAGAGATTCTTCCTAATGAATAGAGCGGCGTGTGAGAGCTAGGCTGAGATTGTGCACAGCTCCCTGTGTATGTCTGCACTGTTGCTCTTGTACCTATATGCAATCATGTACATCTACTGTACTTATGCTTCAGCTACCAACTTCAACCAGAGATAATGCATGTGCAGTCTGTATGTAACTACGGTGTACAATCACAAGGCACATACCTATCTTATACAACTCTATAACCCATTTTATTTCAAATAACCACATACCCTATAGACAATAGAGCAATTATGTTTCCTTAAATTGTTCCCTTTGTCGCAACTTGCAACTCCATTGTTTTATTTTGTTTATAATCCCTAATAAAGCCCCCTATCCTGGCACTTGGTTTGCTACTAGTCATCATCACCACAAGAGTGTATGTACACCCGCCTATGCTAGGTGCAAGGAATCCATCTGGATACAGGTGTATTTACGGTACCATCCAGCTCTGTATAGCCTGCAGTTGTGTCGTCCTGCCCTATTGGAGCTTATTCTGCATAAGAACGGCCTGTTACAGCACAGCAACAAGCAGGGGCGCCGAGGAAGGGGACAAGGTACTAATTACCTGGGCCTGTTGGGGGATCCCAGTGGAGGCCCAGGGCAGCTGCTGAGCGGCACTGATTCCCCTGGCCATACATAGTATTTTCCATTGGCAAATACTCCCAGATTTGTCCATGCCCCCTTCACCACCTGTGCCCTGAGGCTGTCTGGCCCTGGCAACAAGTGGAGATGCAACTGACGTGAGTACAGCGCTCGGTTCTAAAGCATGGGCACGGCGAAAAGATTTAAAATGCCCTTGGAATACAGGCCTACATTCAGCCCGGCATCGGCCCGATTATTCCTAAAGTAGGTCCACTACAGAAGGCTGGTGAAAGGGTTTTAGTTGTGAACATGTATGAGTTCTGTCCTTCTGTATTCACATGAACACAGCATGTTACAGTATGTGTACGTTATAATCATGCCTTTCCTTATCTCTCAGTGCCCCCGCTCATTCAGCCCTTCGAGTTCCCACCTGCCTCCATCGGACAACTACTGTATATCCCATGTGTGGTGTCCTCTGGGGACATGCCAATTCGGATCACTTGGCGCAAGGATGGACAGGTTATTGTCTCCGGATCCGGCATCACCATTGAGACCAAGGAATTCATGAGCTCCCTGCAGATCTCCAGCGTCTCTCTGAAGCACAATGGGAACTACACTTGTATCGCGAGTAATGATGCAGCCACCGTGAGCCGTGAGAGGCAGTTAATAGTGCGAGGTAAGAGGGGGCAGCTTGTGCGGGGCAGGGTCATACTGGTGAGGGGAGTGGGAAGGTGAGAAATTATGGAGGATCATCATGGCATACTATCATGCATCTGACTTTGGCATCTGTCGGTCTATGATATACCAGCTAAATAAAGCCTAACATTACAAATATTTTGCTTAACCTCAATCAAATGAAACATAGTTCTTGGCTCATTTGTATGATCCGTATTAACCCAAAATTTAAGGTGCCTTATATACAGTAGACAGGGACAGACTGGGGCTCTAGGCAATCCCCTCTGTGGCGCACGTGATCATGTAAAAGGGGGCGTGGCCTCGTCTCATGGGGGGCATGGTTACATCTCACTGGGGTGTGCTGCGAGGTATGGGGGCCTGGTCTCACAGGACCAGCTGCTCGGCCAGGCATTCAGACCGGACCGCTCCATCGGCCCTTCTCATATGTGCCAGATAGCCCTGACAGTAGACAAAATATTGTTACAACATTTACACTTAGGGGCATATGTATCAAAGCTTGATGTGAGATAAAATTGTGACATATATATCACCAACCAATCCGCTCCAAACTATCATTTCTTAAACACAGCCTACAAAATGTAAGTTAGAAGCTGATTGGTTGGTGTTATATATCTCACAATTTTATCTCACATCAAGCTTTGATACATATGCCCCTTAGGTAAAGCTCCCATGTTTGATATTGTATAGTGGTGTTTTGTGCAGCTCAGTGAATTACCATTGCCTTGTTACTAGCTATTTTCTGCAATAGGTGGCCCCAAACCTCCAGATAGGACGTCTGTTGTGCGTACAACATGCCCCAGCCCCCACTCCCACTGTGTCTCAGACATCTTCATGTCTAATATGTTCCAAACACATTCATCTGTTATTATAAAACCTTTTTTTGTATTAACATTTATCTAGCTCCAGCGTATTCCACAGCTCTTTACAATTAAGATTACGAATAGCTTTTATATAATTTGTAGCTTAGGTCTAGCGGTTCGTTAACCTTAGTGAGAGCTGCCGCACGTTTCTAGGCTGATTTACACTGAAATCTATGCCATGGGCCATTTTACCATGGGAAATTGTGACATGCTTGCTAAGCAATATTGGAATCAAACATGTCTCAAACCCAGTTTTCCTTCTTCAGCTATATAACATATAGTTATTAGAATAATTAATGTTTCACTTTAATAGAGCCATTAAAGTTATTATAAACGTAATAAAATCCTATGTGCTTCCTCCGGCAGTCAGCAAATGAGAGTACAGTGAGTTACTTCAATTGGAGGTATTGGGGAGTGAGGTAGTAACTTACACGGTAGAGGTAAGCTGGGCATACACTATACAATTATCTGTCACATATCTGTCCAATCTGGCTGGTTGGAATGAAAACCTGGTAATGTATGGGAGCAAACGACAGTCAATCATATGGTTTTAAACAATGAAAAAAGAACAATTTTTTTTTTTTAATTTGTTACATTTGTGAGATTTAACCAATTTGTCTGAACGACCATTTTTGGCTATTTTCCAGTGTTTGTGAGCAAATGGATGATTGTCATTTGCTCCCATACATTACCAGGTTTTCATTCCAACCAGCCAGATTGGACAGATATCTGACAGATAATTGTATAGTGGATGCCCAGCTTGCATGCAATCGAGCTGGTTTACATTGGGTACTAGTTCAGAGTCCCACCTGGGCAAGTTAATGTTGCTGCCACTTCAGTTCTGCCACCCGAGAGAAGGAAGGTATTCGTATAGTTACATGCCAGAACCGGATTATACATGAATTTGGTTATTAGGACATATAGTATACATAATTGTGTTCCATTTTGTTTCTTTCTAAAAAAAAAACACACACAAAAAAAAAATGGTGATTAATTGCAGCATTAGAATGAGGAATGGGGGACACAGTCTCAATTTGAATAGGACCACTGTAGTTTTTAATATATCAGTGTAATAGTTTAAAGGCTAATCTCAATCGAAACCTATATTTTTAGTTAACATCCCCCAACCCTCAACCAACAGAACTGTGGGTGTTACATGCCATCGGAGCCCCCAGTATAAGAGAACTTGTCCCTCCCCCCAATGCTGCAGTGCTTCTTGTACTTGGATCGACATCCAGGAGATGTGGAGGTCCAAACAGCGCTGTGTTAGAATCCAATCAGCTCCTGGCCTGACGCAACACCGTTTGTATTTTATCAGTACCTGGTTGTTGATGTGGTAACAAGAAACAGCGACAGTAAATGGTTTATGTCTGCAACCCTGGCAAACGTTCTCCAGCAATCTACTAGCTGAAGGGACAGCAGATTTTGGCTAAGCATTACGTTTTGGATGGAGTTACCTTTAAGTATGCGGCTGGTTACTATCATGCAGATTTCAAAAAATTATTTGTAATGACTGTTTCTGTCTCTATATTAAGGGATAAAAATGGTTAAGAGAAGGTATGGTAAGTGTTTAGGAGAAGAGCAAGGCCCCTCACACAAGAGGGATAGTTGAAACAAAATGTTTGCAGTCGTGAAATGGTGAATAATTAAAAAAAAAGTCCTTACAGCAGCAAAACTTAGAGTGTCGGCTTCTGAAGGGTTAATGGGCCCTGTGGATTTAAGGAGTTTTTAATGTGCTGTGGTAATGTAAGCATGAATATGTGATGAGCTTTTGAGTCAGTGCTGCATGTTGATATAATCATGAATATATAATTAGTAGAGACACATACTAATAAATATTCATTGGTCTGTGTTGCTGGGAATAAATATCACAGGACAGATCAGGGGAAGGTATGATGGGTGCAGGACATTTTACGCCTAGGAAACTTCTCGTAGGAGCTTAGTGAGGAGCAGTGATCCATATGTATGGTCCTGTGACAGAAGCGCAGTGGATCTGTACACTTGGGAATGCCCCACATGGCGATATACTTACTAAAGTGCGGGTTTTTAGAAGTGGAGATGTTGCCCATAGCAACCAATCAGATTCTACTTAACATTTATCTAGCACCTTCTAGAAGATAATAGCTAGAATCTGATCGGTTGCTATGGGCAACATCTCCACTTCTAAAAACTCTCACTCTAGTAAATATACCTCATAGTCTTGGAAGTGATGTGCAGTGCTTGAGATGATTGTACAACTGCTATGTTAATCTGATGCCGTGTCCTGCATGATTATGGTAATGAGATAGTGTTCTGCATGTTTATGGAAAGAGATGCAGTGCCCTTTATGATCCTGGGAATGGGGTGAAATGCTCTACATGTTCCTGCGGGTGAGCTGCTTTGCTGTCCATGGTCCTGCTAGTAAGGTGCATTGCTCTGCTTGGTCCTGCAAGTGAGATGCATAGTTTTTCTTTGTTGTGATAAAGAGTGCAGTGCTCTGCATGATGCTGGAAATTAAATTCAGTGCTGTCCATGATTGTGGAAGTGAGGTGCAATGCTCTGCATGCTCATGGGAAAGACATGCAGTCATCTGTATAATCATTAACAAAAATACTTTGTATAAGATAGAATATACATTATGTGTTGTCCAGTGCTCTGCGAGTTCTAGAAAGTTCTGCAATTGTATCTTGCTCAGTGCCATACTGGATGAGGAAAAACAGTGCGACCCTTTTATGAAGCTGTCAAAGCAAAATGCTCTGCAGTGTGGATGCTCAGCAGTAATGAAATGCATTATAAACACCCGCTTGTTGTAATATGCTCTGCAGTGTGGATGCTCAGCAGTAATGAAATGCATTATAAACACCCGCTTGTTGTAATATGCTCTGCAGTGTGGATGCTCAGCAGTAATGAAATGCATTATAAACACCCGCTTGTTGTAATATGCTCTGCAGTGTGGATGCTCAGCAGTAATGAAATGCATTATAAACACCCGCTTGTTGTAATATGCTCTGCAGTGTGGATGCTCAGCAGTAATGAAATGCATTATAATCACCCGCTTGTTGTAATATGCTCTGCAGTGTGGATGCTCAGCAGTAATGAAATGCATTATAAACACCCGCTTGTTGTAATATGCTCTGCAGTGTGGATGCTCAGCAGTAATGAAATGCATTATAATCACCCGCTTGTTGTAATATGCTCTGCAGTGTGGATGCTCAGCAGTAATGAAATGCATTATAAACACCCGCTTGTTGTAATATGATCTGCAGTGTGGATGCTCAGCAGTAATGAAATGCATTATAATCACCCGCTTGTTGTAATATGCTCTGCAGTGTGGATGCTCAGCAGTAATGAAATGCATTATAAACACCCGCTTGTTGTAATATGCTCTGCAGTGTGGATGCTCAGCAGTAATGAAATGCATTATAATCACCCGCTTGTTGTAATATGCTCTGCAGTGTGGATGCTCAGCAGTAATGAAATGCATTATAAACACCCGCTTGTTGTAATATGCTCTGCAGTGTGGATGCTCAGCAGTAATGAAATGCATTATAAACACCCGCTTGTTGTAATATGCTCTGCAGTGTGGATGCTCAGCAGTAATGAAATGCATTATAAACACCCGCTTGTTGTAATATGCTCTGCAGTGTGGATGCTCAGCAGTAATGAAATGCATTATAATCACCCGCTTGTTGTAATATGCTCTGCAGTGTGGATGCTCAGCAGTAATGAAATGCATTATAAACACCCGCTTGTTGTAATGTGCTCTGCAGTGTGGATGCTCAGCAGTAATGAAATGCATTATAAACACCCGCTTGTTGTAATGTGCTCTGCAGTGTGGATGCTCAGCAGTAATGAAATGCATTATAAACACCCGCTTGTTGTAATGTGCTCTGCAGTGTGGATGCTCAGCAGTAATGAAATGCATTATAAACACCCGCTTGTTGTAATGTGCTCTGCAGTGTGGATGCTCAGCAGTAATGAAATGCATTATAAACACCCGCTTGTTGTAATATGATCTGCAGTGTGGATGCTCAGCAGTAATGAAATGCATTATAAACACCCGCTTGTTGTAATATGCTCTGCAGTGTGGATGCTCAGCAGTAATGAAATGCATTATAAACAACCGCTTCTTGTAATATGCTCTGCAGTGTGGATGCTCAGCAGTAATGAAATGCATTATAAACACCCGCTTGTTGTAATATGCTCTGCAGTGTGGATGCTCAGCAGTAATGAAATGCATTATAAACACCCGCTTGTTGTAATATGCTCTGCAGTGTGGATGCTCAGCAGTAATGAAATGCATTATAAACACCCGCTTGTTGTAATATGCTCTGCAGTGTGGATGCTCAGCAGTAATGAAATGCATTATAAACACCCGCTTGTTGTAATATGCTCTGCAGTGTGGATGCTCAGCAGTAATGAAATGCATTATAAACACCCGCTTGTTGTAATATGCTCTGCAGTGTGGATGCTCAGCAGTAATGAAATGCATTATAAACACCCGCTTGTTGTAATATGCTCTGCAGTGTGGATGCTCAGCAGTAATGAAATGCATTATAAACACCCGCTTGTTGTAATTATGCTCTGCAGTGTGGATGCTCAGCAGTAATGAAATGCATTATAAACACCCGCTTGTTGTAATTATGCTCTGCAGTGTGGATGCTCAGCAGTAATGAAATGCATTATAAACACCAGCTTGTTGTAATTATGCTCTTCAGTGTGGATGCTCAGCAGTAATGAAATGCATTAAACATAGATGCTGATATTTACCATCTTGTCACAGTGCCCCCCAGATTTGTTGTTCAGCCAAACAACCAGGATGGAATTTATGGCAAAGCTGGGGTCTTGAATTGCTCGGTCGATGGGTACCCACCTCCGAAGGTGGTTTGGAAACACGCCAAAGGTGAGTGGAATGGCCGTAGCAGTCATGGCATTGTCACTACAGTCTACGTAGACAGTGACAGCACTAGCAGAGCCAGGCTCTGCACAGACACTGTCACACCATTCATGTGTCAGTGACAGGCTGCCATTACACAATTCTGCACTGACACATTAATATCCTCCCCATTGTATGTACTACAGCACTATGCATTACCTCTCTCAGCTGTCACACATCACTACATCTAAGCCCCACACGTGCAGCAGTGCCAGTATATCATTTATGTCTATTAAGCATCTTTTTTCACTTGTCTCACCCTAGGGAGTGGAAACCCGCAACAGTATCACCCTGTGCCACTCACTGGCCGGATCCAGATCCTGCCCAACAGCTCACTGCTAATACGCCACGTACTAGAGGAAGACATTGGGTATTACCTCTGCCAAGCCAGTAACGGAGTGGGCACAGATATCAGCAAGTCCATGTTCCTCACTGTGAAAAGTAAGCTGTGCCAATAAGTGTCATCTGTCTGCCGTAATGCGTTTGAAAGGTTAATGCTCATTTCTGCAGGATGGGTTAGAATCGTGTCATTATAGGTGACGCTGATTAAATACACCTTCAGCCTTGTGGGTGCTGTAGGTTCTGTAAGTATATAACGTGGCTGATGCGTATGTTACCTGCATTATACAGTAGCAGATCAGCTAAGGATTTGTGCATATTCTGAATATATATTTATGGCCAAAGTGCTGACCATGGAACCTGTAGCAGGGATGGTGCTCAGATATATTATTACTCCTTTATCCTCTAATTAGTATTTATTATTTAATGAAACCCAGCATCCAACAGGGCTTCATAATGTACACTTGTCACGGCTGCAGTTACCCTATAAGTGTCTCAGAGTCTGCAATTACTGAAAATGATACATAAGTCAGGTAACTGTGCACATGGTGGTGAGTCTGAGAGGCGAGCACAGTGGCAGTAGTAGTGGGCAGCCTCGGAAACCTGATCTACTCATTTATGCCAATGCACGTAGCCATTCTACTAATGCCGGGGATCGTGCATGTGCAGGCAGAAACCTGCGCCGCTTATTGGTTATACCCCGGCAGCCGTAACCGGCATCATCAGTTTCTGCACTTGTACCAGTCCCATGCCATTCCCTTCCCCGGATGCACCACTCACACGGAGCTTTTGTTACACAGCCATGACACTCCCATGATGCTCCCACGACACGCCCACAAGTCAGGGTGGTCCCGGGCAAACACTTTGCCAACGCCCAGCCTCCACCCCGAAACGCCCTATTTCACAGAAAGACAGATCCGGCCAAAATGCATCTGACTCAGAATAAGATGGACAAATTGCGAAAAGTCGCTTCTTCCTTTGCGCTGTATGCAAAAACTCGCCATTTGCGTCCATCTAGAGAGATCCGTGTAACTCCGAGTCAGCCCGTCATGCATCTTGCTCTCATGCATTTCGCATAGTAAAAACTGCAAGCATGGGAATACATATGTAGTAACTCTTTGGTTGTTACACTTCATCATTTTAATGTCATCTAGATAAAAGCATCTGTGTCTACTAAATAGCTATTACATACCTGCCAGCTCATCTGCTTACCATAGTGGCATAAAGATAGGCTTCTGCTTTTCCAGCTTCAGCAACCTGAGCTGAAATTAATTGGAAATAAAGGCATTGTGAGCCTGAAATAACTAACTCAGTCCAGGGTGTGTAGTAGGTATTACCGACGGACGCGGTATCGCTAACCTAATTCCCCCCCCTAACCCTAACCTCCCCCCCAAGTGCCTAACCCTAATTCCCCCTCTAAGTGCCTAAACCTAACCCCCCCTTCCCCGCCGCCTAAACCTAAGTCCCCCGGGGGGGTGCCTAACCCTAATCTGCCCCCGGGGGTGCCTAACCATAACCCCCCCCCGGGAGTGCCTAACCCTCCCTTCCTCTAGCCGAACCCTAACCTCCCGGGGGGTGACTAACCCTAAGTCCCCCCGGGAGCCCAAACCCTCCCCCCCCCGCGGCTGTCCGCGCCCTGCATCACTTCGATCGAGATGTCGGGCGTCGGTCTTTCGGCGTGTGGTTAATGACAGGTGTCTACATTTAGACGCCTGTCATTAGTACCACACCGGGATTAGAACGTCTGGAAGCCAGCAGTCGGGATTTAGACCATCAGCTTCCAAACTACATCCTAGTCCAGGAAATAGGAAAATCAGAAGCAATCTATTACAACACTGGGGCAATGTATGACATGTACGGCAACAGAATATACCGCATGTGGAGCACTGGGCGCAGAACAGGAGATGTTAGATCTGTGATCTAATGCGAGCAGAAATTAAAAGGGTGAAGTGTTGCACTTGATAAATATATATTTTTTTTTAGACAAGAAAATTATTTATTTTGAACATAAATGTGTTGTTGGCATTTTCCTTAGGTCAGCAATTTAAAACTATGCACATACAGTATAACATACAGTCTGCATGATTGCATTACATAGGCAATTACAGGGGGGGTTTCCAGATGCCTGGAACTCCCTTCCAAAGTCCACAACATGATGACCACAATATAAATAGCATATAATACTAAGGTTGCATGTTTTTAAGATCCCCTCAGTGTCACAAATGACCTGTTGATCATTGTCACAAGCTCCACCTGTTGATCTTTTAAAATGTGTGAGCCAGTAATGTGCACCAACTAGGAGATCTGGAAAACATGCCCTGTTAAGGGTGCATTGATACAGACTATCTATAGGGTAAGTTATTAATACTGCATAATAATACACTATCCAGTACATAAGGAGACTTTTTGCTGTACATATATGTTCAGGGCAGTGCAGGGTTCTTTATCATCCAGCAATAGGTGATTAACCATCTATGTGGTTCATTTTGTCTGCGGCGATTACATCATTAAAATAATGGCCATCTACAACATATTATGCACAAGAGGCATCACCATAAAGCATTCAACATTATTCAGCATTAAGTGCATGGTAAACGTCTGTTACATGTCTCTATACAATACGTATAATAATAGTACATCCCGCAGCCGGTTGGTGACTGGGTCAGATGTCTGCGTCTGCACTGTGTGAAGGACTCTTTGCTCTGGGCAGGACAGAGTGTGAGCACTTGTATAGTGTTTGTATGACTTTCTTGCATCTGTTATCTTCACCGTTATCTTCTCTACATCCTTCCCTATAATGTCTTGTTTTTCTTTCTCTTCCTCCTTTTGCCTCCCCTCCCTTCTTTTTCTCTCTCCCCCACCCTACTCTTTCTCTCCTTCTCCCCCTCTCTTCGGCCATACTACAAATTGAAATGATGTGGAGCGTGTCTCTCTGCCACTTCACTGGAGACGGCTTTACAAGCGCAGCGAGAGATAGCTCCGCTGCCCGCGGCCTCCGTCTGCTTCTGCAGCGCGACCTGAGCCTGTAATATCACTGAAGGGAGGGGGGTGCAGTGCCCCCAGGTGGAGAGAACTCAGAATACTTACATTTACAAGATCATGCACTTCTGATGTGCAGAGCAGTTTCTGCTTTTACTGTGCAGAGCAGTATGCAGAGGAATTCAAATGAAGGGAGTCTGTTTATTGTCAAGGGCCTGTGTAGGATGTGTTGTATGTTTCTCTGCAGAGCATCGTGTTCTTTATAGAACAAAGTGTTCAGCACACACTCTGCCAAATTCGGAGACTGTGTGCGCAGTATTCTAGTCTGTTTAACCATCAGAAACCAATCTGTTCCCACATTGGAATTTTGCCTAATCCTTCTGTGTGTTTTTCTCTTTCCCCTAGTTCCCGCAACCATCACCTCTCACCCCAACACAACCATTGCGATCAAAGGTCAAACGAAAGGTTTAAACTGCACGGCGCGTGGAGAGCGACCTATCATTATTCGCTGGGAAAAGGGAGATACTGTAATAGACCCAGACAGGAACCTGCGCTATCTGATTGCCACCAAAGACAGCGGAGATGAGGTTATCTCCACTCTGACGGTAGGAATGGAGCCCACACGGGGGGTGATTTAAAAGTCAAAGGAATTGCATTATTCGTAAAGTACAGGGAAAGATATTGTTCTTACTCTTACATTTGTATTCTATAGCTCAAGCCTGCTGAGCGCGGAGACTCTGTGTTTTTTTCCTGCCATGCCATAAATTCGTACGGAGAGGACAGGGGCCTCATCCAACTCACTGTGCAAGGTATAGACACAGATACTCTCTGTGAGATACTCTGACTTATTGGGAGGGAGAGCGTTCGTTCATTGACCTCTTGGCTTTTGTTTCACTCCTGAAGAACCCCCAGACCCACCTGAGCTGGAGATTAGGGAAGTAAAAGCCCGCAGTATGAATTTACGCTGGACGCAGCGCTTTGACGGCAACAGCATCATAACTGCCTTTGATATTGAATATAAGAACAAGTCAGGTGAGAATGACCGTTGTTTGTAATCAAGAGTTCTAGCAGTTCCATCAGATGTCCTCTTCTCCACACTCACCTTCTGACAGGACATTTCAGGGCAACTATAGTAGAGTACTAAACAGCGCATGTAACCTACACATAGTGGAAGCAGTTGGGATAAAACAGTAATCTCAAGAATGAAGATTCTATTAGGAGCCTCAATGATGTTACTAGCGAATGTGTAGCGGTGGATTTACTCCTAAACGACAGCATCTGTTACAGGTATGCTATGTTTGGATGTAGAAATAAATCAGAGGTATCACTTAGTGTTCAGAAAGTCACAGATACAAACACTCTATGCCCCTAAAGCAGAACTCCCATCTACTGGCAGATGGTAATGGCAAATAGCGACAGAATTCCTGAAAGACCATTCGCTTTTGCCTTTTTTTTTTCATTTATTTGCTTATTGTGCCACAAAGCCCCCCGAGTGAAATGTTCAGATACAAACCCTACATGTAAAACACTATGGGGCATATGTATCAAAGCTTGATGTGAGATAAATTTGTGAGATATATATGACCAAACAATCAGCTTCTAACTAACATTTTGCAGGCTGTGTTTAAAATATGATAATTAAGAGCTGATTGGTTGGTGATAGATATCTCACAATTTTATCTCACATCAAGGGGTCTATTTACTGAGCAGTGTTAGGAGACAGAGTGAAAAGTGATGTCGGTGATAAGGTGCCAGCCAATCAGCTCCCAACTGTCAAACACACCCTGTGAGATGACAGTTGGGAGCTGATTGGCTGGCACCTTATCACTTTTCACTCTGTCTCCTAACACTGCTTAGTAAATAGACCCCCAAGCTTTGATACATATGCCCCTGTATTCAGTGTTAAGCTAACATTCTGCTGCAGCGCTGTTAAAATGTGAACTATCACCCCCTGAACTCCATTACAAACAGCTGAAGCCCCTCTCACACCTTTTGAATAGTGTCCAAATAAGATGTGGCGCAGGACAAAAAAACTAAGAAAGCAGTCATTTCAGCTACTGTGACATCACTGGTCCCACCCCTGTAGGTAAACCTAATCTATCAATCTAGATAGTGCATTACTGTTAATCATTCACTATCTGCTCATTTAGTGGCCTATTCATTATCCCTTATGGGACTGTTACACATGCGGAAATGCTAGTTTCTGCATGTTTTTAGTAACTGGCCCATTCAGTATTAGGGGCCTGATGAGACCGACTAGCATTTAGTATTAGGGGCCTGATGAGACCGCCTAGCATTCAGTATTAGGGGCCTGATGAGACCGCCTAGCATTCAGTATTAGGGGCTTGATGAGACCGCCTAGCATTCAGTATTAGGGGCCTGATGAGACCGCCTAGCATTCAGTATTAGGGGCCTGATGAGACCGCCTAGCATTCAGTATTAGGGGCCTGATGAGACCGCCTAGCATTCAGTATTAGGGGCTTGATGAGACCGCCTAGCATTCAGTATTAGGGGTCTGATGAGACCGCCTAGCATTCAGTATTAGGGGCCTGATGAGACCGCCTAGCATTCAGTATTAGGGGCCTGATGAGACCGCCTAGCATTCAGTATTAGGGGCTTGATGAGACCGCCTAGCATTCAGTATTAGGGGTCTGATGAGACCGCCTAGCATTCAGTATTAGGGGCCTGATGAGACCGCCTAGCATTCAGTATTAGGGGCCTGATGAGACCGCCTAGCATTCAGTAAACTCTGAAAACTAACAGTTTTTGGAGTTTTCTTGCGGGAACCAACGTCCTCTTCAAATGGCGCTGATTCCCGGAGCCCCACTCCTTCCTATAGAAAGGAGGTCCGGGGTTTACGAAGAGGGATCCACCCGGGCCCTGATGATAAATAGGCCCCTTAGGGAAACCAGTCCATCCTAAAATGGTACTTGCTGCAGAGTGGCTAAAGAGAGCATTGTGTACATACTTAGACATAATAGATCAAGTATAAATACATCAGATATATAATGTATAGTATTGAAATAGCTCAGTAATATGCACCCTCTGATCTATGCCAATATCACAGAGGGGCTTTACCTGCTTTCTAAAATAAAATATTCTTTGCTGCCTTTTTCCATTTGAGATTTTGCAGAGATCTTTCCTCGTAAAACTGTAACGAGAATTGTGTACTACTTATCTAGAACGCTTCTCATCAATTATTTATGTATTAATCTTATATAGAGATTTTCACCAATTAATGAATAGAAACAGTGTACCGTGGGGAGGAATCTGCTGAACACCAATGGAATTAGAATTGGTATCTTATACTTTTGTTTAAAAATGTATTTATTGAGAGGTCGGCAGAACCACACAATGACGTAAGCAGCAAAGGACAGAAAATATACTGTGGAGAGAGTTTTTGTACAGTAGACTTAACAAATCGGGGTGGGACAGAAAGTGGGATATGGGGGGGGGTGTTGGGATGAACCAATATGAAACCAGGAAGTTCCATAATTCTTAATGGGTATTTTTTTTTATCATGGGCAAATCTAGTACAGAACAGAACTTATAATTATTTCTCTTCTCTCTAGACACCTGGGAATTTAAGCAATCCACCCGTAATATCTCCCCAATCATCAACCAGGCCAACATTGTTGATCTCCACCCAGCATCGGTGTATAGCATTCGGATGTACTCCTTCAACAAAATCGGGCACAGTGAGCCTAGCAAGGAACTCACAATCAGTACTGAAGAGGCAGGTGAGTGGTCCCTCAGGCTGATACGGTGAGGGGTCTCGTGAGGGGAGGTCAAAGATCAGTACATGAATGCAGCTATTAGAGGTGACCAGGGGCATAACTGAGTATTTGAAGGCCCCATAGCAAAAGTTTGTAAGGGCCCCTGTGTACCACCCAATGGGGAAAAATGTTTATAACACATGTAATTCTAACAAGGAACATGGGCCTCTCTCAGCCCTGGGCTCCATAGCAGCTACACCCCTTGTACTTATGGTAGTTACGCCCATGGAGGTGACAGCATCAGTCGCTCAAATAACATCACCAAATGAAGTGACCAGACACAGGCATTTGGCCACCTCCATTTTGTCTACATTTCCTGCTATATAACTTTAGTCCATAATGTCACAACCCTATTCCCACTCTCTAAATATATTTCTCATTAACTAAATTCAAACCCAGTCCCTAATGCTTCTTCCAATTATTCAGAGCTGAAGGCAACACACTCACTCAGCCGAGACAGTATGTAGTTTGCTCTCAATGTTCTGGAAACTATGGGCTTGATTCTGAGTTGGGAGTAAAGTAAGAAAGAGTAAGTAACTTTGCACCTGGGTAAAACCATGCTGCACTGCAGGAGGGGCAGGTGTAAGATGTGCAGAGAGGAGTGGGTCCAAACTGAAATCTACATTACAGTCTATAAATAAAGCTGTCCAGCATTTGTGGGATACATGCAAAAGCCGCAGGTATTTACCCCACATGCTAAATACATTTATTTGCATCCCTTGCATTGCAACATGGATTGTCCAGGTGCAAAGTTACTTCCTCTTTTTTTGCTCTTCTCCCAATTCATGAACATGTTACTGGCATATGCTTGTTATGTTTGTAAATGTTTATCTTCAGTTTCATGTGTCTGTGGTAAAGATAATCGTATTATGCAGTCATTATATGTCCTGACCTGAGTGTTATAGGTCTGATATGACACTGATGTGTTACTGTAACTGCAGCTCCCGATGGTCCACCCATGGATGTTACTTTGCAGCCACTGACATCTCAGAGTATCCAAGTCACCTGGAAGGTAAGGAGAGCTAAGGGTCTTCCCTCTCATTACTAATGTCTCTAACTGATGTCCCTTTCTGTCTTCTGCTCTAAGAACAACCTGATGCCAATTAAACGACTTTCTGTGACTATAGTACATTTTCTGACAGATTTACAAAAGGGAGCTTTTGTATGTGTTGCAAACACCACATATCTCTGTTTGGAGGCTAAAAACTAAAACCAGATGGATGTCTACAGTCATGTAAGCTCATGTAACTTAGGCCAATCCTTACCCCTTCTATTCTCAGCAAGGTCACTGCTGCTGGCCCTCTGGGGAAGGGACTGAAGTATGATTGGGCAATGCACCTAGAGAGTATGGCTCAAGTAGCATTGGACGGCTCCTGGCAATCCTGGGTGCTAGGTAATATTCTCTGAATATAGTGCATGCTCTTGGGGTACTACAAGTAACAGCATGCACTGATGCCAGTGCACACTAAAGTTGTAGTGCCACACGTATGTGCACTACAAGTGATGACTGCTGTAGTAACAAAATAAATAATCAATATTACCCCCAATCCAAAGTAAAATAAATAATGTTGCCCTCAATAGTTTTAGAATAAATATTTAATATTGCCTCCAATCCAATGTAAAACAAATTTGCCCCCAGCAGTCATAAAAAATGTTGTACATACATTAAATCTATTAAATCCGTTTCTATGAGTCCTATGGGGGACCCTTGGATACACTGTAGAATGCGGTAACAGGAGCTTGGACACTTTAAATTTACTGGAAAAAGCTCCAGCTCGTCCCTATACTCTGATTGGCTGTGAAGGACGATTTGTTTTTTAATAAAGCTCAAAAGGAAATAATCAGGAGTGTAGAACAAGAGGAAAGGAGACAACAACTAGAACGATATTCCTTATAAGGATAACAGTGAAAAAAAGCAAAACAAAGATATCATAGGAGAAAACAATTCATTGTCATTTTATCAGAAACCATAGAGCACAGCACATTGCACCTTACATCTAAAACTGGCATCTGTGGACCCAAAAGTATTAAATCTGTAGCATTTTGTGAACGTGTGTCCCAAAGAACAAGTGGCTTTCCAGCACAGCTGCTAAACTGCGGCCTCGTACCGTGCCAACCAGGAGCCATACACCAGTCTGGTGGGATGAACCTTCACAATTTCAAAGACAGGTTCTCCTGCCCCTTTGTAAGTATGCTAAATTACCAAAGTAATTCAGCTACTAATTGTCTTTTTAGAATCTGGCCAACCTCTTCTTGCTTACATCATAGAGGATAAACATGATAAGTATGTCTGTTCTGCTTAAATCCCTGGTCCCGTGGACATAGGCCCCCAGTGCCCTTACAACATCCAGAGAGTGAAGTGAGCCTCTTCCTTTGGAGACTCACCCCCATCTAAGTTTGGGATCGCAATTTCCTGTTACAGATGGAGCTACACTGGGCTGAAAAGAAGGTTTGTTTCTAAGAGCGGGTTGGGTACAGGATTCTGGCGCTCAGGATCCCATCAGTCAGAATCCTGATGCCAGCATCTCGACAGGTTTAGAATACCGACACCAGTCGGTAAATATCCTTACCCTAACCCTCCCTCCCAGTAGCCTAAACCTAACCCCGACCTTCCCAAACAGACAGCTAAACCTAACCTATCCCCCTAGTGCCTAACCGTAACCCCCCCACCCAGTGCCTAACCCTTACCCTCCCCCTAATGACTAACTGTCCCCCTGGCCTCACTACTTACCGACGGGTCCCGACAGCCAGAAGTTAAACTACATCCCCTAAGAGCAGCCCTATCCTCATGGAAGCAGGGAAAAAGAGACCTACAAGACAGAGCCCTCAACTCTCCAAGCTGTGGTAATAGCCAACATGAAGGCAATCATCAATCATCCACCAAATCTTAAGGTTAGTACAGAGGGGGCTTTAAGGCTGTCAGCAAAATACTGAGAATCCAATGAGCTACTGGAGGATGCTATCATGTCGACATCTAGTTGGATATAAAACTTAAAGTAGAAGGTACCAGTCCCTGGAGAAAAGGGTTTGTCTACTTAGAAAATCTGCTTCCTAATTTTCTACCCAGGATGAAAACTGCTTAGATGACAGGAATATTTTGCTTTGCCCAGGGCATGATCCTGTTTGTCTCTTACATGGTGCCCCCATGGTGGTTTATGTAAGCCATAGCCATGATGTTGTCCAATTGGATCTTGATGGTCTTTCCTTGCTAGAACTGGCATCTTCCCGGACATAGACTACATAAGGGAAGAAAAGGATAGGAAAGCTGCTGAAGTTGCACAACCCCTCCCCTGCAGACGGAGAGGAGAAGGATCTGCTGTTGGCTGCTCCCAAGCCCACCACTGTGTCTCTTTTGGTGGGCATGCCTAATTGGATAACAGTTAAGATGTGCTAAAGGGCACAGTTCTGATATATGGCTATCATCCAGACAATGGGACCACAAACTGCGCTTTGCCTCATTCAAGGCTACTATGATATGACAAACTATTCCCACCCGACTCCCTACCTTTTGCCCCCACTAGGTCTTTGCAGCCCAAGTGCTGGGGATGACCGTAACTTGTACAGCCAGTTGCCTTACTGCTGCACCTCCAGTAAGAGGGCCAGTGCTAGTCTTGGCGCAATTGGCTTGATATGATACCATGGTAGGAGCATGCGGTAGGCAGGAGGAGGTGGCAATAAGAATAGCTGCTATAGTCAACCATAAAACAAGTGCCCAGCTCTGGAAGGCACTGCAATAATTGAAATCCCTGACAACCAATGGATGTATAGAGGAGGTGGAGCTCCAGCTTTTGTTGGTACATTTAAAGGGCTGAAACTCCTATCATCATACTCTATATTCGGTGTATCCAGTGTCCCCCATAGTATGACTGAGGGATAGATATTAGTACCCCCGTTATAAAAGAATGAGTTAATATTACAGCTATAATAATTACAATATTGTTATTCCCATAAATTATAATTAAATGATGTGTGCATTCTAAATCCTTAACTCAAGTCTTCCTGTCTTTATCCAATGTAATCCAATGGGGCAGGATTGATGTGAAAGATGAAATAATCTCTGTAATGCTGTTTAATATGTAGGTGATATATAACTGTGAATAATTACACATTAAGCCTCCTGTGTGTTTGTATATAAAGCTATAGACGAATGTACAGTGGAGGGGGCTAGTCAATGTGTTGGATGAATGTACAGTGGAGGGGACTAGTCACTGTGTTGGATGAATGTACAGTGAAGGGGACTAGTCACTGTGTTGGATGAATGTACAGTGAAGGGGACTAGTCACTGTGTTGGATGAATGTACAGTGAAGGGGACTAGTCACTGTGTTGGATTAATGTACAGTGAAGGGGACTAGTCACTGTGTTGGATGAATGTACAGTGGAGGGGACTAGTCACTGTGTTGAATGAATGTACAGTGGAGGGGACTAGTCACTGTGTTGAATGAATGTACAGTGGAGGGGGCTTGTTACTGTGTTGAATGAATATACAGTGGAGGGGACTAGTCACTGTGTTGAATGAATGTATTAGTTTGACAATATAAACTCAGCAAACATTACCCCCTAGGCCCCAAGAAAAGAATTACAGAATGGGGTGATCCGTGGCTACCAGATCGGATACCGAGAGAACGGGCCAGGTAGCAACGGGCAATACAGCATTGTGGAGATGAAGGCTACGGGGGATGGCGAGGTGTACACTTTGGACAACATGAAGAAGTTTGCCCAGTATGGAGTGGTTGTGCAAGCATTCAATAGAGCTGGAACTGGGCCTTCCTCCACTGAGATTAATGCCACCACCTTAGAGGATGGTGAGTGCCGTATTTTATGGTTGCGCCTTGGATTATTTCAGAATGACACTGAAAGTGTACCTGCAGTGCCCTCTGTTGTTTTGCATATGTCAGTCAACCCTGTTTAAATGTGATAAAAGATGGTGCTATGTAAAACAGTAATAAGAAATATAGGGGCTGATTCAGAAGTGTCCGCAGCTGCGTCTATTGGCGGTCACCCATCTGCGACAATATGCCAACTGCGATACAAAGTCCTTCGCTGGTGTACATCCGTGCCTCTGAATGTGCAAGGACTGAGACGCCCACTCTCAGCATCTGTACACGAAGTAATACAGATTGGTGCATCCTAAGACGCCACCACCGGTCGCACCACGTAAACTTGCGCCAGCTCTACGGCCGGTGCACTTTCTCTGTCCGTGTATGGCCTCCTATGTATGCGGTTCAGCGTCTGTGTGCGCAATCACTTTCACTGACACGCCTGCGACACTCCCACAACACGCCTACAAGACGGACCATCTCCGTACGAGTATTAAGCCACCTCCCTGTCACCGCCAAGGAAGGCTTCCTACATTTTCACGACACTTCTCCCTGCATCTGCCTGATACTGCAGCTGCGACTCTGGGCATCAGATTCAGACCTGTACGCTGTTCACGTCTTTGGGTGCAGCTGTGGCGCCTATAGCAGAAAGACCACCCCTGCCGGCTTTTGTGATCCTCTGCTGCACCCGAAGACTCAGCATGGGATCATCTGCGTGACCATCTGTCATCTGCGCAACCCTCCGGTTACTCAGGATGGCCACTGTTTTCATGCTGCCTGGGCCAGGGAAGCTGCATTGGAAGACGCAGACTCTGACCTCAGCAAGCCTACAAAACTGGACTGATGCCCCTCTTTGTAAAACGTTCCCTGTTGACGTCTCCGCCCCCAGATGGCTGCGTACGGTCACTCAGCTGACGTCTGCCGCTGTGCTGCGTCCAACAACGCAGTACACGATCTGCACATGCACAATACGGGACCTGCGCATGTGCACTGCAATAAACATTGGAGATGTACAAAAACCATCGGGCCCTCTGTACGGAAACAATCGATGCGCAGTAGCACAGAATCGTTCCTCTACATCTGACATCGGTATTGCGCCCACCTCTGAACTAGGAATTCATTTCAGATGAAATATACCTATATTAAATATAATGTGTGATTTGTCACATAAAGAGTATATACATACAGTATCTATCGACCAACAATACCTCCAGGACACAAACCTGTCACTCCCCCTTCTCTTATGGTAATACGTTTCTACACACACAAGTAACCTGAAGATAGACAAACACAAAATATGAGTTACTTACATGGATGGAGAAAAGTAAAGCAATACTATTAGACACAGCATCACCCGGAGATGCGCTTCTGCGCTGCTCTCTATGCTAAAACTCCATATATGCGGCCACGAGAGGAAATCCGTCCCACCAGAATCAGGTCCTATATTTCCATTTTGCTGATCAGTAATTAGATCTTTAAAACACGATACAACTATGTACTTATGTATCTCCCAGCAATTCTCCATGTCACTCCTATTCTTTCACCCACAGTGCCTAGCCAGCCCCCAGAAAATGTCAGAGCCCTCTCCATCACCTCGGACGTGGCAGTCATCTCCTGGTCTGAGCCGCCTCGAAGCTCCCTCAATGGGGTCCTTAAGGGTTATAGAGTCATCTACTGGTCACTGTACCCAGATGGAGGTGAGCTTGGGGTGTGTTCTGGAGAAGGTGGGTTTGGGGGTGTTATGGGTAGAGGGGTTCATGCTTTTCCTGTGCATCCACAGAATATCGACTGATTCATGATGAGGTCATCAGTTGGGCCTGTACAGTCTGCTTTCCTTATCCCTAATCTATATCTTCTGCGTCTTTCCTATGATTCCCCGCTATCTGATAACTACCCCTTATTCTTATCTCTGTCTGCAGAGTGGGGAGAGATGCAGAATATCACTACCCCCCGGGAGCGTGTGGAGCTGAAAGCTCTTGAGAAGTTCACTAATTACAGTGTACAAGTTCTGGCTTACACCCAGGCAGGAGATGGCGTACGCAGCAGTGTGCTTTACCTGCAAACTAAGGAGGACAGTGAGTAACATGCAGCCTCAGACTCAGCATTCACACATCTCTATGTATTACAGCATCATGTCATACAAGCATTGGTTCTATTATCAGTCACTGATAGACACTTTGTTATAACCTCAATGTATACCTGTAATGACCTTTGCTTCTTGCATGCTTCAGTCCCAGGGCCTCCTGCTGGAATTAAAGCCGTACCATCATCATCAAGCAGTGTCGTGGTCTCTTGGCTACCCCCTACCAAACCCAATGGCATCATCAGAAAATATACTATTTTCTGCTCCGTCCCTGGATCTGGTCAGCCTGTAAGTAGCTGTCACGGGGTAGAATTGCCGGTCATGGGGGTAGAATTGCCGGTCATGGACCAATGTAACAGTTTTTAGGCTAATGCTCCTTACTGTCCCTGTTGACAGGATCTGTTTCACCATAACAAACTAAGATGCAAACTGAGTCCTCGCAACCAATAAGACACTTCTTACAGTGGACAGATGATTGCTGATTGGTTGTTGTGGTCCAGTAGAAATGTTGCCCCTAAATGCAATGTTACATCTCGCAGGTTGAACTATTCATTGTGTCCTATTAAGATGTCCACATGAGCATCAATTTGGACTATTATACATGAACAATTGAATCTCTGGATAGGCTCTCCAGCAAGGCTCTCAGTACAGAGAGTACAGTACAGCCCATCACCATTGAGTTGTTCCCCTTATATATTTTTCTCCCTATCCCCATATACTGTTTACTTCCACATTCCAGTTACCTCTCATCTCCCTCACTCCTGTTCTGTCTCCATCTCTCTCCATTTTCGCTGTCCCCTCCCCCGTCTTACCCTTCGCTCTCTGAGGAAGAAGCTTCAGTTGAATAAAATGTAAATCTTTGAAGTTTATCCTCTTTTGAAGTTTTCTTTCCCATAGTCTCTAGATGGGAAAGGGTGACGCTGCTGGCTAAAAAGCAGCCGCTAATTAGATTTAATTATGTACAAGGTACTACGCTCATGTGCAACTCCTAAGTGAATGCAGCATATTAACCCTTTAGTCCCTCTGGTCTCTTGTCCTGCGGCTCGCCTGTGTTTGGACCTCAGTTCCCTTTTGTTGTTCTGCAGGCTCCTAGTGAGTATGAGACCAGCCCTGAGTTCCTGCATTATCGCATTATGCACCTTCTCCGCGGGCAGCAGTACATGCTATGGGTGGCTGCAGTGACATCGGCTGGCCGGGGCAACGTGAGCGAGAGGGTGATGATAGAGCCGGCAGGGAAAGGTATGACCTGATCTTACCTACATATGGGTGTAATGTTGGACATCTGTTTCTGAGTTATTGCCCATAATACATGCTCCCGATGGTGACTACCTCTGAGATCAAAACATTTGTTTCATTGCCAGCTCCTGCTAAAATTATATCATTTGGGGGCACAGTAAGCACCCCTTGGATGAAGGATGTCCGTCTGCCTTGCAGCTCAGTTGGAGAACCGGCACCGGCCATGAAATGGACTAAAGATAGGTAATTTGGAATTCACAACAATATACACACACACACACACACACGTTGAAGACTGGACCCTGAATTACACATGTCATTTTTTTTTTACATTGTCCCTGCCTATACCCTGGATAACTATGCAAATTAGGTGTAAATGACAGTGCAGGCAGCGTATTCTCATCCCGTTTGGAATGGGGTATATGAAGAGCAGAACAGAAATCAGTATAGCTTCCACAATCACTTGAGTTTCAGAAATCACTGCAGAACAGAGGGGGTGATTCAGCTGCGGACAGATATGCTATGGCAGCTGCCCAATGTTAGCAGCTGCCATAGCTGTAATATGGTAATGCAGCAGGAGGCGTCGCGCCTCCTGCTGCACTACTGCTCCGATATGCATCCAAGGATGTAGCATTGGATCATCTGCAATACTTTTGGCCAGCTAAGTGACCATGGGGTTACACAAGCTGGCCTCCACAGATGAGTAAAAGAGGCCAGTAAATTTCAGTCAGCCATTGGAGATCCTGGCTTTTTCACACCCCCTAATGGTGGCGTTACGCCTCCATTTTGGGAAAACAGAGGCTGTTGCCGCCCCCTCCTGTCCAGAAACAGCAGCAGCCTGTCAATCATTGACAGTCTGCTGCCTGACTGAGTGCAGGATCACAGACATGTACTGCACATGCGCAGTACGGGTCAGGCGCATGCACAGATTCCTGATAATCGAGAATCTGTGTGATCCCTGTCACTGTCTGCAGCTGAATCACCCCCTGAAAGACAATGTCTAGGAGGGAATGCCGGGACTGGAGTCCCATTCCTGGACAGAAGGGGGCCCGTCCATAGTGGCACTGTGTGGCTGCAATCAATCTCCCCTGCTGTTTGTAATCTCCATATGCTAACCTTTACCAAGATCAAAGGTTGCGATTGAGTATGCTGTCTGTCACAGTCTGAATGTATCGAGTGCTGAGCTGCTCATGAGCCTGCCTGGCACTCTGTTAAGACCCGAGGGGCGGCTGCTGTTAGATGAGACAGTTAGTGAAATGCTAATAATGCATGCTATTTAATGTCAAAGTTTATCATGCAAACGAAGAGGGCTGACTAACTCCGTATTTCATGTATGCGGCTGTTGGTAAAGTGATATAACACAGCACTTTGGAAGAGATGAGAGTGTGACAGTGTGTGCATGAAGCCAGCTCCATAATATATATATACAGTATATACTGTGTATATATATCTCAGACACCTGATTTACCCGCTCAGCCTACTGGTGGTTTATTCTCAGGGAATGCAAGAATAATATATATAACATGAATCAGCATTTAGTGGTTGCTTTAGACAAAACATTGTACCTGCTTTCAGGACTCTATAGCCCATTCATCTTACAAATATCACTCTCCCAATATGGTCAGACGCTGTAACGTTCTATCTCAAGTTACATGGGGCCATTTCTGTTTCTGTTTTCTTATTCACATATAAAATCATGCTTTATTACCTTTTCACTTCAATATAAACTATATATGGTTATGGCAAACACAAATTTATTTAGGTAGTCAACGGTACAGACTGTTAGGGATATGTATTAAGCCTTGGAGAGCGATAAAGGCCCTCATTCAGCAGTGCACGCTAGTTCTGCACATGTGCAGAACGGGTCTGCGATCCCACACGGAGACTGGCAGCAGACTATCATTGATTGACAGTATGTTGCCATTTGTGGATGGGTAGGGGGAAGTGATACCCTTCGTTTCCTGAAACGGAGGCATGTTGCCGCCATTGAGGGGAGGGAAGAGGCCAGGATCTCCATTGGCTGACGAGAGATTTCCTGGCTTCTTCCTCTTATCTGCGGCTGCGTGACCCCATGGGTCACCTTAGCCGGCCGATGTTCTGTAGATTATCCGATGCTGCGTTGGTCGCCGCATTTGGGATAAGTAATGCAGCAGGGGGCGTGATGCCTCCTGTGCATTACTTGCGAGCAGCTTTGCAATTCTGTCCGAAGCCGAATAAGGCCCAAAGTACCAACCAATGACGTCTAACTGTCACATTACAGGCTGTGTTTGAAAATTGACAGACGCTGATTGGTTGGTGTTTTATCTCTGTCCACTTTATCTCTCCCCAAGGCTCAATACATCTCCCCCGTATGGTGATACATTCTAACTTCCGTCTGATATACATCTCTCCAAAGCCGGACTAATACCACAGCAAGTTATGTAATATACACACCTTTTCTGTGTAAGGGGGAGATGTATCGAGCCTTGGTGAGAGGAAAAGCAAAGAAATTGCCCAAAGGAACCAATCAGCTTCTGTCATTTATTTAGCAGCCTTTGAAATGACAGAAGCGGATTGGCTGCTATGGGCAACTACTCCACTTTATCGCTTTCCAAGATTTGATACATCTCCCCCCTTAAACAGAACGGGTTGGTGTATTGCATTTCTTGCTGTAGTATTAGTGTGAAGACTTCTATGAGATATAAATGTTACAGCAGTGTGACTGTAAGAGAGGAGTTACTTTGCTAGACTATACATTTGCATGTAAACCTGATAATAATGGCACATCGCAATCTCTTTCTCCTACACTCCAGTGAGGATTCTGCAATCCCAGTGGCACTGGACGGACATCGCCTCATTCATGCCAATGGCACACTCACTCTGCGTTCTGTCAAAGCGGAAGATTCTGGTTACTACACCTGTACGGCCACCAACACTTGGGGTTTCGACACGATTATTGTCAACCTGCTGGTGCAAGGTGAGACCTGGGAAAGCCTGGTAGTGGGGTAGCATGTAATGACAGAGGGCTTTAGGTGAGGAAAGTACAATCTTGTATAATGATTGACTTATAAATGTGACTAATGTATTTCGCCTGGCTTCTTCCGAAGTTCCCCCTGACCAGCCTCGTCTCACAGTGTCCAAATCTTCAGCATCTTCTATCACGTTGGCTTGGATCCCAGGAGATAATGGTGGCAGCTCTATACGAGGTAACTTCTTATTTGCCTCCTTCAAAACCATGTTTGATCATCCCGTATTACTGTGGCTGAAGATCATTCAGGGCTAGCCAGCCTACCTCTCAGATAATGGGCATACAAATGTCATAGTCCATTTCTTATATAATAAGATTATAATACTTTAGCTTTACTGTCCCACTTCTCAGTAACCAATATTTGATTATTAAAAAATAATTTATCTCAAATCTTTTCCTTTGTCTTATGCGATATTTCCCCTATGGCCGGTATCCACATTAATAGTCCTTCTGTCCTCTTCGTCCACCCTTCAGGGTTTGTCCTCCAGTATTCTGTAGACAATGGTGAGGAGTGGAGAGATGTCTTCATCAGCTCCTCTGAGCGGTCATTCCGCCTGGAGAATTTACGGTGCGGGACGTGGTACAAAGTGAAGCTGGCAGCCAAGAACAGTGTTGGAGCTGGAAGAATCAGTGAAATCATTGAGGCTAAGACTCACGGGAGAGGTGAGAGGCTCCTCATTAAGGCCACCCGCCCAGTATGAACAAATAAAGCAAAATGTTGAATGCTGCGAGTGTGGAATTCATTTGGACTATGAAAGATCACAATAGAAGAAAACATTATGTCATAGAAGTGTTTTTTTTTTAGTTATTTATTCAATTAAAGTTTAAAAAAAAAAGGTTATGGGGTATATGTAATAGTCTGTGGACTGCAGAGATCGGCGGGTCCCGTGCGACACTGCCCGATGTTTTAAAGTAGCAGTCATTTAACACGGGAAATTCAACCTGGTTAGGCCTTTGAAATGACTGCTACTTTGAAACATTGGGCAGTACCGATGCCTGCAGACTATTACATATACCCTTATACTTGTGGGCAATACGCAGGGGTGGTAAGGACCCCGGAGCCTTTTACCGATAGCACTGCCGTCACTTGCTTCACATAGTTTAGCGGGATCACAAATTGCCTTGGCACTGTTCAGTAGGCAGATGGTCATCTCTAGGAGAAGGAGGCACATAGTGTGTATATACTTATGGAGACACTCGCCCTATACTGCTACCTATTAGTAACAATATTTCTTCATCTCTGTTCTTCCATAGCAATAGTACTCTTTTGTCTACCGCAGTTAAAACATTTTGTCATATATTTTACAGAGCCATCATTTAACAAAGATCAGCCCCTCTTTACTCATGTGAACTCAACTCATGCCCGTCTGAACCTCCATGGCTGGAATAGTGGAGGATGCCCCATCACCTCCGTGATTCTAGAGTATCGCCCACGCAACAGTTGGCAATGGCAAAGCCTCCGTGCTAATGTTACAAGTGACGTCTTCCTGACCGACCTCCGGGAGGCCACCTGGTATGAGCTGAAGATGAGAGCCTGTAACAGTGCCGGATGTGGGAATGAGACCTCACAGTTTGCCACACTGGACTATGATGGGAGTAAGCATCGGCCATGCAAGTTTGGGTGACATATTGCTACTAAGTCTGTAAACCTATAGATACGGACCATAGACCTATATAGTCTGTGCCGAGTAGTATTTCATTATATTGCTGTACAATCTTCAACCCCAATGAAGAATCTATTACATAGCAACTGTTGGCATATTAGTATTTTGTGGACCAATATTCAGTGTATTAATTTGCTAGGGTAGAGGTATGTATGAGTCTAGTTAGCCTATTAACTCAGATAATGACCACAAGATGTGTAGCACATGCAAGACTTTAGAATATCAAACATTTTAGTGTAATACCACTGAATAACTGGGAAAGTATTTAATGCCAATGAAACCCACAGAGAACTTACATAAATGACCGTTAATGTAATTGTCTTGCAATAACTAAAACAAACACTAGAGGGCGCAGTGCACTTTAGTATTTTCTGGTATTGTCACTAATAGGCTACACAGCAGTGTTTTTATTGGAGAGGTAGGGCTATTACACACACAACAGTTTTGTCTGTCCGGAAGTAACACTGTCAGGTTCTTTTTCTGTGGTTCAGTCACTTTCACAAGCAATGGGTTTTGTGCAGTGTGTTTTCAATCTTTAAAACTGAAGACCGTGGACGGCAGCCGTCCTAGTCAGTGGTTATCACGGCTGTAACACGGCGACCGTGCCATGTTCATGCATTGTGAAAGCCCTAATGTATTTGTAACTTCCACCGAAAGTAAACAACAACAAAAAAAGGTCCCGTTTTTGCCGGAGGGATAAATCCGTTCTGAAATAGCCGGTAAGGTGTGTGGCTGCAGGCCTGCTGACTTCTAGGGGTTTGGGATAAGGGAAATGCAGAATTTGTTTTCTTTTCAGAGATGTATCTTGATCTCTTCTTGAGCACGGCGATAGTATAGAAAGTCGCTTTATTTGTTACGTCCTTGGGTTGGCGTGCCATGCTGTCCTCTGTTTCGGTGTGTGGTATGAATTTTCGTGGGACTTGTGCTTCATGGTGACCTTGTGTCATACTGTTTGTGCTGGTAGAGGGTGAACATTTAGACAGCAGTGTTGCTACGTCCGTATCCGATATTCTAGGTCTATGATTTGGGGATGGAAATAATCCCAATTGTAATCAAACTCTTGTACCTTCTTCTTCACTTCAAATCAAAGCCTGGGTGTCTTTTGTATTACTCATGCTGTGTAATAATCTGTTACCGTCTTCTTGGTAAATACCTGACATACCGCTACCAGTCTTTCCGTCTGCCACTGAGGAATCATCAGTGAATTATTTATCCTTGAGAAATGCTTTTATAAATGAGATTCTCAGACTACAAGATGCAGTGTTCTCTTACAGGAAAACGTTTATACTTTCATATCTCAGTGTTCTCTTGATTATAAGGTAGTGTATGTAACACGGATAAATGTGGGCAGTATATATTGATACCAAGACTACTTGGAGAAAGTGATTCAACAGGCAAAATTTACTAAGCGGCGGGTTCTAAACCCCGACGGTTTGATGGCGGGTTCTAAACCTCAGGGGTTTGGTGGCGGTTTCTAAATGACAGCCCTGTTCTATTCTATTCTAAACTTTGTATTAACGGCAGTTTTGAAGTTGTTTTGCAGCGGTTTTGGCCTTAGTAAATCTGCAGATAGCAAAACCGCCGCCAAACCGCCAGGGTTTAGAACCCACCGCTTAGTAAATTTTGCCCAACATGCATCTTCTATTTAGCTGTAGTTGGACAAATCCAATCTAACCTGAATGTTTAAATATACATAGTGAAATGCTGGACATGCAAGGCCTGTTAATATGGAATAGGGAAACATCTGAGATGTTGAACAATAGACAATGTGCATACACACGGTCAGATTTGTCAGATGAACGATTCAACGATTTGAACTATGAACGTTTTTGACTGCATTAAAGGGAATGGAATCGTCCAAATCTGACTGCAAACACATCAGATGTCAGATATCGTTATCTGACCATCGGGAACGCGCATCGTTCAGATATGTCAGATTTTCCTTCAGATATGAACAATTGAACGATTTTTTAAATCGTTATCGGTCAGATCTGGAGAAAAATCTGACCGTGTGTATGCACCATTACAGATTGTTTTGCAAGAACCTTAGAACAGGCAACAATCTAAATAATGTTTGTTTGAGAAGACGCCACGATCATGGGCAGCGGTGTGTGCCAGTAGATCACCCAGAATCATGCCAATCAAGAACATCTTCATAGTGTTAAGTAAGCACAAGCAGCTGGCACAGCCCACGATGTTCCGGGCGTGTGGGGACACTGCTGCTATAATATGACTTGTAGCATGCTTCCAGTTATGTTGTACTCAGTTATGTGGTTATGTTTGTGCGGATGGTGTGGTTACATCTAAATGCCGGTCTCTCTCTTACAGGTACCATTCCACCCATTAAGTCAGCACAGGGTGAGGGGGATGATGTGAAGAAGCTGTTCTCCATAGCGTGTCCTGTGATTCTGGCCACCCTGGGAGTCGCCCTATTGTTTATTATACGCAAGAAGAGGAAAGAGAAGAGACTGAAGAGGCTGAGAGGTGAGGGGATCCTGGGCCCTAATAAAGATTATACAACAATGACGCGCTGACCTACTGGTAAAATTGGCAGCGTCAGAGCACATGATATTCATGTCAGAGTCAATATGGAACATTGTTTGTGGGTTGTAATTCATACTAATAAGTGGCTGCATATAAGTACTACCAATATAAAGTGCTCAGTCACGTGTATGGTATCTATAGGGTGGTGCCGTTATCCAAAACAAGGATTTCATACCTGTCAGCAAATGAGGCCACAGCCCTGACCTACACAAACACACCCTGATCCACCCAATACATACCCCTTATTCTTACACACAGCACCCAATTTATGTGATGCCATGCCTATGGTTATCATGCCGGTTTAGGCACCAAAGGGTGGAAATTACAGGACTATGGGGAGATGTATTAAGCCTTGGAGAGAGATAAAGTACCAACCAGTCAGCTCCTAACTGTCATTTTACAGGCTGTGTTTGAAAGAGATAGTTCGGAGCTGATTGGTTGGTACTTTATCTCTCTCCAAGGCTTAGAACATCTGACCCCTAGTCTCTTAGTACATCATTGCAGCACCATTATGAAAAAGTGTTATCACTACCCCAGAGCAGCGGTGTTTGTTTTCTTATGCAGACGCCAAAGTCAGAATCTGTGCTAGTGCTCTGGGAGGATGGATTCTCCCAAACTGCAGGAGTCCCCTATATCTCCGTTAGTTTAGAAATGGGGCATGGTAGCTGAAAACTTACTTTTGAGTGCAGATATCCCGTAATGTAATTATATTTGTATTATTACGTAAAGTGGGGTCTCTATATCAATAACTACAACACGAATAATGAAGACATTGCTTCAGTGCTACACTTAGATTTTGTGGTGTATGCAGTGACACTTATACACTGATTTCTTCTATAGATGCAAAGAGTTTGGCAGAGATGCTGATCAGGTAAGTGGATCACATGTACTATGCATTCACTCTGATCATTGTGCTGATGAGTATATAGCGCATATAATGCCTAGATGTGCACGTTTTGCTCAATACAGTTCTTGCTAAAGTACTGTATGCTCTATACAAGGAATGTATACTATGCAAGTAATGTATACTCCTATGGCATGTGTACATACAGAGGCCCATATAGATCATTGCGTGTCTATTCCTCGTTAGCCTCTGACCTCTGACTTTTCCCCCTTCTTATTCATTCCAGCAAAAATAACCGTAGCTTTGACACCCCTGTGAAAGGTCCCCCTGCTGGGCCCAGGCTTCACATCGACATCCCCAGGGTGCAGCTTCTTATTGAAGATAAAGAGGGTGTCAAGCAGCTCGGTAAGAATATGCACTAAGCTGGTAACTGCCACTTACATGTGATTAGTGTAGGGCGGAGCAGTATCTCTGCCTGTACGGAGCTGATCTGTATGCTTTCCTGTCTGTCCTAAATTGGAGCCTATGGCTGACCTGCATCTCTTTTATTCCTCCATACCAGAACAATCCTTATGCCGTAACCTAACACCAAATACCATACAGCTACCAAACATTTGTGCAGCCCGATTACACTAGGAGATATTCCAGTTTATTCCATACGGTGGCGCTCACCCACTGGCGTTCGGTAACCTGGGCCTATAATAAGGTTGCACTGTGCGGTGGTACAGCTGACTAAGATAATTTTACTGTAAGGGATTAAATAAGCAATGTTATCCAACTGCACCAGTAATTCAGATTGGCCTAGTACACTAAGAATAATAGAACAGTAATGTAACAGCACAATAGTAATGCTAACAATTCCCTTCCCTATTGGGGCTCCCACCTATACGACATATTGTCAACATTGTCCTGCTCTGCTATTCAGTACACAGCATGATCTAAGGACACATCCGCTGACTCCAGTCAGGCTAAAATATTAAGCCACCCAGTCTATGTAGTAGCTCCCAACTCTTTCTCTGGCATGCAAATGAATAGCATTGCTAAATTGTACCTGGGCACTGAGCTCGTAGCCATCCTGCAGTGTGTGTGATCATTCCCTTACCTTCAGGAACGATTCTCAACTCATTGACTGACATCGAAGGGAAGTTGCCTCCTAGACCATACCACAGATACTAGCCCCCCACGTACACACATATACCTCTATCATTGTGCTAATTAGGAGCGTTGGACTAATGTTAAACCTTTAGTATACATGGCTATCTCCTGTACAGTCTCACACGTTCCATTGAGTTGTAAACAATACAATGTAATACAATTAATTTATCAATATGATCTTGAGATAGGTGTTTGTGAATGGGCATATAACATTATAATAACATTATTATTATATATATATCTTTTGAGCAGGTGATGATAAAGCAACACTGCCAGTAACAGATCCGGAATTTAGCCCAACTGTGAACCCTCAGAGCTTTTGCACTGGAGTCTCCTTGCATCACCCGGCATTGATACAAAATACTGGGCCGCTCATCGACATGTCCGATATTAGACCAGGAACAAGTATGTGGTTAATGAACTTTATCTGTTGTATTGAGTCAGTTCTACTTGTGTGATCTGTTATACAGGTTGAGTCTCCCATATCCCAAATGCTTGGGACCAAGGGTATTTTGGATAACGGAATATTCTGTATTTTGGGATATTTTCATAATCATAATGAAATATCTTTGGAATAGGACCCCAATATACAAACACAGAATGCATTTATGTGTTATATACACCTTATACACACAGCCTGCAGGCCATTTTATACAATATTTTCAATATTTTTGTGGCTCAAGCAAAGTTTGTGCACATACATGAAATTAATTTATGTTTCATATACACCTTATAAACAAAGCCTGAAGGTCATTTTATACAATATTTTTAATAATTTGTGCATTAGACAAAGTTTGTGTACATTGAACCATCAAAAATCAAAGGTTTTATTATCTCAGTCATGCCAAAATTATTCCTTATTTCAGAATATTCCGTATTTCGGAATATTTGGATATGGGAGACTCAGCCTGTATTACATTTGTCCATCTGAGTCACATGCGCTTCCATCACAGGAGTAACTGTTCTAGAATATACTGATTAACAAATGGGTGAATTTCAGTATGAAGAGATACATAATTACCAGCCTGAATAAGGGCTGTAAAGCTGGCCACAGACATAGCGATGTGCTCTCGATCAGCCGATGTGTACGATTTCCTTTGAAACTCTCCCCAGCAGCTCAGCACACGAGCTGCACACGATTTGGTGTCCAATCTTCATACGATCTCTCCTGCATCCAGACTTTCACAGTGCATCGCCTCCTAGATTGTCAGATCTGCCCTACTGCAAGGCAGATCTGACGATGCGATGTGCGACCAGCGGGGATGCGCATCGTGAGTGGGGACTCACGATTTACTCAGGATTTGGCCATATTTTTGCACGATCTGTCATTCCAATGTGTCGGGATCGGCCAGATCGGGTAAAATATCGCTATGTGTGTGGCCAGCATAACTTGTATATCTGCTTAAGCACTGTATAAATCTATATGTGACATTGATTGGGAAAGAGCAAAGGGAGGTTCCCAATACAGTATCATGTGAGCAGATTAATCATTGTGTTAAGAGTTTTCTACTCATGTGTAATTGTTGCAAATTGGTGCAAGTCCTTATGCAGGTAGGGAAATCCAATTATACAAGGTGTATCTTCATTCAGTGCAGATCATAGCACCTTTCCATATAATGGGAATATCCGGATGCCTGTGTCTGTGTCGGAGCACCAGACATCTACAACCATCGCTGATTACATAAATACATTGATGAGTAAAAGGGGAGTGGACCAGGGGGGAAGCAAGCTGGTGTGCAATTGGGGATCAAAGTTCGCAAAACTAATTATACCAATGAAGCTAGTATATTCATTTAGACTCTTAGAGCAAGTGAAAGTGAATAAAAATCATGGACAAATGATAATAAACTGTGAGATTAAAACAAAGCCAATATATAAATGCAGTAATAGTTTTGGTCACAGTGTCAGCATGTTCATTAACCTGGATTGGTGATAAATTGGTCCATAATTCCAGCTCATTAACCGTAAATAAGAGCATAACACTCAGCCTCAGAGCGTCCTGGCAGAGGAGATCTGGGGGGCCAGGTAGATGATTCCTGTACTCTTATTATGCATGATTTCATTCCCATCTCACACCTGGAATCCCGTCATCCTTCTTTCACCCATTAGAAGATGAGAACCTAAACTCATCACATAATAATTATACAGGGTTTCCATCAGTTTGATTGAGAGACTTATTGCTGAAAGACAGATTCAGTTATAAACGAACCAAACACATTTAGATTGCTGTGAATTACCTGGGCGTTTCCAGAGACCGCCCGGATATCCGTGAGTTAATCCGAAAGCAAAACTCCAGTAAATTTAGGAAATTAGCGACAAAGATGAAGGTAATATAAAAACCCTCAACCATGGCCTCTACAGTTATCAAAACAGCCAAGTTCTCCATTGGGGAACCATACATCAGATACTGTATACAGGAGACACCCAAATCAGCCCAATACCAAGCAACATAATCAATTAAAGTCTACACAACCTCTGAGTACTCATAATACATGTACAGACAATATCAGAGATGTAATATTACCAAGTCAGGAAGGGATCACCCAGCAACATAACTCCAACAGTTACATCGTTCTTACATACAGTACCAATGGCTGACATATCAGGGAGGCAGACTATCCTGACACATCTATAATCACTATTAAACCTTCCAAAGCAACCAAAAGCACCCTTACACTCTCGCTGACATGATATCATTTCATATTATATATGGCGCCATCAATTGTCCCTAGAGCTGTACTTGGAGAATTGCAATAGGGTAAACAGACAATACAGTATACTGGGTCAAAAATCTAATGAGATTATTATTATACAACAAAATGAAATAGTGAATAATAGTAGCACTCTATGACCATGTGCCTGGGGAAGGCGGACAGAACGGATCAGATTCGCTGGCTGAGGGGGGGTGCACTGGAAACCAGGATAGGGTCGGAGAAGAACCAAGAGGGTGGAGGGCCCTGATTGTCAGAGCTTCCAGTTTAGGGGTTCTGAGGGTAAATCCGGTTGGTGAACTGGTAACAGATGAGGGAATGCATACAGCGGATGTTAAGAGTGTGGACAGGTTTGAAACCCTGCAGATAGTCTGATAGGGTGGGAGAGTAAGTTACAGAAGAGGAACAGAGCAGCATGGGAGGGAAGTCTTATGCTGGGTACACACTAAGCGATGTGAATGGAGACCCCCCCCTTCCCCACCAACAGGTTGACATATCAGGCGGCCCGTACACAGTAGACCAGTGGTCTCCCAATGGTAATTGAGGTGTCAGCTACTTTAGAAAAATGAAACCTCCTGAAGAGCTACTAAAATTGTAAAAAAGAAAAATCTGGCTAATAACTGAAGAATGGAAGGTAATTTAATAAAATTAAAAAAAAAAAAAATTTAATAGAAAATAAAAATGCATTTAATTATTACAGTGATATTGTTGTAGTTTGTAAATAACATGTAAGCACAGGCACATTTCACTGTTCATTACCAGCTCCAAGGAGGTACGTGCAGTAGAGGAGCAACTGACGTGCTTCCCTGTGGTTCCACCCATGGCGTCGATGCCATGGGGGAGCACACGTCAGAGGTCACTTCCTCCTAGTTGACTCGGCAGTACTGCAGCTGTGAGCTGCCAAAATTACCAGAAGCTCACGAGCAACAGGTTGGAGACCACTGCGCTTGATGATCCATTGCGTGACTGCCCGATATGTCAGCCCCTGCCGCATCCCGCTGCATGGGGTCGTCTGTTGCAGGGGCGTTGCTAGAGAGGAGGGGACCCGTGTGCAGTCTCCGACACGGGCCCCCTCCTCTCCGCCCGGCGGCCAGCAGCGCACTGAGCTGTGCGCGGCCAGCACCGGAGTTATAGACTCTTGGCACTAGAGTGCGCCCAGAGTCTATAGTGTATGCACAGGGCACCGGGAAAATGGCCGCGACGGGAAAATGGCCAGTTCCCTGTACTGCGCAAACGACGGGAAAATTGCCACCACTGCCATTTTCCAGTAGTTTTCCAGTGCTGGACGCCAGCACCGACATGGGACTCCAGAGAGGTAAGTAATATTATGGGTGCAGGGTGTGCGGTGCGGGGCCCCCCTGGACCCAGGGCCCGTGTTCCCCGCACCCATTATAGATACGCCCCTGCTCAGTTGCATTGTCAGGTTGGCATCAATGCAGATGCAAGGCAGCACTCAGAGGGGACAAGAGGGAGTGTGGATTGAGATGATGTGGGAGATGTAGGAGTGATTGAGTTCATTGAAGGTGAGTAGCTCAAACTGCATTCTGCAGGAGAAAGGGAGCCAGTGAAGGAATAGAAGGAAGGAAGAGGACAAGCAAGATATACTGGATAGGAAGATGAGGTGAACAGCCAGAAACCTGACACACATGCTCAACTCTATTAAATTGAATAGTAAAATCGGTCTGGACAGACCCCATCTGTTTTTACAGCATTGAAGAGGGGCTATAAATGTGATATACCAAGCTGTCTCACCTGTAACAGCGTGCCGAGCTCTAACCTACAATAACTGGGAAAACTTGAGGTTAATTTGCCTTTAAACTATCAATCCAGCTTTGCCACTGTATATTGGGTAGACTGCGGAATAATCATACAGCTGAAAGCGGAAATATCGGCTTTGAGGACCAGAATTTATTGTGACATTGTATCTGAGCTCATGAATATGACATTGGTTTCCTGACACTTATCCCAATGAATATGTTACCCCATCCTGACTCAGGCGACCCTTTCTATAGGCTCTGTACAGGGAAACCTTCCTTTTCCATCTACAAATGTAACAACCCGGTCCAAGTCTACTAATCATTAAGATAATGTGCCGGGTAATTATAAAGGCTTTTAGTTCCTTTTTATACCCCATTCTCACAAACACTGCTGAAATTTAGTGTATGCTGTTGTTATGCACCATTATAATATTAATAATAATGCTCTCTTATCTATATTGCTATCTCTGAGGCTCTGCGGACAGATGTTGTGTGTTGTCACACTGCACCTGCTCTGTAGCCGAGCGCTGGCCTCTGCAGGCGATACAGAGCTGTAGGCTACTCAGTCACACCTCCACTCACCACTGACTGAGAGGAACTCGGGCATGTAATGAGGATGTGCTGGCGTAATTGCAGGCTATGCAGAGGTGTGCATACATAAAGATACGCCTATTTTCAGGGGTCGTCGTACAAAACGCCCTGAATGTCAACATGGACATGAGTTCCACATTCATAATTTCGACATTGACATAAAGTCGACATTGTGAATGTTGACAGTTGGCATGTCGACATACTAGGAACATCGTCTAGTGCGTACACATTATGCGTGCTCCCCCGGGGAGTCGTTCATCGGGGTCTAGCCATCAGCCTGCCTGCACGGCCAATGGAACGACCCAGCTGCTGGCGCCGGCAAGGTCAGTGGTGCGGCGTGTACCGACCGCCCGATATATCGTTCATCGGCACCATCGGGCATCTTAGTGGCGTGTTGCTTGGTGTGTACCCATCATAAGCCGAACTCAAGCCACTGCCTAACCCCGACCCTAAGACTAAGCCTAGGCACAGCCTAAACCTGACTGTATCCACAGCCTAAGCTGGACCATTCCATGACACAATTGTGTTTTGCTTCCTTTTAAACACCAATAGCTACTCACGTTCATTCATCTATCTGGGACTCAGGTCTTCTCGGGATGCTCTGAACTTATTGTGTTGCGCTGTATTATTTGTGGTTACCCTTGTTACCCAATTGACCACAGACCCCTGGAAGCAAACAGTTTGAAACCATATCCAACATTATTAATCCAAATACATTGCAGATGTGTTTTAATCATACATTTATTATTACCTTGCATTCATTTAGAGGCTATTCTCCAAGCACACTATTAAGGCTGCAGTTCAGCTGTCACTCATGGGAAGGTTGAAATAATCTCCCTCATTACTGTGCACTGACAGACAATACTAAAAGCACTTCTGTGCTGCTTTCTATATACACCAGAATCCGACAACATTAAAGGATTCAATTGTTGACTAGTTTCCTATTCATCAGTTCCTATTGAGGCTCACCGCAGAATGTTGTCGCCTTTGTATTTGCTCTTCTATAGTCTTTCCCTATCATGCTGTACGGGTGATGCCACGTCAATCTGTGTACAAATATTGAGGCCCTGCATTTGGTAAATAAACATATCACATTATAATGTATATCAACAGCAAAGGTACATCCAACACATTAGAGTGGTTGCCGTGGCAGATATATAATATAATGGGAACTGTACGCTGTAGCTGCTCTGCACTTACACAAACAATGGCTGACATACAGGAGCCACACGGGCCATTTCCACTGTCATAGCAACATCCAGTCGGGAGAGAGCTGTAGGTTTGGAAAGGATTTTCTAAGTTAACTGATTTATTCCGATAGGCAAGAGAAGATAAGGAAGTACAATTAAAAACCAGTACAGCCTTGTGACCCACAGTGTCCTAAGCACGTACGGTCCATCTCATAATTAATTTTAGGTCCCACATATGGTTATACGCCTATGCAAATCTATTCCCACTTACCCTGTTACTTTGGGTACATCAGGAGTAGGCATGATCGCAAATTCACTATTAAAGAGGAAAAAAGGAACAGTTCAGAGGAGACTTGGACAGATGACAGTCCTACCTATGCTACAATTTGGTTCACCCCTATTGTGGTTCTCTGTAAGTCATGTTCTTTCTGGGAATGGTGTGGTGCTTGAATTCTATGAACATAGTAGAGATCTGAAATCCCCATGGCTTTTATCCATTTAGGTCTAGTTATTGGAAGTGATCTGTCTAGACTTTGTTCCACTGGGAAGCCATATGCACTGACATTCTTCAATTCTGGTGACCAGTGAGTGAGGCCAATTCAAACCTAGCCGCCCATAAATGAGTAGCATGCGTGCAACCGTTAGACCCATTTAACGTGTGAATTTTATGGTACACAGAATCGTGTCACTTAGAATTCAGCCATATCTGCCAGTATAAAGGTGCCATTAAATATTTCACTGTTGCCTATGCTGTTCTGTAAAGTATCCTACATCTTTTTCTTGTCTTATGTTCTTAAATCCTGTTAAAAACCAAACTCACTGAATCACTTTCACTCTAGATCCAGTTTCTCGAAAAAGTGTGAAGTCTGCTCACAGCACCAGGAACCGATATTCAAGTCAGTGGACACTCACCAAGTGCCAGAGTTCCACCCCAGCACGGACCCTGACTTCTGACTGGAGAACTGTGGGCTCTCAACATGGCATCACTGTGACTGAGAGTGATAGTTATAGTGCCAGTCTGTCTCAGGACACAGGTACAGTCATTCCTCACCTAACACCTGCTCACTTGTATTTGGTATTGTTAATATGGTCACACAACCTGGCACTCATTGCTTCTCTGTATATTTCTGTGTTTGGCGATACTTCCACCTGGGTCTTCTTTTTCTTTATAATAGAGGAGAGTCACTAGGGGGGGTAACTCATGGAAACCTCTTTGACCTAGAGTGCAAGTAGGGTGCACATTGTACCAAAGGAAAAATTAATAACCCTTTTTAGGGTGGAGAAAAAATGGTTCAATAAGCAATTTTCTAGGCACTAGGTATATTGGATACAAGACATTTTAGAATGAAAGATCGCTAGTTATGTTCAGAATTTTTATATATACACTGCTACAATGAACAGTACAATATTTATTAAGTTAAATGTAAGTACTACAATTGTAATACTTCCCCCCTGTTGTCAACATTCGCGTAAGATATATAAAATATAAACCATCATACTAAATTCTTATCCCCATTCACCCCTCACATAAATCTAATCATGTACACAGCAAAATGACTTTAGTGGTATAAAATTGAACAATATTAAGTCCACAGTAATATCAATCTATTATGGCCATTAGTATGTTGGTGCACATGTCAAATGTGTCACATGCACCGGTCGTCTAAAAGGTCAGGAATGGTATTTTGACAATAATTAGGTTGTACATCTAATTACATTAAAAAGAAAGTTCCCAGCACAATGATTACATTTTGTAGCTAAGTTATGAAATGGGATAGGACAATGGGTAACAGCTGCTGCTGTTGTATGGGCCCAGTGGGTAAAGGAGCATATAACACTGGGGTAAATTATTACTAAGCAAAAGGTTGCAGATGAACTATCCTTTTAGTCTTTACCAAGTCTCAGAGTTACAAAAGGGGTTGATAAGGTGATCACAAGTAGGAGGGCAAGCAGGCTTCCTCTTAGATTATGAATAGGTGTCTCAGGTTTTCGCTCTGTTTCTGCAGTATATGTCCTAAAAAGGAGCAGCTATGCCTCATTTAGCTGCATATATTATGATCAGGATTCTAACTGCACCTGTTTGGCACCTAGATGGTATATAGTTGCTGTCCGTTACCTCTGCTAGGTTAAAGGACATGCCAGTTATAGTTCAGCCATATCAGGCTTCTTACATATATTACTCAGCATGTATTGTCAGCTCCAGATCACTTCTTTGTAGGGTTATTGAGTAGATGAGCACACTGTAGAGTCCAGTGGTACTAAAGTCCGTTATGATCAGCCACATTCTGTGGGTCTCTCCAAGCTCAGGTATACAGTATATGCCAAATATAATTTGCAAGATAGACTTGATTGTATCCTCCTATCTTTCTTTCTTATAAGGATGCCGATGTCCTTCACTGTCCTGTACTAGCTGCTGGTCACTTCAGTGGGAACCTTCAACTACACTTTGCATCAGCAGCTCCCCACTGCTAGACACTCACCCCTCAACTATTCTAATGATCCATGGGAGCATCTGTTTATAAGTCAGCAGCTCTAGTTGTGCTGCCTACTGCCTGTAGTAATAGTCTGTTCGGCTCCGTCATGGTTCGTGAGTTCATTCATTCTTCTGCCAGTTCTCGTGCAGGGGTCTCACTACTGTAGGGTTCCGGTTGCTATGGAATAACTCCTTTCCTGGCATCTGAGATTTTATCACTGCCGTGGCTGGATTTCCAAGAAAGCCGATCATAACGGGTTATACTCTTTAGTCATAACGCTCAGTGTATGGTCTTCGATAATATAAACGCCCCATGAAATTAGCTTTGATTGACAAATGTTGTACATCGTTTATAGGAACCTCTTCCTTTTGTATGAGTTCACTTAGGTGATTCAAATTGTTACACATGATAGCCTTGTATATGCTCCAGTCAATGTATCTGCCTTCTTTGTGTATGCACAGCTGGTACCTACAGTGTATTCTTGTATCTGTGATATGGTTCTGCAATACGTGGTATTGGCATGTGTACAAGTACATGGGTGGTGAAGATGTGGCATCTCCATTCCTTACCTTGCAGATAAGGGCCGAAACAGCATGGTGTCCACAGAGAGTGCCTCCTCCACATATGAAGAGCTGGCGCGTGCCTACGAGCATGCTAAGCTGGAAGAGCAGCTGCAGCATGCCAAGTTTGAGATCACAGAGTGCTTTATCTCAGACAGCTCTTCAGATCAGATGACAACAGGAACCAATGACAACGGAGACAGTATGACCTCCATGAGCACCCCCTCTGAGCCCGGCATCTGCCGCTTCACTGCCTCCCCTCCAAAACCACAGGACAGCGATCCAACCAAGAATGTGGCTGTGCCCATCCCCCACCGAGCAAAAAGTAAGCCGTGTTTTTTATTCTGTATGATCCATGAATAGTATCCGGTATAATAGTATCATGCACTGCTTAGAAATTATCTATTCTTTCATCAGTGCTATTTGATTCCCACTTTGTCATTGACTAGGGCCAGAGTCCATATTTGCACTGTGTCCTGAACCTCACCACGGTGTACAGACTATGGGCCAAATGTAATGGGTTCTAATTTGGGAAAAGTGTTGATGTTTCTGCAATATTTGTGGCTGGATTTAATCCTGCCGCATTACTGCCGAAAAATCGTCACTTTTCCCAAATCAGAACCTATTACATTTGGCCCTATATCTGCTTTTACTGTATTGGTGTTTTTGGGTGATAGCCCCCCTTCTAGTCTTACGGCTAATTTGTTATTAGCATCTAAAATTAAGTTTATTATGTTGTGCTTTTTGTAGATTATAATTATTATTATTATTGACCTGGGAGAATAGGCAGTGAAGCTGACCTGTGTCTAGGCCCAGTAGCTGTTCCAAGGACCTATCCACTATCGTGTTTTCTTTCCTCCGTTTGCAGGTGAATATTGCAACCTCCCACTCTACATGAAATCTGATCCCCACTTTCGTAAGCCAGACCCCCATGACTCTTGTCCTGTGGTGCCACCGCGAGAGGCGTCTATGCGCAATCTAAATCGGGGGTACCACTCCCGCCACCTTACTCTAGAGCCAGGTGCTAAGCCCCCTCCTGGTCTCTCACACCCAACCCCATCTGGTGTTAATTTACCTCAGCGGACTCTTCACATGGCCGGAGCATCAGCCTCTGCCCCGTCGGCACCAGCAGCCACAGCGCCTTCTGCCCCTGCCGACCCTGCTGCTTCTGCTGGACCTTTAGAAAATCGCTTGCCTGCCCAGCACAGCAAGATGGGGGGTTCTCGGGACTCTTTGCTGGAAATGAGCAGCTCAGGAGCTGGTCGGGCACAGAAACAAGGAGCTGGAGCTTACTCCAAGTCTTACACATTGGTCTGACACCCACCCGCCGTCCAACACATCTTCCCCAACTTATTCACGGACTGCAGAGACCCTCCCGCCCTCCGCAGTGTCTTGGCCGTATTTCTATATTTTGAAAAACATTTAAAAAAAAAAAAAAAAGGACGTATGGAAAATTTAAACAAAAACTTGGTGATAAGAGACGCATTTTTGTATGAAAAATACTATTTTCTTCTTCAGGATAAAAAAAAAAAATAAGAAAAGAAATCTGTATTTTATCTGTAATATATGAGCGTGAAGACGGGCGAGAGAGAGGGGTGAATGCAGAATAATATGAGTGACTGTGGTGAATGGAAGAGAATGCTCCAGAATGTCTGAAGATTGTGTTTCAGAAAATGCAGAAGAGTACTAACATCCCATCGGGATTGTGATATGTATCAATATGTACATTATCTTTAAAGTGAACCTGTCGTCCACTTATAAAGCCATATTTGGTGTCTTTAAAATAATAAAGATTTTTCTAGATTGTCTCAGTTGCAGTAATGAATTCTGGTGACTACCTGGTGACAGGTACACTTTAAGGAGGATCAGTTTAGGCACATGGTCATTGGTGAAAATGAATTTACGGTGTGTCTGGAGGATGATACACTGGAGACGTGACTCTTCTATTGGAATGGATATATAATATGGGATACGGCGCACTTTAGTCTTACAGATAACTCTCATGACACAAGGTTGATGCGCAACGTTTCAGCTCTTTAAGGTGCTTTTGTCAAGCAATACAGTGTATCACATATAATATATACATACACACACTTCTCTCCATGGGTATTTGCCACAAAATATATATATCATTTCTGATAATAATAATAATGGGCGTAGCTATAGTGGGTACAGGGGGTGCCATTGCTATGGGGCCCAGAGGATTAGGGAGGCCACCTCTGGGGCCTGGCACAACTGCACCCAGGTCATAAAGTTGTCTGCTTGATTCCTGGAATTGCCCACTAAGCACTGTGTGAACTGGGGGCACTGTATGGCCTGTGTATTGGCGGCAGTATAATGTGGCATATTGTTAAGTTGGGGCACTATAATATGGCATAATATGAACTGGGTACACTATATGGTATAATGTGAACTAGGGAACTACTATGGGGCATAACATGAACTAGGGCATCGCTATCATTCATAAAATTAACTAAGGCACTACTATGAGGCGTAAAGGAATAACTACTGTGCAGAGAGGTGACTCTCCAGAAGGGGCCCCTTCAAAATGTAGCCATGGGCATACAAAGTTCTGGCTACACCACTGATGACAATATATTGCTTAACCTCCAGACATTCACACTTCCTGAGTGGGGCTGACAAAAACAGAAGTTCATCAAGGGATATCCTTTCTAAGGCCTAGCCGTGATGTTCCAGAAGAAGACAAAGCAAAACCTGCGGCAGTCAGCTGCAATTAAACATCAAAAAATAAACCTTTTTGAGCCCTTAAATAAGAATCGGATTATTTCTCTGAATGATTCACCCCAGTAATGTCCTTAATAAGTATATATAAATACACAAGAGGGTGAATTTATTAAAGATCGATTTTAATTGATTAAAAAGTGATCTAAATTGATCAACATCAATGTTGTGTTTCAGGGGCTATATTACACATTTACTAGCAGATGATTTTTTTTATATTGATTTTTAAGTGTTGGTAAATGTGAGATTTGGCTGAAACACAACATCGATGTTGACTGATTTTTAAAAAACTAAAATCAACCTTTAGTAAGTTTATCCCTAGGTATAAACATGCAGACACCAACTCTCAGAAGTAAGAAGTCACACAATAAAATATGGGGTATATTTTGTAGGATTCATTTGGTGAAAGCATCTAAGGCAGAGGTTCCCAAACTCCGCCGTTACAGTCCAGGTTTTAAGAATATCCATGCTTGAGCACGTGTGACTTAATTAGTACCTCTGTCAATTTGATTTGACTATCTTGACTCAGGCATGGATATCCTTAAAACCTTGACTGTAATGTAGGAGTTCGGGTAACTCTTGATGTATTGTAATAATATAAATTAAATTCCCTTTTATTGTTTCATAATGCTCATAAATGAAAAGGAATCTCACTCGCATGCTTCAGAGTCCATTGGGGTCCTAGCAACACAATACACCCTTTGAAGAGAAGAGATGCTTGACTGAAATGATCTGTGAATTCCTAGGCAAAAGTAATGATTAACCTTTAGTTTAGTTGTTCTTGGTGACAGACCTGAGAATCAATAAACAATATTAAACTGGGTATTGCAAGGAGACAAATGATTATATTTTGTCATAGACTATACACATGAGAAAACATAACTCTGCTATTCCAAATAATGATAAAAATATCTGGCGTTTTCTAAATGGTCATTGCTCGGGAGCAGTAGCTTCACTTACTGGTGCTGAATGCTATTGTTTTCGATTAAACAATTTTGGTGGTTTCCCCACAGCCAGCACTTGCATTGTACAGTAGGTTGAATGCAGGTACTGCCGTAGACTGAAACATGGAAACACCTGGTTTAATGAGGGATATACCAAGCATAATGAAAGTAAGTGCTTCCACACAGGTATGACCCATGCCTCAATTAAGCAAATTATATTCCAGCACAACGAAACTCCCCAATAATAACGCTGGATTGCTCCAGTTGCCTATTTAATTAATATCTGCAATAGGAGACCACAGTGGCACAAATAGGTAGAGATGTTGTTTGGATGCGTTTGGATTCTGGAACTAGCTTCAGTGACACAGACAGCAGAACTTTTTCATTGGTTTCTCGCGTGATCTCAGCATGGACCTCATAGGGAAACCCATCAGCAAAATAAGCACATACTCCAGGAGAGTGGTTCCCAAACTGTGCACCGTTGCACTCTGGGGTGCCTCGGGACACTTGTAGGGGTGCCTCAGGTTGGTTGTCCAGCATCAAATCAATTATTTATGGTCAATGTAATGTAAATATGTGGTCAAACAGAAGTGCAAACCTGTCCTCCACCACATAACTGAACCTAAGGATGACAGGTCAGCACAATTTACTTCACTTTACTACATTATTTTCTGAATCTCTCAATAACAAACTTAAACTTCGGGGTGCCGTGAAAACAATGCTGATGCTCGGGTGCCGTTATTCAAAAAAGTTTGGGAACCACTGCTCCAGGACCATGATATCTGTGGATTAATCTGAGGGGCACATAAAAACAGATGAGTCATGAGCCACTGCAGATCCATTGACTGATGATAATGTCACAGAGCAGGATAGCATAGTGGTATTGCAGTGAATAAATCACTCCTTACACCAGGCAATGCACGTGTATGAGTTCAGTCCATCCAGGAGCACAGATAATGTACTCTACAAGCAGTGGAGTAGGTGATATGGTGGGATCCCTCGTCCTTCACCATGTCATTGACGAACGGATGAACATTAACCTAAAGAACTCTACAGCCCTGAGCACTTCTTTCCAATAGTAATAACTAGCATCAGGAGATCAAAGACTGTGTGTAGTTACACTAGCTTGAAATAGTAACAACATCCTACGTTATATAGAAAGCACTGCCTACAACAATAATACTGCTTTTATTCCGAATTTCCGGGACTGACCCGGAGGTTGGAACAGGGTTCCAATCCGGATCAGACCCGGAAATTCCCCGGCGCCGACCCAGGATATTCCTGAGCTGGCGCCGTTCACAACAGAGCCGGGTCTGCAGAGACCCGGCTTTTCCGGCGTAATGGCCACTGAAGCCGGCCAATCGACAGGCATGCTGCACGATCCAGGTCCCCGTGACCCGGATCGCGCCATTTACACTGCAGGGTTTCACGTGTTAAACCCTGCAAGTTACCTGGGTTGGATTGCCGGGTCACTCCACCCGGCAATCCAACCCTTTCCCCTTTTACACCAAGGAGCTACGCGGGTTTAAGCTCTGGTGTAAAAGGGGTATGAGATAATGTGACAGCAGAAACCGGCAGATGAAATTTGGTGCAGATTTACAAACTGGTCTATTATAAGTATAACCAGAGAGGTCACAGCCATCTCTGGGAAATACACCTAGCCATGGAAGTTACCAGTTACTTTGACTTTAAGATTGGAAAATTAACTACTAGGTTTAATATATATGCGCATATATAATATATATATATATGTATGTATAGATACATCAACTGTAATTCCACTCACTCATCCTCAATGCTATACTTTCACTATCCTACTCCATTTAACTAAGCTAGTAAACTGGAGCCATCAGCAATAGACATCCTGCTGCTGACTTCTAGGCCCCTACATGTGCACCAGCCATAATATGTGGTATCACAGTGATGGTTTATTTATATCATTGTTACCTAGCATAATCTATTATTATTAAAGTTAAGTTAAGGTTACTGGTACCAGTTTAACATGTGGGGAAAAGGTGTTAAGGTTTATTTCCCTATAGGGATAAGTGGGAAAAAAGGGAGCTAAGGTCACCTTGTTACAATCTGAATTATATATGTAACTACTGGCCAGAGATACAGGAGGTTAATTGAAGTTCTAATAATTCAATAGGATTGTTAACCTCCCAACTATTCTTAGATCTTCAGGCAGGGCTATTATTACTGAGTTAAGCTAGTACTACATATATTATCCTTATTTAATTGATGGTAGAGAGGAAGTTGATTACTAAAGGGTAAAGGAGTAATTGGAGTATTTGACTTATAACAAATTGAAATAACAAATGTTACCTTTTAAAGGTTATCAGTGGCGTAAGTTCATCCCAGATTCCCACAAGTTATTGATGCTTTGATCACTTGGGGGCTCGTCCGCCTTCAACTCGACTCTTGACCACGGAACACTACAGGCCTCTACTATCACCAGACCGGCAATATCCTGCTACTGTCATTTAAGGTAAGGGCGTGACTTACCTTCATTTTTGTTTAAATTTGGGAATCTCACTGGTATGTGTGAAAGGCCTGGTTCTGTGGGTTAGTACCATTGCTTGATGAATGAACCTTAAAATAAACAATGTGCCCAGTCATTGAATTTATAATTGTATTAGTACTTCTAATAAACAAAATATTGGCAGGTCCCATCCCAACGCCAGTGACATTGAATTACTTTGTAATCCTCCTCTTGACCTATTGTTATGAATTCTCCAAAGATAGTGACTAGAAATTAATACCGACCCTGATGCTTTGATGCCAAGTTATTTTGTTTTCATGTTTCCAGGATTTTAAATGTGTTATGAAGGATTCAAACTGCTGTGGATTAGCTGCTGCTACTAAACTCTTGCTTTACCGCTGGTGTTGAATGACATGTGACGGGTATGTCTGATTGCAGAAAACGCAGGGAATCTCGTAAAGAAACCCCTGATTGTCTAAAGTTTCAGAAATCTTTAAATGCTGCCCCAGGAAAGAGTGTATGGGTTCAGATTGCGGAATAAAAGCATCCGTGAAAGACGTGTCCATGTGGATTATTCAAAAGGCTGGTTGTGTCAAATGTTTGTTTTGCTTGTACAAAAGTTGTTCCCCAGAGTAAAGAATGCAGCAACCCTTCCGATTGGTTGATGGCTCAGTGCTATCCCTGGCTTGCAGACTTTAATACAATTGCAACCAAGTGGACATGCTCATTGATTAGGGAATTATTGGCCATACGACTATTACGGCATGTTGCACACCATCCTCTGAAGTATTAGTGATGGATTACCCATATAGTGAATAAACTAGTTCCCTTTTTATATTGGTACCTGGGAAAGAAACCATAATGCTTGGATGCTGGTCATAGAAGCTGCCACGTGACCGGATATACACGGAACATAAGGTCGGCTGGAGTTACTTAACCCACCCACCTTGAAAAAGAAGTCATACTTCGAAACATGTTGGTGTACTGAGGAGAAGGCCGCCCCTGCTATGTACACGGCCTTTTATGTCCATTACTTTATTTTCTTTGTGAGTGATTCAATCCTTAGCATATAATCCATATTGAAGATCAGGTAGCTACCTCCTTGTATACCTGCTTCAGCTACGTGTTGTATTGCCTGGGATGGAACTGGAGAGCTACACCCCGTGCTCTGGTGAAATGGCTGTTGTTTGGCACGTCTGCCAAGGAGTACTGAGTGGACCCTGGACAACACCCAGTCCCAACCAGCCACTGCGGGGAACCGATGGCATCCTTAGATGTCAACCTGGTCGCAGAGAGCTGGGAACTGTAGAAACCTGTGCCCATACACAAAGGCCTACCCACTACTGTAATTGCACTTTTAATGCAAATGTAAAAATGTCTGTCTCTCCATGAGTGTCTTTCACTGGGTCTCACAGAGCATGCACTTTGCCTATAAGCAAGTTTTATTGAATCTTTAATTCCTTAATTAAAAAATAACTCTGTCTGGGGCACACTTTGGGTAAATTATTGGTATAAAATAAAACTTTTATTTACTATTTTCTAAAAAAGGTAGAACAATACGTACATATCTATACAATAGGTATGTGATATACTTACCTTAATTGAATATATATACTTATAGATATGTATATGTGTATACCTTTTCAGAAAATTCTGAATAAAAATTATACTTTAGATCATACATTTACCCAAAGTTTACCCCAGGCAGAGTTCTTGGATGTTCCAATACTTACTCTAATGTATGGCTGCCTGGTCCATGACTGCAATGCTGACAGCTGACGCCAGTCCCTCTCCTTCCACATTATATTCATACTCCTATGTCTTCCCTTAGTCCCAGCCTTCCCCGCCCTGTGCCCCCTCCCCTGTCTAGTACTCCCTGCCCTGTGCCCCCCTCCCAGATCCAGCCTTTCCTGTCCAGTGCCCCCCCCAGTCCAGTGTTCCCTGCCATGTGCCCCAAGCCTTCCCTGTTTTGTGCCCCCCCCCCCCCCATTCCCCACCATCTCTAGCCATCCCGGTGCCCCTAATAGGTCCAGCCCACTCTGTCCTGCACTTACTCATACAAGGGTATTCAATATGTGTGCGATAACATCGTTTTTTGCGTTAATATCGCACTTTTTAACTTTTTTGCGTTAATATCACTGGTTTTACTTTTACACCGTATTCAATTTCAAAGACTTATCGCAGTTTTGAAAAGTCTTTGCTAAAAAACGGGGATAAGTTTTCACCATTGAATAGGTGTCGAAAAAAAGTGCAGAATTGGGGTTTAGGGGTGCAGGCTTAAAAATAATAGCCTGCACCCCTGGGACTGACATTTAAAAAAGAACTGTGTCAAAAAAAGTTTTTAAAAAAAATAGGGACACCCCAAAAAATTAATTTAAAAATTGGAGTGAAAAAAAATAAAAGGGAAAAAATTGTTAAACAATAGGGAAATAGGTTTCGGGCTATTCTGCAAGTATGCGCCAGGTGTATTCTAGAATAGAATTATAGCGGCAGGTGCACAAATGCAGAATTTTTAAAAACTTACTTTAGGGACTTAAAAATATGCTAGTACCCATTTTCATGTACCCCAAATTTGATGGGACACTTAAAAAAAACGAAAAAAATAACCGAAGTGCTCTTCTGCATCACTTCTTCAATGTCGGAAAAAAAACACCTGCTGCGGCTATTTGAAACCCTGACTTACAATTAAAGGCTAAAACGGGGGTACCCATAGTGATCCCCCATGTTTTTACAACTTTAGGGGGGTCATACAATTATTTTAAGGAAAAATTCGTAACTTTACGCAAATCCAACTTCGGAGTTTCCCGTTTTTGCGCGTGTGCAAACCCCGGAGCGAGAGAGAAACTCTCTCGCTCCAGAGCTCACTACAAAAGGGCCGGCTGTCGATGTTGATCGACAGCTTGGCCCGTTTTGTAGGCGGGGCGGGGGGTGGTTTCACAAACGGAGGCGTTCTTTAAGGAACGCCTACCGTTTTGTGGGCGGCCGCACTGACTTCAGCAGTGATGTCAGTGGGGAGCTTCCTGCTCGCTCAGAGCAGGAAGCTCCCTGGGGCTTGCGGTTGCCGAGACCCAACCTTAGGGTCTCATCGCAAGCCCCGATGGTCGCGATGGTCTTGACCATTGCGACCATCAACCTGGTCGGTCGCTAAGCTGTGGGTGGTAACCCACAGCTTAGCTAGCGACCAGGAGGCCGCAGTAGAAAAAGCAAGCGGCCGCCCTCATTCAGAGCGAGCGGTCGCTGCTTGCGATCGCCTCTGAATGAGGGCCACAGTTCCTGAACCTATTTTTCAAGAAAAATAGCCCTTGAAGGCAGTAAGCCCCCCAGCCGCATTGCTAAAGCGGAAGGAAGGGATTAACCACCCTGTGGGGACGGGGTATAAGTAAAACAATAACAAGGAGCAATATACAGAAAAAAATAAGAAAGAAACATAATGGTGAAATAAAGAGAAGATAAAATATCATATTGACTTTGAGGTTTTGAGAAATAATCATGATCTAAATTTTTGCCTGCAAAGTTTAAAGCAGCAATACTTTTAAGTACAAAAAAAAAACCACATGGTTTTCAACCTAATAGTATTTCTGTTTTAAATTCTTATGGCAAAAATGTAGATAATCGTCAATAACCGCCATTTAGTAAGCAAACCCCTCTGTTTTGATGTAAAATGGGGATAATGGTATAGATCAGTGTCTATCAAGCTCCATTCCATACTTACTAGGGGACTGATTTCTCAGGTAGTCCCCTGGACAGGGTGCGGAGAGTAATACCAGGAATTGCCGGTCAGTATGGAGGGGGTGTGGCTAATATGATGCAAACTGCCATTGTGTCCCTACTTACTCTTATTTGACCCGCGATTCACAGGATTATACCATGATGGGGGCGGGGTTTAATGACATAAAGAGCCCGCCCCCTAGGTGGCCATCTGCATGTATGCGCCATTCTCAAGGCACACTAACAGTCCAGGTATTAAGAATATCCATGCTTGAGCACAGGCGACTTGTTTAGTACCTCACTATGATTTAACCATCTGTGCTCAAGCATGGGTATCCTTAAAATCTGCCGGGTCTGTCATGGTGCATACACACGGTCAGAGTTTTCTTCAGATCTGAACGATAACGATTTAAAAAATCGTTCATATCTGAAGGAAAATCTGACATGCCTGGACGATGGACGATGCGTGTTCCTGATGGTCAGTTAACGATATCTGACATCTGATGTGTTTGCAGTCAGACTTGGATGATTCCATTCATTTTAATGCAGTCAAAAATCGTTCAATTGTTCAAATCTTTGGTAAAATCGTTCATCTGACAAATCTGACCGTGTGTATGCGCCATAAGTGTGCCTTGATGGAATTTGAAAAGCACTGGTATAGAGGAGCAGATTCAGATGCCCAAATACATTTTTATTTATTTAACACATGACATTCAAACAAAAACTCTAATCTAGACCACAGTACTAATTATTGCATAACCATAATAATAATAATAAGACCATACTTTTGGGCATGAGTGATATTATTACTACAATTCATCCCCAGATTAAAATGAATAGCACAAGGAGTTATCTTTTATTAAATATGTAGTGTTTCATAATCACATAGCGATCTGCATTTAAAAAAAAAAAAAAGTATGCTACTAGCACATGATGCTGGTAATTAGCCCCCTCCAGTCACTAAGAGTTAGTGGGGCTGTACTGGAAGCATTGGGATATGTTTACTGCTGAGCATGCGTGTCAGTGAATTAATATTCCAATGACTGGAGCTCCCTCTGTTCTGGTTATGAAAGTAAAATAGGGACTTTGGCCCTGATTCAGAGCCGGACGCTCTGACAGAGTGCTCGCTCTGAATCAGGGCTTGCGACGAGACCCTTGTGGTAGGGTCTCGTGGCCGTAAGCCCCAGAGAGCCGAAAGCTCTCCCAGTGACATCACTTGTGATGTCAGTGGGGCCGGCCCCAGACGGTAGGCGTTCCCATGGGAACGCCTCCATCTGGGCAGCCACCCCCCCGACCCGTCCACCAAAGGGGGCGTGCTGTCACTCAACATCGACAGCATGCCCCCCTTGGTGTGAGACCCGGAGCGACGGATTGCCCGTCGCTATCTGGGTCTCGCGTATGCGCATGACGGAGCCGGCTCTGTCGTGCGCATGCGCTCTGGGCCACCATCGACCCAGTTGCAAGCACTCAGCGCTTGCAACCAGGTGTGAATCAGGCCCATTGTGAATAGGACTAGGAGTGACAAACTACTGGAAAGTGAAAACCTTTTCCCAATGTTGTTGCATATTCGGGACATGAAAGTGCAGTAGAGGATAGTAAGGTTGGAGTGCGACAAATGTATGGACACTATGAGCCTGATACCGGTTACAAGCAGGCACATATATGGGCGTATTCGGAATGTGGGTGACATGCACACGGAACGCTAATGCAACTATACTGTACGTATGTATTGCATTGGGCAACTTCTTTCGTACGTGAGAGCACTAGTGCACTGCTGAACGCAGATCCCGATGATCGTGAATCTAAGCAGGTGCAGAACGGGACTGTGATCTCACACGGAGACTGTCAGTGAATCCCTCCGTTTCCTGAAATGGCGGCGTGTCGCCGCCATTGGGGAGGGGGGGGGGAAGAGGCCAGGATCTCCGTCGGCTGACTGAGATTTCTTGGCTTCTTTCTCTCATCTACGGCAGCCGGCTGTGTGACCCCATGGGTCACCTTAGCCGGCCGATGTTCCGCAGAGTATCCGATGCTGCGTTGGACAACGCAGCTCGGATACGTAATACAGCCGGAGGTGTGATGCTTCCTGTGCATTACCATATCAGCAAAGATGAAATTGCAAAGCTGCTTGTGAGCAGCTTTGCAATTCCGTCTGCAGCTGAATCAAGCCCTATGTACTAACCCTTGAAGAAAGAGAGAAATTGGACGGAGATAAAGTACCAACCAATCAGCTCCTGTCACTTTACAGGCTGTGTTTGAAAAATGACAGTTAGGATTTTATCTCCAAGAATTAGTACATAGACCAGACGTACCCCATGCTGCATGCAAAAGTTACGCCTGAAATTGGCATCCCCTCGGCATACTCATGACCACTACACTCCCAGACGGTTACCTTCCTTTACACTCTAGGTGCCCACACACATACCGACTTTTCATCCAATTTGGCCGATTTCGACGAATTGTGACGACAGATCATGTAAAAAATGGCCAAATCGTGAGTTTCTACTCTTGATCACGATGCCGATGCTCGTCCCCGCTCGTAGTACCTTGCATCTTCAGATCTGCCGTGCTGTAGGGCAGATCAGCCAATCTGGGATACAATGCACTGGCTGCAAGATAGATCTTAAGTCAGATTGGACATTTTTAACTCCAAATCGTGACCACGACTGCCTGGGGAGAGTTCAGGGGAAATCGTGTACATCGGCTGATTGGGAGCAAGTCGGTATGTGTGCGGGCACCATCAGACAGAGGTAACCACCTGAGTTCCGTCCGACTTGGAATTGTCTGCATACACACAAACATGCTAAAGTTTGCTACAGTGCGTGAGCAATTTACTAAAACTGAGAAGATGCGTCCAGGGCCGCCGATACCAACTGTAGGCCTGGGAGAGATAAGGGGTGGGACCAAATTCTGGGAGGCCATGCACCTTCAGGAGGAAAAAAACTATGAAAAAATACTAGAAGACAGTTCATCCGGAGGGGGATGGCCATCGGTGAGTTGTCCATCCACTGCAGGAGAGAATGGCGGGCCGCGGGCCAATTAAAAAACAGGGGTGTGGCTTTGCGGCGCCGGGGCTAAGCTCCGTCCCATCAGAAAAAAAAACCAAAACAAATTGGCTCACACTCGTTCATCAATGGCTAAGAACCATTGGCTCTTAGCCATCAATGGTAAATATAGTCAACATCGGACATAAACCATCGATGATTTCAAATCATCGATGGACGATGGCCATCCCTACCCCAGGGGGGCTGGCGAGCTGTGGAGGAGAAATGACCCCCTCCACAGCGCACTCTGGGTCTCATTCAGACCCGCTTGCGAGCGCTGGACACTCGCAAGCGGGTCAATGTTACCCAAATGCGCATGCGCACGACGGAGGCGCCGTCGCTTGGGGTCTCGCACCAAAGGGGGCGTGCTGTCGATGGTAAGTGTGCCTTTGGTGGGCGTGCCGGGGGCGTGGCTGCCCAGACGGAGGCGTTCCCATCGGAACGCCTACCATCTGGGTCCGGCCCCACTGACATCACTAGTGATGTCAGTTGGAGTGTTTTTGGCTCTGATAGAGCCAAAAGCACTCCGGGCTTGCGGCAGACGAGACTCTACTGCAAGACCATCGCGACCATCTTTTTGGCCGCTCGCATAAGCTGTGGGTGGTCACCCACAGCTATGCGAGCGGCCAGGAGGCAGCTCCATTTTAAGCTAGGCCGGCCCTGATTCAGAGCGAGCGCTCTGGTCAGAGCATCCGGCTCTGAATCAGGCCCTCTGTGCAGAAGGAGACATTTCTCCCCCTCATAAGCTTTCCGGGCCCCTCAGACAAAGCTAGGCCCGTATATTCGGTACCTGCTCACCCCCCCCTCCCCTCCCCCTCAGTGCCGTTGGATGCGTCAGACCTGCCTGTAGCTAAGTAATGTGCCTCTGTGTTATTTGTCCCTTGTTTTCTTATTCACAAACAAAATAACACAGCCAAGTATCCCCCATGTATTTTTAAGCACCATGTGGTCTGATGTGGAGAGGTAGAAGTCCCTGATCTCAGTGCACCAGGTGACACTTGTCTTCATATAATGAGGTTCTGTTCAGCAGGTGAATTTCTTTGAGTAAAATAGTGGTGGTGTCACACCCAACCAGCAGAGGATTATCACAGCCTATGCCTGGTGGTGCTTGTGTTGCTGGTATTTGCGGTAGTGGCTCTGGATGGTCAGTGCAGCTTGTTCTGTGGCATCTTGTGCTGACATCTCTCCCTGTGGATTTGCTGCCCTCCTCAGGCCTAAAGAGGAAACACACATAATAGTTTGCTTGTTATCATGGTCAGATACTTCCTAATCAACTATAAATAGCAATCCCTCGTCCTCTGCTCAGATGGGAGGATTAGCAAAAATCTAATCCGATTACGGAACGGACTTGTGGGACATTTGTGGAGAGGACATGTATTACGTGCATGTATTTCTAATACAGTACTACTTAGAGCTATACTAAAAGGTGTAGAAACAAATAAATAGGAAGTCACTTGTTTGCATAGTGGTTAGCATTGTTGACTTATAGCGCTGAGGTGTTGGGTTCCTTTCCCATCAAGGCCCTATCGGTGTGGAGTTTGTATAGTCCCATATACACTTAGACTGCCAACCGTTAAAATACTTGAAGTAGCATTTTACCTTGGGCAGCCGACATAGGGGTCTTTGTACTAAGCTTTGGAGAGAGATAAAGTACAAACCAATCAGCTACTGTCATCTTTCAAACACAGCCTGTAAAGTGACAGTTGGGAGCTGATTGGTTGGTACTTTATCTCCATCCAGTTCATCCCTCTCCAAGGGGGAGATGTACTAAGCCTTGATAAGTGGAGAGTGATAAGGTACTAACCAATCAGCTCCTATTACTTTACCAGCAATGTTTGAAAAATGGCAGTTAGGAGCTGATTGGTTGGTACTTTATCACTTGTTATGGCTTAATACATCTCCCACTTCAAGTTTTAGTACATAGACTCCATAGTCCTGCATATCTCCTGATTGTCAACATAATAATTGTCAAAAATAACATATGTATTCCCACTTTGAAGCACTGTGGAATATGTGTGCGCTATATAAATATTAATAAATGAATAGCTATGACATTCAAAATGTGTAAGCAAAGAGAATACTGAGAAGGATGAGCTAGAACATTAAATTTACATACAAAGTAACATACTAACTGCAACGGTATCACATTAACACATGCAATACAACACATACATGTTAAAGTACATATTCGGGACACTGCTGGAGGGGCTATCACACGGGTGCTAGGTGCCTGCAATATGATATTTCCTCTCAGCTCTTATAATGAGGTTATGCTGCACACAAATGATATACAACTATGGAATCTAATCACACTATTTCAAATTGTATTGACCAAGTTGATTTACCCATTGTTTGAATACAATTGTATCCCTGATTGCATTTGTACAAGGGTCATATATGACACAATTCTAATAATATGAATCATTAACGATCCATACTAATAATGTATACTGTTAATGAAGAGTGTGCAGGAAATATGAAAGGGTGATGTAATCGGTTTAAATACCAACATTGTACATTTATATTTATAGCCAACGATTCAACTAGAAAACACATTTACAGGAAAAGATTTAACCAAACTGAATCAGAACTGGAATTTGCATATAGAAAATTATGTTGAGTTGAAATAATTGAAATGTATATTTTTGTATTTCTACTCCATGATGTTCATTCAAGTCACTTGCTCCCCTGGGATGCATTCATTATACTGACAGTGACACTATCGGCAGCAGTATGCCAGCACCACACAATGCTACTTCAAGCATTTTAACGTTGTTGACAGTATAACTTTAGACATGCTGCTTATACCCCATGCTCCAATTTACTGCTGTTAAAATGGGAATCGGACCTAAGCCCGGCGGATGAAATACAGATGCCGGAAGGCCGGCAGATCCCGACTGAGGTGAGTATTTACCTGAACCCTCCCTTAGTGGTGCCTAACCTCCCACCAGGGGTGCCTACACCTAACCCCCCTCCCCGAACCCTAAACCTAACCTCCTCCCGGGAGTGCCTAACCCCCCCCTTCCCCTAGCCTAATCCTAACCCTCCCGGGGGGGTGACTAACCTAACCCTCCCCGCCCGCGGGTATGAGCTCCTGACGCCCGGCTTACCTATGTTCGGTATGCCGGGAGTCGGGATTTTGGCGTGGGGCTAAAGATAGGCGCCTATCATTAGTCCTATGCCGGGCTTCAACTGTCCGGAAGCCGGCGGTCAGCTTCTGTAGCCTGGTTGTACCGACAGTCACCCCTCCGAACCCTTTCTCTCCTTCTATGCCTTTGAAGATCACTCCTTTTATCTCTTCTTCCCCCTTTACCCCAAGTTATCATCATCTGCAGACTTAATGATCCTCACTTACAATACCTACATAACTTTGCTGCTTGGCTATTCCACTTCCTCTCAGCTGACCTCTCCTCTCTCATTCACCCTATCAATACTGCTCCTTATATACTCCTTAACTTCACCCAATGGATGTCAACTGCCTCCATGGTCACTGTCTCAACCTAGTATTCTCTTACCTCTGTGACATCTCTAATTTCTCCAACTCAGTCTTCCCTAATCAAACACTTTCTTCTGCAGCTGCCTCCCCTCCAAACACCACACAAGTTCTCACACACTCTGCAACACCTTAAGTTTAAACCTATCCTCTTCTTGACCTCTAGAGAACCTCTTATTACACATATATCTGCTGTTGCCCCAATGTAGCTGTCTCTTCCCATAACACCACAATCTCTAAAGCCTTTGATGCAGCAATACTAGCCACAGCACTGTGTCTCCATCTCTCCAAGCCCCCAGTCTGCCGATTGTCAATAGAGAAAATCCCCCTTCGATGGCGACTTAGAGACGTATTCAATTTGAGCAGACCCGCGATACATTTCCGCCTCCCGGACTTTTCGCCTACATCGCGTGTTTTGCAAGTGGAAAGGTATCGCGCGCGTGCCCGTGCGTGCCCGCTTATCCCCGTATTCAATTTGAAAGTAGGTGAAAATGGGACCCGGCGAAACTTAAACAAGCGGAAAGTCCTGTCAGATTTGGGGAAATCAGCCTGACACCCCCCAAAAGATGATCTGACATGGGGTTAGCTATGGTTACCCCCGATTTGGCTTGCTGAAGGTATTTGGTCTTTTTAAACAGACTCAATAGCTGCTAAATAGTGTTTTTGTATAAGTGGTGCAGAATAGTATTCAGGAGTATTTTTTCCAGAAAATAACTTATCCCAGCAAATTTGGGGTACTTGAAAATGGGGGCCAGCATATTTTATGCTAAAGTTAAGTTGAAAAAAATCATGAAAAATCCACCTGTTGCAAGCCCCTGCAATGAAAAAACCACCTGGGTCATACTTGGGGACCCCCCAGAGTCTAGTTCGCTAGTTTTTAAATTTTTTGTTTTCGCCCCATGTGTCCTCATACATCTAGCCTCAATACTCCACACAGCGCAACTAGCCTGGGGTGAGTGAGCTGCCATGTCCCGTGCTACTCTGCTAGTGTCAGGTGTCTTTTAGACGAAAATGTGTCCAAAGCTGGCCATACACGTTACAATTATCGGGGCGATCCACCCTATAGCCGCGGATTGCCCCGATAATTGTAGCGTGTGTGCGGCGACCGAGGGTTAAATATTGCTCGGTCGGGCATGCCGGATTGTCCAGCATGCCCGTTCGATGCAATATTTAACAGGTAAACTGCCGGCCGCATCGGGCTGTGTGTGCCCAGCTGCGGCCGACAGACAGACATTTCCTGTGTTCTTGGAAGGAACGGAAATGTCTCCTCCCCCGGGGGCGGAGCGCAGATGTCAGGCTAATACACTATGAGAGATCTCTCAGTGTATGCCATGGACATCTGCAGCTGCCAGGCATGACAGGCATTTTATCTGCACATGTATGGTCAGCTTTAGTCACAATGTGATGCAACTAGGACGCACCAGCAGACTGTGCTGATTACTATGATATGTGACACTTGTATATCTCTGTGCACCTGAGTCTGTATATGAAGCACAACGGAACTTGGAATGAAAAAAGTTGTAGCACTGAGTATACAGAATCAGGGACTCCGTCACACACAGATGTACAAGTGCCGCATATCCAATAAATCAATGTATCGGCGGCAGCTGTTTTCGTTCCAAGTTCCGTTGTGCTTCAACTACAGACTCAGATGCACACAGATATACAAGCAGTGGCGTAACTATGGAGGGTGCAGGGGGTGCGGTTGCTATGGGGCCCGGCGGCTTAAGGGGCCCGCCGGCCCAGCGATCGCACTCCCTGCACCATCCATATGCCGGGCGCCCACTGAGATTGTGTTACCAGCGGACGCCCGACTCCTACTCAAACTCCCGGCGGCAGCCTGAGGACGGAGCTCACTCCGTCTTCCGGGTCGCGCAGTGCACTATGGGAGTGACGTCATGACGTCACTCCCATAGTGCCGAGGAGCGGGCGCCGGGGTGGACGGCGGCTTCACAGGAGTGGGGATAAAGGTAAGGGTTTTTTTGTTTGTTTATTCGTGTGTGTGTGTGTGTGCGCACGTCCGCGCGCGTGGGGGGAGGGGGGGGGGGGCAACTACCGGGATCTCACTACTGGGGGCAGCTACAGGGGGCTCACTTCTGGGGGCAGCTACAGGGGGCTCACTACTGGGGGCAGCTACAGGGGGCTCACTACTGGGGGAAGCTACAGGGGGCTCACTACTGACGGCAGCTACAAGGGGCTCACTACTGGGGGCAATTACATGGGGCTCACTACTGGGGGCATTACAGGGGGCTCATTACTGGGGACAACTACTGGGGGCTCACTTCTGGGGGCACTGCGTAAGGGGCACCATTACAGTGGGCATTTAATGTTTTAGGGGAACTACTGTGGTTATTGCGTAAGACCTAATTTAGGGGGGCCCCTTAAAAATGTTGCTATGGGGCCCAAAAAGTTCTAGTTACACCCCTGTATACAAGTGTCACATATCAAATGAATCAGCGCAGTCGGATGGTGCATCCTAGTCGCATAGCGAGTTAGATTATTTTTTGCCAAAAAAAGACACCCTGCACTAGCAGAGTCCCACAGGACCTGGTGCCCCGAGAGGGGCTTTTTGGCACGACTGCAGCAAAGATGTGTAAGTTAGCTTTAGGGATGAGCTGGATTACAAAACATACATAGGCGGAGATTTGTCAAAGCTTGGAGAGGGCTAGGTCTATTTACTATGCCATGGATGGAGATAAAGTACCAAGCAATCAGCTCCTAACTACCATGTTACAGGCTGTGTTTTGAAAAATGACAGGAGCTGGTTGGTTGGTACTTTATCTTCATCCAAGGTTTAGTGAATAGATCCCAAAGTACCAACCAATCAGCTTCTGTCACTTTATAGGCTGTGTTTGAAAACCCCCCCAAAAAATGACAGGAGCTGATTGGTTAGTAGTTTATCTCTCTCCAAGGTTTGGTACATCTCCCCCTTTATCTCTCTCCGAGCTTTGATAAATCCCCCCGATAATCTTTAAATATTTTGTTTAAAAACCAGCAAAATAAAAAACAAATATAGAAAAGAAATGGGTAACACATAGCGTGCAATAAAATTGTTGTGTGCGCTAATCTCTTGTATTCATATTTATTGTGCTCTTTATTTGGGCTTTATTCGCTTAAATCTTTTCCTTTTAATCAGGGATTTTATTATAAAACACCCATTAATATACAATCTCTTGAACAGTAGGGAATTGTTATTATAGATCATTATGAACCACAATTGATTCTATGATGCAGCCTAATAGGAAAATCCTCATACAGCCAGTGTACCATCCTCTAGTTGTAGGGGGGAATACAAAGATATTGGTCTCACAGTATGAACTACAGTTCCCCAGAGAGTACCGATAATGTATCATGCAAAATTGGCTACAGGCAGATACAGCTGAGAATAATGGTGTGATCCTTAGCATATGGATTACTGCGTGCAGTGGCGTCACTCGCCCCAGTGACGCCCAGAGCAGGTCCCGGAGAGGATAGTAGTACGCGTGCCGAAGCCGTGTCTGCCATTACAAAAGGGGCGTGGCCTCATGGGCTGAACCCCCGTTTTAGTCACTCCGGGGGTCCGGAGATGCGGCCTGCCCCTGGGGACCAGTCTGTGTGCAGCACCCAGCTACTGTCAGTGAGGAGTCGGCACTTTGGTGTCACCCCTCGGCGGGTGACACCAGGGTGCGGCCCGCACTCCGCTTGTGACGACACTGATTGCGCGCAGTGTATTAGATAGTTTGTATATAGCCTCAGAATAATACCCTTTCAGTTGTAGGAGTTATATAGTTGCAGTGTTGATGATCTAATCTTCCCCAACTTCAAAGGGTTACTATAATGGGCATTGTTCCTAATCAAACTACATACAGGTTATGGTTTATCTAGCTCAAGCAATGCAGCTATCTCCTCTGGCTCTCTATGAGCTTGAATATAGTTACTGAGGTAGTGACATCACCACTAAAATAGGAATTAAGAGGGTCAATATACTGGTACACTAATATATATGGCAGTGGTCTTGTTTGAAGTCATTTTGGATCATTAAAAATAATACAGTTGAAGCTATTTAATTTCCTATTTTGAAGCCATTTCCTAATACGGCCAGCATGTTGGTGCAGCCGCAGCTATTATCTTGCACAGTTTTCCTTTTCATACATTTTTGGAAACGTGCCCCATTGTGTTCTTTAGCTGCATTTTCCTGATCAAAACTGTGAAAAACAGGCCCTGTGACCACAGCAGCTGTCATATCCATCCCTAGCTTTAGCTCATATATCCTCGCGGGAAAGGTACACTTTAATCAGAAACTCCGTACAAGGAATCACAGTATCCAAACAACAGAATGTGAGATTTGTGCTAATGGGGGATATTTTCCGCCCCAGCTACAGTAAGAAGACCGTTGATCTGTTGTTGGGAACAACATGAAGTCTCCGATTGGCTGATTGTGCTCAGTTTTGCATCCTTCAGTTGGCAGTGATTGTCCAGACAGAATACAGAGCAGATGAGGCTCGGTACTGTATACTGGCAGTCAGATGTGGCTTTGCTTTATGTGTTTCCATTCTGTATTGTATACTGCTGCCAGATGGGGATTCGCAGTGGTTACTGGTTTACAGGTGAGGCCTCGAATAATATGTGTGTAAAAACAATTCGCAAATCTGCACCAAAAAACAAGCCCTATCCCCACATTGCCTCCGATGTCTTATCTCTGTATTACACAACGCAGTCAGTATGGACCTACTGTACTCACTGTTTGCTGTGCTTCTTCATACAGTTCTGACCTGCCGCAGCCTTGGCAGCTCTCCTGACGCTGAGCTGCGTAGGAGATCGCAAGGGATAATTTATGCCGTGTTCAGTTTGTAGACGAACATTTTGACTAAAATTAATTCGTCGACAACATTTTTTTTTTTTTTGAGGACTAATCTGCAACGATAATGATAATATAAATATTTTAATAATGAAAATTTCGTCTCTAAATCTGTGTTCAATTTTAAATAAGTGACTAAAACTAAATTCCTTGTAAAAATTAACACTATCACTACATATACTATTTCCTATTTTTGAAGTAGAGTTATTTTACATTTTTAAAGAATAAGTATGTGCTCTAGATATTTGCAGAACATAAATAAACATGACCTGTGTGAAAGAAATATGATTTTGTATTGCACTTGTTCTAACAAACTTGAGGCATTAATTTATATATGATATATATGGGAGGAGTACTACGGTAAGTCAGTATGTGTATGATATATGGGAGGAGTACTACGGTAAGTCAGTATGTGTATGATATATGGGAGGAGTACTACGGTAAGTCAGTATGTGTATGATATATGGGAGGAGTACTACGGTAAGTCAGTATGTGTATGATATATGGGAGGAGTACTACGGTAAGTCAGTATGTGTATGCTATACAGTATGGGAGGAGTACTACGGTAAGTCAGTATGTATGATATATGGGAGGAGTACTACGGTAAGTCAGTATGTGTATGATATATGGGAGGAGTACTACGGTAAGTCAGTATGTGTATGATATATGGGAGGAGTACTACGGTAAGTCAGTATGTGTATGATATATGGGAGGAGTACTACGGTAAGTCAGTATGTTTATGATATATGGGAGGAGTACTACGGTAAGTCAGTATGTATGATATATGGGAGGGGTACTACGGTAAGTCAGTCTGTGTATGATATATGGGAGGAGTACTACGGTAAGTTAGTATGTATATGATATATGGGAGGAGTACTACGGTAAGTCAGTATGTGTATGATATATGGGAGAAACACTACGGTAAGTCAGTATGTATGATATATGGGAGGAGTACACCGTTAAGTCAGTATGTGTATGATATACAGTATGGGAGGAGTACTACGCTAAGTTAGTATGTATATGATATATGGGAGGAGTACTATGGTAAGTCAGTATGTGTATGATATATGGGAGGAACACTACGGTAAGCCAGTATGTATATGATATATAGGAGGAGTACTACGATAAGCCAGTATGTGTATGACATACAGTATGGGAGGAGTACTACGGTAAGTCAGTATGTGTATGATATATGGGAGGAACACTACGGTAAGTCAGTATGTATAGTATATATGGGAGGAGCGCTACGGTAAGTCAGTATGTATATCATATATGGGAGGAGTACTACGATAAGCCAGTATGTATGCTATATGGGAGGAGTACTACGGGAAGTCAGTATGTGTATGATATATGGGAGGAGTACTACGGTAAGTCAGTATGTATATGATATACAGTATGGGAGGAGTACTACATTAAGTTAGTATGTATATGATATATGGGAGGAGTACTATGGTAAGTCAGTATGTGTATGATATATGGGAGGAGTACTACGCTAAGTTAGTATGTATATGATATATGGGAGGAGTACTACGGTAAGTCAGTATATGTATGATATATGGGAGGAACACTACGGTAAGCCAGTATGTATATGATATATAGGAGGAGTACTACGATAAGCCAGTATGTGTATGACATACAGTATGGGAGGAGTACTACGCTAAGTTAGTATGTGTATGTTATATGTGAGTACTACTATGGTAAGTCAGTATGTATATGATATATGGGAGGAACACTATGGTAAGCCAGTATGTATATGATATATAGGAGGAGTACTACGATAAGCTAGTATATATATGATATATGGGAGGAGTACTAAGGTAATTCAGTATGTGCATGATATATGAGAGGAACACTACGTTAAGCCAGTTTGTATATGATATATGGGAGGAGTACTAAGGTAATTCAGTATGTGTATGATATATGGGAGGAGAACTACGGTAAGTTAGTATATATATGATATATGGGAGGAGTACTACGGTAATTCTGACTCGCCGCGGCTACCGGAGCAATTCATTATTGCTCCGGCGCAGTGACAGCTGATGCAATATCAGCTCTTCCCGCGAGCGGCTTCACTGCTCCTTTTCGGAGCAGTGAATCTTTTTCACCCATGCACACACAAGTGCCTCGACGTCCGGCGGAAGGAGCCAGACAGGGGCGGAGGGATCCGAAAGGATCCCTCATCACAACCTGGACCTCTTTCCCATAGGGAAGGAGCAGGTTGCGATGCCGGAGTAGGAGCATTCACCATCTGAAGATGGGGAATGCTCCCGCAGTCGAGCTCCGAAAATATTGTACTTTCGGAGCTTGATGAATTCTGGCCCCATACTAGTGGATGGGGACAGCGGGCCATTCCGCAAAGGGAAGGTAAGTAGGAGATATCTGTGATACTAGTGTATGGCGACAGCGGGCCATTCCGCAAGAGGAAGGTAAGTAGGAGATATCTGTGATACTAGTGTATGGGGACAGTGGGCCATTCCGACAGAGGAAGGTAAGTAGGAGATATCTGTGATACTAGTGTATGGCGACAGCGGGCCATTCCGACAGAGGAAGGTAAGTAGGAGATATCTGTGATACTAGTGTATGGCGACAGCGGGCCATTCCACCAGAGAAAGGTAAGTAAGCTATATGTGTGATACTAGTGTATGGCGACAGCGGGCCATTCCACCAGAGAAAGGTAAGTAAGCTATATGTGTGATACTAGTGTATGGGGACAGCAGCCATTCCGCAAGAGGAAGGTAAGCAGGAGATATCTCTGATATCTCCTGCTTTACCTTCTTGATGAATGGCCCGATTAATGCATTTTCACCTGCTTTTGTGAAAATTAAGTGATGATGAATAGGTCCCTAAATCTTGACTACAACAAAGAAGAAGAAAAAAAAGAAGAAACTCAAATGTGACTTTAAATCAACTACAATTTTAAATAAGCAACTAAGGGCCTGATTCAGAGCCGTTCGCTATTTGCGGTCGTTCGTTCAAAAACAAGGGGTGGCTATTCAAATGATCCCTTCGCTAATTGCAGTCTGTTCCCACCTCTAAGTCTGAACGAGCGCGCAAAACATACGCTCGTTTATTTCATAAAAACGCCCCCTGGCCGCTCGCACCATACGTCATGTCCGCTATTTATTAGATTAATCGAGTACATCGTACAGCGTATGAACTGCTCGCTATTCTTGTGGTTGGTTTTTGCTACCACAATTTTGCGAGCAGTTCTGGCTATAAAATAACCCAGTGACGTGGTCAATGACGCTGCTGTTTTAAATATGCACACCCATAAAACGCCCGTTTTGACCTTTAAGCACGCCTGCGATCGGATCTCCACTCCCCGTTTTCAAGCACCTTCCCTTGTTACCACCCACATACGCCTCTTTCTGTCACTCAAATTAGCAGGCATTCGCTATTTTGCAAGCACATGAATTTCGGCCACACTGACTGGTTTGCGCATGCGTATAACGATCCGTACGCATGCGCATTTGGGCAAACATCGATCAGAGCGAACGAGCTGCCGTTTATGAGTGGCTCTGAATCAGCCCCTAAGACTAAAACTAAATTGTGCGTATTTGCCTTTTCTGAATCAGGCCCTGGATGCATCAATACACCATAACTTTTATGATAACATTGGTGGCAGCACAGACCCAACCTAGGAACACTCAAGAGAGTTCAAATCCCCCCAACATCAGCAGATTTAGGGGTGCATTTACCATTGGAGGCAGTGAGCACTGAGAAATCTCATTCTGCAGTAATAAGTAATTATTTTATGGTGGTAGTTAACAAAACCCTTGCTGGGACAGCAGCTCCAGGCCATGACACTGTAAATGGCCAGCATTCATTTCAGATACGGGGGACAGGAGGAAGAGCTTCAAGCCTGCCATCATGAGGTCTCTCTCTGACAATGTTCTTACTATAGGGTTAGAGATTCGTTCAGTGTAAGACTGATGCATAAAGAGCCCACTGGGGGACGCAGTGATAGGGGCCCATGCTTAAAGGGTGTGGTCATCCACCAAGAGGGGGTGTGGTCATCCAGAGGGGTGTGGGTAGCCACCACAGTTGCCTGACTAACCATTAGGCAAATCTAGGTGTAGTTTCTATAGAAGTAAACTAAGAAACAATGTTTATCAGTGGTCCTGCTCCAGAAGGCAACTAACCCTCTCATAGAGTAACAATGTTTAATTTAGTGCACAGTCTGGAACAGGAACCCTTGGCCCCAAGGCAGGGAGGCCCATTGGGGATTTCCCCTGTACCTCTGTGGGCCAGTCCAACCTTGGATGTGTTCACCATCTGAAGATGGATTCAGCTATTGCTAGTTTAGTAAATTGGGCTAGACCCCAGTCCCCATTAAGAATAATAACGATTGTAATCTTCAGCGTTAGTTTGCCTAAATCAGGAGTTATTTGTGATATTTCTTGCATTAGGCTGTTCGTGAATACTTAAATCACCCAGAAACTACCACTGGCACATGAAATTCATTTTAATACATACTTCTTAGGCTGCAACCAAAGCAGATCAGTCACTGGGATAAGATACTGAAGAGTGAGCGTTTTTTTTTTTTTTTAAATATAAATATACAACATCCTTTAGTCACCACTCTTTCCAGTAGTTGTATACAGGCAGATTACCATGAACGTACACTGGGCCTGATTCAGCAAGGATTGCAAGTGCTAAGACGCACGCAGGCGGATGATTTTCGCGAACTCTGCATGCATCGCAGTGCGTATGCGCAAACCAGCCACTGCGACCGGGAATGAAATCGCAGTGTGTGTACGCAGACCCATCGCAGAGTGATTGACAGGAAGTGCCGTTTGAGGGTGGTCGAGCGAACGCTGGCGTGCCAGTGCCTTTGAACACCATTACAGGGGTGTGCATAATTAAGCCCGTACCACAGCATACGCAGCCTGAGCAGTAGATACTGACAGGAAGTTTAGCAGTTAGTGTATGAGGTCTGACCTGCCTTAATTGTGCGTGAGGCTCCGATGGTACTCACTGGTACCGATGTTTTCGCAGACTTGCAAGGTATTACGGATGTGAGTAAAGGGAAGTGGGCGTCTTTATGTTGTGCTGTGGCGGCATTGCCATCACAGTCATTTGCATAATTTAGCAGCAGGACTGCATATGCGCTTGCTGCCGCGATCGCATCAGCGATCCTTGCTGAATCAGGTCCACTGTTCTCTAGTACACAGGCGCAGCATACTGACCATGCTGGTCTCTGGCAGGGTATGTAGTACAGCTGTACTGACAACTTCCTCTTCTCTGAAACAAGATGGAAAACGTTAAATAAAAATGAGAGCATTGTGAGAAAAAAAAAACAATAAATATATAAATGCAGTCATTTACATAATCGTAATGGGATAGTGCAAGAACGTAATGTGAGTTGCCATGGTGATGCAACATTACACAGCACTATACAGCAGCAAAGTTGCACCGGGATTTTGAACAAATCAAATGATACAGTGGGGAAGGCCATTTCACACAGCTGTGAAGATCCAGAAATAGAATCATCGAGTTCTAAATTTCTTTTTGATCAAGTCCGTCGTTCAGGAGGACACCCATTCCACGCTGTGCAACTCATGCTGAACTGGTTGCATTTTTCACCCAAAATGCAGGTGCAAAATAAGGCCCAAGGATACACTCTCTACATAGATGGCAGACCTGAGCGTATCACAAAATGGATCCTTCCCCGCAAGTGTTTCTGCCAGGAGAGAACAGTAATATATGCACCTGGTTTGTCAGATTCATTTAGCAGGATTAGCAATAATTGCTATAGTTCCAGTACACAGTTCAAACACAATATAGGGGGAGATATATCAATCCTTAGAAAGAGATGAAGTGGAAAAGTTAGAAGCTGATTGGTTGTGCCTTATCTCTTTTCAAAGCTTGATATATCCACTCCAAAAGAACTTTAAATCTCATATGCATTTTTTCTTACAAAATACTTTGCAGCATTTACCTTTAAATACAGTGTATCTGTTGTCTGCCCGTTTAAATACAGTGTACTTGTTGTCTACCCCTTTAAGTACAGTGTATCTGTTATCTGCCCGTTTAAGTACAGTGTATCTGTTATCTGCCCGTTTAAGAACAGTGTATCTGTTATCTGCCCGTTTAAGTACAGTGTATCTGTTGTCTGCCCGTTAAAAAAATAAAAAATAAATTAAATCAGATTCTAGTTATTTTTTAGATGTACTACATAAATGATAGCTAGAATCTGATTGGCTATTATGTCCAACGTCACGACCTAGTTTGCGCCCCATTATACCATACACCAAACCTGTACGTTTCAACTTTTAAGAAAGCTGGAAAGATTTACTTCATTGATGGCAGCACAAACCCTTTTTAGAAGGTTTGATAAATCTCCCCCTTAAGGACAAATTCCCTTGGAGAAACATGGGCCTAAATGCAGAACAAGGCAATAATCTGCTTTGAAAAAATTCTCTCTTGTCCAAACTGCACTGCACCTACAGTAATGTGCCTTCTAACACTATGGATTGTTGGGGAAGAGAGCAGGTCCAGTGAAGGGGGGGACTAGGGGCACAGCTGTGCTGGGCACCTAGGTTCCAGGGGGCTCCAGAGCCCCACAAAGTAACTAGATCTAACCATTGCCTGCACTCCTGCAGTGATCAGCAGGGTGCAGGCTACAGAATCCGTCCAGGGAGCTGCTTTACTGCAACAGCAATGGGCGATGCGATAAAGCTTTTTTGTTTATTACGGCGCAGCGCGTGTGATGTCACAGGTGAAAGAGTAGAGGAACCGCGGTGGGCTGCCAGAAGAAAAGTGTGTGAGATGGAGGGCCACTGTGGGGCAGGAAAGAGACTGTGGGGGCCTCTACAAAAATAGGTGTTGTGACACAGTCAGGACAGGGGTCCCTCTCCTGGGATAGATGGACTTCCTCTTTATACACACAGCAGCCGTAGAAACAGGACACAAGTCTGGGGTTCTCGTACAAACTGGTCAGTGCCAGTCTTTATAGTGCAATATCAAAACTCAAAGAAACAAAACACAAAATAAACCCTAGCCCGGCTGGGCACTAACTAGACATCAAGTTCCCTCACTAACGGAACACTATATAAAACTCGTCCACAGTACCTTCTGGTTTGTAGCCAGCAGTGTCTCAGAGCAAGCTAACCTGCATGCCTGCTCTCCCAGGTATGAGACACTTAGCCCTAACTAGACCCAGCATATATTAGCCACTTCCAGCTGCAAGCACTGATGAGCCTGCTACAAGGCTGAAAGGCCCAAAACCTGGAGTGGCCTGTGGATGGAGCCCTCCCTCTCCTCACATCCACACCCCCAGTACCCATTCCGGATTTTCACAGAAGCCGACATTACTAGTTTGCTTTTCTAACAGACTTCTCCTGGGGTTTTTAAAAGACATAACACAGGAATCTGGGACAAATATAGAAGCCATTCCACACTTCTCCAGTGCTTCTATCACATATCCCCCCCCTTTGTTTCGACCTGTGGGGCAGAACAACTGCAGCCCCCAAACAATGGACACGTGACAAAGCATCTGCATTGACCAGCTGGCTTCCTGGCCTGTGTTCTACCATAAATTTAAAGGTTTGTGATGCCAAGAACCATCTCGTTATTCTCGCATTACTGTCCTTGTTTTCTGACATCCACTTCAGAGGGGCATGGTCAGTGATCAATCTGAACTTTCTTCCCACCAAGTAGTACCTGAGAGTTTCTAATGCCCACTTTTTTCGCCAATGCTTCTTTCTTGACTGTAGCATAGTTTCTCTCATGTACATTTAATTTCCGGCTTAAGAAGAAAATCGGGTGTTCTTCACCCTCTTTGCTTTGGGACAGGACCGCTCCGATGCCTACATAGGACACATCGGTTTGTACAACAAACTCTCTGTCAAATCAGGGGTCATCAGAACTGCAAAATGTATATATTACTGGCAATGGCGCTCACCACTGCTGGAATAATGAATAAGTGGTAAGACCAGAGTGCAGCTGCCAATCAAGGAAGTATGTGCAATTTCTCCAAAAAACAATAAAAAACAAATTGGCTACACAGTCTAGTCAATTAATAGTAATAAGAAAACATTTATTATCATCTCTCAAAAGAAAGATCCCAGTACATAGTCAATTAACCATATAAAGCGGTCTAATACAACAGCATATATACATAGAAATTTATAGTCTAAAATACAAAAATAGAGACACACAAAAAAAATAAAAAAATAAAAAATTAATGTTGGTCGAAATAGACAAATAAGCTGTGAAGCTGAATAAATGTAGTCCCGGAGTAATATCACTATTATTCACCTATAGGTGGCAAAGTGAATATAAAGGTAATGTTCCTTAATAGGTGCCGTGAGTCACAATATAAATTTTCACTGATGTTGGACTGCTTGCAAAATAGTAAATGGAGCGGTACAAATGAATCCCAATATGTGGCTGTATGGTGACAATACCAGCCACATATTAAACCAGGTATCTCACCTGTCTTCAGTCTCTAGGCACTGTGTTGTTCGCGACAGCGGCTTGATTAAATAGAGTAAATATTCTCAATGTCTGCAAGACGTCAATGTCGCTAGTCAAAATAGACAATGGTGAAATCCAGCTGGAATCCAATGCTCCCTCTCAGGTAGATAATACCACGTGCACCGCGGTCGGCGTTGGTAGGCCGTCTGTGAACTCTGCAGTTAGAGCCGTGAAAGAACGTGTCTGAATCAGAGATCCGTCCCTTATCCACAAGCCGGGTGTCAGCTGAGAGCGTACCGTTGCTGGTATTGAAGTGCCTGGGATGTGTATGCCGCTCTAGCAGTCGCAATCAGTGGCAACAATATTCTGCATAATCGTCCGGGTAGTGAATGGTTCAAGTTAAGGACAGAACTCAACGCGTTTCCGTGCTCCTCAGCACCTTCGTCTGGAGTAGAATGTATCTGCCATCATAGGAGTCTTTTTAAAACACACCTTTAATTATCCACAGATGTATCTAATCAGCTCCATTTGTAGCCATTCATCCCTTAGTAACCAAAGTTAGGCTTTTGTAGCTCACTGTGGTATCTATACATGTCAAGATTTACCTCACATTGATATAACATTAATGTATTAATCTCATATCGACAACAGTCATGAATTCGGCATAGTTAACACACTAAAGAAATGTAATATTTGTATATATGAAAGATTATTTAAAACAATTTAGCATCTTAAAGTTTATAATAAAGTTTATAATAAACTAGAGATATACAGAAATGACCCAATAGAGAAGGAATATAGATATATGTATATATCCGGACATATATAACATATCCCCAAACAATTAATAAATAAATATTCCTAAATATTCCCATGTGCTAATTCACATTAATTCCAAAATAAAAAATAAAAGTAAAAATGAAAAATCTAACATGCATCAAGTCGAGACAAAAACAGCAAACTTCATATAGACTAGAACCGAATGATAATATTGGAAGGAAATCCTCCCAAACACTTACATAATTCCACCTGCACAAATATATATGAACAGATACATCCCTATATTATCTATAAGTCCTAGGGAAATTCTATTCTTAAATAGATACCGGAATGTTTAATGATTGTAAGGTTGCGGAATATATATTAAACATTCCCTATGTGGTTTCCCAGACTTAGCCAGGCATATTCCTCTCCTCACTAATATTGAGATATATAGATTATTATTAATTCGAGATTGATGAATATTGGATAAATGACTAAAACATATACTAAAGAATAAAAAACATAATAAAAACTATATATAAGAAAAAGATTGCCAGATATATATGTATATATGGGCGCTAGATATACAACAAACGGATGATTTCCCTAGATGTTAGATAGAATCCAGCAGAAAATATACTAAAACTGTACTATATTGAATCTAACATATTAGTACCTAAAAGCCCGAGGGAACTCTAGTGCTGAAAGGGCTATATGTCAAAATCGGTACCTGTGATCTCATTGAGACCATCGGGTTGCAAAGTATTTAATTGATGTATCCAATATGTTCCTCGTAGACAAAGCCTAGGTTATCTGTCTCCCCTCCTCATAGTGGGTTTGATAGTTTCTATCCCCAAAATTTGTATACATTTGGGATTGCCTGAATGGTTTTCTATGCAATGTCTGGATAAAGAATGGTCTGTCAATTTCCGCAAAATGTTCCTCCGATGTTCGAGGAATCTATCCTTAAGTCAGCGTGTGGTACGGCCCACATAATGGATCCCACAAGAGCAACTAACTAAATAAATGGTATATGTAGAGTTACAATTGATATACGACTTTATATCAAATGATTTGTGGGTTCTATAAGATGGAAAGGAAACAGAATTATGTTGGATATATTCACACGTTATACACTTCATGGAGCCACATCTGAAGCAACCTATCCTACCTATGGGTAACCAGGTATGTGCATGTTTATCCTGATTAATGATTCCACAGGTGGGTTTAAATAATGTTGGTGCTAACAGATTTCCCAAATTTTGGGCTCTTTTAAAGATAACTCTCGTTCCGGTGCCCATTTAATTTTTTAATATAGGGTCTGTATATAATACTTTTTGATTAGTATTAATTATTTTCCTAATGTTGTCAGCTTCAGAGTTATATTTAGTTATAAACTTAATGGCTTCGGTGTAATTTGAAGGATGTCTATTGTGTGCAGATGTTTTCGGAATAAAATGTGACTTTCTTTCCATGTTGGCTTTTTTATTAAAGGAATCTTGTAACAATGAATCTGGATATAGTCTAGTCCGAAAAGCATCCATTAACTTGTCAGAATGGGCTAGAAATTCTTTCTTTTCTGAACAATTCCTATGGATTCTATGAAGTTGTCCTGATGGTATATTCTGCAACCATTTTTTATGATGGTTACTATTAAATGGAATGAAATTGTAACTGTCCGTTTCCTTTTGATATGTACAAGTTGAGATACATCCATCCTTGATGGAAACTGTAATATCTAAAAAATGTATCGATGTTCTGCTATATATACTGGTAAAAAAAAAATTGATAAGGGTTCTGATTCAAATATGAAACAAATTTATTTACCGACTCCTCATCTCCGTCCCACACAAAAAAGAGGTCATCTATATAACGCCCGTAAAGGACCAGGTTTACCCGAACTCGCTACCCCAAATGAGCTTTCCTCAAGGACGCCCATATAGAGGTTCGCAAAGCTCGGGGCAAACCTGGTCCCCATCGCCGTACCTCTGGTTTGAATATAATATTGGTGATTAAATATGAAATAATTATGAGACAGTATAAAATTTATACTGTTCAACAGAAATAGTTTAAGACACTCGGACTTAGTAGCATCTCGAACAAGAAAATGACGTACTGCTTCCAATCCTAATTTGTGGGGGATGTTGGTATACAGCGCCTGTACGTCGCAAGTAAACATGGAATAACTAGATTTCCATTCTATAGATTGAATCAATTCCAGGAAATGGGTAGTGTCACGTATATATGCTCTGTTGTTGTGCTATGGGTTGGAGGTGGGAGTCGACGAAAAAAGACAAATTCGATGTTAGGGACCCAATACCAGATATAATAGGGCGTCCGGGGGGGTTATTTATTGATTTATGCACTTTTGGTAGATGGTAATATGTGGGAGTTATTGGAAAAGATGGAAATAAAAAATCCATAGTTTCTTTAGTAATAACTCCCTCATTAAGTGCTTCATTTAATAATTTTTTAAGTTCTTTTTGAAATTTCAGTCGGGTTTTGTTCCAAAATCGAATAAAAAGTTTTAACTCCTAATTGTCTATTTGCCTCTGTGAGATAATCTTCCCTATTCTGCAAAACCAGCCCCCCCCCCTTATCGGCTGGTTTGATTATAATCGTTTGATCTGACATAAGGTTTGTTAAGGCTTGTTGTTCATTAGTTGGCAGATTATAGGTGTAATATGGTCTTTTGTTGTTTGTCTGATCACATAAACGTTTGAAATCTTCTAAAGTTGTTTTATAGAAAATATCTATTTGTGTACTATTATTGTGTGCTGGAAAAAATTTGGATTTACGTTTGAATTTATTCACAGTTGAATCTTGATTAATATCGAAAAGTCTAGCTGGTGGTGAAATATCAAGTGTATTCACCATATCACTATCGTTCTGTAGTTCTTCCAATATTTTTATAACATGGTCATCATTTTTATCCAAAATAATCGGTATCGACTCCTCAATCGTAGTGGAGTTAATTTTTTTAAGAGCAAAAAATCTCTTTCTACAGAGGCTACGTACATATCGATTCAATTCTGTGAATAATTCAAATAAGTTGGGTCTGCTAGATGGCGCAAATTTCAAGCCTTTTGACAACAAAGTGATTTCTGCTTTGGTAAGTGATTTTGATGAGAGATTAAAAATGCCTGTCGGCATATCTATTGAGTCACATTGTTTCTTTTTCTTTGTGGTATGTTTTTCCCCTCTAATTCCTCTCCTTCTCTTTCCCTTAGTCTCTTGGGTGTGTTGGTCTGTAATATCCTGTACCGATTTCTCCAAGAGAAGGGGGCTGGTATGGTATGATTCAAGTCTACCTGATTGTGTTGATGAAAAGGATGATGGATCGTAGAGGAATATGGATTAGTGGCTTTAGGTTTAGCCCCTTGTCTGTTGGGTGAAAAAAAAATTCTTTTTGGTGTTACATATTGTAAATGAGGTTTAAAATATCCTCGTGTATGTATATCTCTCTGTTGTTTTGGAGTGTATCGTCTCTCATTAGGGGAATAGGTTCTCTCTATCGGTCTATGTCTAGACCTAGTGCTGTAGTTTAGAGGGTGAATGCATTTCCGTTTGTGATGTTGATTACTAGTACTCCACTTACTATGCTTAATGTTCACTTCATTATTGTCATAATCTAGAAAGTCTCGTCTGTACTTGTTGTTTTTGTTCTTTATAATATCCTGTGCATATTTTTGTACTCAAGTACTAACTAATTCATCCCTCTCCTTAAATTTAGGGTGATCCAAAAAAGGTTCTAGATCTTTCTGTGCTTGTTCTAATTCAGTCTCAATTTGAAAAACTAGTGATTTTCTATATTCAATCAGAATTTTCATTAGTGTTTGTGAACAAGAATCTAATGCCAGGTTCCACTGGGACTGGAGTTCGGAATTATCAGTAAATGATAATGTTTTATTGATTCTTAATCCTCTTGGGATCATATTTTGTTCTAAATATAATGAAAGTGATGTGTGGTCCCACCAGTGTCTTGATTCTTTCTTTAAGAGATCTTCTATTTTGTTGAAACATCTAAAAAGATCCTGTCCTTTGAACTTGGATCTATTTGAGGTTCTGGGGCATTACTAAATGTTCCCCTATCTAGGGAATCCTGTGTTCTTTTGGATCTCACTTTAAAACATGCCAAATTCATAATACTAATATTATATTCCAATATAATAAAAATATTAAAAGACGTGAAAATAAAAAATTGATAAATATAGAAATAATTACCAATGTGCTTAAACAAAAAGTACAGTCGATTGAATATGATATTCTGTATAAATATATCCAGCCGTGGTGTGCTGCCTAGCCTGTAACTAGCCCAAAAAAAGGAATGCAAAAGGTATATATTACTGGCAATGGCGCTCACCACTGCTGGAATAATGAATAAGTGGTAAGACCAGAGTGCAGCTGCCAATCAAGGAAGTATGTGCAATTTCTCCAAAAAACAATAAAAAACAAATTGGCTGCGCAGTCTAGTCAATTAATAATAATAAGAAAACATTGGATTCCAGCTGGATTTCACCATTGTCTATTTTGACTAGCGACATTGACGTCTTGCAGACATTGAGGATATTTACTCTATTTAATCAAGCCGCTGTCGCAAACAACACAGTGCCTAGAGACTGAAGACAGGTGAGATACCTGGTTTAACATTGTCACCATACAGCCACATATTGGGATTCATTTGTACCGCTCCATTTACTATTTTGCAAGCAGTCCAACATCAGTGAAAATTTATATTGTGACTCACGGCACCTATTAAGGAACATTACCTTTATATTCACTTTGCCACCTATAGGTGAATTATAGTGATATCACTCCGGGACTACATTTATTCAGCTTCACAGCTTATTTGTCTATTTTGACCAACATTCATTTTTTATTTTTTTATTTTTTGGTGTGTGTCTAATTTTGTATTTTAAACTATAAATTTCTATGTACATATGTATTAGACTGCTTTATATGGTTAATTGACTATGTACTGGGATCTTTCTTTTGAGAGATGATAATAAATGTTTTCTTATTACTATTAATTGACTAGACTGCGCAGCCAATTTGTTTTTTATTGTCATCAGAACTTGTTGGGTACATAACGTTATTTTTAACTCCTGGAAAGCCTTCTCCGCTTCAGGACCCCATTCCACCATGACTTTCTGTTTGCCTTTGGTAAGGTAAGTCAGTGGGACTGCAATGGTGGCAAAATTGGGTATAAACCTCCTATAATATCCAGTGATCCCTAAGAAGGCTCTCACCTGCTTTTTATTCAGGGGTTATGGCCAGTTTGGATTGCCTCAATCTTATTGAGCTGTGGCTTTATCAAACCTCTGCCAATGGTGTACCCAAGATATTTTACTTCTTCCATCCCCAGACAACACTTTTTTGGGTTGGCTTTCAAACCTGCCTTATAAATGGAGTCCAACACTGCTTGTACTCTGGGCAAGTGAGACTGCCAATCAGGACTATGAATGACCACATCATCCAGATAAGCAGCAGCATACTGTCTATGCGGCCTTAGAATCATATCCATCATTCTTTGAAAGGTAGCAGGTGCCCCATGTAGCCCAAAGGGCAACATTTAGTATTGAAACAACCCCTCTGGTGCAGAAAAAGCTGTCTTTTCTTTGGCGTTCTCAGTTAACGGCACTTGACAATACCATTTGGTTAAGTCAAGAGTAGTTAAATATCTGGCTGTCCAGTGGCAAATGCAGGATTTCTAGAGTGGGGTCTCCAAATGCTTGATTTTAGAGCGAGTGTGACCAGTCCATGAAGAGGGCAGAATTAGTACTCAACCAGTTTTAATATGCGTCTTACAAAGTGTATTGTGTGTATTAATTACAGCATATACAGGACCAGCGATCACAATAAGCCATTAGATGCATCAGTAGGCCATCCTTCCTGAGCTGGATGTTTTTATTTTAGATGTGGGCAACATTCCAGACTATTGGAGCAAGTCCAGGAGTCTGGAGGAGCAGCAGAAGAACCTTACACTGCCCTGGACATATATGTACATATTGGGCTCTATAGCAGTGCATCCCTTATAGTGCATGTTTTCCAGATCTCCTAGTTGGTGCACAGGTTATTTATTACTGCCTGATACATGTTAAAAGATCCACAGGTGGTGCTAATTATTTCATTTGTGAAACTGAGAAGAACATGCAACAATATCAAAATTCTATTATATTGCTATTTCTACTGTGGTCATGTGTGTGCTGGGGAGGGGGGTGTCCAGGCAGATGGAACCCCCCCTGCGTTTGCCTATGCTGGCTGTTCCCAGCCTTTCAATTAGTTGGTCCACCCTAGGCATAGGGTAGGCATCGAACTTTGACACACTGTTCAATTTCCGGAAGTCATTGCAGAATCGCACACTCCCGTCGGGTTTTGAAATGAGCACAATGGGACTTGGCAACTCACAATGCGATTCTTCAATTACAAACAAATCTAAAAAAATTTTAATTTCCTTTGACACTGATTCTCTTTGGGCTTCTGGTAACCTATAGGGCTTTAGGTTAACATTAACCCCTGGGTCAGTGATTATGTCATGTTTGATGACCATGGTTTTCCCTGGTAGGTCAGCAAACAGCACCCTATTTCTGATCAGAAATTCCTTAACTTCCTGCTGTTGACTGGCTGACAGGGTTTTTTCCACTGTCACTTCGGGTACCATGGGCCCTGGATTTACTGGAGGGGCTCGGACGGCTGACAGTGCTGCTCTATCCTTCCAGGGTTTTATAAGATTTACATGGTATATCTGTTCTGGCTTTCTTTTCCCCCGGCTGGTAAACTTTATAATTGACCTGCCCCACTTTTTCTAAGATTTCAAAGGGTCCTTGCCACTTAGCCAAAAGTTTACTTTCTACTGTGGGAACCAACACCAACACTCTGTCCCCAGGAGCAAAGTTGCATAAGCGAGCATTGCGGTTGTACACCCTCTGCTGTGCCTGTTCCAAGTGCTCTCTTACTATTGGCACCACAGCAGCAATTCTGTCTTGCATTTGAGAAACATGCTCAATAACTGTTTTATACGGACTGGACTGCCCCTCCCATGTCTCTTTCGCAATATCAAGTAATCCCCTTGGATGTCTCCCGTACAATAAATCAAAAGGGGAAAACCCTGTGGAGGATTGGGGAACCTCTCTTATGGCCAACAGCAAATAAGGTAACAAGTAATCCCAATCTCTACCATCTTTGTCCACTACTTTCCTTAGCATGTGTTTTAAAGATTTATTAAACCTCTCCACTAACCCATCGGTCTGGGGATGGTACACAGAGGTTCTTAATTGGTCAATTTTAAACAGGCGGCATAACTCCTTTGTGATTTTTGACATAAACGGGGTACCTTGGTCAGTCAGGATCTCCTTAGGTATTCCTAACCTGCCAAAGACATGGACTAATTCTCTAGCAATGGTCTTGGTTGATGTATTGCGTAATGGTATCGCTTCCGGGTACTTGGTAGCGTAATCCATTATCACCAGAATATATTGATGGCTCCGGGCAGATTTCATTAATGGCCCAACCAAATCCATAGCTATTCTTTCAAACGGAACCTCAATAATGGGTAACGGAACCAGGGGACTTTTGAAATGTGGCCTTGGAGCATGATACTGACATTCAGGTCAGGAGGCACAGTAGTCAGATACCTCTTTATGGACCCCGGGCCAAAAAAACCTCTGCACAATTTGCTCAGTAGTTTTCTCTACCCCTAGGTGGCCTGCCGTTATATGACCATGGTCCAGATCTAACACTGTTCTTCTGTATGCTTTGGGAACTATTATTTGTTGCACAATATCTTCCCCCTTCTTAGTCACCTGATATAACAAATCCTGACATACTGCCATGTGAGCATATGACAAAGGACTATCGTGGTCTATGGGTTTACCATTGATCACCTTGACATTCTTCCTGGCTTTACCAGAGTAGGGTCATTTAACTGCTCCACGGAAAAGACCTCTCTTCTGACCTCTAAATCAGGCAGACGATAAACTGGCTCAACAATACTACCCACCTCAGTGGGAGGCATATCATTTGGCGAGCCACCATCACACTCCGCATTCTCTAGTTCACCAATCATACTAGAACAAGGGAACATCTCTGACTCTGCTACTACGTCAGTAACCTTCTCAAACGAGTCAGGGTGATTTACCTCTGTGCAAAATCGGCTTTCCCACAACTTCCAGAAGTGAGCAAAGTCTCTGCCCAATATTGCATCAAATATTAAGCCATGTACCAAACCCACAGAGACTATCGCAGAACCACATGGTGTCTCGATGTTTAATTCTGCAGTAACATAATAGTGAGTGTCCCCATGTATGCAGGTCACACCAACAGTTTTCCCCTTACGCTTCAAGGGGTTCAACAGCTCAGCTTTCATAAGTGTCACCAGGCTACCAGAATCTAACAGAGTCTCTACACGGTTGCCTTCTACAGTGAGTACACACATGTGCTTATCAGTCTCAGCCTGCCGGTCAGCAGTACAGGCTGGCTCTGCAAAGAAAGACCCCCTGCGGTATACATGAGCAGTATCACATTGCATAGGTTCAGAGGTAAGAGAACAATTAGCTGCAATATGGCCAAAGCCACCACATCAGAAACACTGAATCACACTATAATCTAGTCTTTTATGGGGAAGGAACCTTCCTGGCCTGGCTGGCCTGTCTCCAGGTTCCTCACCCTCAGTCTTAGGTACATTCCATCGCCCAGCACCCTTCTCCCCTGGAACAGTCTTACCAGTGCCGATGGGAGTTCGCCGTTGCACCCTCGGGGCTTGGTGTGGCAGATTCAACAGTTCCTCAGCCGCCACATACCTCTCCACCAGTTCGACTAGCTGGTCTGCGGACTTAGGGTCTGCATGGCTCACCCACTTGTGCAGAGACGCAGGTAGCGATCGCAGATACCGGTCCATCACGACTCTTTCCACAATCTGTGGTCCTGTCAGTGTCTGGGGCTGCAGCCATTTTGTGGTTAGATGGACGAGGTCATGCATCTGTGAGCATGGAGGTTTTTCCATTTGGAACTCCCAGCGGTGGACTCGTTGGGCCCGAACAAATGAGGTGACTCCCAAGAGGGTTAGGATCTCCCGTTTTAACTTTGCATAGTCCTTGGCATAATCTAGGCATGAATCATAGTAGGCCTTTTGTGGTTCTCCAGACAGGAAGGGTGCCACAAGACTTGTCCACTGCTCTTTAGACCACTTTTCTCTTTCGGCGTTCTTTCAAAGGCCATAAGGTACGTCTCCACATCATCACTCTGGGTCATCTTTTGCAGAAAGTGACTGGCCCATATGGTGTGAGTGTTAGTTAGAAGAGCAGGGGAAGCATCTCCAGACCGGACTACAAGCTGTTATACCACCTCTTTTATGGCCTGGCTGTTTTCCGCTATGGCCTGGCAGGTTTCCTCGATGGTGACTTGTTGTTGCCTCTGGGCTGCCTCCAAGGCCAGTAGTTGCACCTGGGTGGATTCCTGCTGAGCTCTGTTAGCTTGGAACAAGGCTTTAACAATGTCCTCCATTTTGTCCTGGGGTGTAGGTTGGTAGCGGAATCTGGCTTCCCTAAGCATCTGTGGACACCACCTCTATGGACTTCAAAGGATACAACTTCATATCCATACTGACGAATTGGTGTCTGTCCCTTTAAATTTTAAACAAATTTTTTTTCCCTTGCTCCAATTTCAATGTGTGATTGCCCGCATTCTCCACCAACTGTGACACAGTCAGGATAGGGGTCCCTCTCCTGGGATAGATGGACTCCCTCTTTAAACACACAGCAGCCGTACAAACAGGACACAAGTCTGGGGTTCTCGTACAAACTGGTCAGTGCCAGTCTTTATAGTGCAATATCAAAACTCAAAGAAACAAAACACAAAATAAACCCTAGCCCGGCTGGGCACTAACTAGACATCAAGTTCCCTCACTAACGGAACACTAAATAAAACTCGTCCACAGTACCTTCTGGTTTGTAGCCAGCAGTGTCTCAGAGCAAGCTAACCTGCAGGCCTGCTCTCCCAGGTATGAGACACTCAGCCCTAACTAGACCCAGCATATATTAGTCACTTCCAGGTGCAAGCCCTGATGAGCCTGCTACAAGGCTGAAAGGCCCAAGACCTTGAGTGGCCTGTGGATGGAGCCCTAGCTCTCTTCACATCCTCTTCACCCCAGGACCCATCTCGGCTTTTCACAGAAGCCGACATTACTAGTTTGCTTTTCTAACAGACTTCTCCTGGGGGTTTTAAAAGACATAAGACAGGAATCTGGACAAATTTAGAAGCCATTCCACACTTCTCCAGTGCTTCTATCACAGTGTACCGGACCCCAGGATTTCTGTTGCTGGTCCTCTTGAGGCACACATTTTGCTTCCTGTCACAGTCACACGTATGTAACCAGATATACATGGGAGGGGAACTGCAAAATAGCTGCGACTTCTAGTTTACAGAACAACATATAATTCTAAAGGAGGGAATTCAATTGTTTTGTTTGGGCACTCTAAGTAATGGGCACCCAACAGAGCAATTCAATTGTTGCTCCAATTGGGCGCAAATGCTGTGAGGGCCCACATTTCTACTCGCAGCCTCCTAAGGTGGTGAACAGAAATGTGTGAAAAATCTGGGTGCCCAAACAGAGCTTGGAGCCATATATTTGTTTTTTCTATTCAATGGTTTTTGTTTTTCTACCCAGCGCAGTCATCGTTGTAGTATGGAAGAAAGAGCAAATATTTGGAAGCATTCCTAATTTGGCTAAGGCCTGCAGAACCCCTTTACTCCTTCAGTTTAATGCCACCAGACTTTGGGGCCTACATTATTTTGTATGTATAGATAACTTTAATAGAGGGGAGCCATAGTGTCATACAGTACCTTTTTGCTGCAAATAGTGGGTCAGTTTGTGGGTCGTACTAGCCATACCTCCAGCACCCTGCATCATGGGGTTGGTCTATATCCGTTATGGAAGCTCAGCGCTGTTTAAATGAGCAAGAGGCAGGTTCTTGTTCACTGCTGCTATTTAAATGATATTTTTTTCTATTGATTACAATGTCCCAATTCTGCAATATCGTGTAGGAAAGTGAAGCTTTATTATATTGTTAATAGTTGACTGGCTACATTAGGTACTGATTTGGTAGACCACTGATCATTGAGCAGTTCCATGATCTCTCCTTGTGTCACCTAAGCGTGTGTTCTGCTTGTTTAGTATAGGAGGAAGCATTGTGCATAGGAGACGTGCTCAGATTCATCTCTGTTTTGGGATCTCCAAATATTCCCAACCCACATGGACGTGCCTTGGATCTCTCACTAAATTGGATGCAATCACCTATGAACAATGAAACAAATTGCCACGCTCTCTGTAATGAAGATGCAGGATGTGACAGATGGCTCTACAGGGAAGCCTAAGTCCTCATATCCACTGGCCTTAATATTATGTGTTGCCATCGTTGTTAACGCTAGTATTACATATGCAAATGGGTCTGAAAGTAGAACCCTATACCTATTTGCAGTAACTACCATTTGGGAGCTTTGCATTTTTCAATGTGTCTTATTCTAGACAGTGCACTTAGTTACCATAAGGACTAGAGAGGCCAATATGGAGGGAGTGGGCAGCACACATTAAGGAGACAGAGTGGAGTCAGAGGTGAATGGAGGTTATCTGGTACTGTAGTCATCTCTCATTGGTGTAATGTGTGCGGAGGTGTAGCTGTGCGTGTTTAGGGGAGTGGTAATGAAAGAAGAGCGGTTATCAATGGTCAAAACGTGGTAGGACTTATTCTTCTACTTTAAGTAATGTAAACTATTTCTACATATATATTTGACTATAAAAAATATAGTATATCTTGCTTATAATAGCGTTATTATAGAAAGAAAAACTCCATTTATTGTGGTTCTGTAAAGAAACTGAAAGCTCCTTAATATGGATTTCCAATTTACTACACTCACCAGATAACGGCTTTTCAGAGTGACTTGCTTTATTCACTGCAACATTGCTTTTTAGTGCTTAGTGAATAATATATCATTGTAATTGAGTTTGTAGCTCATAGCTGTCGGTTGAAAACACCATCGAAAAGGTTACTGGCCAATGTCACTAATTGATGTAATTTATTACATCAAAATAATGACATTTTGTTAACACTGCTTGATAAATAAGCCCATTTCTTTGGATACATTATACAGTAAATGGATTGAGAGTTCCCTATATTGACTGGCCAGGTATACCAGACTTAATTAGACCAGCCAAAGTTGGGGCAATGAAATACACAAGGTGCTGACTTATAATGGAGCCCTAAATTATCTTAGGAAAGCCAGCTAGTAGGTTTGGCAGATTATTCCAATACTCTTATTATAATTTGCCTTAATGTCACTCTGCACTGTGGAGTAGATTGTATTGATATGTGATAAACTTTATATATATTCAAGAATACTTTGTATTATGCAACTTTATTGTTTTTAAACCCCGATGACCACATTTACTCTCAACGCTGCGCACATTTTTTGGGCATGCTGGATTAAAACACAAAACTGCTAAATTCACCTACTCTGTAACAGCAGGGCCCCCAATCCATCAAGTAAGAACATGTAGCGTCCCTATGTCCCTAGAGTGCAAGGTGCATTGGAGGGTAATAATGTAACTGAACAGTGACAGTACACAGGACATAATGGTCTGCAGTAGACAGTACACAGGACATAATGGTCTGCAGTAGACAGTACACAGGACATAATGGTCTGCAGTAGACAGTACACAGGACATAATGGTCTGCAGTAGACAGTACACAGGACATAATGGTCTGCAGTAGACAGTACACAGGACATAATGGTCTGCAGTAGACAGTACACAGGACATAATGGTCTGCAGTAGACAGTACACTGGACATAATGGTCTGCAGTAGACAGTACACAGGACATAATGGTCTGCAGTAGACAGTACACAGGACATAATGGTCTGCAGTAGACAGTACACAGGACATAATGGTCTGCAGTAGACAGTACACAGGACATAATGGTCTGCAGTAGACAGTACACTGGACATAATGGTCTGCAGTAGACAGTACACAGGACATAATGGTCTGCAGTAGACAGTACACAGGACATAATGGTCTGCAGTAGACAGTACACAGGACATAATGGTCTGCAGTAGACAGTACACAGGACATAATGGTCTGCAGTAGACAGTACACAGGACATAATGGTCTGCAGTAGACAGTACACAGGACATAATGGTCTGCAGTGACAGTACACAGGACATAATGGTCTGCAGTAGACAGTACACAGGACATAATGGTCTGCAGTAGACAGTACACAGGACATAATGGTCTGCAGTAGACAGTACACAGGACATAATGGTCTGCAGTAGACAGTACACAGGACATAATGGTCTGCAGTAGACAGTACACAGGACATAATGGTCTGCAGTAGACAGTACACAGGACATAATGGTCTGCAGTAGACAGTACACAGGACATAATGGTCTGCAGTAGACAGTACACAGGACATAATGGTCTGCAGTGACAGTACACAGGACATAATGGTCTGCAGTAGACAGTACACAGGACATAATGGTCTGCAGTAGACAGTACACAGGACATAATGGTCTGCAGTAGACAGTACACAGGACATAATGGTCTGCAGTAGACAGTACACAGGACATAATGGTCTGCAGTAGACAGTACACAGGACATAATGGTCTGCAGTAGACAGTACACAGGACATAATGGTCTGCAGTAGACAGTACACAGGACATAATGGTCTGCAGTAGACAGTACACAGGACATAATGGTCTGCAGTAGACAGTACACAGGACATAATGGTCTGCAGTGACAGTACACAGGACATAATGGTCTGCAGTAGACAGTACACAGGACATAATGGTCTGCAGTAGACAGTACACAGGACATAATGGTCTGCAGTAGACAGTACACAGGACATAATGGTCTGCAGTAGACAGTACACAGGACATAATGGTCTGCAGTAGACAGTACACAGGACATAATGGTCTGCAGTAGACAGTACACAGGACATAATGGTCTGCAGTAGACAGTACACAGGACATAATGGTCTGCAGTAGACAGTACACAGGACATAATGGTCTGCAGTAGACAGTACACAGGACATAATGGTCTGCAGTAGACAGTACACAGGACATAATGGTCTGCAGTAGACAGTACACAGGACATAATGGTCTGCAGTAGACAGTACACAGGACATAATGGTCTGCAGTAGACAGTACACAGGACATAATGGTCTGCAGTAGACAGTACACAGGACATAATGGTCTGCAGTGACAGTACACAGGACATAATGGTCTGCAGTAGACAGTACACAGGACATAATGGTCTGCAGTAGACAGTACACAGGACATAATGGTCTGCAGTAGACAGTACACAGGACATAATGGTCTGCAGTAGACAGTACACAGGACATAATGGTCTGCAGTAGACAGTACACAGGACATAATGGTCTGCAGTAGACAGTACACAGGACATAATGGTCTGCAGTAGACAGTACACAGGACATAATGGTCTGCAGTAGACAGTACACAGGACATAATGGTCTGCAGTAGACAGTACACAGGACATAATGGTCTGCAGTAGACAGTACACAGGACATAATGGTCTGCAGTAGACAGTACACAGGACATAATGGTCTGCAGTAGACAGTACACAGGACATAATGGTCTGCAGTAGACAGTACACAGGACATAATGGTCTGCAGTAGACAGTACACAGGACATAATGGTCTGCAGTAGACAGTACACAGGACATAATGGTCTGCAGTAGACAGTACACAGGACATAATGGTCTGCAGTAGACAGTACACAGGACATAATGGTCTGCAGTAGACAGTACACAGGACATAATGGTCTGCAGTAGACAGTACACAGGACATAATGGTCTGCAGTAGACAGTACACAGGACATAATGGTCTGCAGTAGACAGTACACAGGACATAATGGTCTGCAGTGACAGTACACAGGACATAATGGTCTGCAGTAGACAGTACACAGGACATAATGGTCTGCAGTAGACAGTACACAGGACATAATGGTCTGCAGTAGACAGTACACAGGACATAATGGTCTGCAGTAGACAGTACACTGGACATAATGGTCTGCAGTAGACAGTACACAGGACATAATGGTCTGCAGTAGACAGTACACAGGACATAATGGTCTGCAGTAGACAGTACACAGGACATAATGGTCTGCAGTAGACAGTACACAGGACATAATGGTCTGCAGTAGACAGTACACTGGACATAATGGTCTGCAGTAGACAGTACACAGGACATAATGGTCTGCAGTAGACAGTACACAGGACATAATGGTCTGCAGTAGACAGTACACAGGACATAATGGTCTGCAGTAGACAGTACACAGGACATAATGGTCTGCAGTAGACAGTACACAGGACATAATGGTCTGCAGTAGACAGTACACAGGACATAATGGTCTGCAGTGACAGTACACAGGACATAATGGTCTGCAGTAGACAGTACACAGGACATAATGGTCTGCAGTAGACAGTACACAGGACATAATGGTCTGCAGTAGACAGTACACAGGACATAATGGTCTGCAGTAGACAGTACACAGGACATAATGGTCTGCAGTAGACAGTACACAGGACATAATGGTCTGCAGTAGACAGTACACAGGACATAATGGTCTGCAGTAGACAGTACACAGGACATAATGGTCTGCAGTAGACAGTACACAGGACATAATGGTCTGCAGTGACAGTACACAGGACATAATGGTCTGCAGTAGACAGTACACAGGACATAATGGTCTGCAGTAGACAGTACACAGGACATAATGGTCTGCAGTAGACAGTACACAGGACATAATGGTCTGCAGTAGACAGTACACAGGACATAATGGTCTGCAGTAGACAGTACACAGGACATAATGGTCTGCAGTAGACAGTACACAGGACATAATGGTCTGCAGTAGACAGTACACAGGACATAATGGTCTGCAGTAGACAGTACACAGGACATAATGGTCTGCAGTAGACAGTACACAGGACATAATGGTCTGCAGTGACAGTACACAGGACATAATGGTCTGCAGTAGACAGTACACAGGACATAATGGTCTGCAGTAGACAGTACACAGGACATAATGGTCTGCAGTAGACAGTACACAGGACATAATGGTCTGCAGTAGACAGTACACAGGACATAATGGTCTGCAGTAGACAGTACACAGGACATAATGGTCTGCAGTAGACAGTACACAGGACATAATGGTCTGCAGTAGACAGTACACAGGACATAATGGTCTGCAGTAGACAGTACACAGGACATAATGGTCTGCAGTAGACAGTACACAGGACATAATGGTCTGCAGTAGACAGTACACAGGACATAATGGTCTGCAGTAGACAGTACACAGGACATAATGGTCTGCAGTAGACAGTACACAGGACATAATGGTCTGCAGTGACAGTACACAGGACATAATGGTCTGCAGTAGACAGTACACAGGACATAATGGTCTGCAGTAGACAGTACACAGGACATAATGGTCTGCAGTAGACAGTACACAGGACATAATGGTCTGCAGTAGACAGTACACAGGACATAATGGTCTGCAGTAGACAGTACACAGGACATAATGGTCTGCAGTAGACAGTACACAGGACATAATGGTCTGCAGTAGACAGTACACAGGACATAATGGTCTGCAGTAGACAGTACACAGGACATAATGGTCTGCAGTAGACAGTACACAGGACATAATGGTCTGCAGTAGACAGTACACAGGACATAATGGTCTGCAGTAGACAGTACACAGGACATAATGGTCTGCAGTAGACAGTACACAGGACATAATGGTCTGCAGTAGACAGTACACAGGACATAATGGTCTGCAGTAGACAGTACACAGGACATAATGGTCTGCAGTAGACAGTACACAGGACATAATGGTCTGCAGTAGACAGTACACAGGACATAATGGTCTGCAGTAGACAGTACACAGGACATAATGGTCTGCAGTAGACAGTACACAGGACATAATGGTCTGCAGTAGACAGTACACAGGACATAATGGTCTGCAGTAGACAGTACACAGGACATAATGGTCTGCAGTAGACAGTACACAGGACATAATGGTCTGCAGTAGACAGTACACAGGACATAATGGTCTGCAGTAGACAGTACACAGGACATAATGGTCTGCAGTAGACAGTACACAGGACATAATGGTCTGCAGTAGACAGTACACAGAGGATGACAGTGATTTCCTCAAGGCATGAAGTGTCAGCTCTTAGGAACGAAAATAAATGTACATTACTGTGGAATTTTATTGCAACTTAGAAGTCATAGAGGGTTTGCACCATGAGATGTTCTGGTACATACTTGCAGACTTTGGGAGTGCTCCTGCAGTAGATTCTGAAGCAGAGGTTCAAATGAAAAGCGCAGCCACTGGGCCACACACATGCAGTACAGTATAGACATGTACATACTGCAGCAGACTGAGAAAAGCTCAGCTCAGTAACAGGACACTCGCTGGGGCTCCACGGCTCCATACTGATAAATAGCTGTGAAAAATAACATTCCAAAACGCTGCAATATGCGGTAATATGGAATGTTTGTGTTCGTGGGCACCATGCCAATGTTAATATAGACCCCCAGGATAGGTCCATTAGGCACCTGACCTGTGGAATAGCACAAGCCAGCACTCATAAGGCCCTCATCCCAGACACCTGGAGGCAAGTAATAATTTGGTGCCCCCCTCTGATACTCCTGATGGGGGGGAAAACCACACAATGTGGTGGCTCTGAGGACTGAGTTTAAGTCAAAATACTGTAAGATTGCCACTGTGTTGGGACTACAAATCACAAAATGCCCAGTCTACTGCCGACTGCATCACATGTCGGGAAGTTGCTCCACCAAAGATCTGCCCCCCAGACTCAGTCTTTGGTGCCCCAGGCCCCCGCCTCCTGTGCCCTCTTAGCCGCAGCTCTGTTTGATGCAACCTTGTTGACATTCAGCTCCTGGGAGATCTGCAGCCGTGATTATCCTCAGGCCAGCCACTCAGGACTCTGCTGTGGCTAGGGCTGATGCCAGGGAGGAGTGGTACAGGAAGTTGTCAGTGAGGGGATGTGCCGGGTATGCTGCACAGGTCCGAGCAGCTAGGGCTGCCGCCAGGGAGGTGTGAGGCAGAGAGTTGTGGGTGAGGGGGCGCCGGACATGTCACACTGACATAAGAAGCTGAAGACACCAATGAGTAGGGACAGGCTATAGATAGATGGAGGCGGCAGCTCTCCACTAGTGCATGGTGGCTTCTCATGTGCCAGGAAGAGGTGCCATGTATTGGGCGGCTGTGACAGTACACTCCGGGTACATAGTTACAGTCCTAAGTGGGGTGAATATATTGTGGGCAATGGAGGAGGTGCCCCTTCAATGCTGGAGCACGGCAGCAGGTGCCTCCATTTTCTCCCATAGTTCTGCCCCTGCCTGGGCCGGCCCTAGGCATAGGCAAATGCCAAGCCTAGAGCCAGCTCATCTTGACAGCAGGCAGAACCAGGAAGGGTGGACGGTGTCGGCAGGTCTGCTCTGGCTGCCCTACCATGATCAAAGCTCTCAGCTCAGCTCCGATCGAGTGGCAGCTCATACAGCCAGCAGTAGCAGGGAGCAAAGACAGTGGGGGCAGCAGGCAGTAACAAAAATGGCCACTGGAGGAGGGCTGTTGCGCATTCCCAGACACAGCAGCTTCTCCTATGGGCCATTGCGGAGTCCAACAGGCCGAGCCTGTCTGCAGGGAGACACATAGTGCCGATGTGAGCATAGAGTGAGGATACTACATATCTTGTGTGAATAAGGTTGAACTACTGTGTGGTGTAATTTGAATTTGGAGTACTATTGTGTTGCCATGCCTCTTTTTTTGGGGGGTGGGGGCGCCAATCCTCTTGCTGGCACAGGACACCAAAATGTCTAGTTACAGCTCTGTGGATGAGGAATGCTATGGGTGAGGGGTGTTGCTGGCTGCTGCTGTGATCTGTGCTGTTGGGTGATGGGTGCTGTGCTGGGAGAGGGGTGCTGGGTTAAAGGTGGAACTAGTGGCAGTGGTAGGGGGCAACAGCCAAAATCTCACCTAGAGCATCAAATAGGTGAGGGCCGGCTCTGTCCTGGCTCAGAGAGGACGTTCAGATCAGCCCAGACCAAAGTGCATAGAATGGGCAAGACTACCCATGGTAGAAAGAGGGCTCCAGGTGCATCCGCTTTGTGCCATAAGGGCTGCCCAGATCCTCATGAGAGATGACAACAGGTCAGCAACCAGGTTCGTGCAGGATGCCTGCTCTTGCAATGTAGCATGGCACTATGCATCTACATAGTAATGACCACAATATGTGTTCCTGGGTTCTGGGCCACCAAGGAGGTGCAGCTGAGAGACATTAGCGAGCTTGGAGTCGTGTTACCCAGCAATAATAGGCTAAAATCATGCCGATAAAGCCCTGAGGTTGCAATGCAGTAGGCACCTACCAATAAGATCAAGCTCATGTAAACATGATCTCATTGGCTGCTAAGAGTGCAGACATATCATTGGTTTCATCTGTGTCACATAGCCTAACTGATATGTGCAGGGCCTCCCTCTGCCTCTAGAAAAAAAAATTGTGTTTAAAAATGTAAAAAAAAAAATCCGAAAACAAATAAAAAATTCTAAAATGCATTAGTCTGCGTGTGGATACTAGTGGCATACCGGGAATGGTCCCAGTACACTCTCTGTTCATTTTGGAAAATTAATAAAAAGTATAGAAGTACAAATTTTGATGCACCACCCAAAGTCAATACACATGTAGACTATAAAAAGTCTTTGTTGAACGATAAGTAAAAAACAATTGAGATTTTTTATATATAGAAAGATATATACGCTGCTGTATATACTGGGTAGTCACCCCAGGATGATACTATCAAAAATAAGGGAGTTAAAATTATTAGACTAAAATGATTGGACTAAACGGCACATAAATAACAAATCTATCATTGCACTAATGTTACCATATGTATTGTGCAGGTGAAACAAAATATGCTATAAAAATAATTAAAAAACTGCGAGTAACATTTAATAAATAAAAAAACATTTAATAAGCACGTTGTGCAATATTAAAAAATAGTCAAAAGATACATACAATACATATAAATCAGTCATATGAATAGTAGTTACACCTAGTAATCATGTGTATGGGGTATATATCTATATAATCCACCGGAGGGAAAGACCAGTTCCACAATACTAAATCACTGTATATTAGTGGAATATGGGATTCATATAACATATATACAGTAGTTACCAGTTACCACTCAGTCACTTAGGGTAGAAGTAACAATGTCCAGCAGGGTAATAATAACCTATAGCCTGTGCAGTCCCTTGTCTGTAGTAAACTCCCAAAGATAGTTGGTTCCAGAGTGTCTTATCTTCAGATTATCTGGTTCCTTAACATTATTATTATTATTACCAGTTATTTATATAGCGCACACATATTCTGCAGCGCTGTACAGAGAATATTTGGCCATTCACATCAGTCCCTGCCCCAGTGGAGCTTACACTCTATGGAGCTCATTTACACACACGGACGCTAGGTTGCGCTCTCTCGCAGCCAAAAGGGGCCGGGTATGCAAATTCCCTCTGGTGTAAGGACGCCAGCTATGTCTTAGAGAGTGACGGCGGAGCAAACGCACACCAGTATAAAGACGCCCACTTTTCTTTCTTAACACACGTCATCTCCAGGAAGTGTTTGATTAATCAGAACCATCGAAAGCCATCGGAGCTGCACGCAGTGCTTGAGGTAGACCCTACCCCGCCGCAAGCACTGCGATCACTGCAGGCTGAAATATGAGCAAGTGACGTGTACAATGATGCCTCCATGCTAATTATGCAAACCCATAAAATGCCCAGACACGCCTGGAAAGAATGTGCAGTGAACGGTCCAACAAAAATGAGGAGACCTCTGGCTTGTGAACCACTCCCCCGTTCACAAGCACCTTCCCCTGTTACCACCCATAAACGGCACTGTCACTCAAAGTAGCATCCAGTCTGTGTACTACAAGCGCACGATTCCAGGATGCATTAACTGGTTCGCGCATGTGTATTTTGACGCATGCTCAGACGGGCGACATAGCGTGTGTCCGCGGCTTAGCGAGCGGGTCTGAATCAGCTCCTATATTCCCTACCGCAAGCTCACACGCATACACACTAGGGCTTATTTGTGTTAGGAGCCAATTAACCCATCCGTATATTTTTGTAGTGTGGGAGGAAACTGGAGTACCCGAAGGAAACCCACGCAAGCACATGGAGATTATACAAACTCCACACAGTTAGGGTCATGGGGGGAATTGAACCCATGACCTCAGTACTGTGAGGCAGTAACACTAACCATTACACCTTCTGTGCTGCCCGACATGAGTCATTTCCTGGGAAGAATGTGCAGTGAACGGTCCAACACAAATGAGGAGACCTCTGACGGTCGCCGACGCGTTTCCCTGTCACAGACAGTTTTCTCAAAGCAGTGGTGGATTATATAGATATATACCCCATACACATGATTACTAGGTGTAACTACCATTCATATAAATATACAACGTGCTTATTACATGCTTTTTTTTTTAAAGGTTACTCCCAGGGTTCTCTGTACATTCTGCCTCTGTCTGGAGGTGTTGAAGACCTGTGCAAGAAACAGTATTATCAGTGTGGCTACAGCATTATTTTTTTCTTGTTGGTGGCACTTAGGAACAAAGACAATACTCATCGGTAGGAGTCTGAAGGTGCCGTTTACACAGTAGAAGTGCTGGCAATAAAAAGACAAGTATTTATACATTGCAGCTTATTTAGTGCCTGATATTGTGGATTTGCGGATTTATAGATACACTATGGTAAATTATTTCAAGGAAATGTAAAAGTTGTTGAAGGAGTGGTTACATGGCTTAATTTGTTGCTGGTGGATCAATATGAACAGAGTATGGTCTAATATATTTCTGAAGGAGGTAAATGAATGGGTCTAGTGAATAATTTAAAGGAATGGATGGGTGTTATTGGTTTATACAGCTTAAGTTATTTTAACATTGTATTTGTATTTTAAAAGTGGTTAGTTGATACTATGTTTTATTTATTTGCTCTGTTTCAGATCCAGTTCTGTGGCTACTGTGGTCTGTGTGGCACTCCTATGTATTCTGGGCCATACATCGGGCAGTAGTCGGGGCGTACAGGAGGCAGTTGGGAATGGCCTTAGTTCTGTGGCCACAGTGGTCTGTGTGGCATTCCTATGTATTCTGGGCCATACATCGGGCAGTAGTCAGGGCGTACAGGAGGTAGTTGGGAATGGCCTTAGTTAGATGGCTAGGTGTATGGGGTATGAAACAGGATGATGCGATGCCAATCATTACTAACTTCGCCAAGGACATGATGTATTTAATCCTTGCTGGAGGACATTAGTCAGTGTCTATGGGGCCTATTAAACATCGGAGGCCATATGGCCTCTGATAATGAAGTATTGAACTCGCTTGGAAGGATACTTAAGTATCCAACTCGCAGCGGGGAAGAGCTTACACTGGAGCAATTCATCATTGCTGCTGGGGAGGTAGTGAGGAGGTGGCGGAGTAATCCGCTCGGATCCCTCTTCGCATCCCCGGCACTCCTTCCCATAGGAAGAAGCGGGGATCTGATAACAAGCGCCGTCTGAAGATAGCGCTTGTTCTCGGAAGCAAACTCCGAAAACTTTCAGCTTTCAGAATTTGAAGAATAACAGGGGGGAGATGTACTAAGCTCTGAAAAGTGATAAACTGGAGAGTGATAAACCACCAGCCATGCAGCTCCAAACTGTCATGTTACAGGCTAGCGTTTCCGCATGGTTACCGGGCCAGTTAGTGTTGATGAATATGCCCCTATATCAGCAAACTAAAGGATGATCTATGGCCATGGGTATTATTTCCCAACACCATAGTGGTAGGCTCAGGGAAGGAGGCAAGGAGATGCTGGCAGCACACGACATCTTATAAAACGTGGAAGAGGCCAGGATTGTATTTTTTTTGTGTGTAGTGTCAATAAATGTGTGTTAACAAACAAAAAGTGCCATAAAGCCCCAGCTCTATTGCCAGATTCATTAATAAGATAATTTCTGGGACAAAAGCTCGGGGCAAAGAAATACTATTGCCAGAAAACCAGAAGTGCCAGGGGTGTTGGTGTGGCTGAGCTCTGCTGGGGGCAGGTGATGGTAATGCTTAAAGACACATCCGGGGCCAGCAGACGGTTTAGGCAATAAATCGTAAAAGAGTTAGGTAAAATTAGATTATAAAAGGGGTTAATATGTAAACTATACAAAAATAAAAGTGTAATCTTCTACCTCTTGATCTCTGCTTGCTCTTCTGTTCTGCGTTACATATTGCACATGCCAGGGAAGGGGCTGGTACGAAAGATACGGTGCTTGCTCCTCTCGAAATAATGAGCTGCCCAACTGTAGAAAGACAAGAGCATCATCAGTGGCACTGCCTATTCAGGATGTGAGTCACTGTAAAAGGTTTCCAGCCTGAGAAGTTACAGTACAAGACATCTTGTTACAATGGGGTATATTTAGTATTTAAATGAGAGCTTTTAGAAGTCGAGATGTTGCCCATGGCAACCAATCAGATTCTAGTTAACATTTAACTAGCACCTTCTAGAACAGGGGTGGCCAACAAGTCAGAGACAAAGAGCCAAAAAATATCTGTAGTCATGTTAAAGAGCCGCTAGCATGCGCTAGCTGTCACAAGGCCACGTCCCATTTTTGTGCGTAAGCCTTTGGCATGACATCCGCAGGAGCATGACCTTGTGTCACACCCCTGTTTTAGTCAAACTAGGGGCGATCCCAGAACATTGAAAATACACAATTAACATAAACCTCCCAATATAATGTTTTCACTGTTGAAGTGAAAGAAAACGCCAGAGCAAAATAGAAAACATTGAAATAGCCACGTTCACATAAAATTCACAGAAACAAGCCAGATCCGCATAAAATACATTTAAAAACCACATCCACATAAATACATATTGAAATCCAGAACCACATAAAATACACTGAAAAAAGCCAGATCCACATAAATGACACTTTGAAATCCAGAACCACATAATATACATTGAAAAAGCAAGATTCACATAATACACACTTCAGCTCCTCCATGTGTCACTCAAGTCCCCTCCCTTGCCATTGCAGCCCCCCCCCATGCCACTGCAGTGGCCCCTTATATGTCACCCCCCCTCCTCCCTTGAGTTATCAGCTCCACTCTGTCCCCATAAGCATGAAAGCAGGCATCATCCCCCCAGCTCGCAGGCTGCCCCCCACTGGCTCTCAGGTAGTAGTGCCCATTATGCTGTGCCCCCTGTACTTGTGCCCCATATGCACTGTCCCCTGTAGCTGTGCCCATTAAGCAATGCTCCCTGTAGTCATACCCCCTAAAGTAGTGCCCCAGTACTAGATCCCCCTCCCCGCCCACACCCCTATGAAGAAACTTACTTGTCTTCATGCTGGCATCGCTCCGCGCCAACAGGTCTCCTGGGTCCTGCCATCGCTGCTGCTGCTGCTGTCTGCTGGATCTAACTGGATCTCACTGCATCACTGGGAACGCTGGCCTCTGAAGCGATTAGAGGCTTCTTTAGTCTCGCTTCAGAGACCACCGTTCTCAGTACCAGTGGGGGACTGCCGAGCTGGGAGCCGCAAGGGAAACAGAAAGAGCCACATGTGGCTCGAGAGCCGCGGGTTGGCCACCCCTATTCTAGAAGATAATCGCTAGAATCTGATTAGTTGCTATGGGCAACATTTCCACTTTTAAAAACGCTTCAAATGCTCACTTTAGTCAATTTACCTCAATGTAACATGCACTTCAGGGACACGCCCATAACACTCCCATAGGACGTACTCTCTCTATGCGTCTGTTTAACCACCTCCCAGTCACCGCCAAGGCAGACATGTCTTATAAAGTGCATCTTAATCGCAACGGCACCTATGTGTGTACGCTCTGTGTAACGCATGCGCCATATGGGTTTTCTGGGACTATCGCACACGCGCAGTAGCAAGAAATCACTCAGCTCTGTCAGCATTGCGTGCGGCTCTGAATCCGGCTCTATATGTCTCCTGTTACTCTGACTATTAGGGATATATTTACTAAAGGGAGAGTTTTTAGAAGTGGAGATGTTGCCCATAGCAACCAATCAGATTCTACTTATCATTTATCTAGCACCTTCTAGAAGATAATAGCTTGAATCTGATTGGTAGCTATGGGCAACATCTCCACTTCTATAGAAACACACTTTTGTAAAAATACCCCTTAGTCTAAAATTGGGGTCAGTTTGCCCTTTCAATCTGTTTGCCTGTCCTATCTGTGAGTCTGTCTTAACTATGAGTCTGTCCTATCTGTCAGTGGGTGGGATGTAACAAGAATCACATTTTGAATGCGATGCATCCCACCACTGATCACATGCACAGCAGCAGATATTAAAGCCGTATACATGACTAGATATACAAGGTACAGCTCTCCCGATAAGAACTGCCCCTTGTGCATAGAGGCCTTCCAGGTTTATGACCCGGGATACCTTCTGCGCATGCGTGGTCGTCGGCCTGTATGAGCTGTGGGGAACAATGGGAGGGATTCTATTGGACCCCTCTCGGGGAACTCTCCGGTAAGAAGCCCATAGGCTTCTATTGGGCAACGCCGTCTATAGCTGGAGTTGCCTATTGGGAACAAGCTCCTGAATGATATGTGGATTATGTGTAAATTGTATTTAATAACTAATATTAGATGTGCTTGTAAATACAGTATGTACGTTTACCGTATTGAACATCTCAAACACACTAGGTAACCATGAAAACGTGAAGCAAAGCATTTTACTTGCAATAGAAATGTATTTGCCAGTGGCATCAACTACATGGTGGACACAGCAAGAACCCTCATCTCTATGGTAAATGTATCTTGCCGCATACCTACTGAAACGGGTTGGGTATAAAATCCCGGCTGTCATGACGCCGCTGGTCAGATCACGACACCCATTTTTCGAACCCCTATCCTAACCCTCCTTCCCGGAGCCTAAACCTAACCTCCCCCTCCCCGCACCCTAATCCTAACCCTAACCCCGCTACCTAACCTCCCACTAACATTCCGATATTTACTTTCGGGACGCCGGCGGTCGGGATTTCGGGGCGCCGGTATTCAGACCGTTGGTGTCCCGCATGCCGGGATGCCGACTATGTCCCACTGAAACACATACTGATGCAGCTACAGTAACTACACTGCTGGTAAAATGTTATTTTATTGTGTGAAAACAACATTTTACATATTTTGATATACTATTAATAATAATATTGATCTTATAGATAAGACTGTGAACAAGAAAGACTTATGTAAAGCAATGTACCTACATGAGTGTCTCTTGTAAGCTTATTGCAGCAGTTTTGCATTGCTTTAAACAAAACCAGTTTGCGCCACTGGGGCTATGGAGCTTTGTGGCGATGGGCGAATGGATGGCGAAAGCAGCAATATATGATCAGAAATCTGTGGCTGAACATTGAATTCATTTGGAATGAAAGTGTACTATGCAGTTGTATTCATACTGCTGTCTTATATGCAGATTTTAAAATACATAGGCTAATTTAATCAGCGGCAGCGTTATGCCAAACAAAACGCCATGTTCGGTTGCACACATTTGCCTATTATGGTAGGCTGAACATCGCTAGTTTTCTGTAACAACACATTGTGGCCAGGTCACTAATTAAACTGCTCCTATATTATGACTAATCTGCATACTGAAAGCTAATCTTTGTGAATACATGTTTTAGTCTAATCAACTGATGTTTAAAATTTAGTGGTGTCTACCTCATTAGAAGATGTAATAGAGTTGACTTGGGGGCGGGGGGTGGGGTCAGTGCACAAATTGGCGCTATTTGCTGACGATTTATAAGCTATAATGTCGCATACAGTGGTCTCCCTCCCAAATTTAAGCAGTGACTTTCACAGATTTATTATCCACTTTAACTTCAGGATTCATTTTCCCAAATCCACTGAGGAACTTGGAGTTGTGTACAAGAAACTGGGGTGTTGGACAGAGACACCTGGATCAGTAGATGGTTTGAAACTGGACGGTTTAATATAATTTCTGCTTACACAGTTGAAGTAAAAGAAGATTGTAATATAAGGTGACATACTAGAGTCCACTGGGGAGAGATAATGCAACTAGAAGATGCTGAATAAGGCTGTAGGGAAAAGTCTCTGATAATCGTTGAACCTGGAAAAGGAACTGTGGGCTTGGAACTTGAAATAAACTTGAACTTGATCTCCGGACTGGAGTATTGTGGACTGAACTGGAGAACTTGGATTTGACTCCGGACTGGAGTGCTGCGGACTGAACTGGAGAACTTGGATTTGACTCCGGACTGGAGTACTGCGGACTGAACAGGAGAACTTGGATTTGACTCCGGACTGGAGTACTGTGGACTGAACTGGAAAACTTGGATTTGACTCCGGACTGGAGTACTGTGGACTGAACTGGAGAACTTGGAGTAGCTTGATTATGCTGGGAAGCATAGATTTCACACAGGGAGCTCAGGAACATAGGTCACGCTGCAGCAATGGACATTGTTGCGCTGGCAACCAGCATGTGTTACAGGAAGGTCTTTTATACCATCAGGCTGAAGCGGATTGGCTGAAGCAAGTGGAGACTGCTGCTGACTGGATGCACGAGTATCACCTGACCTGGCCCAAGATGGCTGTGCCCATGTTCCAGAAATCTTGTATGCTTGCGCTCCATGCGTGCATGGATCTGTGGCAGAGGGACACAGGCAACAGCGGCGATGCTGCAGACGATTAAGTGGAAATCACGTGGGCAGCAATTCGGCTGCACCGCGGACCGCGATGGCAGATGCATAGGAAGATGCAGGGGTCTTAGGCGGAGGTCTCTAGCATGATTTGTGACAGTACCCCCCTTTTAAAAGTGGACTCTGGACACTTCCTTGGTTTGTGAGGAAATTTGGAATGGAAGCTTTTAATAAGATGAGGAGCATGAGCATTGGTAGCAAAAATCCACGTCCTCTCTTCTGGACCATAGCTCTTCCAATCAATGAGATATTGGAGTCGACCGTAACGACAGTGGGAATCCAGGATCTTTTGGACTTCGAATTCTTGTCCACTTTGAGTATGGACACAAGGAGACTTGGGAAGCACTCTCTGGAATCTATTCAAGATCAACGGTTTTAAGAGTGACACATGGAAGGAATTAGGAATTCGTAGAACAGAAGGTAATTTCAATTTGGCAGCCACAGGATTGATCATTCTTTCTACAGGAAACGGACAAATAAATCGCGAAGCAAACTTCATGGATGGAATCTGAAGTCTGAGGTTCTGAGTAGACAACCATACTCTGTCACCAGATTGGAACTTTGGAGTGGCCAGTCTCTTTCGATCTGCAAATTTTTTGTAGCGCACAGAAGCTTTCAGCAGCGAAGAATGCACCTTTCCCCAGATAGCTGTGAGATGTTGAAACGTATCTTTAACAGCTGGTACATCAATAAGGGGTAGTAATGGAAATCAAGGCAAATGAGGATGACTACCGTATACAGTATAGAATGGTGTATTCTCAGTGGAGGAGTGGTAACAATCATTATGGGCAAACTCAGCCCACGGCAGAAGCTCCAGCCAATCGTCTTGAGAAGATGAAATAAACAAGCAAAGAAACTGTTCAAGATCTTGGTTCACCCTCTCCGTTTGCCCATTAGTCTGAGGATGATAGGCCGTGGAATACTTGAGTTTCACGTGAAGGGCTGAGCATAGGGATCTCCAGAATTTTGCCACAAACTGGACTCCTCTGTCAGAGATAATTTATTGGGGAAGGCCGTGTAAACGGAAGATCTCTTTAGTAAAGAGTTGTGCAAGCTGAGATGCAGATGGCAGACCTGTCAGGGGAACGAAGCGAGCCATTTTGGAGAACCTGTCAATGATGACCCAGATGGTATTGTGACCCTGAGATGGTGGCACTTCCTTGATAAAGTCCATGGATAAATGGGACCAAGGCTGTTCAGGAACAGCCAACGGATGCAGCAGACCAGGAGACGTCCGTCTGGAAATCTTGTGTTGGGCACATTTAATACAGGAAGCAATGAAGTCTTGTACGTCCGCTTTTAGGGTAGGCCACCAATAGGACCGCTGAATAAACTTGACAGTCTTCTCCACACCAGTGTGTCCAGAAAATCGAGAAGCATGTGCCCAATGGAATAATTTCTTACCTAGATCTGGTGCAACAAAAGTTTTTCCCCGAGGAGGGTCAGGAGTGAGCTTAGTAGAAGCAAATTACATAGGTTCTAGAATTGGAGGAGAAGATTCTTGGACTTGATCTTGTTCTGAGTTCAAAGAGCGAGATAAGGCATCAGCCTTAGCATTCTGAGGACCAGGACGATAGGAAAGTTTAAAATCAAAGCGAGAGAAAAACAGCGCCCATCTGGCCTGTCTGGGATTCAAATAGCGAGCTGTTTGCAATTAGATCAAATTCTTATGACCGGTGAAGATTAAAATGGGGTACTGAGCCCCTTCCAGTAGATAACGCCACTCTTCTAGGGCTAGCTTGATCGAGAGAAGCTCTTGGTCTCCGATAAAGTAATTTCTCTCTGCAGGTAGGACTCTTCGGGAGAAGAAACAACAGGGGTGTAACTTCCCATCATTGAATCGTTGGGAGAGAATAGCTCCTACCCCCTCCGTAGAGGCATCTACTTCCAGAATGAAGGGGCAAGTCAAATTGGGTTGTTTCAACACGGGTGCTGAGATGAAGGCTCGCTTCAAGTGATGGAAGGCAGAGGTAGCTTCTGGAGACCATATACTGGGGTTCGCGCCTTTCTGGGTAAGAACTGTAATAGGAGCAACCAGGGAAGAGAACCCCTTGACAAACTTGTGATAGTAGTTCGCGAAGCCTAAGAATCGCTGAAAGGACTTTAACGTAGTAGGCAATGACCAGTCAAGAATAGCCTGTAATTTCTGTGGATCCATTTGAAGTCCAGTTCCAGAAATTATATATCCAAGGAATGGACTGCACGGAGTCTCAAACATACACTTCTCTAGTTTGCAAAAAAGTAGATTTCTTCTTAACCGAAGAAGGACTTCTTTAACTTGAGAGCGATGCAACTGGAGATCTTGAGAGATTAAAATGTTGTCTAGATAGACTACGACTGACTTGTAGAGAAGGTCTCTGAAAATCTCGTTGACATGCTGGAAGACGGCCGGCGCATTACTGAGGCCGAAGGGCATGACCAAATATTCATAGTGCCCGTCCCTGGTGTTAAATGCTGTCTTCCATTCGTCACCATCACGTAAACGGATCAGATTATATGCTCCCCTTAGATCGAGCTTGGTAAAGATGGAGGCACCCTTCACTCTATCGAAGAGTTCTGTTATAAGGGCGAGCGCATACTGATTCTTGACGGTAATATTGTTGAGTCCACAGTAGTCGATGCAGCGGCGAAGACCACCGTCTTTTTTCTTCACAAATAAGAACCCTGCTCTGGCTGGCAAGGTGGAAGGACATATAAACCCTTTCTCCAGGTTTTCTTTGATATACTCAGGCATGGCTTGAGTCTTGGGCAGGGGGTAGGTTTGTCCATGCAGTGGAGTCTTTCCTGGAACTACGTCGATGGGACAGTCCCATTCACGATGAGGAGGGAGAGTGTCAGCACCCTGCTTGCTGAACACATCACAAAAATCTTAGTAGACTTCGGGGAGACCTTCTAGAGGTTTCACAAGAGATTTTCGTAGGGGAACTACTTGAGGAAGACAAATCTGAAAACAAAATGGACTCCAGGCAGTAATCTGTAAGGAAGCCTAATCAATACAAGGATTATGTCTTTGAAGCCACGGAATGCCCCAAATTAATTCGTGAGAGGCTTTAGGAATCACAAGATAAGACAAATGGAGCGCCCCAACTCTGAGCTTCAAAGATTGGGTGCGATGCATAATTCTTCCATCGGCAATTCGAATACCATCTATAGCCATTAAGGACACTGGATGTGGCAGCCGTTCAGTGGTTATGTGATGTCTGTGAACAAAGTCCGCAGTGAGGAAATTCCCGGCAGCTCCTGAGTCCAGCAGAGCAGGATCATTTAATTAGACTTGGTTCACCTCCAACAAAGCAATGAGGGTAGGATCAGTTTTCTCATGTGATTCCATGGATACTCCTAACTTAACCCCTCTATCATAGGAGAGGGCATTACCTGGATGGGAAGGACAAGACTTGAGATAATGCTGCAGAGAAGTGTAGTATAAACAGAGATTTGATAGACATCTTCTCTGACGTTCTTCAGTAGACACCCGGGAGCGATTCACTTGCATGGGTTCATCAGGAGGAGGAGAAGAAGAAGTAACATGTGGAACAGGACGACCCTTGGCTCGGTCGAACCGACTTCTCTCTATAACTCGCTCTCTGTGTCGCAAGTCGACTTTATTACATAGGGAAATCAGACATCCAATGAAGTGGGCAACTTACGGGAAGCTAGATCGTCTTTGATTCTCTCAGACAATCCATTCCAAAAGGCTGCTGTTAAAGAGACTTCATTCCAGCTTAGCTCTGAGGCTAGAGTACAGAATAATATCACATATTGGCTGACCGTCTTGCTGCCTTGACAAAGACATAAAACATCATTGGAGGCAGAGGTCGTTCTACCAGGTTCATCAAACATTTTTTGAAAGGTTGAAACGAACTCAGTGTAGTTGGAGAGAACCGGGTCAGCCTTCTCCCAGAGCAGAGAAACCCAGTCCAGGGCTTGACTGGTTAATAATGAAATTATATATGCCACTCGAGTTTTGGTAGTGGGAAAGTTTGCTGCTTGCAATGCAAAGTGGATCTCGCACTGGTTTAGAAAACCTCAGCAAAAATTTGGATTCCCATCGAATCTGCTAGGAGGAAAAAGCTGAAGACGGGGTACTGGAGGTGGTGGATGCAGGAACAGGATTATTGGACTGGAGGTCCATCCTAGAGATCCCAGAGAGAAGAACTTGAGTATTATCCAAACGAGTAGATACATCTTTAATGTATTGCATCAACTGCACCTGAGCAGACTCCTGTCTTCCCAGGCGATTCAACACATCCTGGATGGATACAGATCCAGGGCTCTGAGTACCAGACGGGTCCATGTGGCCAGTACAAACTGTCACGGACTGAGGAACTTGGAGTTGTGTACCTGAGCTGGGGTGTTGGACAGAGACACCTGGATCAGTAGATGGTTTGAAACTGGACGATTTAATATAATTTCTGCTCACACAGTTGAAGTAAAAGAAGATTGTAATATAAGGTGAAATACTAGAGTCCTCTGGGCAGAGATAATGCAACTAGAAGATGCTGAATAAGGCTGTAGGGAAAAGTCTCTGATAATCGTTGAACCTGGAAAAGGAACTGTGGACTTGGAACTTGAAATAAACTTGAACTTGATCTCCGGACTGGAGTATTGTGGACTGAACTGGAGAACTTGGAGTAGCTTGGTTATGCTGGGAAGCATGGGTTTCACATAGGGAGCTCAGGAACATAGGTCACGCTGCAGCAATGGACATTGTTGCACTGGCAACCAGCATGTGTTACAGGAAGGTCTTTTATACCATCAGGCTGAAGCGGATTGGCTGAAGCAAGTGGAGACTGCTGCTGACTGGATGCACGAGTATCACCTGACCTGGCCCAAGATGGCTGCACCCATGTTCCAGAAATTTTGTATGCTGGCGCGTTGTGCGCGCATGGATCTGTGGCAGAGGGACACATGCAACAGCGGGGATGCTGCAGACTATTCTCAAGTGGAGTCCCAGCATCGGAAATCATGCGGGCAGCAAGTCGGCGGCACCGCGGACCGCGATGGCACAGATGCATAGGAAGATGCAGGGGTCTGAAGCGGAGGTCTCTAGCACAGTTTGTGACAGTCCCCATATAGTATCCACCCTTCAATAATCCTCCCCCTACACTTGGCACCCCTCCCACATTAAGTGTCTTATTGTTATTCCTAACCAAACTGAGGATTTATTTAAATTGAACTTTCTCCTCATCCTACAGATGGTTAACGTGAATTTCGGGAGTGGAGGGTGTTGAAGGTGTCCTGGTTGGGAAGGATTAAACATTATTAAAATGAATACCCTGCTGAATGTACTGTATCTCCTTCAAACTATCCCGATCCATATTCACCAGAGTTTCTTTAAGGAATTCAGTGGCGTTTGTGTGGGGAGGTCATGGTCCAAGTTTGAGAATGGAGGTTCTATGCTGATGCAAATCTTGTGGTGGTCTCCAGTTACCCGGCTTTCTACAATATCACAACTACGCAAATCACTTGTCCCGAATTGTTACCTGGTCAAACGTGTCTTCTACCAAGCAGTGGGTTCAAATTGAGAGTACCTCACTTCATGTCCCTGCAGAAACTCTGCCTTGTTCCCCTGTCCTCGCACACACCTCTCCATCCTAACGTGGAACTGATCAGGCTTTTGTCTTGTATATCATTGTTAATTTCCCCCCCCCATCTCTCTAATGCATAACTCACAGTATCCCCCAGCCTCTCCGAATGGGTGTTTTGCTTAATGGAATTGAGAGGGTCCATTGCGAGTCAATTAGCTGATGGTTCGGAGTACGTTAAGTCCCTTTGTTGTCTTACAGGAACATTTGAACTTGCCCAGCTCAGTGTTTTGGTCTTATGCCCAAATTAGGCACTGCAATAATTCTGTATCCAGGTCTTCCCCCTTGCGTCACTCTCTGACCTCTTTTGCATTATGGTGTTCCTCAAACTCCCATTCACCATTTGGTCTCCTCGGTCTATCAATTGCTCGATTTAACCCTGCCTGTCTTTTTTTTTAAACAAAGTAAAAAATGCAATAATGAATGCGCAATAACAATAGGGTGCAGCTGAGGTGCAAAAGAAAGTACACACCCAAGTAGTACTCAATAAAGACAAAACAGAAAATGAAGAAACTATTGCATCTCTATAGCGCTCCCTATCGGACAAATTCACATGGAGATAAAGCACCCTGTGTATATACCACACAAAATAGGATATAATCACCTAAAGAGACATATGAGAGTCCCCAATGTTGGAACTACTACGGTAACTTTTCACTCCTTTAGATCTTGATGCATCGATCCAATATGGACATACATATACAGGAGAAAAAAGAATATAATGGTGTAGTAGTCCTTTGAAAATTAAAAGGTTTAATAGTGGTAACACTTACAAACATAGAAGAAATAAAAGCATGTCATTGTATCTCCCAAGGCATATAGCAGGTCCGTGAGTCTTGAAAGCCAGATGGTAGACCGATTAGGTCTCCGGATACCCAGTCTGGATAGGCAAAAGACAACCACGGTCCTCCAATTATTTGGGACAGCAGAAAAAAACGATCTCCAGGAGGGCTGCTTAACGCGTTTCCGACCTAATGGTCCTTCATCAGAAGCATAGCCCTTGGATGTGAAGCAAACCTAATATATACCTACACTAATACAACACACCTGCTAACTCAACAGCCGCTAATCAGTAAGTCCCGCTCTCTGCGCATGCGCACAGCTGGTCACGTGAACTGTCACGTTCCACCTGCGTCACGCTGCCGCTACGTTCCAAAAGTCCGGAAGTTCATCCATAACGCGGAAGCTCATCTCCCCCCACGTGTTACCAAACATCACGCTGCCGCTGCGTTCCAAAATACGGAAGTTCCTTTCACTCCATAGCGCGGATCCAAAGGATTGATGTATCCGCGTTCCACGGTGGGTTTCCATGGAAACAAACGGGGAAAACCTATGTCCTTATTCCACAACAAATCTCCATGGAAACCAAACGCAAACATAATATTATCTTCTTGGCAATGTATGTTGCGTTAGATGTTAAAATTCCTCAAATCGAAATCCAAATATGCGGCACATACAACAAAAAAATATTAAAAGATTAAAAGATAAAATCCATATAATATAAAATTCTACATATATGTGAAAGTGCTTATCATGCAGGAAAGTGTCTAATGTGCATAAAGTGCAGAAGAAACTGAAACCATTAACCCAGAAAACATTTAATCTCAAATTCTCCATTTAAGCCCTTAGGTACAAGGGTGCCTAATTTATGGATCCACTTCATTTCACTTTGAGACAAACGCCTCTCTATATCTCTCGTTTTCCACCTAGGTAAAATTTGTTGAATACCTACAAAATCTATTAGACCACATTCCTTGGAATCATGGAATTTTTTTAAATGGGCAGAGACGGAGTGTGTTTCTAGGCCTTTACGTATGTTATACACGTGTTCAGCCATTCTTGTTTTTAAACACCTACTTGTTTTCCCCACATACAGGAGACCACATGCACACTCCAGTACATAAATAACATTTCTCGAGTGGCATGTGATAAAATCCCTAATGGGGAAAATACCTTTCTTTGTTTTTAATTCTATAGTTTTGCGGTTTTCTGATTTTACACTCCTCCACATTAAGCAACTTCCACAACGTTGAAACCCTTTTTGTTCTCACACTATTTATTTTATCCTCATCAATGCTACTTTTGACAAGTTTATCTCTGAGTGCAGGTGCTTTTCTATAAATAAAAACTGGTTTTATTGGTAATACGTCACCAATAATTGTATCCTGTTTAAGAAGATTCCAGTGATTATTAAAAATCTTTTCTATCTCTTTAAAAGCCACATTATAACGACTAATGAATGCCCATTGGAACTTATCATCCCTACTGGGGGTTTGAGGAGGTCCTGTCTCCGGGGGGGGGGGTGCCTAACTGTAACCTCCTCCGGGGGCACCTAACCCCAACTCCCCCCTTCCCCTAGCCTAACTCTCCCGGGGGGGTGCCTAACACTAAGCCCCCCCGGGAGCCCCTAATCTAACCCAACCCCCCACAGCTGTCCGCGCCCGGCTTACCTTCGATCGGTATGGAGGGTGTCGGGCTCCCGGCATAAGTAAAATGACAGGCATTGGGATTTCGATGCCTGTCATTAGACCTTTGCTGGGATTAGACAATCGGGATGCTGATGGTCGGCATTTGGACCGTCGGCATCCCAACTGCCACCCGTCTACCGGACCCTACGAGGGGAACTTGTGCCAGCTGAACCACTTCATAATCGGGGAGTTAGCTGAGGAGGAGTAAGGACATCTCAAAGTCTCCATCAGGAAGCTATAGTTAATTTTGGACTTAATCAACGTAAGGGGGAGAGATTTATTTGTTTGCAGAACTGAGCAATAGCTTCTTTAGGAGTAATAAGAACATGGCTTGAGTACAGTGGTAGGGGACGACTGTAGGCCAGTAACCTTCAAAATGAAAACTTCTACCTCCAACCAAAGGGGGCGTATGATAGGGCACGTACAAAAAAAACATGGAAAATCTCTCCTACTTGACCACATGCACGCCAACACAATCTAGATTGACTATAGGTTTTCTCCATCTCCAGAAAACTATGTGGTTCAGATATCCCCACTGATTATTAATTTTGGCTCTGCAATTTCACATATCTCCCTATCTCTAAATACAAGAAATCTCTTAAGTATCTGAACAATGTGGCTTAGATAGTGTTCACCCACACTGGAAATCACCACATGCCTCACCCTTCCAGGAGTGGCTCCAACTCTGAATTTATCTCCACATGGTTGTATTGAGTAGACTTCAAGGATTCCCAGGATTATCACTCTTTGATGGCCAATGTATAAGCATCCTCCCCTTCCCCTTTCTTCACATTCCTTCCTTCGTCTTCTCTGCTTCTGTTCACTTCATCGGATGGTCGTTTTATATTATGGTGGGTTATAAAAAAAAAATCTCCTTGTTCTTCTTTTTCTCTCCTATGTTAAAATTGTACCTGTTGTTCCAGTTATTGCCTATGACTATACTTTTTTGGTAATTTTTTTTCTTGTGTACTCAATAAAAATAAGAGTGCAAAAAAAAGGCATAATACTGTGGACAATCTAGGGTCTATGAGCCCCATTTTGGATAGTTTTTTTTTTCTTATAGTGTAAAGGGGCACCCTCACATCTCAGACAGCAGAATGGTTACATCTACCCTTGTATACTGATTTTTTTTTTTCTGTACAGTGTGTCTTACTGCAGCATAATACAATGTGACTTACTGTGTACCCTGAAATATACAGTATGTTTCCTGTCAAGTAAAAAATAAAAAATCTGAGCATCTAATTGGTTGTGATGCAATTTCTGAATTACATTGTTCAATAAGACTATACCCCTCCCCCAATTGTCCAGATATTCACGTGACAGTCTTGGTTAGCATGAAGATAAAAGGGTAGTGTTTCAACCAAAAGTGGTCATGTCTGACGAATTGGGGTGGTGTTGGGGTAGATAGTTTGGATTTATCAGGTATGAGACCCCCCCCCCCCCCCGTGGCTGCCAGAAAGGGACGTGGCCTTGCGGGAATCGCTATTGCATCATTCCAGGAGCGTGACGCTGGGCTGTCCCCGGACGCTAGTGCCTGCACTGTCGGCTTCTCCTCTGTGACAGGAGCCGAGTGCTGCAGGGGAATGTCACACTGCAGCACCTGGTTCCCGTCACTGAGAAGAGGCTAGAATTATGGCATCACCTCTGAGGGTGGCACCCGGGTAAGGCCCGCACCCCCCACACTCCCATAGTGACGCCACTGCATAAATACGATTTAGCAAATTGGTAGACTTGGTACAAAGAGGGCACCTGACAACAGATGATGCGGAGATGAGCTCAAAAACTGATACATGATGAAAACCTGCAAGCCTGACTGCCCAATGCCTTTCCTTACCCTAGCCAAGCATTCTGAGATTCAAGATGTTCTATGGTTTTTGTTTGATTGAGAGCAGAGTATCTTATGGATATAAAGGGTTAACCATAAAGGATAATGGCAGACGGTCTTTTATTTATTAATAATTGTGACAGAGGCCCATTACCGAGTTAAATGTCTGCCAGCATAGTAAATCCTGCTCTAGACATCTTTAATGGTCCTATTGATAACATCATTTGTTAAAGCAGTATCATTTTAAGCCCTGGAAGTAAAGCTTTTGACTGTATCTAGTAGAACAGATTTATTGTCGTACAACAAGCTGGAATGAAGGATTACTGCCCTCTCAAGGACATGACAATCCTAGGCCATTTTAAACCATTAGTGAGACCCCAAATTTGGATAACTTGCAGTTCAGTCTAAAAAATAAGGTATGCAACATCACTAAAAGGCACATTAAAACCTATTTAATATAGAGCTTCATAATTAAATAAATATATACATTTTCACTTTGATTTTTACAATTTTAAGCAGATTTTCTTTTGCGGGTAAATCACATTGTAAATCTTGAATGATAGCATGTTAAGCATTTTTTTTCTTTTCCAATAGATTTTTATTGAATTTTTCAAAAAGAAAACACATATACAATAAATCACAATAGAATGGAAATAAAATAAAATAAACTACAAAAATCAGGGGGCAATGGTGTACAACAAAAGAAAAGAAAAACAGAAGGGATAGAGGGGGGGGTGCTATAATACACAATAATAAACATTACCATATATAATGTTACAACCAAAAAAAAAAAAAAAATAATGTGAATTCGTTAATATAGAAATCAGACAGATAATTTATAATCAGGGCATATCCCTAAGTAGAAGGTCCACACCCTCACCTTCAGTTACATATTCATGCCACTTAAACCATTGCATCATTGGTGCGGAGGTGGACGTGGAGTAAGCAACTTCTGCTGTTTCCATCAGAAGTGCGGATTGTACCTTATGAATAATCTTATAGATAGTAGGTAGGGTAGATGATTTCCATAATTGTGCTATTGCTGTCTTAGCTGCTATTAAAATATGTCCCATTATATAGCAGTCACTTTTGGACAAACTTGAAGGGTAGATGTGTAGTAGTGCTAAAGAGGGGGATGGCTGTATACTCACTTTCAAGACCTTGGAAATCAAGTCAAATATAGCTTGCCACAAAGCTATAAGATGAGAACAACTACAGAAAATTTGGAATATGTCTCCGACATTCACATTGCATCTCCAGCAATATTTTGATTGCATTGGCCATATTACATGCAGTTTGGCTGGGGTAAAGTATAACCTATGAAGTATTTTATAATGTAACTCCAAATGATTATAACATCTGGACATTTTGTGGGCAGTGGTTTAAATAGATTCCCATTGATGGAGAGTATATAACTCCTGAAGGTCTGACTCCCACTGATCTTGGGACTTGGATTTGACTGGGGGGCTAGCCTCAAGGCACATGGTATACCAAAAACCTATAGAGCCCTTGGAGTTTCCTTTTTTCAATTTAGCCAAAAAATCTGGTGGGGGTAGTTCCAGAGGACCGCTCACTTTAATAGCACTAACCACCCAATGTTGAAAACGGAGATAGGTAAATAATTCTCCAGTTGGTAACTGAAATTGAGATTGTATTTGGGCAAACGGAATGAGTGAGGTAGGGCTCGAGATGTCTGCAATAGATTCTATACCTCGGGAACAACTCACTTTTACCAATAGATCAGGGATCAAACGGGAAATAGCGGCTAAAGATAAAGTTCTAGCCAGTAATTTAATACATTTGCACTTAAGTACAATTTCATCCCACAATTTAAGGGAGTCAATTATTGCTCTAGGGGTATATTTTAGTAATGGGCGCATTTGTTTGGGTGTCCAAATTAGTTCTACTAAGGGGAATTCGTCTAATAATGCCCTTTCTAGGTCAACCCATGTTTTAGTGTTGGGAGGAAGAAACCAATCACTAATTTGGGAAACTAAGCATGCTGACTGATACATAACTAGATCTGGAATTTGTAACCCCCCCGATTCTTAGGTTTAGTCAAGCACTGGTGGGCTAACCGTGGTGTTTTACCCTTCCATATATACGACACAATTCATTTACGAGCCTTGATTAGGTATTGTTTTGGGACCAAAAACGGAATGGTGCGGAATAAGTACATTAGCTTTGGCTGAATCATCAATTTAAATGCCGCGAGGCGGCCCAACCAGGAGGCCTCAAAGCCCAACCAATTGTGTAACAGTTCCGCTATATGTTTAAGGCTTGGATCAAAATTTGTTTTAGCAAAGTCTTCTAGACTATTTGGTATATTAATACCTAGGTAGAGGAGATAGTCTGATTTCCATTTGTAACTATATTGGGCTTTTAAACGGGACGAAACCAGATCAGAAATGTTAATAGGCAGAACCTCGGTCTTGGTGGTGTTGAGCTTATACAGAGAAGCTGCACTAAATTTGTCTAGTAGGTCATGAAAGGTAGGCAATGAAGAAACCAAAAGAATATTGTCTGCAAACAGACATAATTTGTGTGAATTCATGCCTACTTCCACTCCAGGAAATGAAGGAGAATTTCTAATTGCTGAAGCAAGTGGTTCGATAGCTAATATGTACATCAGAGGGGAAAGGGGGCATCCCTGTCTTGTACCATTCCTAATGTTGAACGGTGATGATAAAAGCCATTGCTATAAACCCTAGGTGTAGGGTTGCTGTATAGAGCCTTGATAGACTGCAACGCAACCCCCCGAAAACCAAAACACAATAGTGATTCCTAGAGAAACTGCCAATGAAGCCGATCAAACACCTTCTCAGTGTCTAGAGATAGAAGAATGAACTTCTTGCGTCGCCTCAACATCAATTCTGCCAGATCAAAGACTCTGCATGTGTTGTCTGATGCCTGTCTGCCACCGATGAAGCCCACCTGGTCCGGATGGATCAAATGGGGAATTAAAGGGGATAAACGTGTGGCTAACATTTTGGCGTAAATATTAATATTGGAATTAAGTAAGGCTATTGGGTAGAAGTTCGGGCAAGTAGTGGGAGGTGTTCCTGGTTTAGGTAAAGTAATAATTTGAGCTTCCAGCATTTCTGATGGAAAACTACCCTGACTCGAAACAAAATTAAATAAAGTAAGGGGGAGATAGAGCTTGCAAAATACTTATAGAATGAGTTGGTAAACCCATCTGGACCAGGGGACTTCCTCGTGGGCAGTGTTTTAATAACAGTCAAAGTTTCTTGTTCAGTCCAAGGAGTGTTTAAAGCGTCCAAGGCCTCCTCTCCTAACTGGGGAAGATTAAGTTTATGTAGAAACGAAGAAATAGAAGCATCAGATGGCTGTGCCATAGTACTGTCAGTATGAAGGTTATATAAGCCGGCATAATATTTAGCGAAGGCATTGGCGATCTCAGCTGGGTTAAGTAATTTATTTTTATTGGGTGTGATAAGATATTCAATTGTATTTCTGGCCTGACGTTTACGCAATTTACGTTGCTAGGAACTTGCCTGCCTTATTCCCTGAATTATAGAATTTTTGTTGAAGTTTAGTTACAGCAGATTTCATACGAGCTAAAAATAGCTTCTGAAGCTGGTTTCGGATAGAGACCAACTCCCTTTTGAGGAGGCGAGAAGGACGGGCTCTATTTAGAGACTCAACCTGTGCCAAGAGCAATTCTAATTCAGATTGTCTAAGCGAATATTGTCTCTTAAGATGAGAGCTTGTTTGAATGACCACTCCTCTAAGAGCAGCTTTGAGGGCACACCAGTGTGTTCGGATGGAAGTATCTTGTGTGTTATTAGTTGCCAGATATGATTCCAAGGTGTCCGCTAGAGGTTTAGCAACTTCCAGGCAAGAGAATAAATGCTCAGGTAGGCGCCAAGGTCTGGGTGGGGTTCTAGTATTATGTTCATCCCAAGTCCATGTTACAGAAGCATGGTCAGACCATACAATGGGAATGATTTTAGATTGGCGAGTATGTTGAAGCGAATGTTTATCCAGTAAGATCAGATCAATACGAGAGTATGTATTGTGTACATGTGAGAAAAATGTATAGTCTTTCACAGTTGGAGAACTAATCCGCCACACGTCATATAAATCGAATTCCGTCATGAGTTTCCGCAATAAAGCTGATGTATCAGTATTGCCACCACTCACTCCAGCAGTATGAGGTGATGACTTATCTAACCAAACATCAGGGACTAAATTAAAATGACCCACGCCTGATCTGGTGGACAGTCTCAAATACTCTTCTAAGGAATGGAATTTGGTGTGTATTAGGGGCGCAGAGGGAGACCAGTGTGACCTCTTTACCATCCATCTGACCCATTAATATTAAATATTGGCCATTCTTGTCCTCTAGCTTATTAGTTAGAGTAAAAGATACTGCATTATGGAACAGTATCGCCACCCCATCATTTAAATGGACCATTAGCATAGTATGCAACATTATATCTCGTATCTCTCAGTAGCTGTGGGGATGAGGATGAAAAATGGGTCTCTTGCAAAGCTACGACTTTGGCTCTGTGTCTATGAAACATGGACAATGCTAGCCTACATTTGTTAGGGGAATTTAGTCCATGAACATTTAAAGAAAAAAAATCAACCATTTTTTATATACAAAAGTATGTTAAATTTGGCGTAAATACCCAGAGTATCTAGCAAAAAACTGGTGGAGTGGACAAAGGCACCCTTAGTGAAAATAAAACAAAGGGGAGAGACACATCAGGGGGAGCAATAAAACTATAAATAATAAAAAGGGAAAAACATTAGGGAAACTGAGATAGCCCAAAAGGATGGGACTACAATGTTTGCCATAGGGGTAGAAAAAAAATGGCAAAACCAAAAACATGGTGGAACGTGGCCTGTGTCAAAGACCACCCATGCAGTGTGTCTATAACTAAAAACAAAAATAAGTGAACGACATAAGTATATAAGAAAAACTATATAGTTATATACATTGAGGCATAGTGCGTAGTAACCATTCAGAACCTCAGTAAGGGTTAAAAATGCACTATAGCCATCACCAGAAATATACTGTCACAATATCATAAACTCAAAGAACAAAATAAATGTGGAGTCGCTAAACCCACAAAACTACCATATTAATAATAGTACCTGATACTATGAAATCTGCATAACGTAGAACAGCATAGCTAGTAAACATTAAATGAAGCTAATCAGATGAAAATACACAGAAGAGGGACTCTAGATTATAACTTTGCAAAGGTAATGGGAGAATAACACATCTATAATCCCTCTCCCCATTTATTAATAGTGAATGAGTTCCTTAAGATAGCATGATATACATATAATCTAATTTTTACTACTCATTATAGTGTAAACCAGCACAAAATATCAATGCAGAACGGAAATAAGAGATAGTTATCTTATGCAAAAACTCTAATTACATAGAGAAACATCACTGAAATGAATTCAATATAATCAAATCAGTAATTGTGAGAGTGAAGTATTCTCACCTGGCTTTAGACCAGTCCTGGGAAACTTGACCGCTAGAACCGGAGGCACGAGTAGACACTGTAATATCCCATTCCGCCAAAAGCTTAACTCCAGACTCTACGTTGGAAATAATATATGAGGAGGACTCTTAACTAACCAAGAGCTTCACAGGAAACCCCCAACGATATGTGATGTCATAGTCTCTTAGAGCTGTGGTAATGAAGTGGAATGGGCGCCTTTTTGATAGGGTGGCAGCAGACAGGTCTGGATAGATTTGTAGACCCCCCAGAGAGTCAGTGCCTTCACCTTGGTGTACAGCACGTATAATTTGCTCTTTGAAATGAAAATATAGACCCGCATTAATGTGTCTCGTGGAAAATTGCCTGGTCCTATTCTCGGTTTGGGAAGGCAGTGGACTCTATCGATTATCAGTTCTTGTTGAGAAGACGTAGGGACCAACTTGAGGAACAAATTTGAAATGTAATCAGGCAACTCTGCGTTTGACACTGAATCTGGGATACCACAAATCTTCAAATTGTTTTTTTGTGATCTCGATCTTCCATATCTGCCATTTTATCTCTCATGGATGATACTTTGGTTTGGAGGTCAGCGCTGTGAGAAGATCGTTATGAGACGATGCCAGTTCCTGCAATTCCACCTCTAGATGGTCGGTACGATTTCCCAGCCCCATAAGATCAGCTCGGATAGATTGTATAGAGGTGTCCACACCCTTCAGTACATCAGCACGGAATGCTGCAAAAACTGGGAACATAGCATGGGTGGTAAGGGGCATTTTTACATCCAGGTCTAGACCCAAGTCAGCCGGGGAGACCGTCTCTCGTGTAACAGACAGAGGACGAACCCAATGCTGGGGAAGGCATCTGTTCTGCTTTGGATTGGGGAGCAGCCGGAAAGCGTATTGGTGTTGGCAGTTTGTGTTGTCTTGTTTTCCTAGACAGCATAGTCACGAGTAAAAGTAGGAACACCAAATTGACGTATCACGACTCCTTGTGGGGATAGCGACTCAGGAAGTGGGGGTCACTGCATGGGTAGGACAAGCATTACCCTGAGAAAGACATAATTCTTTAATCAGCTAGAATCACATTTCTGACACTGATATGTATCAAATAGGAGGTTATCCCTTTCCACAATATTTGGAGAGGTTGGTAATGATCACTGGGAGACAGGTGCAGGAGATGTAGAGTTGTAGATTTTGGAACCATTATGGCTAGTGTTTTCTGAAAACCTGCCCTGTAGCTTTGTCTATCGCCTGTGTAGAAGACTCCCTGATCGGTCACAGATAAGGTGGAGGCTCTAGAAAATAAAGGTTGCCCTCCACTTCTCGGGTGAGGTAGCCTATGGGCAATTTAGGGGAGAAACTGGGTGCCCTATCACACCTTCAATCGTTCATTCATGGCCGCCGGTGGCCGCAGACCAATCCCGCATCCTCAGTGGGGAGGGGGCTATTTCAAGAGCAGGGAAGCGCCTCGGCCAGAGGTAAATCGGGTGTGTGCAGGATGGTGGGGACCACCGGTAGGCAATGGCGCACCTGTGCTGCAGCCACGGGCAAACCTGAAGTGACTGCGCCCTCCTTCCGGCCGCAACCTTAGTCCGCACCCTCCAGAGCTTTATTAGGTCCCGATGATGAGACGGCAAATTAGCTGCTGGTTTGACGTAGGGATCAGCCCAAGCGATGGGGGAGAAGGCCGCAGCCTCAAGTCATCAGGAGGCTACAGTAATGTAGTGAGGGACACTGGGTGTGGTCCAGCCAACAGCCCAAGTTACACTGGGGTAAGGGAAGCAGTGTGGGGCACCAGCTTGGGCACTCGGTTCCTAATAGTCAGAGGTGGAGCAGTCGTGGGGCAGTAGGATGTTAGCCACCATCAGAGGGGCTATCCCAAGCTGCAGATGCTGCTGGGAGGGAGTCAGCCACCACAGTAACGGCCAGCGTGTGCAGAAGCAGCCGGTGTGTTTAGCTCCCGCAACCTGAACCAGACAGTGCTGAACTGGTGGGAGAAGAAGCACAGGTAAGCGGTTACTCTCAGTGTGGGAGGGCATGGTAGGGATCCAGTCTGGCTGTGCTCCCTACCCTGAGCTGATGGAGGGACCCCGCCACACTCCATCTCAAATCGAGGCCCCGGCTTGAAAGGGGAGATCAGGCCACAATCCGCAAAGGCACTTAAAAGTACCCCCGACTCCGTGGACCGGATCCCAGTAGTGAAGTGTCAGGGGTGCAACTCAGGAGCTGCAAAAAGCCTTCAGGTCAGAAAAGGGATTTTTATTGATTGTCAGACAGGAGCTGCCTAAAGTGCGTCCACTCTCCACTCTCGTCAGGCCACCCCCCCCCCATTTTAAGCATTTTTAAGACCCATCCACATAGATTTGATGCATATAAGCCTCATTTTTTCTTCCCCTACGGAAGAAAAATTGCACGTGGGGGGGTCATGATTCAATTTGCCTTGTCCATTTCACTAGGAAGTGAATGGGATGTGGGACCTGCTCTACCAGGAGTCTGTAGGGACTCCCCAAAATCCAGATGTTCTGGGAGAGTGGGCAAGTGTTACCAGATGTTAAAAAAAAAAAGATAATGATAAAAACTTCAAGTTCTAAACACAGACAAATGTCCAAAGAAAACGGTGTTTGGTTATTGCTTTTATTATATAATAACATTATCTAATTTTTCGTCTGCAACTTCTGTCTTGCTAACGCGTTGCACACAATGGGGTGAAACGCTTTTGAAAGACAGAAGTGGCAGATGTGGATCAATAGGAGGACACCGCTGATGCCATCAGGGAACCCCCACCACGTGAGCTTGCAGACCTTGTTCCACCAACTCATGGAAAGCACCACGAGAAGATCCGGACCAGTGCATCGCTGGGAAACAGAGCTGGCAGAGAGGCAAAGCAAGCCACACAAGTCTGAGGAAAGTACAAGGACGAAAGAGCTGCTTACTGGTAAGCCTGATTAGAGTGGGGCGGGACACGTATTAATAAAACCATACGGAAAATGCCTAGGAGATTGTTTTAGTCAAGAACACTACAGGCTGCACCTGCTACGGAAGGGGTGGGGAACCTTTTTTCTGCCGAGGACCATTTTGATATATATAACATTATTTGCGGGCCCGGTGCAGGCCACATCCCCTCCATGTGATGTCACATGGGTGTGGGACCACAATCGCCGGTGATTACATAAATGCACGGAGCATCCTGAGGATGCTTCCAGGAGCTGTAAGGGCAGCGGTGTGACCATCTGAAGCATCCTAAGGATGCTCCAGGCGGCACTGCTGCATAGATTCTGGCTGCAAGGTGCCATTCTAGGCACCCTGCTAGCCAGATGAGGCTAGCAGAAAAAAGCTCTGGAGGGCCAGACCAAATGATTCCGCGGGGGCCTTATACGGGTCCCGGGCCTGAGGTTCCCCATCCCTTTCTTGGCAAGTATACACTAGTTATACTATTAATAGCAACATATGAACTTTTCTGATCAACACAGACTACATTCTGGCCAGTGGCGTTTCTAGAGAGGAGGGGGCCTGTGTGCAGTCTCCGACACGGGCCCCATCCTCTCCGCCCAGCAGCGATGGGAAAATGGCAGCTGCAGCCATTTTACAGTCATTTTACAGCGCTGGACCCCCGCGCTGTAATATTATGGGTGCAGGGTGCGCGGTGCGGGGCCCCACTGGACCCAGGGGCCCGTGTTTCCTGCACACCCTGCACCCATTATAGATACGCCCCTGATTCTAGCTAACCCCTTTATGCGCTGAGATACCAACATTCATCATGCAGGAATTAACAGCTTGGCTCTCTCTATTAAGAGCTGGATTGTCGGGGATTGCAGACAGACCCCAGGATATAGCTAACATCAGCATCTTATCATTGTATGGTTATATGATTTGCACATTTGGTTTTGATATCATATTTATTACAGCATTTGCACTTTACTGATGTGATTGATTTAGATCTTTTAAAAAGTTTTTTATATTGAGAATTCTAATGTTTTCATTTTTTATGTGCACATTAGTGTATTTCTTTTGTATATATATATATATGTGCATCTTATCTTAATGTTTGCTCATCAGTTTACATACATAAAATATATTGAATATATATATTCATGTGTGTGTGTGTTTGGCACCCCAATCTAATACATATACACAGATTTATTTTTAATTAAGGGCGGGACCCCTGATCATTAGAAAGGTCAGCAAAACATCCACATTTTTTGAATCCCCACCATAAAAGGTCCGATCGTCTTTTAATTTTTTGGTTAGTTTAAGAAAAAAAAGGAACAGATGACAAAACCGTGAGCATGTGCTCTTGGAATGTATAAAAAGTTTTAAAGCAGATCACAAGGTCTAAGCACAACACAAAATATAATATACATTTTTTATCTTCACTATAAGCGCTAAGTCTCCATATTTAAATATACCAGGCAATCTGTTCCAAGCAACTGCTGTAACTCACGCAACTGGTGTGAGAGAGAAGACTTCAGTCTATACAATAAGTTGTCTCTGGGTTCCAGGCACCAATATAAACGGTTTCTCACTGCCTCACACAATCTCACTACATCACTAAGGAGCCTAATGGTCCGCCTTCCACTTTGCTCATTACTTGAAATAGCTTCACAATAAAAATTATATAAATGTATATAAACAGTGACAGCCAGACTACAGCAGGCCTCGTATACAAAACAGAGTACACGTACGTGCACCAAAAAGTGAAAATAAATAAATAATGTTAATTTCCATCTAATGATGCCGTAAAGGGCACCATCATTGTATCTATGATGATGGCAAGGGGGAGCCTGGGAGCTCCTCTCTCTATGCTGCTCTTCAAGTTGAAGTGGCGGCAACTAGTAGTTCTGCTGTGTGAGTCTGACCGGTCAGGTCAGACTTTTGTAGGGTGGCATGGGCAATGAATATGTGTTTTTTTTCCTATGAGGGCCATTGCGTTTGATTTGTTTTTCCTGTAGAGGACAATTTGTTTTATTTTTTTCCTGGGAGGGTTTTGTCATCCTGATGAAGGGGCATGTGGCCCCGAAACGTTGATGAGACTATGATTGATTGAATAAATAACAGCACTTTTCTTCAGTCCTTACATGGACTCTGAGTGCCGCCTCTTGTGTATATATATATATATATATATATATATTATATATACAGTCAGGTCCATAAATATTGGGACATTCACAGAATTTTCAGATTTTGGCCTCTATTCACCACCACAATGGTTTTGAAATGAAACAAACAAGATGTGATTTAACTGCAGACTTTCAGATTTAATTTGAGGGTAATTACATCCAAATCAGGTGAACGGTGTAGGAATTACAATGGTTTCTATATGTGCCTCCCACTTTTTAAGGGGCCAAAAGTAATGGGACAAACTAAACAATCCTAAATCTAACTTTCACTTTTTAATACTTTGTTGCAAATCCTTTGCAGGCAATTACAGCCTGAAGTCTGGAATACATAGACATCACCAGACGCTGGGTTTCATCCCTGGTGATGCTCTGCCAGGCCTCTACTGCAAATGTCTTCAGTTCCTGCTTGTTCTTGGGGCATTTTCCTTTCAGTTTTGTCTTCATCAAGTGAAATGCATGCTCAATCGGATTCAGGTCAGGGGATTGACTTGGCCATTGCATAACATTCCACTTTTTAGCCTTAAAAAACTCTTTGGTTGCTTTTGCAGTATGCTTCGGGTCATTGTCCATCTGCACTGTGAAGCGCCGTCCAATGAGTTCTGAAGCATTTGACTGAATATGAGCATATAAATTGCCCGAAACACTACAGAATTAATTCTGCTGCTTTTGTCAGCAGTCACATCATAAATAAATACAAGGGAACCAGTTCCATTGGCAGCCATACATGCCCACGCCATCACACTACCACCACCATGCTTCACTGATGAGGTGGTATGTTTTGGATCATGAGCAGTTCCTTTCCTTCTCTTCTCTTCCCATCACTCTGGTACAAGTTGATCTTTGTCTCATCTGTCCATAGGATGTTGTTCCAGAACTGTAATGGCTTTTTTAGATGTTGTTTGGCAAACTCTAATCTGGTCTTCCTGTTTTTGTGGCTCACCAATGGTTTGCATCTTGTGGTGAACCCTCTATATTCACTCTTGTGAACTCTTCTCTTCATTGTTGACTTTGACACATATACATCTACCTCCTGGAGAGTGTTCTTGATTTGGCCAAATGTCGTGAAGGGGTTTTTCTTCACCAGAGAAATAATTATTTTGTCATCCACCACAGTTGTTTTCCATGGTCTTCCGGATCTTTTGGTGTTGCTGAGCTCTCCGGTGTTTTTGCTATCTCTCTGATGGGTTTGTTTTGATTTTTCAGCCTAATGATGGCTTGCTTCACTGATAGTGACAGCTCTTTGGATCTCATATTGAGAGTCGACAGCAACTGATTCCAAATGCAAATGTCACACCTAGAATCAACTCCAGACCTTTTACCTGCTTAATTGATAATGAAATAATGAGGGAATAGTCCACACCTGTTCATGAAATAGCTTTTGAGTTGATAGTCCCATTACTTTTGGCCCCTTAAAAAGTGGGAGGCACATGTTGAAACTGTTTTATTCCTACACCGTTCACCCGATTTGGATGTAATTACCCTCAAATTAAATCTGAAAGTCTGCAGTTAAAGCATATCTTGTTTGTTTCATTTCAAAACCATTGTGGTGGTGAATAGAGGCCAAAATCTGAAAATTCTGTCAATGTTCCAATATTTATGGACCTGACTGTATATATATATATATATATATATATATATACACATATACATATATATACATACACATATATATATATACACATATACATACACACACATATATATATATATATATATATATATATATACATACACACACACATATATATATATATACATATATATACATACACACACATATATATATATATACATATATATACATACACACACATATATATATACATATATATACATATATATATATATATATATATATATATATATTAGGTATGTGCAGGCACGGATAGGTTCGAGTTTGCACGTGGAGTTCGGATTTTTCCCTCCAAAAAAACGGAACTCAGAACGAGGCAAAACGTCATCTTACATGGACGAACATCATCATTCCTGGACAAAAGTCGAACCTATCCGAGCCTGCACATACCTAATATATATATATACACACACACACACATATATATATATATATATATATATATATATATATACACACACACACACACATATATATATATATATATATATATACACACACACACACACATATATATATATATATATATATATATATATACACATACACACACCCTGTAAATATACACACTAGATTTAATGTCTTGCGTGTTGCCTGGCTTTCTTTTTAATATTTTAAATTCTCTCTCTCTCATCCACCCATGTTTCTCCTCTCCACTTTCCCGTTCTCATTCCATCTTTCACTTCCAGCTCTGTCTCTTCTCCATATCTCTCTTCTCCCTCCGCTATTTCTTTTTCTTCAATCCCATCTTGTTCTTTATCCCCTCTTCACATTATGACACACAGTAGTGCCCCTTATACACAATGCCTCCAGTAGTAATGCCTATTATGGAATGCCCTCTGTAGTTGTACCCTTTATGCAGTTCCCTCTGTAGTTGTGCCCATTATGCAATGCCCCCTGTATTTGAGCCCATTATGCAATGCCCTCTGTATTAGAGCCCCTTATGCAATGCCCCTGTAATTGTGGCCATTATGCAAAGCCCCCTGTATTAGAACCCCATATGCAGCTCCCTTTATACAGTGCTCCCAATAGTGCCTCTTATACAGTACTTCCAGTAGTGTCCTTTATGTAGTGACCTCAGTAGTGTCCTTTATGTAGTGCCCCTTATACAGAGCCCCTTATGCAGTACCCCAAGTAGTTCCCCTTATACAATACCCAGTAGTGCCCTTATACAGTGCCACGGAATTGGTATGAAATACCGCTGGCCGCATGGCCGGCGGTTCGATTCGCGTCAGAGGCAGCCCGACAGGAGCAGAGTGCGACGCAGCGGAAGCCCGACAGCGCTGGAAATCCCGATCGTGGATAGGGTAAGTATCCGCTAACCTAACCTAACCCTCCTTAGGGGTGCCTAACCCTAACTTCCCCCCCAAGTGCCTAACCCTAATACCCCTTCTAAGTGCCTAACCCTAACCACCCCCTTCCCGGCTGCCTAAACCTAAGTCCCCCGGGGGGTGCCTAACCCTAAGTCCCCACCGGGGGTGCCTAACCCTAACCCTCCCTCCCCCTAGCCTAACCCTAACCCTCCCGGGGGGTGCCTAACCCTAAGTCCCCCCCGGGAGCCCTAAACCTAACCCTCCCCCCCGCGGCTGTCCGCTGGCGGCGCCCGGCATCACTACGATCGTGATGCCGGGCGCCGGTCTCCCGGCGTCGGGGAAATGCGGGCGTCTACATCTAGACGCCCGGCATTTCACCCTTGGCGGGATAAGACAGTCGGGAAGCCGGCTGCCGGTATTTAGGCAGTCGGCTTCCCGATTGGCCCCCAGTGCCACAGTAGTGTCCTTTATACAGTGCCCCTTATGCTGTTCCCCCAGTAATGCCCCTAGTAGTGGCTGTTACGCTGTTACCCCTTATGCTGTACCCACTCTCCTGTGCAGTACTTACCTTTCTTCGCACTGGTCAGCACTCCCTCGGAGACGTCCGCTGCCTACCGCTTACTGTATCTAATTATATCCAGCAGGCGCAGGCTCACAGTAAGATCCAACCTTCTACGGCTTTTGGACAGCGCTATTTATTAAATTAAACTTCTCACTGTTTTATAAAACACATTACTGTTCATTGTAGTCTAATTTATGGTTTAATTCAATCATAAGATTGAGGAGACGTCTGGCATACAGTGTATTATATGTTGCACTATCAAGTGGGTATTTTTAGTTGTTTAATTGGGCAGAGTGAGTATAGAAATGCAACAGTATAGTATCCAATAAAAGAATAGGACCCGATATCCAGCACCTCAGAGCTGAATCTGAAGTGTCTTTGCTGAGATAAAATGGCTGCGCTACCTTCCACAAAGCAGGCTCTCTCTCTCTAAGGGGGATCAAGTCTTGGAGAGAGATAAAGTACCAATCAGCTCTTAACTGTCAATTTTCAAACACAGCCTGTAAGATGACAGGAGCTGATTGGTTGGTACTTCTCTCTCTCCAAGGCTTGATACATCTCCCCATAAAACATTTATCTAATTTAAATAATCTTGCTTTGCAAAATAACCCTTTTGTTTTGCAACTCAATGGCACACATAATGCTCCCTATTATTATTATTACATGTTACAAGTGGTCCACAGCGCCGTACATACAGTACAGGGGTGCACAGAACATTACATTACACTACAGTAACCAAAATATAAACAGAGCACAAGTAACAATTAGCAACACAATTCTCCATACACAGTACAGCTGGGAAGCTAAAGGCTGTCATTGAAGTGCTAGAGAAGAGGGCTGTGAGACAGTAGGGAGGAGGACCCTGCTCCTAGGAGCTTCCAATCTAGGGGAGATGGGAGACAGACAGATGACATGAGGGCGCCGGAAGTAGGCAAGGTATAGATGGCTGAGGCAGTAGGGAGAGTGACCTGGTGACACGGTTATGTGGTGGAAGGGCATGCTTTGATGAACAGGTGGGTTTTCAGTGCACGTTTGAAGGTGGGATTGGAGGCCGAAGGAACTGATGAATTCTCCTAGTGTAAAGGTGTACAGGGAGAAGCGCAGGGGGCCTAGGACAGAACCCTGCGGGACACCAACGGGAAGGATGGAAGGGGGGGAGGTGAAGCCAGAGGCAGACACAGAAAAGGAGCGGTTGGTGAGGTAAGAGGTGAACCAGGCAAGGACGGTGTTAGAGATGCCAAAGGTCTGAAGGATGCGGTGTAGAGGATGATTCACGGTATCGAATGCTGCAGAGGGGTCCAGAAGGATAAGCAGAGAGAAGTGGCCCCTGGATTTGTCTGCAAGCAGATCATTGGTGACTTTGGCCAGGGCAGATTCAGTGGAGTGAAGTGGGCAAAAGCCAGATTGGAGAGGAACAAGGATGGAGTTTTCAGAGAGATAGCTGGTGATGCGGCTGTAGACAAGCCGCTCAAGTAGTTTGGAGATGAAAGGGAGAGATAAAATGGGGCGATAGTTGGCAGGTGATGGGTCGAGGTTGTTTTTTTTTAGAATAGGTGTGACAAGAGCATGTTTGAATGAGTGAAAGATGCCAGCTGAGAGAGAAGTTAAAAAGGTGAGCAAGGTGGGAGCAGGCGGTGGCGGAGAGGGAGCATAGAAGGCAAGAAGGGAGGGGTTCAATGGGGCAGGTAAAGGGGGAAGAGGACAAGATAAGGGGAGTGGACCTTGTAACCCATGGAGGGGCTTAAGGAGCACAAGGTTGGGTGGCCAGGAAGTGTGGATGGTGGTGGAGGTGTGGTTGCAGCAGGAAGATTGGAGGCTATAATGTGACAGATTGCCTCCTTCTTCTCTTTCAAAATTGAGGCAAAGTCAATTGCAGTGAGGGAGGATGGGAGTATGAAGGAGAGTGTTCAAAGTACCAAAGAGGTGGTGGGATTGGAGGACTGAGAGGAGATGAGTGACTGGAAGAAGGATTGCTTGGCGAGGGAGAGGGCCGAGCTGTAGGAAGAGAGGACAGTGAAGGAAGTCCGCCAGAGAGCGAGATTTCCTCCAGAGGTGCTTGGCGATGTGCAAGCATTTTTGGAGAAACCGGGTCAGTTTGGAGTGCCAAGGTTGGGGTTTGTAACGACGGAGAGGGACAGAGGAGATGGGGACAACAGAGTCAAGTGCAGAAGTGAGGTTGATGTTGTAGAAGGAGGCAGCCTGGTTGGGGCAGGCCATGGTTGATAGAGAAGAGAGGAAAGGAGAGGTCAAGTGTAGAAGACAGGACAGCAGAGTCGGGAGTCTCAAGATTGCGCCTGGTGGTGGTGGCTTTGAGTGAGGGGAGGAGTTGAGAGTGCGAAGTAGAGTAGATGGAGGTCAGAAAGGGGGAAGGGAGAGTTGGAAAGTCAGAGAGAGCACACAGTTGAGTGAAAAAAAGGTCAAGGGAGTGAACGAGACAGTGGGCAGCAGCGGAGGTTCATTGAGAAAGTCCAAAGGAGGAGGAGAGGGCAAGAAGATTGGTGGATGCAGGATTTGTGATGTCAATAGGGATGTTAAAGTCAGCAAGGATTATAGAGGCGAGGTCAGCAGAGTAGAAGTGGGGAAGCCAGGCAGTGAAGTTGTCAAGGAATTGGGTGGGGGAGCCTGGGGGACGGTAGATGACTGCAACACGGAGATGAATGGGGTAGAAGAGACGGATAGAATGGACCTCAAAAGGTGGAGAAAGAAAGGGAGGACTCAGGTGGGATAATGTGTAAGGTGCAGTTGGGGTATAAGAGGATGCCCCCTCCGCCGCCTTGGTGGTTATCAGATCTGACAGAGTGGGTGAAGGAGAGGCCTCCATAGGAGAGGGCAGCAGGGGAGGCGGTGTTAGAGGAAGAGAGCCAGGTTTCAGTGATGGCGAGAAGGTTTAGAGAGTGGAAAATAAAGAGATCGTGGATAGAAGGCAGTTTATTGCAGACTAATCTGGTATTCCAGAGGACACGGGAGAATGGGAGGGAGGTGTGGATAACATTGGCTGAGTTGTGGGTGAGGGGGGTGGAATAGATTTAAGGGGAAGGTGTGAGCCGGTGGAGATGGTTGGTATGGGGCAGGGGTGAGGAGGCATAGCGGGCAACACAGGGTGGAGGGAGAGGGTGTAGGAACGCGAGAGCGAAGGATCACAAGTGAGCACACAGGAGGTGGGCAGGAAAGAACAGCAGAGGACACAGGTACTTAAAGGGGAGGCAGACAATGAGGCAGTGTAATACGGCGGTGGAGTAGTGGAAGAGAGTAGGTAAATAGTGTTGGAGGAATAAAAGTCACATTAAGAGTAGTAAACAATAAACTGGTAAGAAGATGTAAATTCAGATAGGGCAATCGAGTGTTTAAAAAGCACTATGACCAGTATCTCCCATTAGCCACTGCTAATCCCCAGATGCACCCATCATGCCATGGAAACTGTACCAGCAGAAATCAAAGCGCATGCCACCACTAACACAGTATTGCAAGCAACGTCTTTCCCATGTTAAAAAAAAACTGTCACTGATGTTTATTTACTAGTATACTGCCTGCATTAAAGTTACACTGTACTTCTTATATCCTGTTCATGTGAAATCAGAAAACCTACTAACCGGTTTGAGTTATTCTCCTTCTAACCAGTAAGACTAGGCCAATTCCTAATTTAAAGATGAAATGCCTGTATTTCAGTTACAGCGTGCAACAGATGACATATTTATAGAGAGATCATTTCTGGCTATGTGACTAGTGCCAGCTCAGACTAATAATCAGCTACTGTATTGGACAATAGTACAGAGGTTTCCTCTGAGTAATACAATACTATACAGTCTATGCCATATCTATAAACATAAGTGACACACTCACCTTCCCAAATACTCGGACCACAAAGAACAGTGCTGTCATAAGGGACGCCAACATGGTGACCGATAAATAGGAGAGCACCAAGTACCCGATGCTGGCCGTCTGTCAGATGCTGAAGTCTGCTAATAGGATTACCAGCCTAGATCCCACACCTGCTGTCCTGGGGATGTAATCCTAAGCGTCACCAGGAAATGACAATATAGCGTAGGGGGTAGAAGTATGGATACTGCGTCCCAATGGTCTGACTGGCCACAACAGCATCCAAGCTACGTGTGATTGTTATTTTGTCTTAGGAGCAAAGCGTAAGCATGTAATAGTATAATATATGATAAATATGTTACATATAACATATGTATAATAGTTTGCATCTGAAAGCTCGTCAGTGGTAGTGTATGTGCCTGTGGAGGAAAGAGTGGTATTATTTTTCATATAACATATATATATATATATATATATATATATATATATATATATTATTATCGTTTATTTATATGGTGTCACAAGTGTTCAGCAGCGCCTTACAAAGTACATAACCAAAAAAGTGACTTACAGTACAATACAATACAATGCAGGACAAGGACATGGATAATATACACTGATACATTGGTGGCCATAACACCAAAATAAGCAAAAGAGCATAAGCAACCAAGTGTTAGGTGTCCTAGTGGTGAGTAAGAAGCAGATGAAAATAAAGTAAGGAGAAGCACAAGAGGGTAGAGGGCCCAGCTCACAAGAGCTTACATTCTCAAGGGGAGGGGCAGATAGGCAGGCATGATACATATGGGGAAGACAGGGAGGAAGCAGTATGTAGCCCGTTTGAAGGATTGTAGAGAGGTGGAGAGTCTGATGGGGGGAGGGAAAGAGTTCCAAAGGTGGGGAGCAGCAAGGGCAAAGTCTTGGAGGCGGGAGTGGGAGGAAGTACTCAGTTGACAGTAGAGGCGGCATGCATTTGTTGAATGAAGAGGGCGGACAGGAGAGTTAAAGGAGATGAGGTCAGAGATGTAAATGGGAGAGGAGTGTGTGAGGGCTTTGTAAGCGAGTGTGAGAACCTTGAATTGGGTTCTGAAGGGGAGCCAGTGGAGGGCTTGTAAGAGAGGGGAGGCAGATGTAGAGCATTTGGAGAGAAAGATGAATCGAGCGGCAGAATTGAGGACAGACTGGAGAGGAGAGAGATGAGAGTTGGGGAGGCCAGATAGGAGGAGGTTACAGTAATCCAATCTGGAGATGACCAGTGAGTGTATTAGGGTTTTAGTAGCATCCTGGGTGAGAAAGGGTCTGATCCTGGAAATATTTTTGAGATGGAAATGACAGGACTGAGATTCTGCATATGTGGTTTGAAGGAGAGGGAGGAGTCCAGGATAACTTCAAGACAGCGCACTTTGGGGCTAAAGGAAATAGTTGTGCCATCAATTGATAAATAAATAGTGGGAACTGAAGTTATGTGGGAGGGCGGAAAGATGATCATCTCAGTCTTAGACATTTTAGGTTTAAGAAATCGCTGGGACATCCAGGAAGAGATAGCAGAGAGACAGTTGGAGATACGAGTGAGGAGAGAGGGGGAAAGGTCAGGGGAGGAAAGGTAGATCTGAGTGTCATCAGCATAGAGATGATAATGGAGGTCAAAAGAGCTGATGAGTTCACCTAGAGAGGACGTATAGAGGGAGAATAGGAGTGGTCCAAGAACAGAACCTTGGGAAACACCTAATGCGAGAGGATGTAGGGGCGGGAAGATAACAAATTAGAGGAGACAGAGAAGGATCAGTCAGAGAGGTAGGAGGATAGCCAGGAGAGGGCAGTGTCACGTAGACCAAGGGTGAAGGTTATGCAGCAGAAGAGGGTGGTCTATAGTGTCAAAAGCATAAAACACAACATTATTTTCACTAGACATCTTGAATCATGAAATCTGGGGTAACGAGACTTGTGGCAGCTTTAACCTCAGGGAAGGCAGCTTACATGCCCATGACATTCGCACGAGATGGACCAGTTCCATGCATCCAGATGGTCACCACCCAGAAACGCCCAATTTCACTAACAAAAGTGTTACATGGACAAACAGATCAATCCATACGCACTCACAATCTCCGCCCGTGTGCGTATGCCAGGTCCGGCACATATGCAGTCTCCGATGGTCTGATTACGGCGCATGCGCATTATGCAGAATCTGCATTTCCATCTGCACTCAGCATCAAGCCTCCTGTGATCGCTGTGTACCCAGCACTTATCATGTATCTCAGTGGCACCCAGGCTCATCAGGCACCCGGACTGGCCCGTCTCACATGGGCGTAGTGACAACCTGCAGGAATATTATCCTCCATACAGTGGATCATCTCCGCTTCTGTGGTACTTTTCCAAGTGGCCAATGCAACACCTTGCCATTTTAGGGAATTGTATGATTCATGGTGCCTGTAATATTTGTGATCCTCCGAAGAATTGATGTGATGTGTGCATATGATTCTGAGCCGGGAGCACAGCATAACTTTGTATCTGGAACAAATCACATTGCAATGCGAGGGCTGCACATGTATTTACTGTTTTGCCTGCAGGGTAAATACTGGCGGCTTTTGCATGTAGCCCACACATGCTGGACAGCTTTATTATTACACTGCAATTTAGATCTGAGTTTGGACACGTCCCTCCTGAATCTACATCTCTCTGCACGTTATATCTGCCCCACCTGTAGTGCAGCATGGTTTTACCAAGGTGCAGAGTTAACGGAATAGGTATGAAATACCGCCGGACGATATACTAACCTAACCCCCCTAACCCTCCTTAGGGGTGCCTAACCCTAACCACCCCCTTCCCCGCTGCCTAACCCTTAGTCCCCCCCGGGGGTGCCTAACCCTCCCACCCCCCCGCGGCTGTCCGCTCGCGGCGCCTGGCATCACTACGTCCGGGATGCCGGGGCGCCGGTCTCCAGGCGTCGGGGAAATGCGGGGGTCTACAACTAGACGCCTGGCATTTCACCCTTGCCGGGATATGACAGTCGGGAAGCCGGCTGCCGGTATTTAGGCAGTCGGCTTCCCGATTGCTTCCCCAGTTAACTGCTGCACTTTTTTTTTGCTTTGCTCCCAACTCAGGGTCAGCTCCCATGCATCTTGTAGCAGACTTTCTCCCATTACAACTGTGCACATATCGCCATCTAGTGGTTGATGATGTGATACCAAGCAACTTTGTACCGAATTATTCATTAACACAAAATAACATTAACACTGTAATAAGTTGCCCTTTTCCCTCCTGGGCACACTTGTTCCTTTACCCATCATAGAGATGCCCCTGAACAGCATTTGGATAATTACTTCTGCCCTAATAGAGCACAGTCTCAGCCAAGAAAAATCACAGATCTGGACACCCTTATACACGCTCAGTGATGGACCTGGATTCCAGCCTACTTTTTCCTACAAGCTTCCCAATATGCTTTTTGGGCCAAATGTGGTTACTGGCTCTTGCTGCGTGCCCCAGTCCTCCACTTTCTCACGCGTGGTCGTCCCGCCACACTACTGCTCTATTTTTTTATACTTCTTTGGTTGTCTGGAATACTATAGCCATCCTTGGGCCGCTGCCTGTGAAAGAAGCACTTCGGACATCTGGTTTGGACCCCTCAGTTGGTGGCCTTCAGCTCTCCAGTCAACTTTTTGGGGACTTTTCTCCTAGTGTGAGCCTTTAACACTTGCAATCTACTGCAAACATATTTTGAATTTTTTCATTACTATATTTAGTTTGTCTGACTCTTTCTGTTGACAGTTGTAACCTGTTGGAGCTGCATTGCCTGTATTATTTGTTGACTTATTTGCATAATAACTACTAGCGGTGACCCTCAGGGATAGGATAACACGCTGTCACCTGCTATTTTGTGTGATGGGGTTTTGCCCACTGTTGCTTCTTCCTTGTCTTATTATCTGATGTCCAGTGCTCACTAGTGCCAGGGGTAGGAATGACCATCGGCACAGTTGCCATCGATGTTGATGGTGGCATAAACCATCGATTGCAATAAAGATGTGGTCCTGTACCATCGATGGTTCAGAATCGAAGATTCACACATGCGCAGAAGACTGTCCATGCAGTTGGGCAGTTTCCTCTGCGCAGCGGCAGAGCAGCTCCGTTCATCTTCTGATAAGGGGGTGGGGCCAGGGCCCTGGGAGGAGGCTTGGTCGGCATACTGAGTATAAGTGCCGGAGTTAGGGGCGGTGCAGGGCTACCGACAGCTGAACATGGCAAGTCAGCTATAGAGCGAGGACAGGCCATCAGCATCCCGAGTCCCTGACACAGAGTGTACCGGGATGCTGATGGCCGGCCTCGCTTTATAGCCGACTTGACAGGCTCACCTGTCAGTCAGCAGCCCTGCACCGCCCCTAACTCTGACACTTAAATGCAGTGCAGCACTGAGTGAGGGGAAAAAAAAACCCATCGGGGTCCACGGCTACAATCGATGGCAGCAAATCATCTGGTTCTCTGCCATCAATGGTAAATCTGTTTAACATCGACTGGTGCCCAATGATGATATCTGATCATCAATGGAATGGTCATCCCAAGCCAGGGGTGACCTTTAGGGGTATATTTACTAAAGTGCAGGTTTTTAGAAGTATAATTGTTGCCCAAAGCAAGCAATCATAATCTAGCCATTAGCTTCTAGAAGGTGCTTGATAAATGATAAGTAGACTGGTTGCTATGGGAAACAACTCCACTTCTAAAACCCGCACTTTAGTAAATATACCCTTTAGAGGCTACATCACACTGCTGCCTCACCTGCTATCTTGTGCATTTCTGGAAGCTAGGACTTTAGCTTAGCTTTTTTTTCTTTCCACTTCGAAGCTGGGTGGCCACTCCGTTCTGCCCAGATCTACATCCCCAAACTCCACCCCCTACCGGTGACCTTTCATTTGAATTGGATATGATGTTGTTCACCTCTTCAAATCTCTTACATGATTATAATGCAATAGGGGAAGTGAATTGCACTAACCTGGGTCGGCCACTCTCATTCGTAAAGCTGTAACCTGTGATCAGTCCTGGAGCTGGGTCTGTCACGCCTTCTTCAGGATGCTCTTCTTCGCGGTCAGTCCTGGAAACATGGAACCTCGCTACCAGCTGGGCGTAAGGTCATAACTGGCCTCATACACCCTTTTTTATTCATGCTAGGGCCCAGCCTAGACAGGGAATAGCAAGGAATAACAGTACTCACAGAGACTCACTGGTGATCTTCTTACGTTGCAGTAATACCTGCAGGGGCGTAGCCAAACTACCCTTCCGTCGAGGCTACTCACTAACTTTGCCCAACCTGGTATGGTATGGCACCCAACCAACCTATTCAAACACAGCAAGCACCATGCCCGTACCACCAACTGAAATCTATGCACTAGATAGGTTGCCTTGTTAGTGTAATGCACCATAACTCCCTACAGTACAAGTAAAAGAACAAAACTATACTTTGCAGTCAGGATACAGTGCACTAGACAGTAAGGGAAACACACGATAAACAATGTAATACAGTACAATATAGAGGCAAAATATAGTACAAAATTACATGCTAAACAACAATACTGTACAAAATATTACTGTTAACCTCAATTCCATGTGGCCTCGGGATGAGGCCGAATATCTGAAGCTGAGGCTAGGTACACATCAGAATGACGCACAAAAGACGCAATGGTCGTTCCAATTTGTCTTCATCCCAGAACATGATACAGAGTGTACACACTATGCAACCTTATGAATGACGGCCTCATGTTGGATCCTTGTATCCATTTAATCTTTTCTCCTGTACACACTATGCAATCGTTGTGTAGATCACTGGGAGCTCAGGTGATGTCTTCAGGGGAAAGCTTATCTTGTGGTCTTATCGTTCATGACATCTTCCCATCTGACGTGAACCACATCAGATGTGAGATGCAATGAACGACGTACATGAACGCGCGATTGAGAGTACATACTATGCGATGTGAAGGATATGTTGTTCCAATTTGCCTCAAGATGACATATCGCCCAATATATCGTGTAACGTGTACCCAGTCTTAGTGCCTGGGGCATACTTGATGACTTAGAGATGCTGCCTGCCCTGGAGGACCAGGGAGAGGAGGCAGGTGAGTGGCATGAGGGTGGAGCTCCGTAAATAGCGTCGTTACCCAATTGGTAACCTTGCACAGCTGGCTGATACAAGAAACCAAAATATTGGATGGCCACACTGGGCATACTAGATGTAATTGTGATAACATGTTCCGCTCCCTTATTGTGGATAGGACTATTATCAACAGGGCAGGTGGAGTAAAGGCATATAGATGGCTCAGATCCATCCAAGCAAAGGCCATTGCATCCATTATCCAATGCTTCCTTCAACTATATTAAGGGATCTGTGCATTTGAGGGGTCTGTGATGAGGTCTGCTATAGGTTTTCTGTAAATATAAAATATCTTTGGAAAGATGGCGCTTTCTAATGCAACCTTGCTGGCGGGATGAGTTTCCAAATTCTCTTATGTCCTCAGGTTTGGTATGTGCAGCCACACACTACATAAATCTGCTTAGCTGCAATGGTTTAAACTGGCAATTACAACTAGCTTCATACACTTAGAATTACAAGGCTTCCTCTGCAGGAGCAACTATCTCCATGTGTTAGGTGTATGACTGTGCTGTATAATGTGGAGTTCAAACATGTCATGCTAAGCATGGCGTGTTGAAAATACAGGGGGATTTAGCTGAAGGTGCACACCTCCTGTACGTATAAGACGAGTCCTCCTCCCCCCCCCCCCCCCCCATACATCAGTAGAACATCCTCAGGAAAAAAAAAAAAAAAGCAATCGGTCTGTCAGGGGTGCGCCTCTGTTGAAAGGAGGAAAAAGGTCAAATACCAGATACTCTTAGGATATTGGGATCTGGGTGTACTAAGAGTATGTCATCCAGATACAGAATGATTCTTATGTCGAAGATATGATATAACTGCCTTTGTGACTAAGTAAAGCTATAGGCCAACCACTATGATAGTCCTTTGACTGAGGCGATATTTCCAGTACAATCTCATGAGACGTTTATGACTCATTCATTTGGATAAAGTAGAAAACCAGTTTAGATCTTTCTTTATGCACTAGGAGCCCCTATTTATTAGGTGAGGGATATACAGTGGGTAAAATAAGTATTGAACACATCAACATTTTTCTCAGTAAATATATTGGTAATGGGGCTATTGCAATTAAATTTTGACCAAATGTCAGCAACAACCCATGCAAAGAAATCAGACCATAGATGTTCATAAATTAAGTTGTGTGTAATAATGTGAAAGGACACAGGGAAAAAGTATTGGGATCATTGTCTTTCTGAAATGTCCACCCTCGTTTCATCTTCAGCATCCTGGTAGATGGCAACAGATTTTTATCAAGAATGACTCAGCACATTTTTCCATTCATCCTTCCTTCAATCAATTACATGAAGTATGCCAGTGCCGAAAAACAGACCCACACCATGCTTTACCCACCTCCAAACTTCACTGTTGGTGTGGTGTTTTTGGGGTGATGTGCAGTGCCATTTCTCCTCGAAACATGATGTGTATTATGGCAGAGAGTTAAATTTTTGTCTCATCTGACCAGACTATATTCTCCCAGTATTTCACAGGATTGTCCAAATGTTGTGCAGCACATTTTAAACTATTTCTTCAGCAATATAGTCTTGCGCAGTGAGCATACATACAGGCCTTGGCGGTTGAGTGCATTACTTATTGTTTTCTTTGAAACAATTGTACCTATTAATTCCAGGTCTTTCTGTAGCTCTCCACAAGTGGTCCTTGGCTCTTGGACAACTCTTCTCCAAAAATATGCAGGCAGGTGAATTGGCTCTCAACAAAAATTGACCCTAGTGTGTATGTGTGTGAGCATGTGGTAGGGAATATAGATTGTAAGCTCCACTGGGGGAAGGGACGGATGTGAATGGCCAAATATTCTCTCTGTAAAGTGCTGCGGAATATGTGTGCGCAATATAAATAACTGTTAATAATAAATAAATAATTATTTTCACTCCTCTGACAGAAATCTTGCGAGGAGCACCTGGTTGTGGCCGGTGTATGGTGAAATTATGGGCCTGATTCAGAGCCGGTCGCTATTTGCGGTCGTTCGTTCAAAAAAAGGGGTGGTTATTCAAATGAACCGTTCGCTCTTTGCGGTCTGTTCACGCCTCTAGGTCTGAACGAGCGAACAAAACTTCCTGTCGTTTTTTGGGAAACTACGCCCCCTGGCCGCTCGCATCCTACGTCATGTCCGCTATTTATTAGATTAATAGAGTACATCGACCAGGGTATGAGCTGCTCGCTATTCTTGTGGTTGGTTTTTGCTACCACAATTTTGCAAGCGGTTCTGGCTATAAAACAACCCAGTGACGTGCTCCATGACGCTGCTGTTTTAATTATGCACACCCATAAAACGCCCGTTTTGACCTTTAAGCACGCCTGCGATCGGATCTCCACTCCCCGTTTTCAAGCACCTTCCCCGGTTACCACCCACATACGCCTCTTTCTGTCACTCAAATTATCAGGCATTCGCTATTTTGCGAGCACATGAATTTCGACCGCACTGTCTGGTTCGCGCATGCGTATAACGATCCGTACGCATGCGCAGTTGGGCAAACATCGCTCGGAGCGAACGAGCGTCCGCTTACGAGCGGCTCTGAATCAAGGCCTATGTTCTTTCCACATCCGGATTATGGCCCCAGCAGTGCTCACTGGAACATTCAGAAGTTTAAAAATCCTTCTGCAACCAATGCCATCAGTATGTTTTGCAACAATAAGGTTGCAAAGGTCTTGAAAGAGCTCTTTGCTTTTACCCATCATGAGAGGTTTCTTGTGTGACACCTTGGTAATGAGACACCTTTTTATAGTCTATACTTAGGGAGAAAGGGAAGGGGAAAGATCGTCGCACTGACCAATTATTATGAATTATTGTAATGAACCGCTATTCCTATCATATATTCTATTAATAGTGAATGTTTAACAAGGTAACGGTGGTGCTCACTAGAGTTATGTTATATGGATTTCAAGAGAGGAGAAAAGAACTCTGTTTTGTGAGCACTCAATTTATGTGGTATAAGGATTTAAAAATGAACTTTTAATAGGCAATATTAAAACGACAAGAAAAGTTCAACAGGAAAAAGCTTAGTTTGAAAGACAATTATGATTGCAAAGCATCATTTCATCTCAAAAAGTACGCTTAGATATATCCCTATTAAAGTATCTGAAAGATATACTCCAATGTTATTCTAGAAGGATTGTTATATACGTTTCAATAGCATACACTGAAAATTTATAAATTATAAAAAGCGTACAAAAAAGAAATTCCCCTTGTCTTGTAATAATGGCGAAGTATTGCACAGTGAATTTTGTAATTTCAAAAACATAAGTATATATCATGGACTTCAATAAATTATCTAGATTATACTGTATATAAAAGAAAATGAAGTGTAAGGATGGTCAGGGTATAGAAGCCGTTAATTCGTGATTCTGCTACTCCTCACCCGGAACCGAGTCCTTCTATGAGGAGTGAGTGACCATAAATAACGGGTTGCCCATAGAAACAACAGAATAACAGTGATTTTACTCAGATGTTCGTTTCTGCTTTGTGGGTCTTACTAATTAAGCATTGGACCCACAATGAGAGAATTACTAATCCTGAGGTAGTCACCAGTTAATAGAAGGACAGAAAGCAGGGTCCAGTATACATATAGAGCACAAATCATCTATATCACATAATACCATCCATCTATGCTTATATAATAAAGTAAATTGGATATCCCTGCAACAGAGTACTAGAATAATAGAAAATAATTGTTTCCAAGTTTGACTCTAAATTGTTACATATAACAGAAAACAAACTGATACACATCAGATTTTAAAAAGAAGTAACAAAACCAATGTCTAAGTGAATTCTAAATAGAGAAATAAATAAGATCCTGTGGCTTTTTTATATAAGATCTGCCTCATTTTTATATATCATTCATTATATTGTATATTGCCCAGCTGCATTTTTATATATCATTCATTATATTGTATATTGCCCAGCTGCATTTTTAAATGTTGTTACAAGGATTCTTTCCTAATGATTTTTCTCAGCAACAAATCTCAGTATGTAACATAAAGCCACAGTTACAGCAGATGCCTGCTGTTATATTAGGATTGGTATATTCAACAAAATAGTTTTACCAGAAAACATGGACCTGCTTAGTGGTATAAATAAACCAGCTCCGTTAGTAGATAATACACAAAAATTTACCTAGTTCAATATAACGTATTCACTGTTCAAGGACATATCACAGGTAAACAGAATAGGCTATCTGACCCTGATGGGTCCGTACACTGTGTATGGCATTTAACGAATTAAATATATACCGACTTGAAGTCGGGGTCTCCGTGCTGCGCAGTCACGGGAGCCCTTGCCGCTGCTACTGCTGAAGCCGACACGCGTTTCGCCGATCTGGCTTGATCACGGGGGAATGGTGTATTTATTTCTCTATTTAGAATTCACTTAGACATTGGTTTTGTTACTTCTTTTTAAAATCTGATGTGTATCAGTTTGTTTTCTGTTATATGTAACAATTTAGAGTCAAACTTGGAAACAATTATTTTCAATTATTCTAGTACTCTGTTGCAGGGATATCCAATTTACTTTATTATATAAGCATAGATGGATGGTATTATGTGATATAGATGATTTGTGCTCTATATGTATACTGGACCCTGCTTTCTGTCCTTCTATTAACTGGTGACTACCTCAGGATTAGTAATTCTCTCATTGTGGGTCCAATGCTTAATTAGTAAGACCCACAAAGCAGAAACGAACATCTGAGTAAAATCACTGTTATTCTGTTGTTTCTATGGGCAACCCGTTATTTATGGTCACTCACTCCTCATAGAAGGACTCGGTTCCGGGTGAGGAGTAGCAGAATCACGAATAAACGGCTTCTATACCCTGACCATCCTTACACTTCATTTTCTTTTATATACAGTATAATCTAGATAATTTATCCATTTATAAGTCCATGATATATACTTATGTTTTTGAAATTACAAAATTCACTGTGCAATACTTCGCCATTATTACAAGACAAGGGGAATTTCTTTTTTGTACGCTTTTTATAATTTATAAATTTTCAGTGTTTGCTATTGAAACGTATATAACAATCCTTCTAGAATAACATTGGAGTATATCTTTCAGATACTTTAATAGGGCTATATCTAAGCGTACTTTTTGAGATGAAATGATGCTTTGCAATCATAATTGTCTTTCAAACTAAGCTTTTTCCTGTTGAACTTTTCTTGTCGTTTTAATATTGCCTATTAAAAGTTAATTTTTAAATCCTTATACCACATAAATTGAGTGCTCACAAAACAGAGTTCTTTTCTATTCTCCTCTCTTGAAACACCTTTTTGTAGGCCATCAGTTGGGACTGAACCAGTTTATATTAATTGCACTGACAAGGGGCAGGATTGCTTTCTAATTACTAATAGATTTCAGCTGGTGTATTGGTTTTCCATGCCCTTTTGCACCTCCCTTTTTTCATGTGTTGAATACTTTTTCCCTGTGTCATTACACACAACTTAATTTATGGACATCTATGGTTTGATTTCTTTGCATGTGTGGATTGCATGGGTTGTTGCCGACAATTGGTGAAAATGTAATTACAATAGCCCCATTACAAATATATTTACTGAGAAAAATTTTGATGTGTTCAAAACTTATTTTACCCGCTGTATATGGTAGACATACCATTCAGATCCTCTTTTTTAAATAATGAATAAAATACTTTACATTATGTACTGCTCTGAAAGCGCTGTCATACTTTCTGAAAGAAAACTGGTGACCAGGCCCAACCTTTTGCATACAGGTCAGTCATATTTTCCCTACATACAGGTATGTGGAAATAATTCTTTACATCCCACCTAGGTAAGAATCACTATCTGTGGTAAATTGAGACTCACACAGGGAAAGTACAGTGCATTTAATATCAATACAAAACAAGCTGACCTGGTTCACATAGGGCATACAAATGCGAAGGATATAAAATGCCAGCAAAGTAATAAATACAAGCATATAAAATGCCAGCAAAGTAAATAAATACAAGCATATAAAATGCCAGCAAAGTAAATAAATACAAGCATATAAAATGCCAGCAAAGTAAATAAATACAAGCATATAAAATGCCAGCAAAGTAAATAAATACAAACATTTATACAGGTTTGTAAAACAAAAACAAATGACTAAAGGCAATAGAGGAACTTAAGCTATTTATTACATTCTGCTTGCATAGGATGAAAAAGTATCAGAATTTTGTCTCTTAAAAAAAAAAAAACTTGTAAAAATATTTTTTGTTCATTTATATAAATGTGTATAAATATAGGGATTGGTTACTGTATATGGTCTAGAACTCTACACAATTTAAGCAACTTTCTGTACAAATATTTCATGTGCGTTTAGTATAATTTGTAGAAGAAACAATCTCTCAAAGTACCTAAAGAACAATTATTTTAGTTGATCACAAACCAGACTTTATACACTAGTAGGCGTATATAATACCACAAAGGGCCTGATTCAGACCCGATCGCTAGATGCGTACACTCGCACTGAGCGAATGCAAATTTTCCAAATTGACGTCATGGGATGCGATCGCGCCAAGGCATAAGCACACCCACTTTGGCTGTGCGAGCGATCGCTCTGTGTATGCAGACACCCCTTACCGTATGTAGAGACGCCCACTGGCACACGTCATCTCCAGGAAGTGTACAAAAACATTGGTACATTGAGGACCATCGGATGTGAACGCAGTGCTTGTGGTAGCCTTATCCTACCTACATTTCAGTGTAAAAAAAAGCCAAGTGACGTGTAATATGATGCTGCCTGTTAATTATGCACGCCTCTGAAACGGCGTTGAAACACTCAGACACGCTTGCATTCGCATTGCCAACCCCCCCGTTTTTACTGGACTGCCCCTGTTGCCACCCACAAACGGCCTCTCCTGTCGCTCATTACACTGGGCTGTCTTTGCAGGGCGAGAGAGCGGTATGCGATCGCAGTGAGTAGTTTGCGCACACGCAAAACAAAGCATGCGCAGAACATCAAGCTACTTGCGAGCGCACGCATATAGCGAACGGGTCTGAATCAGGCCCTAAGTTCACATAGTGCTATGTCAACAAATCTGCTGGAACCCACAGCAACCAAATTCTTTAATTTTTCTTTAAACAGCAATAGACTAATGACCGTTAGAATCGGACTGGTTATTATGGGTTGTGACACATGGTGCACAATACGCAACGTATTGGGGATAATTATACAGTATTCATGGCTTCAATTAATTTCGGTGGAAGGTAAGAGTGATGGGCTCAGTTTTAAAAATGGTTCTGCAAAATTTCACACAATGCGCTGGTTATATTTAAAATAAAGATAAAATGTTTCCTGTTATTCCCCAACCAGACCACACAGCTGAATTAATTGGACTTTCTTGTTCCAGCAGCATTTACAGACAGTACATTCTGCAGAATGTGAATCTACATCTGCAAGGACGAGAGTTTGCAAAGTAGAAAGTGAAGGTTGTAACACGGGAACTACCATGAAACGTCCTGTTCTGCCACAAAACAAGTTACATGCAATGTAATAGCCATTTTGTGTCTTTGAAATGTGAGTGTATCTAGCATAATAAAGGCAATGTATAAAAGCAATAGGCACCAATGCTATACTCAATTGTTTATTTAGACAATGGGGCAGATGTATGAAGCTCTGGGAAATGATAAAGTGGAGAGAGATGAACGATCAACCAATCAGCTCCCAACTGTCATTTTTCAAACACAGCCTGTAACATGATAGTTAGGAGCTGAGTGGTTGGTCGATTATCACTCTCCACTTCATCACTTTCCAGAGCTTAGTACATCTGCTCCTCTATGCCTTGTGTGTTCGTGTATTTCTGCACAAACTTGCTAATATAGATCCCTGATATCTCGCTCTATATATATCTATCTCAAGAGCTCTCATTGTGCAAATGTATTCAACTAGTACATAGAATCAATAGTATGGTACAGATTATTTTTCCACATAGTCCCCATACTTGTCTAAGCATTTCTTCCAACAGTAAACCAAGACATCTATCCCAGCATAGAAGAAATCAAGTGTCAAGCGCCTGAAGCCAGGACATGACTGCTTGCTGAACTGCACCATCTAGTGCGAATCGCCTTCCACCCAGGTGCTATAGTCCAAAGAGATGGAAATCACTTGGTGCCAGGTCAGGGAACAGTGTGATGGAATCAGACCTTCAATGCGGCACACACTCATCTGTGGTGGACTGCTTGACCGGCCGGCCGCTGCTCATCTTGAACGTCTATCCTGAAGTAATTAAAGGCAGTGCACCAAACCCAAACCTGTTTCCATGACTTGATGTCATCACCAGACACATCGACAAGTTGACAATGATTTTCAGCTGCTGATGTGCCCTTTAGACACAACAATCTGATCACACTATGCACCTCAGTGTATGACCGTGCTTCCGCCAGCTGAAGGCGGGAAATTAGAATGAAATAGAGAAAATCACACACGTGAGAGGTCTTGTCACCTTACTTCTTGAACCACCCTTGTATGTATATAAAATTCATTTGTGTGTTAATAGTTACAGGATATATAGAAATGTATTCTATCATTTTTGTACTTCTGTAAATACTTTTCTCATAGTCAAATGGGGGACACTGAAACAATGGGGTACAGAGGAGCTGGTAGAAGTTGGGGTACAGTAAGGATCTATGTAGCCAATCTGGAGCCAGAAGCATTGTATGTACATGTTCCCACTTTATACTTTTTAATACCTTGAATAACATTGGCATTGCAGGAAATAGATCAACCAGATGCATTTTCCACAGAACTCACATGTCATCTATCAAATAGGTCTTTGGGTCTCCAGCCCTTGAAGTTTGACCAATTTTTCCTTACTCAAATAAACATTGTGTAAACTGCTGGTACAAATGCACAATTTTCGTCCCCTGAGCACTCTTGGTTCCTCCCTGATGATTAATGTATATACTCCTGCTGCAGGTGTATTATGATCAGTTTTCTTCTGAACAGGCTCAGAGGAAATTACTCTTGTGTTCAAGACGGTTACAAATTAAAAATAGACAACCTCTGCAGGGATTGTCTGACCTCATCCAACAGGAGAGAAGCATTGGGCAAGTTCTGATGAGAAAACCACACCTCCTAGCACCTGAGCCTCCTGAAACCCCAACACAACCTAGAATGAATGCTCTTGTAAGCAGGGCCTTCTCCCCTACTGAGGACTATATGTACTTATGTAAAACGAGAATTATGTAATTCACCTGTAATATTGTGAACTGGTCTATTACTGTTCTTTCTGCTCACTATAGTACTATGTAATTCTGCTGTATGTTGCATCCACTATATACAGTCCTGTGTGTTTATTTTTTTTTTATAAATAAATAAATACTTTAAGAAGATTTTGGTTCTTACCTGATAAATTTGTTTCACTGAGATCTTGGGGGACACTGAAGAAACCATGGTGTATAGCTGGGGCTGGTGGAGTCTGGGCACTAAAGAGTTAACTTTTGGGACAGCTCAGCATCCTCCTCCCCTATACCCCTCCCCTGCCCAGGGCAGGCAATTTATTAACTAAAGTCCAAAGGGCAGAGAGGATAGAGGAGGAAAATAAAACAAAGCACACTAACAGGCACACAAAGGAGGACTAGCGAAATTGGAGTGCCATAACTTAAAACACATCCCCTAAGCTAACCCGGGAGCACATGGGAGAGCGTCCCCCATGACCTCAGAGAAACAGATCTATCAGCTCTTTCAAGCCATGAGGAACACTGGGGAAACCCTTGGGATGTCATAAAGCTCTCCACTAAGGGAGGGAGCACTCCTGAGCTGAGCGCAGAACTCTATGCCCAAAACTACCATTCCTGGAGGCGATTGTATCAAACGGATAGAATTTCATGAAGGTGTGGGTAGAGGACCAAATGGCTGCCCTGCACAGCTGCTTTGCTGTAGCATAACGCCAAGCTGCCCAGAAGGTCCCCACCAACCGGGTTCGAGTGGGCGTTCACAGAGTCCTGAACTGGGAGGCCAATGAAAGAGTAAACCTGACAAATGACCTCCTTGATCCAACGTGCGATTGTCTGTTTGGAGGCAGGTCACGGAATAAAGTACAGGAGTCTGTGCAAAGAAACTCCTGAGAGCTTGCCATGTAGATGAGTAGAGCATGTACTACGTCCAAAGAACATAATGACAAGTTAGCATCCCCCCTCATCTTCAGCATAAAACAATGGCACCATATTCTCCTTCATTAATATGAAAATGAAACAGAACCTTCCGAAGGAAAGCTTGAGTAGTCCTCAGGACAAGCCGGTCCATGTGAAAAACCAGGAATGGAGATCTGTGAGATAAAGCACTCAACTCCAAGACCTGACAGGCAGAAGCTATAGCCAAAAGGAAGACAGTCTTCCACGTGAGCCATTTGATGTCAGAGTCTAAATGCTCAAAGGGAGGTTGTTGTAGAGCCCTAAGGACCAAGACCAAATCCCAGGGCACAAGCTGTGGAACAATTGGGGGTTGGATGTGAAAAATCCCCTGCGGAAAGGTCTGTACAGCTGGCAGGACTGCTATGTGTCGCCGAAAACAGAGACGAAACCTGAACCTCCAGAGAAAGTGAATGAAGGCTCATATCCAAACCTGCCTGAAAGAAGGAAAGATTCCTGGAGACACCTCCGGTATATGTTTCTGAAGAGCACACCAGGAAAAATAAGCTTTCCACATTCTGTGGTATGTCTTAGCTGAAACTGGCTTCCTGGAACATACGATTGTCCGTACTACAGCATCTGAGAAACCACAGGCTTTCAGGTGGGCTGTCTCAACAGCCATCTTGTCAAAGCCAGGTGGGGAAGACCCTGGTGCAGAAACGGTCCTTGGGAGAAAAGATTCAGACGGAGAAGCAAGCGCCAACAAAGTGCAGCAGACACACTCTTGAGATCGGCATACAACACCCTGCAAAGCCAATCGGTTGTCACCAGGATGGCCATTCCACCTTCTTGCTTCAGTTTCAAGATGACTCTTGGTAGAAGGAACATAGGAGGAAACAGATACAGAAGACAGAAGGTCCAAGGAACTGACAATGCTTCCGCTAGAAAAGTCCTGGGGGAGTTCTGGAGCCATAATGAAATAGTTTGTGGTTCTGACTGGATGCCATCAGAACTATCGATAGATGGCCCCAATGGTCCACTATCTGTTGAATGAAATCTGCATGGAAAAAAACATTCTCTCAGGATGAACTACCCAATGGCTTAGGTAGTCTGCCTCTCAGTCGTCGACGACTGGAATATAGAGTGCCGACAGAGCTGGAAGGAACTGATCTGCCCATTGAAGGATCCTGCATACTTTGCGCGTTGCCTGGTCACTCTTCATACCGCCTAGATGATTTATGTAGGAGACTGCCAGGACTTTGTCCAAGCAAACATTGACTGTGTTTTGCTTGGCACTAAGCATTGTATATTGTTGTAAGTTTCAGGATGTTGATATTCCTCCTTGAAGTCCAATGGCCCTAGAAGGTTGTTGCCAGAGTGACCTCACCCCAACCCCGGGGGCTGGATTTATGAAGGTGAGATGTTCCTACAGGACATCCGCCAAATGTGTTGCAAGGAGAAGATCATTCAGTTAAGGCATTATCCGGATCCCCCGAAGTTGCAGGATGGCTGCCATCACAGACATTACCTTGATGAACACCCAAGGTGCCATTGACAACTCAAACCAAAGGGCAAAGCCCGATAAAGGAAGTGATCCGGGAGGACTGCAAAGTGCAGGAAATGCTGGTGTCCCTTCAAAATTAGAATATGTAAGTAAAAGTCCTTTACATCTAAGGACACTAGAAAATACCTGGGTTCCAAAGCATACGTAATGGACCTGAGGGACTCCAACTTGGACCTGGGAAGCCAGAGATGAACATTCAAAGATTTTAGGTTCAGAATTGAAAACACAGCTCAGGTCTGCCTAGCCTTGGTCTTTCCACCATGGGTGAAAGAACCCTGTCCCAGGATGGAAGGTTTGAACTAAGGTCTTCTGTGAGCATGAAAGGACCCAAGTGGGTGCTGTTTAGGGGTCGTGGATGACAAGAACGTAGACACACAGGCTGCTGGTGTACTAGGAGCTGAAAGAAAAAAAAAAACCCCTGCCTGCTCTGTGCAAGGGGCGTGGTATAGGGGAGGAGGAGCCTGGGCGACCCCAAAAGTTAACTTTTCAGTGCCCAGACTTCTCTAGCACCAGCTATACTCCATGGTTTCTCCAGTATCCCCCATGGCTGAAAAAGAACACGCTATACATTTAATTATATATAGAAAATACAAGAATGCCCATGGCTGCGCAAACGAAAAGCGCCTTGCTCATATGGGTAGTTAGAAAAAACTGCTGGCTTTCTGGCTGGGGGATATAGAGAGGGAGGAGCTTCATTCATTGGACTGCTGACTTTCTTGCTAGGGGTTATAGAGAGGGAGGAGCTTTATTCATTGGACTGCTGACTTCCTGGCTGGGGGATATAGGTAGGGAGGAGCTTCATTCATTGAACTTTATCCTATTTTTTTGTTTCTTAAGGTGCCCCAGCTCTACCAGCACTTATACCTAATTGTTCCAATGTAACCTAATGGTTATGTGAGAAATAGGTATACCTACTCAGGGTCATTGTAAGACATGATGGGGCTTGTGGAAGTTCTTTGCATTGGCCCCCTCTCCACAAAATTATGCTGGCGACGACTGGGCAGAAGATAGCAGAGACTTTCCTATCTTCTGTGCGTGCGCCATATTGCCAGCGATTTCTTCAGAATTATGGCACCCCTGCTATATTTTCAAAGAAATTGCTGGTAATTTAACCAGAAGGAACTTGTTCATAGGTACAGGTTGGGTAGCACTGACCCCCCTTGACTCCTATTATAAATACACCACTGTTGGTACAGCATGTCACACAACCCTTAGCAGTATGAATATTTAGAACTTAGAAAATTGTATTTGCATATTTGTAAATGTACTCACAGTGCAACATCTCTGCATTCCCAATGGAGACAACATTTCCAGCTGTCAGATACAGACTTATCAGTGGGGACACTATTGTCACTGAATAATTCACCAGTCCAAGTTGAAGATAGTCTTCTGTAAGTTTGTTTTCTTGTGAATAAGACTTATACCATTATTTATACAAAGATTTCAGGTACAATTCATTGGGATCTGCATCAATCAATATCCTGGAAAACGGTTTGATCACAAATGCAGAACAATAGGCTACTGTAGCACTGGTAAGTGAGCTGAAAAGTAACGTTCAAAATCTCTGTTGCTTGTAATGCAGGATATGGATGCCTGGCTCGTCACCTGTGTTTCCTCACTATGTCTATTAGTAATGATATACTTTGATTTGGTCGTTTTCATCCAGCCCCAGTTGCACAAGTCCTTTTCCTGTTGGAGATCTGCTTACACGTGAGGGTAGTGGACTGTACATTGTATCCAGTTAAGGAAAAAAAACCTCAGGGTGAGGACAGAAAATTTGAAGCTCTTTTCAAAGCCCCAGACACGACACCTCGTACAGATGGACTATTAGCAAAATTCACAATATGGTTAGATCTGCTGCCTCACAGCACTGGGGTTCTCAGTTAAATTCCTTCCAGGGCCCTATCGGTCTGGTGCATGTATGGTCTCTCTGATTGCTGATTTCTAAAAACCCCGCCCCCCCTCCCACCAGTGTACATGTTATTCCCAGAGAGTTTTGGTATAAAACACATATATAGTTTCCAAAAACCGTCTGTTATTTCCCACAGTTACACATCCCATACCACCGCATAATAAAAACAAAGACACTCCGAAAAATCACCCAGTAACAACATCACATCATTATCTACAACCAAAAATTAATAACCATAAGGAAGAAAGGAAAAAGGTGCACAGGCCACATACAGAAAGAAAAAACATCGGTATAAAAGAAAAGGTGAGGATATCCCAAAATATACCATAGTAAAGATGGAAAGAAAAAAGGGAATGCTAAGGATAATAAATACAATAAAATCAAGAATTGGTAAGATAAATACACAGATGAGGGGGGAAGAGATAGATGGAGTAAGACGGGGGGGGGGGGATGAGGAGGGGAAAAAGTTGTGGGAGTGTTAAAGAGAGTAGGAGAGAGAGAAAGAGAGAGTGAGAGAGAGAGGAGAGAGAGAGAGTGAGAGTGAGAGAGAGTGAGACACACATTATGAGGAGACCCTCGTAATGACAGCAGTCCATTCACTAGATCTGGGCCTATGCACTAACAAGGAAGGATACACTTTAGGGTCATTCCTGTATTTCTCCAGCCATTTCTTGTTTGTGTCAATCATGGCCTGCATGCTGTATCGGTCTGTGTGCTGGGCGCGCAGTGATGCCCTCTGCATCATGTTAAGCTGTTCCCTGTAGAAGAAAGACAATGTAGGTCACTCACACATATGATATATAACCAACTACAATTTACAGCCAGTGCGGATTTGGAGCTGCCATGATGACTGCAATGAAAGTGGATTGTACTATGCTGTGCACACATTACACAATAGGTGTAGATTTAAATGTCTAACTAAAATGCAAGGATGACCATTCCGTAAAATAAGGCAACACTTAGGGAGAAATGTAAGACTTATTTTATGAGCAAACATAGCAATCCTGACTATGTTATATACTGTATATATACTAGGTTATATACTGTAACATGCCCACAGTAGTTGTGTAGGTTTGTTAGTGAAGTGTTTGTGTAACGGATTATTATTATTTTTTTAATCCAATAAATTTGTATTAAATTTGTTTTTATACATATAAAAGAAACAACAAAAAAAAAGAAAACAATACTAACAATTAAAACACTTGTACAGTATGGCATACACTGGTGTATAATAAAGAGAAATACAGAAAGAATAATACATGTGTGGCCTCAATTCTTAGCAATTATCAACTAGACAGCACAGCAAAAGTGTAACACATGATTTCATTTTTTCTTTTTCCTTCATTGTTAAGTCGTTAATAGGATGATTTCCTCTGATGTCAATGGATAATGCCCCCATACTGAAATAAAATTGGAAGGGGGTGGAGGGGGGGTGGCATAGCCTACAAACTCTAGGCCCCATAGCAACATTTTGTTTGAAGGGCCTAAAAAACAACATTTTGTCTGAAGGGACCGTTTCTCTGTCTCCTCCATAGGTCCCGGTCCTTAAACATCTGCTCCTAATAGCACAAAAAGAGATTTACTGTGCACGAGCTGGCTTCTGCATATTCTCAGAATAGCAGCGTGGGGAATGACATAGCAAACAGAGAACCATCACCCGGACCCCCTGCACTGGTCGGCCCCAAAATTGTCACACCCCCTGCAATGGATATAGTACTGTCCCTGGCGAAGGACACATGCTCTTTATGAGGCCAATCTGAGTAAATTATGTGGAAATCTGTGAATGACTTACCCAGCAGAGACGTATCCTAATTTATTCTCTGTGTGTGGAGGTTGGTCACCGAGTAAAGGTATGCCTGCTGGGAGACCAATACAAACATAAAGATCAGCAATCATTGGTAAGAAATGGTTTTTGACAAAAGAACTAAAAGTGAAACTTTTTATCAATGTGTTAGAACAAAAAACACATGAACATGAGGAAGCAAATCACAGGTATCCCCATTTTCAGTGAATGCGATAATGCTTGGATGCAAAACGACAGCACTTCTAATGTACCCACCGCAAACTTGAAATGCTCAATGCAATACAGAAATAGGTTTATATGGTTGGCAGTGCGACTGAGACGTTCCGAGTAGCGTATCGTATTTTTCTTTCACTTTTGCACGGCAGATGCAGGGGAAAGCCGCTCACAGTGTACCAGAGGCGCTGGACTGTGACTTTAACAACACATGAATTGTTTTTACACACGTACTAAGTCGCAGATGAAGCACAATGGGACTTAGCATGAGGTAAAGTGGCGCCCGCTCGCATCGGAGCCCTATTTTACAAAGATTTAGGTCAGTAGCAAACATATGTACAAATGTCGCACATCAATTGATCAGTGTGAGCTAGCGATGTAGTTTTGTCGTCTCTATGTGAACACGAATCACATCTGGAGCAAAAAAGACGCTCGGCTTGGCCGAGTCACACGGGACATGGTGAGTGGAGAGGGGCTATTTGGCGCATCTGAAGCAACAGTAACAAAGGACACATCTGTATCATACAACAATCTTTGCTCCTCTCACCTGGAAAATACTTCCGCCATTTCTCCATCATCATGGAATCCACGGATTGAGCGGCAGAGGAAGGTGCTGAATGAAGATTAGAGTGGAGACCAGGACTCAAGGCCCATTGAGAGGGTGGGTGGAGGCCAATCTGAGGGTTGATTCTAGAGATTGATGTATAGGTAGAAAGAGGAATGCCCCTCATTGATGATGGCTGGTTGTGTGAATGGAGGATGGTGTTAGAGTTCGTTGTTAGTGGCCCCAGTGATGATAAAACATTATTGAGCTCATCTGTAATGTGACGTAGTGACTCCGTTAGATGCTGCACCTTCAGTGGAAGGCATTTCTGTGAGCCCAGCGCGTCGTCTGCTGAGACAAGTAAGGTATGAGACACAAGCTATGGATACTAGAAAATAATAAGTTAGCTAGGTTACATAAAAATCAAACCACACATCAAACAATAAAATATGCAGTCTATACCTGAACGTAGCATAACAGAAAGAGTAATAGTCTGTAATACAGACCACAAGTGTGACACATACAAAAAATGGATTAAAAGGACAAACGTGAAAAATGTAAAAGCATTTAAAAACTTTTCTAAAAGACTTTCGCCAGCTGTGTGTGTTACAGATGTGTCCTGTCTCATCTAGCCTCAATACGCCACGCAGCTCGACTTGCCTGGCGTGAGTGAGCCGCCAGGTCCCGTGCTACTCTCCTAGCATCGGGTGTCTTTTTGTGCCGAAATGCGTCTAAAGGTCGCAATGCAATGCGACAAGGACGCACCAGGAGACTGTGCTGATTAATATGATAGGTGACACGAGTATATCTGTGTGCGACAGAGTGTAAACAGAACTTGGGAGTGCAAAAAAGCTGTGGCCGCTGCATCCTAGCACTCTGCATGCTGATTGAGAGACTAAGTCGCACTCAGATATACTAGTGTCACATATCAAATTAATCAGCAGAGTCTCCTGGTGCGTCCTAGTCACATCACATTGCGTCTTAGACGATTTAGCACAAAAAGACACAAGAATGAAGCCCGGCGCTAGCGGAGTCTCGCGGGACCAGAAGCGCCAAAAGGGGCTGTTTGGCGCGACTGCAGCAAAGACGAGTGAAGACACATCTGTAAGTTGCAACACATGCAGCCAAATAATGAGTCTCGTGAGGCCAACACACAATCCTTTAACCAGACCAAGAGAATGAAAAACTGCTATCAATTGGTCTTACATCTATTCATGTCCAGGCTGGTCACACTGCTCGTGTCATCTGAGTCACTGACATCAAACGTCACCATTTTTTTATTTCTTATGCTTTTCAGAGTGTCTTCCGAGACCTGGGGGAAGAGGGAAAGTCCAGCTGTTAGAGAAGGACACATTTTATACAGAAAGGAAACAATTATTATTATTATTATTACAGATGGGTTTTTATCAATCCTTTTTCACATGACTGTATAATATAGGATTTATAAAAGTCCATGGAAGAAAAACAAGCAGGATATATTTATATACTTGTTGGGGAGTAGATAGCAGACCTTACACTGCACTTTTAGTATAGAATTTGCTCCCCATCATTAACAGCTAAAGCCACATCCCACAGCGCTCAGGCAGTATATTGATATTCTGAATTTATGGACAACACCACTAAAATGATTTTCTTGTTCTTACAGAAGCGGCTCTTAATGTGTGCATTAAACCCCTCTTCTCTCTTATTTGGCTGCGGAAGCATGCCAAGTCCACCATCTGCCACCGTTCTGCAGTCCCTCTGAGAATAACACATAGAAAAACCCTTTGGTGCTCTAGAGTAGTCTGAAGAAAACAAATATATAAATGTACCAATATAAGGACTTTAGAAGTAGGTCTATACTGTTAGTAGGTACAGCAAACCATCAGGCTGTAGCTCAGAGGAATATAACCAGGCACCTAAAGAACAAGGTATATAAACCGTTTAAAAAGGGGGAAAAGATGAGAAGTAGGTATCAGTGCTATATCAGAGGATATATTAATATTGTTAGTGCTAGTTGTTACTACTTATCCCTAGGAGAATACATGTCCCAACCTTTTCTAGAGGTATATTTACTAAAGTGCGGGTTTTTAGCAGTGGAGATGTTGCCCATAGCAACCAATCAGATTCTACTTATCATTTATCTGGCACCTAGAAGATAATAACTAGAATCTGATTGGTTGCTATGGGCAACACTTCTAAAAACCAGCACTTTAGTAAATATGCCGCCTATAGTCCAAAAGGTAACCCTTGAAACAAATGATACTAGGCAAACATTTAGAATGTAAGCTCGCACGAGCAGGGACCTCTTCCCTCATGTGCTTCTCTTTACATTTCCTTTTACTCTTTACTCCCCATAAGGGCACCTAACACGTGACTGCCAACTCCCGGCTGCTTATGTGAGTACTTTAATCGCTATTGCAGCAATGTATATAAATCTTGTCCTGTACTGTATTGTACTGTAAGTTACTCGTTTCTTGTTCACTTATTAGTTGTATGTACTATGTAAGGTGCTGCAGAACACTTGTGGCGTCATATAAATAAAGGATAATGATAATAATAATAATAGGCACATGCTGGCCATACACTGATCGATAATAATTCAGATTTATGCGAATTAAATTTCTGAACGATTATCGGTCAGTACATGGACATGAACGATAATCATGAAACCGGCAGAAGAACAGTCGGATCCTTTATTATGATTATGCGACATCTGTGGTCATCCCAATCGTGGCTCAGTGGTTTCCTTGAGGTGGAGGGAAGATCGTGGCCACACATTGTGCAGTGTGTAGAGGCATGGGGATATCATTCAGTCACCGCAGTCCCTCATACTATTTGGTCGGATCGCGTGGGTGGTCATGTAGTCTATGGCCAGCGCAATAATACACTGATAACTCTAATAAGCAATATCACATAGAAAAACACATTATAATGCATGAACACACGTGGGGCCGGATTCTGAGTCACACGCACTGCTGATATATTGTGTAAATGGTCAATGTTTTTCAACTGTGCTGCATCTAACTCGCTGAAAACTCAGACAGGGCAGGTGTCCCACACTGTGTACACACAGACTTGCAGTAGTGAATGGTATGCTCGGTCTCAGATCAGAAATATAGCGTGGGTTCCTCTGCCGTGACTGCGAGATTACTAATCAGATGCAAGAAGATGGTTCGTCTTATGGGCATGTGGCATAACTGGTTGCGAACTCAGAAGCTTAGGGGGTCTATGGACTAAGCCTTGGAGAGAGATAAAGTGGATGGGGATAAAGTACCAACCAATCAGCTCCTGTCACTTTACAGGCTGTGCTTGAAAAATGACAGTTAAGGGCTGATTGGTTGGTACTTTATCTCCGTTCACTTTATTTATTTAGTACATAGACCCCTTAGACACTAACGTTGGGGGCCACACACTGACAGAGAATCTGCACCTAGCCTGGGGCTGGTGGAAGTTTTGAAGTTAACATCAGAGACAGAGCAAATGCTTGCCCCAGTGAATCGCGCTACCCTTATCTGGAGATGTGAGAAGTCCATAAGGAGCGTCTCTACCCTGGGAAAGGACGGCTGTCATTACACACAGAGCCTACACTACCTCCTCCAGGAGGGAATCCTCCAGCTCCTGCAGACGCTGCTCCTTCTCCTGCAGTAGACTCCGCCCCTTCTCCATCGTGCTGCGAATGTCTGTCAGATGGCGAGCTTCCTGCAGGAGAACCGGCAATGCATTAATAACCATGCTGTGTTACACATACCAGTACGTGAATCATGAACACTGAGCTTTCTATAACGATGATGAGAAGGAACACTGAGCATAGGTATCCAATTAATGCTATAGGGATGGGTGTCCACGTAGGATGGAAACACGGCATATCAAAATGTGGAGTACAGGTATGCATTCCCTGATAGTGAGCTGGTTGTTTTGAATCAAGGGCTCAAACCAGAATAAGGTGTAGTATTATTGCCGACATGCTGCCCCACATAATGATACGGTGTATTTATACCTTGAGAATGAATAGACCAGACTGCACAATGGGGCTAAGTATTCATACAACACTAATGATCATGCTGCTTTGTGCAGTACTGTATGTGACATGCTGTACTTGTGGCTTACCTCCTCCTCTCCCGTTCCGTCAGCAGATCTCCTCCCAGTGTGGCAGATGCCTGCTTCTTCTTGCAGCGCCTGAAAACTGCCAGCACTCAGATGGGAAGAGGGAGAGGAGACTGGACCCTTAAGGCCTCCCATATAATAACAGGGTGATTTTTAAGCTGCCACTGAGCTAATAATTCCTGCACAGTGTAAAAGAGGACTAAGTGCCACAACTGACATTTTCAGAGATGGACCACAAAGGTAAAATGCATTGCTCAGTATTACCCTGACTTTCCTCTGCCGCTATCTTATAGAGTAACAGATATCCAACGCACAGCTTCTAAGATGGTGTCCTAATGGGACTAAGGAGCTCATTCAGACCCGCTCGCTAGCAAGCGGCCGCTCGATGCAGACTATGGCCCTCATTCAGAGCCGTACGCTCTGAGCAGAGCGCACGCTCTGAATGAGGGCCGGGCTCCATTTTCATGGAGCGTCCTCCTGGACGCTCGTATAGCTGTGGGTCACCACCCACAGGCTATACGAGCGTGCATTGTGATGGTCGCGATGGTCGAGACCATCGCGACCATCGAATTTGCGAGCCAGAGCCTGCGGTTGAGGTTTTCAACCGCAAGCTCCGGAGTGATTTTGGCTCTATCAGAGCCAAAATCACTCCCACTGACATCACTAGTGATGTCAGTGGGACGGCTTCTGACGGGAGGCGTTCCCGTGGGAACGCCCCCGTCAGGGAGGCACGCCCCCAGCACGCCCACCAAAGGGGGCGTGCTGTCAATCAACATTGACAGCACGCCCCCTTTGATCGGACACAACGAGCGAAGGACTTTCCTTCGCTCGTCGCGTCTGGCGCATGCGCACGACGGAGCTCCCTCCGTCGTGCGCATGCTCAGTCCATAACATCAACCCACTTGCGAGCGGACAGCCGCTCGCGAGTGGGTCTGAATCAGGCCCTATGTTCACTAATGTGCGCATGTGTGTAGTTCGCAGTGCGCAAACTAGTATGAGCGATCGGAATGTTTTCGCTCGCCCTGCAAAGACAGCCCAGCAGAATGAGTGACAGGAGAGGCCGTTTGTGGGTGGTAACAAGGGCAGTGCAGTAGTAACGGGGGAGTGGAGTTGCGGATGCAGGCATGCCAGAGTGTTTTCACGCCATTTCTGGGGCGGGTATAATTAACAGGCAGTGTCAGAGTACACATCACCTGGTTGATTTTTACACTGAAGTTCTCGCAGTGCTTGTGGTAGGGTACAGTCAACCGCAAGCGCTGCGGTCAGATTCGTTGGAACCCGATGTCCCGATGGTTGTATATACTTCCTGGAGATGACATACGCAAGTGAGCGGTTGAAGACAGGCTGGTGGGCGTCTATAAACACAAAGTGATCGCTCGCCAAGACATAGTGGGCGTGCTTATTTCTTGCCGTGCGAGCGGCTGCCTTGACGTCACTTAGCTGAATATCCATACGCTGGGAGCGAGCGGCCGCATCTTGTGAGCAGATCTGAATGAACTCCTAAGTCTGCAGGCACTTGTGCTGGTGTGACATCACTGGTCTGCTCGTGTACGAGTCCACCTATCCAAGCAGTGTTGTTCTGTACAGCAAGTCTACAGATCTGTCAGTCACTGTCTGCCTGAGAAGCCCCTCCCTCCCAACCTGCAAACTTGCTGAGAACTTTACACCCACAGCTGAACATTTGTAATATACAACACACAAATGTTTAAGGTAATTATTTAAAAAAAAAAATGCTAAAAACACAGATTATTTATGTTTTGTTTAGTCAAAGATCATAGTGGGGTTTAAAAAGGAAGGTCCTTTAAACCATATTTAGGGGTCTATTTATCATTGGTTGTAGTGGTGCCCTGTTAACTAGCATTATTGTTTCCTGGCAATTCACCAGAGAATTCGTGGTAGAACAGCTGCTCACATAAGAGCCTGTCCTGACCAATAGCTCGGCAAGCTTGAGAATTCTTGGGAACTTGAACTGCAAAGGATAGACCAACAGAGGCATCAATATTACAGCTACATGGATGTATACACTCACAGTGTACATTACCATCTGTGTACTGAAAATGATGAACTGTGATAAAGTATGTTATACTGTATCCCTATATACTGTAAACTAGTAACATGCAGTACAATCGGTTCCTTCAACAACCATCTGTATATTGCCCTCCTGCAGGGGGGAGCACACAGGTAGATTGCAGGGACCCCTTGGTCACTTATTTCCCACCCTGATGATTTAGCCAGGGCATAGTAAAGTGTAAAAGCTAAGGTGCAATGCCACCACCATAGCTCAGGCTACATATACAGTGACTGGGGTTACATGTGTAAGGGACAATGATAAAGCACAAGGAATACTATAACTATTATTTACTCATAACGAATAGATGACAAACTACATACTGGGCACTGGAGACTTTGGGGCTGGCGCTGGGGCGCACGCACAGTGGCTGTGTTTGTGTGATGGCACAGGAGCCTAATTACTACCTTATGCTAATGCTAGTTTCCGTAGGGCTAAGGAGCAGACTCAGAGCAGCACAGACCTCTAGCTACACCCACAATGCTCCCATAACAATCCAACAAGACAGGACCGCTCAGTGAGATCGCAATGTCGCTGCCCAGGTAACGCCTATTTCACGCAAAGCAAGATCCAGTAAAGATCCGTCCGACTCTGATGAAGATACGCCAAAATGAATAGATGAGCTTCTGCGCATGTGCTGTACTGCGTGTGAGAAAAAAGATCCCTCAGACTCAAACTCCGCCACTTTGGCTCTATATTATTGGCAATTCCCAATAAATGTATTGGACAACAACAACACAACAGCGTTATACGCAGGGCCGGATTAACTGGGGGTCGACAGGGGCGATCGTCCCTGGGCCACCACATGTAAAGGGCCCCCACACCCATCGAGGTTAACGTGCGCCGGAGGAGACGGAACCAGTTCCGCCTCCTCCGGGCCACCTCAGCCCGGCGCCGCAGAGAGGGTCAATTTACCGGGCGCCCGCTGGTAACCAGCGTGCACCCAGCTCTCTCCTCTCAGCAGCAGCCGGAGCTCACTCGAGAGCATCATGACGTCTCTCCCATAGTGCAGAGGAGCAGCCGAGCGGACCCGACGGCAGCAGTGGACGTGGGAGCGGGGTTTAAGGTAAGTATTAGTTGTTTTTTGTGTGTGTGTGCAGGCAGCTTTATTACTGGGGACATTAATACAGGGGGCAATGCTCGGGGGCCATTACTACTAGGTGCAATGCTCGGGGGGCATTACTACTGGGGGCAATGCTCGGGGGGCATTACTACTGGGGCAATGCTCGGGGGCATTACTACTGGGGGCAATGCTCGGGGGGCATTACTACTGGGGGCAATGCTCGGGGGGCATTACTACTGGGGGCAATGCTCGGGGGGCATTACTACTGGGTACAATGCTTGGGGGGCATTACTACTGGGGGCAATGCTTGGGGGGCATTACTACTGGGGGAAATGCTTGTGGGGCATTACTACTGGGGGCAATACTTAGGAGGACATTACTACTGGAGGAAATTCTCAGGTGGGGGCATTACTATTGGGGGCTCTACTTGGGTGCGGTGCATTACTATTTGGGCACTACTACAGGGGGCACTATTACAAAAGAAGCATTACTATTGGGGGCACTAATACAGGGCCATTACTACTGGGGGTATTTATACAGAGGGCTCCACTATAGGGGACATTACTATTGGTGGCACTACCACAGGGGGCATTACTACTGGGGGGGCATTACTATTCGGGGCTCTACCACTGGGGGCATTTATAAAGGGGACATTACTATTCGGGGCACTACAATAGGGGCATAACTACTGGGGACATGACTACAGGTGGCACTACTAATAGGGATATTGAATAGGCACTGCATAAGTGGCACCACTCCTGGGGGCACTACTACTCTGGGCTCTGCATATAGGACACTACTACTGTGAGCACTGACATTACTGTGGCCTCTGCATAAGGTCCCCATTGTGCATGCCTCCAGTTTGTCCACATTTAATAGGGGCCCCCACGTTTGTTGCCCAGGGGCCCCCACAGACCTTAATCCGGCCCTGGTTATACGGCTCGTACACATAGGCAGTGAACAGCAGCACTAGTTATAGAATGGACAGAATCAGCTTCTATGCGTCATAGAGGCCATTTAACTGATACAGTCAGGTGCATAAATATTGGGACATTGACAGAATTTTCAGATTTTGGCCTCTATTCACCACCACAATGGCTATGAAATGAAACAAACAAGATGTGCTTTAACTGCAGACTTTCAGATTTCATTTGAGGGTAATTACATCCAAAACATGGTGAACGGTGTAGGAATTACAACGGTTTCTATATGTGCCTCACACTTTTTAAGGGGCCAAAAGTAATGGGACAAACTAAACACTCCTAAATCTAACTTTCACTTTTTAATACTTTGTTGCAAATCCTTTGCAGGCAATTACAGCCGAAGTCTGGAACACATAGACATCACCAGACGCTGGGTTTCATCCCTGGTGATGCTCTGCCAGGCCTCTACTGCAAATGTCTTCAGTTCCTGCTTGTTCTTGGGGCATTTTCCCTTCAGTTTTGTCTTCATCAAGTGAAATGCATGCTCAATCGGATTCAGGTCAGGGGATTGACTTGGCCATTGCATAACATTCCACTTTTTAGCCTTAAAAAACTCTTTGGTTGCTTTTGCAGTATGCTTCGGGTCATTGTCCATCTGCACTGTGAAGCGCCGTCCAATGAGTTCTGAAGCATTTGACTGAATATGAGCATATAATATTCCCCGAAACACTTCAGAATTCATTCTGCTGCTTTTGTCATCAGTCGCATCATCAATAAATACAAGGGAACCAGTTCCATTGGCAGCCATACATGCCCACGCCATGACACTACCACCACCATGCTTCACTGATGAGGTGGTATGTTTTGGATCATGAGCAGTTCCTTTCCTTCTCTTCTCTTCCCATCACTCTGGTACAAGTTGATCTTTGTCTCATCTGTCCATAGGATGTTGTTCCAGAACTGTAATGGCTTTTTTAGATGTTGTTTGGCAAACTCTAATCTGGTCTTCCTGTTTTTGTGGCTCACCAATGGTTTGCATCTTGTGGTGAACCCTCTATATTCACTCTTGTGAACTCTTCTCTTCATTGTTGACTTTGACACATATACATCTACCTCCTGGAGAGTGTTCTTGATTTGGCCAAATGTCGTGAAGGGGTTTTTCTTCACCAGAGAAATAATTATTTTGTCATCCACCACAGTTGTTTTCCATGGTCTTCCGGATCTTTTGGTGTTGCTGAGCTCTCCGGTGTTTTTGCTATCTCTCTGATGGGTTTGTTTTGATTTTTCAGCCTAATGATGGCTTGCTTCACTGATAGTGACAGCTCTTTGGATCTCATATTGAGAGTCGACAGCAACTGATTCCAAATGCAAATGTCACACCTAGAATCAACTCCAGACCTTTTACCTGCTTAATTTATAATGAAATAACGAGGGAATAGCCCACACCTGTCCATGAAATAGCATTTGAGTTGATAGTCCCATTACTTTTGGCCCCTTAAAAAGTGGGAGGCACATATAGAAACCGTTGTAATTCCTACACCGTTCACCTGATTTGGATGTAATTACCCTCAAATGAAATCTGAAAGTCTGCAGTTAAAGCACATCTTGTTTCTTTCATTTCAAAGCCATTGTGGTGTTGAATAGAGGCCAAAATATGAACATTCTGTCAATGTCCCAATATTTATGCACCTGACTGTATGTCATTTTAGGGAACATTATCACTATAAATCTGATGCAAAGCAAATGATTGCCAGAAAGAGTGCATGTAGAAATCCATTCACACGTTTAATAAGCTTTGAAAATGTTTGTTGAATGCTTTAATAATATCCATGTGTATTAGGCCTAAGAATCTTCTCATGATTGAAAGTACAACAATACTGCCCAGTGCAATCACTGTGTATCCCTGCTAAATATGTGCATATTACCTCCTCTAGGTTCTTCCTCATGCCCTCTACTTGGCAGGACTGCTGCGGATCCTGGTCCCCATTGTGGTGCCACTGTTGCTTGGCGGTTTTAAGCAAAGTCTGCCGCCGACACATGGAACGAGTTTGAAGCTTCAAAAAATCCTTGGCCTTCTGTATAGAAGCCCCCTGTGAGGAGATGTAATATCGCAAGCTGCGGGATGGAAGGATAGAGAATGTAATTAAAGTGGACAAAAACAAGAGGTAAATAAAGTCCGGTATTAATGGACAGGGGTGTAACAGAGAGATCAGGGTACACATTTAATAGGAAAATCACATGTGCCAACATAGCTTGTGTAAGCTTAACAAATGTTTATTTAAAATAGGTCATTTAAAATGCCTTTACTTGCCCGTACAAGAGTGCATTTGGGAAAAGCTTTGCCAGACCATTTGAGGTATTTTGGTCCTAAATGCTGTAAATTCTGGTGGAAAATCTAAAAACTGTGACTTCAAGTATGGAATGTATGGCAATGACACCTGGAGCAGAGGTCAAAAAGGGGGGTCCAATGCATAGCCAACAGGACATGGGTAAGGTCTCATTATGCCACTACACATGTGGGCTAGTCTTTCATGACTTGTAGAAGGAGAAGACATATCTTCTCACCATACAATCATAACTTGAAGGACCATGTCATTAGGGTAGGTGAGGTTATGCAGAAGTAAGGGAACTTGAGAAAAACCCAAATGACAAATCTGTAGCATCACGTTCCCCTGACACAGTGGGAAAAGGGTAAGGGGGTAAAAGGATCACAGATGGCAGATAGTCTATGAAAAGACTGAACTATATCCCTGCTATCATCCTGGTAAGCAAAGAACATTTAAAAACCAAGTACAAAAGAGACTAAGGGGCGTCAAGAAGAGATAGTGGGAGTCTAACGGCCTTGTTTCAACACCCTGCCAGCTATGGGGTGAGATCCACTAACAGCGGGCAAAATTAACTCCACTATCAGTCCTTGTGCCATCAGACCTCCTAGAACCATATCCAACACAAGATAAGAAATACATTTTTAAGTCTAGGAGGAGCAGATCAGGCTTTGCCTATACTTTCAGCAGGATACCTTTTGGGCTACTTAGACACAAATGTATAAATGTATAGAAAATGCAAATGTAACCGATAGTAGGACAGACCCTTACTGTCATGACTGCTTAGCATGGTACAATGACTGATATTTTGAGAGAAACATAAAACCATATTAAATTAATCAGTGTGATCTAAAAGTAGTTGTCATCAGGTCATTAAAGTGATGTTTATTTTTTTATTTATATCTGAAAAAGAAAAATAATAATAATTTGACAAGTAAAATCAAGAGACTAAAAAGCCCCAGTGCTTACTGCATAGTGTTCTACTTCCTGTACCAATGGTCACTGAGCTTTTCTACATGGGAAATGAAGTAGGGATAGCATCCCTCTTTTTTTGGGGTGGTGCCTAATCCACATGTCAGTATATGTGACAAGTAGTGGTAGAAGACTCTGCGAGCCCCCACTTAATTAGGACTGAAACCCTGAGCGGGCAATCTCCACTCCATGCAATTCATTCCCCCTCATAAAGAAATGTAATGTAATATGTGTGTGTGTGTGTGGTGTGTGTGTGTGTGTGTGTTAGGAGGCACACTTCTGCACCTAATCTATATACACCAAGTAATGCTGCGAGTAATGTATTTTTAATTTACCGTCCATCCAGTAGAAATGAACATTATGAAATTTTACAAATATATTTGCGAAATGTATTATTCTGTATAAAGCAACTTCCATATAGATTTAAACATATTTAAATACATTGCTGGGCAGAGACCCAGGCACCTACTGCCATTATGATAAGCAATACTTCTTCCCCTTTGTATACATAACTATTATTTCAAAGGTAACTTACTAAAGCAGTATAAAGAGTGATATAGTGCTACTTTATATATTATATGTTCTGCTGGAAAGCCAGTGATAATGAGCCGGCACAATTATGTATGTGCATTGTGCATAGTACAACTTACTCATCAATGCTGGAGTCCATTTCTGGGAGAAGTGAAGGAGATAGAGGTGCTATGGGCAGCTCGGTGCGATACTTTGGGAAGAGAAGCACAGGTTACAATAAGGCCATCTAGAATAGACTGGGATAATTATGCTACAATTTAAAGCATTTTCTTCAAATCACACTTTCTAATACGCATTTCACTAGGATGTTCTCCCTTAACGCTGAGCTGGATCCCCATCATAGTACCATGCTACAGGAAGGGAAATGTCTGACTTCCCACACTGACCTCCTGATCAAACCGAGTATTAACTCCCCCAAATTATCAACATTCCACTCCAAGAATTTCTTCAGGCTATAGCAAAATTGGATTTTCATACCATAAAATTGCAGAATTGAATCCTATAAAGCAGCTATCACATTGTATGTTGTCCTGGACTAAAAGCCAAATAAGTATAAGTTCCTTTTTTTTTTTAAACTGATCTACCTACCTTGCTAGAATTGTTGCCTGCCATCTTCCCATTAATTTTGGATTTGTCTGATCATTTTTGCTGCCTGCCCTGACATCAACGCCATTGTTTATATTTACTAAAGATCGTTTTTTTCGAAGTGATCGATTACTGGCGGCTTTGTGAGCTGGATTTAAAAGAACAATAAGTAAAAAATGCAAAACAAACCTGATTTTGCTTGCACTACTATTGCTCTTTCAAATCCAAAACTCAGAGCGGACGAGGATTGTCAGCTTTTAAAAACCGATCTTTAGTAAATATACCCCCATAAGACTATACTATTGCCTTGCCCTTTTGGAACCGACCACTGTTGGCCTGAATCAGACTTACTGCACAGCCGCAGGGAAGAGGCTGTGCAATACCGTACAACTAATACATAAATGCAGCAGGAGTCACCTGGTGTAAATCGATGCCTCTTGACTGCATCGCAGATGCGAGTGCTGTGTCCTAAGATGCAGCATCGGATCTTCTGCAATACCATCGGCAGTCTGAGTAACAATGAGGTTACTCAGGCGCTTCTCGCAGCTCCGGTTGCCAAGTTCAGGAAGTCTGCATTGGAAGACACAGACCCTGGTCTCGGCAATCCCAGAAAACAGGGGTGATAACCCCCCGTTTCTAGGAACTGAGGCCGGTACCGCCCCCAAACGACCGCAGCTGTCAATCAGGCTGTGGCTTGGGGGAACTGCAAGAGATCTTGCAGACGGAGACCTGCACACGCGCAGTATCAGTGCCGTAACCAGGAGGGGTCGGCCAGGGCTCGTGCCCTTAGCTGTCGGACCAGCGGTGAGGAGTGTGTGTGTGTTTGGCTGGGGGGCGCGCCGCCGGCCTCAGTCCAGGTCCGGTAAAGTCAGTGTAACACAGTAACACACACCCCGGCGCCGGCACTGGGTAGTACACTTGTACTACTAGTGGCGTCCCTCCCCGCAGTGACACCAGGTGCGGGGAGGGACGCCTTGCGCGGTGGAGCCGCGTGCTCAGCTGAAAGGGGGCGTTGCCTCGTCGGAGGAGGCGTGACCTCGGGAAAGGGGGCGTGGCTTCGCTTCCAGAGACCGCCGGTACATCATTATCAATGGGGGGTGCCGGAGGTGCGGGCAGTGCAGGCTCAAATTCTGTGACAGGAGGCGAGTACTGCATGTGATGTTACAGTGCAGCACCCGCCTCCTGTCACTGAGGGGAAGCCTGCACCTTGGTGTCACCCCTCGGCGGGTGACACCAGGGTGCGGCCTGCACCCCCCTCGTGACGCCACTGTGTACTACCCATCGGCGGTGGGCCTAATGTGTGTCGCCAGGGCAGTGTGACCAGTCTTGTGTGGGTGTGGTCTACACAGGTGGTGTGGCCTGTGCCGCCTTCGTTTGCCTCATGTATGTATGTATGTATATATATATATATATATATATATATATACACACATACATACATATATGTATATATACACACACACACAGTATATACGCACACATGGTGGAAGCTAGGCTTTCTGTCACCTGAGGCAAAGACTCAGCTTGGCATCCCCACCCATTGGATAGTAGTCACTCCACTGCTTGAATACAGACGTCAGCATTGTAATTGTAATCTAATACCACTGCCCAAAATACCTGGGTTATTGCCGTGTCAACCCGGGCAGCGGCTCAGAGGAAAAGGGTCCTAGGAGGCTGTAATCTCTCTCTGCCCGGTGACAGCTGTCACAGACAGCCTCCCGAATGACAGCCCCCACCAGGAAGGACCCCCTCCCCTGGTCCCCGGTTAATTCCGGTCCGGCATTCAGGGTGGAGTTTCCGGGACTTATTGATGACGTCATCGCCATCGCCAGCACAGCACCTGGGTGCAGTGTGAACGGAATCGACCAGGTCAACGCCGTAATGGAGAAGGGGTAAATCCCGCATCTGACCCGGCTTGGAACCGTGTTCCAAATCCCGTGTCAGACCCAGGATTTTTGTTGGAAAAGGGGTATAAGTTCCTAGTGCATAACTAGAACTACTTCTGCTAATAGAGTATAAATTTAGAGGGATATGCTTTAAAAATAAACTAATATAACACTAAGGGGTCTATTACTAAGCTGTGTTAGGAGATAAAGTGAAGTGTGATAAGGTACCAGTCAATCAGCTCCTAACTGCCATGTCACAGGTTGTGTTTGAAAAATGGCAGGTAGGAGCTGGTTGTCTGGTACCTTATCACCGTCACTTTATCTCTTAACACAGCTTAGTAAATAGACCCCTAAATAGGTAAATTATGAGTAGTTTATCAAATGATGTAGGGGCTTACTTTTCAAATAATATTTGGAGGATATTCCCCGAATACACTAGTTTTTGGGAAGTACCCCAAAATATTAAGGATCCCTTGAATGTATGAAGGTTCTTCCATTTCCGACAGCAGCTGCAGCCCCCATATGTTTCTATGGGGCTGTGAAGCTGTCAGATGAACCTTTCACATTTCGGAGCTTGCCCCGATAGGATAACAGCATCTCCAGATGGCGTTATCCTATAGTAGCCTATGGCCAAAAATTACCATGAGAGGCCACCTGAGAAATGGCCTCCGCACATGCGTGGCACTGCATATGCAGGGGCACTACTGGGAGCACTGCATTGGGGAAGACCACTACTGGGAGCACTGCACAGGGGGGGGATCAGTACTGGGGGCACTGCATAGGGGGGACCACTACTGGGGGCACTGCTACTGGGGACATTGCATAAGGAGCACTACTACAGTGGGCAATGCAAGAGGGGCACTACTACTGGAGGGCATTAAGGTGCATATGGAATGAAAAGGAATGTTCCCAGAGTGACGAGAAACTGTGGTGTCATGTTGACATGCCCCCATTTTTCAGTGACCACGCCCCTTGTGGCATGTGGCCATGCCCACTTTTCGGTGCGCGCTCCGTTATTCAACTTGCCCTGGGCTCCAAATACCCTAGTTACGCCACTGCGCAGTACAGATCCTTCATGCGCAGGTCTCTCGCTATCAGGCCCTACATTTTGTGCTCCTGCTATTCTGTTCTTCAGCAGATGATATTGAACGCAGGAGTGGCGAGAGGTGCTAAGGAAACATTATTTTGCTCTTGAACGTAAAACAAACCAGTGCTCGTAGTGTGCCGGTATGCAACGGTATGGCATACCGGCACTGCCAGTACTAAACAATTTTTTTTTTCATTTAAATTGCAAGGCCGGAGGCGTGGCTTCAGTGATGTGCGGGGACGCTACATGCCTCCGCCCGCTGCTATCAGTGATCGCTAATAGGCTGTCTGTCACAGGACAGCCCCGGCCCCCTAAAGCCATAGCCAGCCGCAGTGTGTGATAAGATTGTGTGGCTGGCTCTGTGTAAATTCTGGAAGTGCCATCTGGTGGCTGTCACCCCCTGCCGGCCGATGCCTGTTTCCCCACCCTCAGCGTCCGTCCCCGCCCACTGCCAGAAGGGCTCTGCCACATCCCTGCGGCAGAGTCCGGCATTCTACCTCAGCCGCCGCATGCCCTTCCGCCTGCCCGCCAGTCAGTGTGTGCCCGGCCGTCCCTTGCAGGATTGAGTGACAGTAGTCACAGGACAGCCCCTCATACTTTCCGGGTGACTGTGTGGCTGCTTGAGATAATTTTTACTGCTGGGGCTCCCCCCCCCTCCTTAGTAAAGCATTTGCTCCACCTTTTCATCCCTCAGTTGGAGTTAGCGGCAACTAGTAAGTAATACCAGATATCAATTAATATTCCTCTATAGTGTGTACCCACCACCTCTAAGTACATTTCCTTTGTGTACCCCACCTTCTCTATGTGCCTCATAACTTTAGTGTTCCTTACCACCTGTGTACCCCACAACATTTCCCCATCGGTGCCAATGTTTTTCTTTTCATGCAAAGTCTATAGGCGGTATCCAATTAGCCCGGAATGTGATTTGGGTGCTAATGGATCCCCAGGAGCTATCCAAGTAGTCCGGCCCGATGCCGGGTGCTAATGGATCCCCCGGAGCTATCCAAGTAGTCCGGTCCGATGCCGACACTTGTTGGTGAAAAGTAACACATAGGTCCGTAAACTTATCACGGATCCCATGTGTTTTTTTCGGGAGAATGATCCTATTTGTTCGCCTGATACCAATGGGATAGGGTGAAAACAGAAGTCGGCGAAAAACATTGATTATCGTAGAAAAATCCTCGTTTTTCGCCACCGAAAAAATATCCAGGCTACTTGGATACTGCCCTAAGTTTGTTTGTTTTTTCTTGTGGCCTATGTTTTTTTTCCCCCATCAGTGCCAATGGGGTCAATTCAATTTAGGGCAATGTTGAATAGCGCTGGGAAGATGTTCCTGGAGCTATTCAATTGACCAGGCTGTTAGTCCGACTAAAGGATTTATGCTTGCACCCTCCTGAGAGTGAACAGTTCCAATGTGCTTTTTTTTATGCAAAGCTCCTGTGATTTATACCCCTTTCAGATCACAAATGGCGGGCCGCACCCAGGATTTGTGCACCAGTCCATCCCGGGTGCGACCCGCCTGACACCCATTTCTGACTGGCGGGTCGACCCGGCGTCACGCGATGAGCCAGCGCTTGGAGATGAAGTTCATCTCCAAGTGCCGACTCTCCCTAAGCAGTTCACCTCCCTCTCCGTTTACACCGCACCAAGACCCGTGAACTCGTGTTCAACCCTTCTCGTTACCCAGGTTGAAATGCCGGGTTGCTTGAGCGAGTTATTTCAACCTGGCCCTTTCACACTGCACAGTAACCTGGGTTGCTGAGCGTTCATGTGCAGTAACCCGGGTTACTTGATGGCAGTGTGAAAGGGGTATTATTTATTTCCTGTGGAAGCCTATGGGGTATATTTACTAAAGTGCAGGTTTTTTAGTAGTGAAGATGTTGTCTATAGCAACCAATCAGATTCTAGCTATTATTTTCTAAAAGGTGATGGATAGATGTTAAGTAGAATCTGATTAGTTGCTATGAACAACATCTCCACCTTTAAAAACCAGCACTTTAGTAAATATACCCCTAGGGTGAAAGATGAAAGTAAGGTATGAGAGATGGATGCATGACACACCCCCATTGATTGGCCACACCCCTCACAACACAGTCACACCCATTTTTTTGTGCGCCAACAGCGCTCACACACTCTGTGTCTCCATACCCCCACTTCAAAATTCCCACTGAGACCACTGAAACAAGCAAAATAAAGTTTAAAGATATAATTGTAGGGTGTGAAAAGATTTCCCTAGCAGCTGTCCTTAGCAGTGTATGGGAATAAGCTCACAGGTACTCGGACAGGTTGCCTAGGGCTGCTCGGCTTTGTCAGGTCCTCTAAGCGAAGTTCTGGTTCCATCTTATTAGTTTCTCCCTCTTTCTTTAACTCCTTTAGGTCCTCCCGTTTCTTATTTATTTCTTCCTCCAAATCGCTGTAGAGATAAATGAGATTTTGTTAACTACAGTTCCATTATGCATGTTTTAACCCAAATGCATCGTAAAAGCATAGTGCCTTACTAACATGGGCTATACTGCTACAATGGCACAGAAAGACTAAGGTACAATTTAACCCAATATTCTATGTAAAATCTTTTACCAATTATTTAAAAAAAAAATTGGACTAAATTACAACATTTTAATATTGAGCTATAACAGACACACAAATATTTACCTTGCTGTTTTTTGGAGACGGGCGTACCGACTCTGGAGATGCGCCATCTGTGCCCCCAGCTCAGATTTCTGCTCCTGCATCTCCTCCAGGTCCTGGCGTGTTTGTTTTATCAGTTCAATGAGACGTCTTTGCTCCTCTGCGGCAGTTTCCTGAGCCTTCACACTCTGTATTTGGGTGGGGGGAGATTCAAATGATTTTCTAAACTTTGTGACAATATGGAGGTGACAATGCTGTCCCCTGTACGCATGTGCATTGGGGTTTTCTAGGATCACTGTTTGGATGCCACACACTGGTAATAGCGACAGCTGGCTCCTATATTTGATGGCCAGTACACTTGTCCAATCAGAAGCCGGGTGTCCGGGTATCAATCAGTGTATGTAGCACCTAGTGTGGTGTGGTTCTCATTATAGTACCCCTGCAGCCTTTCAGAGGGGCTCAGTGACAAGGGGTACTGCTTGCAGCTACTCTGCACAAACATCAGGGATTTCTGAGAGGGGGTGGGGCTTTCTAGCGGAAGGGAGGGGCAGTGTAAAAAGTCACCAAAACCTGGAAAGTCCATTGCAATGGGAAACAATAAAAGAACATAACACTATACAATATCCTGGAAAGTCAATTGCAATGGGAAACAATAAAAGAACATAACACTGTACAGTATGTAAATTACCTCAGATTTTATTTCTAATTTCTTTTCTTGCTCATCCAGTTCTTCTATTCTCATGCTCAGAGCCTCTTCCTACATGGGAAAAACACACAAAAGTATTCCTAATTTAATATAGTTCTCTGCAAATGTCCATTCTATATGTGGCCACATACGTACGACAACTCTTATTGTGACCACAGCATGTAAGCCCAGCGGTGCATGTTCCAGCAGGAATCAGAAGGCGGACCATGCATATCCCCTGTGCTGTACAGTATCTGCAACTCTCCTTACCAATAATAATTGCATACACTCGTCCTGTAGGGAACACATGTGTACATGCGTACACACAACGATTTTGTAAATGAACGATTTTTGTTAATTTTTTCAAGGGAAAAATTAACGGAAATCGTTAATTTACCAAATGTAATGAACGATTTTTTGGAACTACAAACGATTTTTGTACTTTCCCTTAATGAAAATCGTTAAGTTGGTCAGTCAGAATGGACGATGAACTACAAACTACAAACGTGAGCACGCATGAACGATAATCGTTCATCGTTATAACTCAGAAACTGAACGATTTTTTTAAACGCTTGAACGATAACGACGTCGTTATAGTTAAATCGTTCAAAAAAATCGTTTTGTGTGTACGCAACTAGACTGACACTATACTAAAGCAATGTATGCTTTGTATATTTATTATTTTGAATAAAACAATGGTACACCCAGATCTACATATCAGCTTTTCTGATAAACCAATCAACTCTATTGCCAATTTCTTTGAATGTATGACTAATAGGGCCAACATTGAGTTCAAATCTATGGGTGACATTTCATATTCTCCTCTGTGGTCGAGAGGTAGTTGAAATGCCGGCTGTCGGGAATATCGGCGCTCAGAATGCCTGCGCCGGAATCCTGACAACAGTCAGAATCCTGGCACCGGCATCCCGATGGTAAGCAGTGGAGCTAGAGGAAGGGTTAGGGTTAGGTACTAGGGGGTGGGAGGTGGGTTAGGTTTAGGGTGCGGGAAGGGAAGGTTAGGTTTAGGGTATGTCTCCATTGGAATGGCCAGACCCACATCACCTTCAGGCCCTTTAAAGGCCGCACCACCTGTCCAGTAGTACCACCCTTGAGTACATCCATGCTGCCAAATGAGAAGCCTGCACATTGTTTCAAATATGTAACTATGCTACTAACAGAATCCAGCACAAAGCTGCTAGTATGTAATCTTCTCCAGGCAATCATGAGAATTGAAATGTCACCAATAGTATTGTATGTCACAAGCTGTGAGGATCTAACATTAGGTGGGGGAAGGGTTGTGTGGGAACTTTGGCTGGAGTGCTCATATAATGTACATTTGCACTTACAAAGGAGCCTGTGCAGAATGACTTATGGCCCCATATAGTATTGAATGAGTAAAAACAATCTATAGACTAGGCATATCTTGGATTTAGATGTGCAGATTAGAACATGTGTTATACATACTGGTCTTCCCTATTCATATCCCGACGTTATAGCTTCTGTTCTACCTCCATCCTTACCTGTCTGTCTAGCTGACTAGTCTTCATCATCAGTTGTTTTCTTCTAACCTCCTGGTTTTGCTCCAGATCCAGCTGCTTGTTTTCCTAAGCAAAGATTTGTCATGTATAAAATAGGATATAGACCTAGCAGGGCTCATATTACCTCTTAGGAGCGGGTCTGTACCATAAAGTCAACAAAGTGTCCCTAACAGTGTGAGGTTGGCTGTGGTATTACCTCCTCCTGGTAGCTGTGCTGCCTCTCCTCCTGTCTCCTGTAATGTTCCTGACGTTGGCTTTCCAGTTCCTGCTCATGGAGATGCATTCTCCTATCACGCTCCTCTTGCAACCTTTCCAGCAGCTGTGACCTCTGGGCCTGCTCCTAATACAGAGCATATCACAGGCAAGAGACCAGTCATTGCCACCATACGATGACACAAACAAAAGTGCAGTAAACGGAATCGTTAAGTATTACCGCCGGGAATGAAATCCCGACGCCGTAAGGCCGGCAGATGAAGATCCCGACTAAGGTACCTCCACTCCTTCCCCCTGTGCCTAACCCTAACCTCCACCCCTAGTGCCTAACTCTAACCTCTCCCCAGTGGTGCCTAAACCCCCTCCCCAAACCCTAACCCTCCCGGGGATGGGGATGCCTAACCCTAAGTCCCCCCGGGAGTCCCTAAACCTCCCGCGGCTATGATGAGCACCCGATGCCTGGTTTACCTACGTTCGGCATGCCTGGCGTCGGGATTTTGGCATGGGGCTAATGATAGGCGTCGGCATTTAGACGCCTATCATTAGTCCCATGTCGGGCTTTCACTGTTGGGAAGCTGGCAGTGGGGATTTCGACCGTGGGCTTCCTGACTACATCCCTAGTAAACAGATACGATCCTCTGAGAAATAGAACTTTAGTTGGACAAGTTGCACGTGATATAATTAATATGAACACTCCCTTTTTTGACTGATTACAGAAGTGCGTCAAACAGTATAAATGGCACCGGCATTCGTACCTACCTCCTCCTCTAGCTGCCTCCGATGCTTCTCTAGCGCCTGCTCATGTTCCTCTTTCATACGCTCCAGTTTTCCTTCATGCTCTCTCTGTACATCTTGTCGTTTCTCTTGCAGAAGATCCCTCATCTGGGCAGAAAGTTAGACATAAAATTACTAGAGGTCCGAATGAGATATTAATGTGCATTTTGTGATTTATAAAAGAACTCTTGTATTCATGTTTATTCTAGATGTATCTACAAGCAATATGGAAGCATTATTACCTCTCTTTCAAAGTCCATCACTTGGGCCATTTTCTTATTGGTAAGGTGCAGGTCACTGGGCGTCTCAGTGTCTTGTGTTTGTAGCAATAATGGCCGAGTGTTCTGCAGGTCAGATACTTCCTGTGAGATACAGATGGCTCAAGGGAAACGATGTTTGGATGAATTTGGAAGTGGAAAAGAACATGTAACATCATGTATGGAAAACAGGATTTTGGTACTTACCGATAAATCCCTTTCTCCGATTCCACAGGGGACACTGGAGTTCAAGACAGTGGGGTATAGACGGTGGTAGAGCAGAGCCTGGCACTTTAAATAATTCTGAAGTGTGACTGGCTCCTTCCCCTCTATGCCCCATCAGCCCCAGTTTTAAGAACTGAGCCCGAGAGGAGACGGTAAGGAGAAGACCACAGAACGGAACAATACCGACTGAAGGAGAACAGAGGAACCCACTGCAGGGAACACATGCAGTCACACAACTAGATAAGGACCCAACAAAACGGCAGGAACGCAGCGCTGGGCGGGCGTCCAGTGTCCCCTGTGGAATCGGAGAAAGGGATTTATCGGTAAGTACCAAAATCCTGTTTTCTCCTTCATCCACTAGGGGACACTGGAGTTCAAGACAGTGGGGACGTCCCAAAGCCAACCTCCCGGGTGGGAAGCGCGGAGAACTTGCCGACCTTTCGGCCAACCGAAACAGGGACAGCCCAAGACTGGAGGCATGTCGTAGAGCCAGGAGACAATCAGAGCTCCTTGCTGAACAGTCACAGACATTCCACAACTTACAGCGTAAATTCAATGGAATACGGCTAGAGAGTAGCCGCAGATGAGAAGCATCAGAACACCGCAAGCTCAGCCAAAAACAGACCAAGCAAGACCGCTGGGAGCAGAAAAACCCCAACTAGAATCCATAGAATGGCAGTAACATGAGAACAAAACTCGAGAAAACCGTACCAGCAACAACTACAGGAAGCTGCAATAGTCTCAGACAGCAGAATCCCAGCACTGCGGGACATCAATCATATAGATAAAAGTATAATGATACCAATATACAGAGACGGAGCTGAACCCGTCCACAGACTCCTAACCAAGCAAACAAGGAGGCAAGAGTCACGACCTAACAGTCGCCCTGAACCATTCTCGAGGTCCAACTACTAAAGGGTTGGTAACCAGTGTAAGGTTTAGACCATAGAAGTTGTCAACGAGTGGCGATCCCACTGGGCATGAGGCGGATACGAGAGGATTGAGACTACAATTCCTTCCAGTGGGTCAGACGGCAGTACCACCCCTCCTGTCAAACAGCAGACAACTTCCTACATGATGGTAGAGTGTAATCAGTACCAACTACTGGCCGGAACATAGTATGAAAACACCCAGGATACCCTTAGCAGAAAAAGAGCACGGATGCCACCTCCACCCAGGGAGAGTTACCAATATAGGGAAGTATCCCATCCGCAAGGCTAAAGCACTAGGACAACTATGAAGGTACCATTCAGGTACCTGTCAGTGTGCTGAATTTATCAACAGATACTGAACAGGAAACAAACCAGGCCCCCTGTATGGAACATAGAGACTGTCACACTTTATAGTAAAAATGTGCATTAGCCCATAGATGCGCTTCAGTCCATAAACCCAACAGATTCCAGTAGAATAGGGTCACAAATCTCAATGTTACAACTATGCACCTACACACCAGGAAAGCTCTAAAGTGTACAGCCAACTGATTTAAAAGAACTGAAGGCTGCTAGGACAGCAGCTAGGGTGCGTAAGATAGAATAACAGCTATGTCAGGATGCATGAAAAGGAAGCATCTTCCGAGGCATTAGTGGGGTAAGCCCGCTTACCTGTGAGCGACCAGAAACCCTCTGGACGCTATGTAGAATGTCACTGACCTTAGTCATCTCACAGCAACCCACCACGACAGGTACAGAGAGTAGCCTCAGTGGGCAAAGATCAATGCTCTACAGCACGGACTTCAGTCTGGAGATGCTGCAGAAGAAAATACTGTAGAAACTAGCAAATTGTTAGTGGAGACAAGAAGGCCGTCAACAGGACGCTATACCTGAGCCTGTTCCATTAGGGATATGTATCCATATAGAGATTACACATACCCCAAAAACGGTCTGCTAGTGTATCCTTACATTAACACTTATAATGGTGAAGTGTGTATTACGCCCACAATCTGATACAACCCAGGCCAGACCCTGCCTATATCGGCGGGTGGCCCTAGGCCTCATGTAAATTAACTAAATAAGCCATGAGGATGGAATAGATCCTGGATTCTCTATGTACTGATAGGAAATGTACCCAAGGGACCATCAGATACCCATTTTATTGAGATATGCGACAAGACAATAATATAAAGTACCAGAATCGATACTGGGAAAGGTACCTGTACATAGACATAGAATGCGTTAATTATCCCAAGTAAGAAGAGATATATATATGTAGTGATAACGCCAGTCAGGGCCAAAAACAGATTTCTCCAATTATTAGGAAAATTCATACAAGGAACGGGAATATATCAGTATATATACACATACACACACATAAACATAGCTGCATGAAAAGGCAAACTCTTTGAAAGGAAGAGTTAGTACCGACATAGTAAGTCAGTTGTCAAACTCCTGCACCAGGAGATCAGCACGCTACATACATATACACACACACATATATATATCCCACACACTGCATTCCTAGTGTCTTACAAGTTGGTTACTAAGTGCGCCCTAGAGTGTAGTTGTAATTAATAGGTCCCCCGAAGTGGACGCCGTAGATATAGACTGATGGAAACAGGACTATAACCCGAGGCGGGTGTAAGTACATATACATGTGTGGACATACAGGAAGGCCCCAGGACATGTTATAGAGTCCATACTAGAAGCAATGCCGTAGGAGCCTGTGACTATCCTATGTAAGCTGCAGAACATGACTCTAGTCTATAGAGCCACCATATAATATGTATAACAGACAGCTTCTGGTAAACCCAGGCAGCTTTCCAGACGTGGAATAATGTGTACCTTAATGATTGTGGAAGTATAGGCATACCTACACATATCCATAATTATATACATATACACACACACCACCCAATCCCTAGGGAGAGATGGTGTAAGCGGAGTTATAGAACAAACTACCGGATCAGGAGAGTCCAGCCTCTCGTCGCAGCATCCTCTTTAAATATGCTAGGTATCAGACATAAAACTGAGAAGACCATATCCTACCCCTGCTTTAATGGTAAGGATAAGAAGCAAAATATATATATATATATATATATATATATATATATATATACATATATATATATACATACACACACACATATATATATATACACACATACATATATATATACACACATACATATATATATATATATATATATATATATATTACACACACAAATCCCCACATGCCTATGCGTACCTACATACAAGATTAGTAGGTGACGATATAATTTTAAAAATATAACATGGGCAATAGTTAGAGCCATGGAAGGAACTGAGCCCCAGGTCTTAACGCCGGGTTTAGTTTAAAATACAAGTATATACATACATGTGGCTTACCTCCACGCAGGGAGACTGCTCATGTGCCGCGCATGGCTGTCATTCTGCTACGGCGTTGGGGCAGGAAATGTTAGCAACGTACTATCCCAGACTGATTGCCATCCTGGGACCCTTCCGTTACCGGTGTACTCGCCTTATCAGGTGTGCCCTTCTGGCTCCAGATGATGGAAATCAAAAGATGACCTCAGTGATGCGAGACAGCAATGCCAACCACCACAACGGCCATATGTTACTACTTCGTGTTGTGTGTGCTGCCGAAGGGAATAAATAAGATATAAATCCATATAGATGCACAGATGCATACCTTCTAAGGTAAGCACCGAAGGCTGTTGAGATTTAACATATGTGCAGCCACATATATGCATGAGAAGAGTACGGCTCATTGTTAAGGTGAGCCAATGTGAGGCATAAGCCTGAGGATGGGACGCACCCTTTTTGTAACCTTGAGTTAAAGATATGCAATAACCATAATTTCTGGCAGCAGCCAGAACAGTGGCCCCGACTATGCATACCATACACATTTAGGAAGAGTGATCTCTGGCAGCTATAGATGGAAGAAACACACTGCATTATTCTGTTACACATCAAGCATATTTGCCCCAGATGTTCAATGTAATAAGCCTGCCGCACCTGGTATACCCAGGCGGTCTCCCATCCAAGTACTAACCAGGCCTGGCGCTGCTTAGCGTCCATATCAGACGAGATCGGGCGTGTGGCCGTAGGCGCTGATAGATATGTGGTGGGCAAAGTGGCGTGGACACAACCTCTATATTAGCCTGTGGCATGTTCCTCCCTGTGCTTCATTTTTTTTTTTTTTTAAATATAATATTAAACCAGTACACTACCCAGTTCCGTAGGGGAACTACCAACGTGCAATATAACAGAGATGAGGCAGAGCCAGAATCTATATAAAGACTGCAGGTTAAATTACAAACTCCACAGTTGTGCCGTTAAACCTAATAAGACCAGGTGCTGTAGGTTTAAGTAAAGAAAAAAACGGAAGAGGCCATATGCAAGCACAGGGAGAACATACAAACTCCAAACAGTTAGGGACGTACTGGGAATAAAACCCACAACCCTGTTAAGGGTTGCACCCCCCACAGAACTCCAGAGTGAGGATGCAGGAGATGCAGGCAATAAGCCCCGGCTCCTTTTAAGGCAGGTGCATATGCTGTTTTAGAATACTCGCTGGAGGTAATGGCGGCATCTGTGCACGCCAGCATGGACTAGACTCCGCCCCTTATCAATAAGCAGGCGGGGTGCAAACAATGGCTGGTATAGCATAATGCGAGTGGGGGAGCGGGAACGTAATAGCCAGCGCCGGTGCATCTTCATACAAGCACCGGCGCCGCAACCAGCAGCCGAGAGCGCTGTGAATAACAGCATCGCTCTCCGGCGGCTGTGCTCCTCCCCCTGCAGGAGCCCAGTGCTTCTTCAAGCGTCAGCGCGGCAGGGAACAGCCGCGCTGCTGCGCAATGTAGACTCCCTTATGGGAGTAGCGGGGCGCGGCAGGCTCCCTCCTCGTGGGGATATAGCAGAGGGAGGATTCAGCTCTCGTGAGAGCAGCAAACAGAGCGCTGTCAGGCTCTATAAAGTAAGACAGCGCTCATCGTGCAGGGATCAGGCATGCTGCTAGGCAGCAACATTACAGACTGTCTGAACAGTCTCCCTGTACATGTATCCGCGCTCTATGCGCGGTACCTCCACCCCTTGTAACAACGCTAGCGGCGTTATAACAGGATTCCAGGAGGGGTTATACTACAGTATATACCACCTGAGCCTGGGAGGGGGCAGAGGAGCCGCAGATTAAACTCCGTTCCCCATAAGGGGAACAGAGCTATACTTACCACTGCTGGCATCAGGGCTGCGGCTAGGCATTCGGAAGCACGGACACAGCCTCTATATTAAGCTGTGGCGTGTCCTCCCTGAGCTACTGCCAGGGTGCCTGGGACTCCGACACACACTCTTTTTAGTGGAGGCGGGTCTCCTGATGCCTCCATGTAGCAAGCTGACAGACGCAGTACTCTGTCAGCCTGTCCTCAATGCTTTGTGAAAGCTAGAAATTAAAATAAAGTTGAAATAAAAGAAAAAATACTAAGTGTGGGCTGGAGCTCAGCCCTATGTGACCGGCTCTCTCGGGCACATTCTAAAAACTGGGGCTGATGGGGCATAGAGGGGGAGGAACCAGTCACACTTCAGAATTATTTAAAGTGCCAGGCTCTGCTCTACCACCGTCTATACCCCACTGTCTTGAACTCCAGTGTCCCCTAGTGGATGAAGGAGAAATAATGGGAGAGGACAGAATGAAGAAAGAAACTTAAGCTGGGTACACACTTACCGATTTCTGTACCCAGCGATGTGACACCCGACATATCAGGTGGATGGAACACAGTACACGATACAGTGCCCGACCACCACATATGTCAGGCACCGGCTCCTGCCGGGCATCGGCAGCTGGGTTGTTCCATCGGCCCTACTTGCAGCCCGACGGAAGGACCCCGATGGACGAACTGCGGGAGCTCACATGGTCGTCCATAGTGTGTACACATTTGCTTATGAGGAGGATATGTCGGCGCGATCCGCTGCATCAGGCGACATATCATCTAATGTTGCTACAACTGAGATTTTCAGAAATCTGTTATTGCTATAAATTACCCAATGAATATTATCACCGGAGCAGGTGAGTGATACTATATTCTATACTGACTGGCAGCGGTAAGCATAGCATGAGTCAGGGGCTACCACTGGCGAGAGCCTTTGATAGATAGGGTGAAGCCCATTTAGACAGGGTTTCCTTCACTTAATAAATGGAGCCTTAAAAGAAAGACTGAGTGAAAGAGAAAGTGCTGTAAAGGACGGCGGGATGTAATAGGTAACAGAAAGCATAGATTGTCTCGTGTTTTCACCTTCTGATGTTTCTCTGTTGCTCCAGCTCTTAGTTTCTCCATTTCCGCCAAATGCTGCTTCTCCAGTGACACAAGTGCCTGCACAACATGCATACAAGAGGGAGGAGAACGTAAACAGACTTCCTACAGGCTGCTGCTGCTGCTCATCTTGCAACTTTGTCCTTTGTAAAACCTGAACAACGCAAATAAATATCGGATGCAAAGCCCGAGGCAGTTCAAGAGCTGTGGTGACAGCGATTCATTCGGGCCATAAAAATCTGATCACAATAAATCACTGCGAGGCCAAACCATCAGAAATGCAGTAATAAGCCAGCCTGCTACAGGTTCTCAAATTCTTGGTACACATAGTGTCCATTCTAGCACCCTGCACCTGTCACAGCCCGTGCAGTTCCTCTTTCCTGCCTGGGGTGTCGCTCTCTGCTCTGGTGCTTCTAGCAAAGTCAGCTGATGCAATAAACTACGATGAGATACAGACCAGAGTGTGCTAAAAGCAGCAGAGCAGAGAGCGACACCCCCGGCAGAAAAGAGGAACTGCACCAGCGTTGTGACAGGTGCAGGGTACTAGAATGAACACTATACATATTTCTGATGCAAAACAAAACAGGACAACCATGTGTCATGAGGTATCGATTCCATTTTATTGCTATTGCCAATTCTTGTATAGTCATTTAAAAAAAAAAAAAAAAAAAACAGATCTAATAATAGTATAAAAAAAGAACATCATTTTCAGACATTTTCCCTTCTGTAAAGCTTTCAAAAACTGATTTGTAATTGTTGTTTGTTTTAGTTGTCAACTTTTTTAAATATGTGTGGAGCCTTTACAGTGGAGCGGTTTCAGGTTTGGGAATAAGAGTGGAGGGGGGGGGGGGGGTTAGAAACAAGAGATAGTGGCATGAGACAAAGTGAATAAAAAAAGTCCTGGAGATATGATATATTTATATACAGTTAGCAATAATTACAATTTTGTGCGTTATTTCACTACTCAGATTCTCTGTAACAATATTATATATTACAAAGTCTGCTTATTGCTTAGTCTGTTTATGTGAGGTGCCAGGCAATGCCACCCCCTTAGGCACTGGTACTGTGCATTATCCTTGCCTTGTTGGCGAGCTTCCTGGTAGTCTCAGATGACCCACATTCTACTGACGCTGAATATACATCCAGTGTACAGATAATGCACCTGATGCCTCATCTCTGTGTAATCCTCAGTGGATATATACTGTTCCAGCCTACCACAGGCTCACACAGTACACAGGCCTAGGAGGCAAGCAGAGAACATCTGCTAGCGATTCCAAAGCCTTGGGAATAGTGCGGCATCCAGGAAATATAAATGCAGCCTAATACTTTCTGCTTCCATACACCAACACAAAATGCAATTAGCAGTTCCCATTGACCAGTATGCTTGAAACAAAATCAGCGATATAGATGGCTGCCTTTTATATATTTCTAAAAAAAATAGAATATACCTGCTTATATTATTGGAATTAGATACTGTAATTAGCTGTGTTTGGTCATGTGGTGCCTGAGGTAATTATTTCGCTGCTCACTACAATGATTTGTCCAGCAATGTGGTTACTTTCAGTGTTCAGTGTTACTAAACCTCTGCATAATTAATTATTAGAGTTAGATATTACTAATATTAAGATATCTGCTTTTATTATTATTACTAGATGCAGGTCATCTTTGTGCATTGCTTACTGACTGCTCGAGGAAGATGGTTGCTAGCACTAGATCCGATTGGCTGATTGACGATTTATCTCTGAATAGGACAGTTGCTGTTTTCATTAATTGTATATGTTTAATTTAATTTTGTGGGTGTATTTTAGATTTATTTTATATTTGCTACTTTAATTTGTTATTGAAAAGATTATACCTTTAATATTTTATAGATTTCTTATATATACACAGCATTTTTTTTTATTTAAAAAAACCTAACAGCGAATGCACTTTTCTCTATCAAAACAAATCTTGAAAAACTTTGCGAGTGATTTCAGTTGATTTTGCACGCCCAATTGCGCCTTATCAGAAGGGATCCTGATAACGGAGGCTTACTTGTACCCGATGCATAGCAGTATGAAATAGATTCAGCCTTATTTAAAGTAAGACTGAACCTCAGCTTTGAAACAACCAATAATGCTCCATAGAGAGGCCAATCTCTATTCAAAACGGTTTTGATCGCTGTGAAATGTTTCCGCTGACAAAAAGTAACAACACAAAGAAGTAAGTACATTTTACTGTAGTGTTCTCTTAGCATGTATCATCCTGATATTACATTAAGGGGAGGTAGGCTTTCGCATAACTGACAGAGGGGGAGATGTATCAAACCTATAGCAAACAATTTGATTCTAACTTAGCATTTTATAGAATGTGTTTCTTTGGGTCTTCACTTGCCCTCTTTAGAAGGTTTGATACAACTCCCCCATATTTACTAATAGGTGCTGGCTGAGAGCAATCTACATTTGAGAGAATTCCCCTCAGTTCCAAGATTCGTCATGAAAAATACCTAGAGCATATTTATATCATTTTAAGAGATAAATAATAATTAAAAAATACAGCTGTAAGACTTTTAAACTATCCTACAAATGATGGGTACGGTAGACCCTCTACCACACTATCCCGCTGACCACAACACATCACAGAGTTCCACATGTGTATTTTGTACAAGATATTTTAGCTGAAATAGGCTCTATTACCTCGCTAGTTTCTTGTTTGTGTTGGTTTCTCAGCGCTACCAGGGCACGATCTTGCTCACGTGACAGCAATAGTCTCTCTTCCGCCAGTGCACTGTCTGTCTCCTTTTTCATTTTGTCACCAAGAGCATTTCTATCTTGTAACAGTTTTGCCTCCTCAGACAGCTGGAGCTGCTCTAAAGCCCGTTTGTTCTCCTTTAGTATCTCCTCTTCCTGGATCCTACAGCGAACAGACAAGACACCAGCACAAATATGAGACAAGGCTAAATTAGGTGTAAGTAAGGTCAATAGAACTGTCAGAGAAAATGTTTTTTTACATTTTATAGCTATAAATAAATAGTTTTAATGGATTTAGAATTTGTGTTCTCTCACCACTGTATCTCTACTAGGGTCATGCACAGCGGTCAGGTCTCACCTACTGATCTCTCCATCTATTTGATCATTACCAACTAAATTGCAATAGCACATCTACAGTATCTATTGTTTTACAGTATAGTAAAAAGGTTTTGTGTACAAACCGTTAACAGTAATGTAATTATCAGTGTATGAGGGGCTCAAATCTGAAACACCGTCATAGTTGGTCCTTATGCAATTGAATTTATCAACCATCCCAATTGACATCTTAATAGATCCTGAAAGGATGCTGATCAGGATAAATGGTCCTTTTGAGGCCACATATACTGCAACTTTCACCCACTAACGTCTATAGGGCCGTATTCAATTAGACGCGCAAAGCCATTTTCCGCAAAAAAGTATCGTGGATGACGTCATTTCGCCAGGCGGAAACTCATCCTCGTATTTAAATTCAAACAGTCTTCGCTTACGCAAAAACGCGATGCAATGTAATAGGCAAAAAAGATTCGCCTATGAATAGGTGGTGAGAAAGTGCAGAATTGCGGTTTTGGGGTGCAAAAGTCGGGAAACCACTCAGCAACCTTGGGACAGCCCCCCCAAAGCATAACTGCGTAAAAAAAATCCTTAAAAAAAAATGCAGAACACCCCAAAATATGGGGGACGAAAAAGTACAAAGTTGGGGTACAAACTTAAAAACTAGCGAAATAAGCTTTTGGAGGGTCCACAAGTATGGGGGAGGTGTTGTTTTGTTTGCAGGTGCGCTTTTTACAAAACTTGACTGAGGGAATTTTAACCATGCTTGCACCCATTTTCATGTACCCCAAATTTGCTGGGACTAGTTATTTTCTCCAAAAAAACCTGCTAAATGCTGTTCTCCACCACTTGTGCAAAGACGCTAATTAGCAGCTAATGAGAGCATATAAGTAACCCAAATAGCCTCAGTAGGGCTATTCGGGGGCATCTACATTGATCCCCAATGTTAGTGTATCTTTTGGGGGGTGTCAGGCCGATTTCCCCAAATCTGACAGCACTTTTCGTCTGTTTTCGTTTCGCCGGGTCCCGTTTTCGTGTCCTTTGGAATTGAATAGGGCGAATAGCGGGGGCGCGCCTGATAAGTTTCCACGTCCAAAACACGCGATGTAGGCAGAAACTAGATTCCGCTGGCAGCGCAAAATTATCGTGGCTAATTGAATACGGCCCTAAGACTATTTCATTGCCCAACTCAATAAAAAAGATGTGGGCATCAATGACTAGCCGACATCCCACTCTGGGAAAGCCTCCACAAAATCTTTTTTCATCACTGACCTGGTAGCCTGTAGGAAGGGAGGCATTCCGCTTGTCACCTCCCATAACGGCACCCACCCTGTGGCTGATTTATCATTATAGCAGTGAGGCCCACATTAGGGGACATTTATCACCTGATACAGAGGTAATGGTGTAAATGAAGCCCTTTCAGGACCATGTGTATAACAATTCTGGTTACAGTTTTATAAAAATCAAAAAGACCGTTGTAGCCAGCGCCTGGTCATCACTTTACCAATCTGTATATAACTATACAAATGACAGTAAGAGGGAATTATTCATATTGATCAAAACATTCAAGCTCCACTCCATGGGTCCTACGTCTCTTACACTAATATCATGCTAAATTAAGAATTTAGGAATTCTATTAATGTAAGAATCTTCAGAAATATATCATACTTCCATTTTCTTAGATATATACAGATTTTCAAAAGTGAGAATAAGTGCCAGATGGAAGATAGTCAGTCAATAGATCGACACCAGATGGTCGGCAGGCAATATGTCGACATTGTTAAAAGGTTGACATGGACAAAAGGTTGACTGACAAATGATAGACAGGTTCAAATGATGGATACAAAAATGGTCGACATTTTTACATGGTTAGGGTTTAAAAAAAGAAAAAAAAGTCGACCTATTAACTGTCGACCAATTGCCTGTTGATCTATTATACCACACCCGCTGACCACAGTCTATTTTGTCTCCACACAGAGCATTTGCAGCTGGTACCATGCATAACATGGGAATTACCAAGCGCAGGCTTATTTCTTTTCACAATTTTACAAATGTCTGAACCCTTCACCCTTTCCCACACCAGGATTCACCATGTTTTTGCATGTATCAAATATTAATTTACTCTTATATTATTACTTCTCATTTTATATTATTTATGATCTATATAAGCATTTTTCATATTCAGCAGGAGCGTAAACATTTTTGTTTATAAATATTGTGAATACCACACCTAATCCACATACACCGAATGCTTTGCCGAATTTTGACTTTAGGTTAACTTGTCCTTATATATACACACCACAAAAACTTGGTTACATAATTTAAAAGCTGAAGGTCGAGCAGCAATCATGCGAGGAGATTGTCACGTCACATAGCACAAGCTGGCGGATAAAGGAAGAATGGCAAACGTTCGCCTGGCACAAAGAGGCATTTAAATAGCGGTGTGTTTAGATTATGTAGAGGCTGCAAACTATTGAAATAGAATATTCACAGCTGAAATGAAATTTAAACTGATCACTTTATTGCCTTTACTCTCTACTTATTATTTTAGGAGTGGGAGGCCTCCTGCATTTTCCTTACTTCATCCTTTCCTCCTCTTCTTTCCTCTCCAAGTTGAGCTCTGTTTCCAGTCTCAGCAATCTCTGCTTCTGGGCCTCCCTCAACCTTGCCTCCTCTTCTTCCCTCTCCAAATTGAGCTCTGTTTCCAGCCTCAGCAATCTCTGCTTCTGGGCCTCCCTCATCCTTTCCGCTTCCTCTTTTGTCTTGTGTTCCAGCTTTTCTTCCATGGACCTATGCAAAACAGAAGTCATTTAGGCTTAATTTAACTAAACACTCCCCATAAATTCCTAGATGCTACACATCCTGATATATCTTACCCACCTGGTTTAGCAGTTTCATCTTCAATCCCCTAACTCATCTGTATTACACTGACTCTTATTCATCTCATAAGTTCCCCATAAACCTCTCTTATTTCTCCATCATCCAATCTGAAAGACGTTGCTACCATGGATTTGTGTAGAGGATGAACGAGCTGGGCACTTAAAAGGTTAACTTGCTTTGATGGCTGAAGGTTCCCAACTTACCAAGCCCCCAGCAGTTTATATGTTAAGTGCCCAATAAATGCTGCCTATGGTGATTTGGATAAGAGATAATAGTGGGTATGATTAGTATTTTTTTCCCTGTGACAGCAAATATCTATGGCTGGTAACAGGAGTGAAAAAAAGACAGCCCTACTGTAATATTTCCTTGGTGGCTCAAAGGGGCAGCCAAACCTGACTGACTTAAGGCTATGAACAACCAGAGTACTGGGTCCCCACCCACCCAACTTGCTCTGGTGCGAGCTAGTCTCTTGGTTTTCTGGAACTGGTGGAGAGAGTCCTCTTCAGACTTGTGGGTGAGTCATGGAACAAGGTTACATCCTCTATCTCAGACATCCTCCTCCAAAGAGATTTTATTTTTCCCACAGTCCTTTCAAAAGACAATGAGATGGGCTCTTAAGCACACTATATTGTCACTTCTTCATTCAGTTCAACCAAAACAAATAATTCAGGGTTTCTGAATGGACAGTTTCAATGGAGGTGGATAAACAACATGGAGGCCAACAAATTTTTAGTGTCCACAGACATCACTGAAGCATAGCTCCATCTAACAAATTGGGAAGGACATCACTGTCTTCTTAGATTGTTGTTCAGGATTTAAAAATCTCCTAGCTGTGCCCTTCAGTCTAGCCATGGCACAGAGGATCTTGATGGAGATTATGGCTGTCATGCGGTCGGTGCTGAGATCTCAGTGGGTCACCATTGTCACTTTATTTTTTTCTTGCCTGAAGACATGATCCCTTCCAGGAGTTGGTGACGATAGTGATGGACCTCCAGAACTCCTCTGATCTCCTCTAAATAAAACTGAAAAGGAACTGCATGAAAATGAAGTGGAAGATGTTCACCTCCTTTAAGACAATTGGAGCTGTGGAGAATTGGGAGGTGGATTATCCGAGTAGGTACTCTATTTACTAGGGAGTGGTCGCTACATTAGAAAGTTTTCAGTCTGTTGCTGGAACATTGGGGTTGGCCAGAGATGGATTTCATAGCCTCCCAGCACAACAAAAAGTTGTCCAGGTTCTGCTTCAGGTCCAGGGACCCATTGACATCTCTAATAGATACCATGGCAACCTCATGGGACTTTCAGTAGGTCTTTTTCCACTGCATCAAGAAATCCAAAAGAGAACAGGCTCCAGTGATCTTCAAAGCCCCCAATTGGCAAAGATGATCTTGGTACTCCAATTTGTAAAGTATAGCACTATTCCTAAGTGGACATTTTCCTCTGCGAGAAGATCTGCAGTCTCAGGGTTCATTTTGACACCAGGACCTTTGTCAGCTGGATGTGACAGCATGGTGATTGAAGCCAGGATCTTGAGAGCTAAATGGATTTTAGAACAGATGGTACAAATTATGTTAAGAGCCATGAAACTACCATAGGGACTCTGGCCTTGATTCAGAGCCGGACGCTATGAATTAGGGCCGGTCTTTTTTTTTTTTTTTTTTTTTAAGAACAGCCTCCTGGCCGCTCGCAGAGCTATAGCGAGCAGCCAGGAAGATGGTCGCGATGGTCAAGACCATCGGGCTTGCGATGAGACCCTTGTGGTAGGGTCTCGTTGCCGCAGCCCCAAAGAGATTTCGGCTCTAACAGAGCCGAAATCTCTCCCACTGACATCACTCGTGATGTCAGTGGGGCCGCCCCCAAACGGAGACGTTCACATGGGAACGCCTCTGTTTGGGCAGACACTTCCCCGGCCCGCCCACCAAAGGGGGCGAGCTATCACTCAACATCGACAGCTCGCCCCCTTTGTTGCGAGACCCGGAGCGCGCATTCGCACTGGCCCACCATCGACCCGGTAGCGAGCGCACAGCGCTTGCGACCGGGTCTGAATCAGGCCCTCTATGATTTATGTGTTTGGTTTGAGAGCTCTGGATTCCACAAGTTGTCTTTCCAGCTGTTGCATCTTTTTTCTTTTCTTCAATCTGGATTGGAATCGGACCAATGGGAAGTTCCTTAAAAGTGCAGGAGTCTTTCTTATCTGTTTATTTTCAAGAGACTAGTCATGATTTCAGAGGTTCAAACCTTTTGACAAGGGATTTCAAACATCCACAGTCTCCATATGGTCATCCCAAGGCACCGTGGAATCTTAACCTAGTCCTCTCGGCTTTCTTAGGTTCAGTCGTTTGAACCTCTGGAGAAGTTGAAGTTTATGACTTGGAAGGAGACCGATAGTATGAGCCAGATAGGTCTCGGAAATGGGGGCTCTGTCAGGCAGATCTACTTTTCTGAACTTTTCATAGTGGAAGGGTAGTGTTATGCAGACTTTCTGACTTTTCAGCATAGGTCGTGTCCACTTTCCACCTTAATTATGAATTCGTCATTACTTTTTAAAAGGAGTTTGGATCTTCTCAGCAAGAACAGCTTGGCTACAACATGTTTGAGAACTGATAGTTTATTTGGACTGGACTTCATGTTTTCTATGCAAGCTTAGCCAGCATCAAAACACAATAGCAAAGGCATCACAACAATAGCAAATGCATAATGTCCACCATTCAGCAGGCGTATTCTGGTTCAGATCATTCAAGCATGGGGCTTCTGCCAAGCTTTGTTAGGCAGTCACTTTGTGCTCTGCCGACACATTTACTAAGTTTTATCACTTTCAGGGGTTTGCCACCGTAGATGCTAACTCTGGGCGCAAGATTTTGCATTCATTTAGCCATGTCCAAGTATATCGAGACCTGGGGGCAGTTTAGAATGTCCCCATGGTGGCAGCGCCCCAAACTGGATGATGGAGAAAAGATGATTTTTGGTAGTAATAACAGTTAAATTCATTTCTCCGAGTCCATATAGGGGATACTGCATACCCACCTTTACCCTAGATTAGTATTGTTTAGTTTTGTAGTATTAGTGTTTTTGTTTTCTATTGTTTATTCCCATTAATTGGGGCTTTGTATCTTGAAACTGGTGAGGGGAAGAGATTTAGCCCTCAAAGAAATGAAACTTTTTAAGTGCCCTGAAACCACAATATTACGCCTGGGAGAAATGAATTTATTGGTGATAACTAAAAATCCTCTTTTCATTACATACAGAAGTACAATAAAGGATTATAGGGTGAGAATGGCGATGGTATAATGTTGCTACAAGTATATAAATTCACTATTTTAAAAAGAAAAAATCTCATTCATCTACAATTTCTGGTATTCCTTCAACATATTTTATTCCAGAGTTTCTTTAAAAAAAAAAAAAAAAAATTTACATTCTATGAGGATTCATCTTTACTGTAAGATTCAAAAAGTTTGCCAATGTCTATAACCTATGGCAAATTTTCATCAAATAGGGAAGTGTTTTATGATAACCTCGTGCAAGGTGAAAGTGACGTTTTTCCTTCCTGTAAGTAGCATGTTCTAAATAAAAAAAAACACTTATTGTCATTTTTGAGCATTTTTTCAGAAAGAATGCTGTTTAAGTGGCAAAAAGTGTGTGTATATGCATAAAAGCGATTCTGAAATAGTCCCAGCAAAATCTGGTACCTGTACTCTTAACATCAACAGCAAAATACCTGAAGTTACTCTCTTGGTACTGTAGGAGGCTGGGCTTCTCCTCTCTCTTCCACATGGCTTCTGTCAATTCCTGCAGTTTATGTTTTTGGTCCTCCTTTAGTGCACTCATCTCCTGCTCCACCATCATTCCAGAAGTGTCATTTGATGGTTTAAAAGACTTATCCGTGAGTTTCTGCGGCTGTTCATGTTCCAGGCTGGACACCTTACCTGCATTTTGCAATAACTGGCTGTCAAGTTTGTATGATGTCAGTGACTGTTTAAACAGTTCTTTAGTAGATGTAGGTTCCATAGTAGAGTTTACAGTATTTGTGTCTGGATGAATTTGGCTGCAATAAACAACATTTTATTTAAAACAATAGTCAAAATAAATGTACAAATTTGTATGGCCCTTGACGTAAACCTACCTCTCTGTAGTCTCCAATGGACCTTTCACCAGATCTACAGCATCTTCTTCACTCAATTCCTCTTCTATGTCTTCATCTACCTCCTTCAAGAAAAAAAAAAAAAATGATCACATTATAGATCAAAAATGGCTGCAGAAACAAAACACAAGTCAAATCTAACAGTTCCGCTACTTAAAGAATGGGAAGTGTATGATTGCAGATATATATATATATATATATATATATATATATATATTTTATATATATCCAATATGAGATATGGTAAGAACTTACCTTTGTTATCTCTATTTCTACGAAGTCCATAGGGTTCCACAGGATACCTTGGGGTATAGGGGGATGACGTCAGGCATCGGGCACCATAGAGTTAAGTTTTCAGCCTCCCAGGATGCACTAGGGTCCCCCTCCTACACCCCATCCCCGAGCCAAAGCATCTCAGTTACGTACCAAGCCATAGGCCGGAGGAGGAGAAGGAAGAGAGAGAAAAAAGATCTGGACACACACAAGAATCACATTCTCACCAGAGGGAGACGGAAAAAAAACGGTGACCAGAGTAAAGCCCATCTGCAGCACAGGTGCGACAGGGCGGGAGTCCTGTGGAACCCTATGGACTTCGCAGAAATAGAGATAACAAAGGTAAGTTCTTACCATATCTCAGATTTTCTACATCAGGGTCCATAGGGTATCCACAGGATACCTTGGGGATGTCCCAAAGCAGTATCCTTTAAGGGTGGGGACGCTCCTGTGCTGAAAGGAGAATCCGACGCCCGAAGGAAGCATCCTGAGAGGCAAAGGTGTCAAAAGCGTAATACCTCACAAAGGTATGGACAGAGGACCACGTGGCAGCCTTGCAGATCTGGACTGCAGATGCACCACGTCGAGCTGCCCACAAAGGACCCACAGACCTAGTGGAATGTGCCCTCACAGAGGAAGGAACCAGAAGGCCTTCATGAAGATAAGCTTCTGAAATAGCCATACGAATCCAACCTGCCAAAGTTTGCTTTGAAGCAGGCCAACCCTTTTTACGGAAGCCATAGGAGGACAAAGAAGGAGTCCGACTTCCTAAAAGAAGAAGTGCGGTCAACATAAATCCTTAAGGCCCGCACAATGTCCAAAGTGGCCTCACCCACTGAAAGATCAGGTGAGTTAAAAGCCGGCACAACGATTTCCTCGTTGATGTGAAAACTTGAAACAACTTTAGGAAGGAAACCAGGACGAGTGCGCAGAACCGCCCTGTTCCTATGAAAATCAGAAAAGGGGGTCTACAGGAGAGAGCCCCTAAGTCAGAAACACATCTGGCCAAAGCAATGGCCAGAAGGAATATTGTTTTAGCTGTAAGCCATTTACGGTCCACTGAGCCCAGTGGTTCAAACGGCGGTCCCTGGAGAGCTCTCAGGACCACAGCCAAATCCCAAGGAGCCACTGGTGGAACAAAAGGTGGCTGAATGCGAAGAACACCTTGCATAAAGGTGCGCACATCAGGGAGCGCAGCAATCCTACGATGGAACCAGACTGACAGGGCCGACACCTGCACTTTCAGGGAAGCAAGGCGAAGCCCATGGTCTAGCCCCACCTGTAGGAAAGCCAACACTCTAGACAGACGGAACGCCCGAGGGGCATAACCTCTCGGTCGACACCACTGGAAGAACGCATGCCACACACGATGGTATATCCTTGCAGAGGGTGGCTTCCGAGCTCTTAGCATTGGTTTGCACCACAGAGCCGATAAACTCCCTGGACCTTAACATGGCTGTCTCAACAGCCACGCCGTCAAAGATATCCGAGCCAGGTCCGGGTGAAGACAAGGACCCTTTGAGGGGCAGGTCCGGTCGCAGCAGCAACCGCAGAGGAGTGTCCACGAACAGACTCTGGAGGTCCGAGAACCAGTGCCGCCTGGGCCACTCGGGAGCTATCAACAGGAGTGTACCCCCTTCCTGTTTGAATTTCCAGATAACCCGCGGAAGGAGGGAAAACGGAGGAAAGAGATAGGCAAACTGGAACGTCCACTGGATGGACAGAGCATCCACCAGAGACGCCTTTTCGTCTCTTGTGCGAGACCCGTACACCGGCAACTTGTTGTTGTGCCGTGACGCCATGAGGTCTATCTCTGGAAGACCCCACCTGTCCACCAGAAGTTGAAAGATGTCCTAATGCAAAGACCATTCTCCCGGATGTACGTCCTGCTGACTGAGAAAATCCGCCTCCCAGTTGAGGACTCCCGGGATGAATACTGCTGATATAGCCGGGAGATTGCGCTCCGCCCAGACCAGGATGCGGGACACCTCTGCGAGTGCCGCCCGACTTCGGGTTCCTCCTTGTCGATTTATGTAGGCCACGGTGGTGGAGTTGTCCGACTGGACCTGCACGGGGTGACCTTGGAGAACCCGATGTGCCTGCTGGAGAGCAATGAAAACCGCGCTGAGTTCCAAGATGTTTATTGGAAGCTCCTTTTCTGCCTGGGTCCACCTGCCCTGGAACAAGTGTGGACCCGTGACAGCTCCCCAGCCCCGAAGACTGGCGTCCGTTGTTAACAGGACCCAGTTCGCCACACAAAATGGGCGACCCTTGTTGAAGTTGGTCGTCTGCAACCACCAGGCTAGAGACAGGCGAACCTTCGGAGTGAGCACCATCGTCTGGGACTTTAGACTCTGAGGCAGTCCATTCCGTTTGGACAGGATCAATTGCTGCAGAAGTCTGGAGTGAAACTGGGCATATTCCACCATGTCGAATACTGACACCATGGAGCCCAGCAACCTCATCGCCAAGTGCAGAGACACTCGGTGACACTGTAGACAACTGCGCACCCTCAACTGCAAAGCAGAGATCTTTTCCACCGTCACAAAGATTCGCTGCTGCCTGGAGTCCAACAAGGCCCCTAGGTGCAGGATCCTCTGAGACAGCATCAGGGTGGACTTTTGCCAGTTTATCAACCAGCCATGACGTTGAAGCACTGCAATCGTCAGGTCCAGATGGCGTAGAAGGAGCTCTGGAGACCCTGCCAACAACAGAAGGTCGTCCAGATATGGTAACATTCGGACTCCCTGCATCCGCAGGTGAGCCGCCATGACCTTGGTGAACACTCGTGGTGCTGTCGCCAGGCCAAAAGGTAGCGCCCGGAACTGGAAGTGATCGTTGCGGATTGCAAACCTGAGGAATTGCTGATGGCGCAAAAGAATAGGGACATGCAGGTAAGCGTCCTGTATGTCCAACGACACCATGTAATCCCCAGGTTCCAGAGCCAGAATGATGGACCGTAGGGTCTCCATCCGAAACCGAGGCACCCTCAAGGACTTGTTGAGGGCCTTGAGGTTGAGTATTGGACGGTACGACCCATTGGGTTTCTGCACCAAAAATAGATTGGAATAGAAACCCTGGCCCCACTGGGAGAATGGAACAGGCACTATAACTCCAGCCTGGAGCATAGTGTGCAAAAGCTTCCGCAGTTCCAAGGCTTTGTTCCGGTCTAATGGAATGCCTGTGGTAAGGAACCAGGATGGGGGTCTGTGCCGAAAGGAGAGGGCATATCCGTGAGAAACCACTTCGTGAACCCAATTGTCTGTCGTGGTTATCAACCAACACTGGGCGAACTGAAGCAGACTGCCTCCCACTTTGGGTTCCCCCAAAGGGAGGCCCGGACCGTCAGGCCGCAGGTTTGTCATCTGACTAGGGGCCGGACGTCTGGTACTCCAGGCCTGTTTCCTGGGCTTGGCCGATTTCTTGGGCCCAGCCTGTCGGGGAAAAGACTGTGCTTTAGGCCTACCCTGGGCCCTGTAAGGCCGAAAGGATGACGTACCAGAACCTGAAGGGACCGCAGCAGACGGGAGACATGCAGATTTGGCTGCTGCCAGCATAGCTACAATTTTGTCCAGATCCAGACCAAATAGGACTTCTCCATTAAAAGGCAAAGCTTCTAAGCCCTTTTTGGAATCAGCGTCCACTTTCCAAGATCGCAACCATAAGGTGCGACGAGCAGCAACAGCTGCAGAAGAAATCCTAGAGGTGAGGATACTGATATCCAAGGCCGCTTCATTGAGGTAAGTGGCCGAATTCCGGAGATTGCCCACCAACTTGGCCTTTTCAGCCGAACAGTCAGAGTCCAAAGACGCCTCCAAACTATCAACCCAGCGCTCCATAGCTCTGGCTACCCAACACACGGCCATAGCCGGTCTGGACGCCCGCAAGGGAATAAATGGACTTTAGGCAGATTTCCACCTTGCGGTCCGTAGCATCCTTCAAGGAGGACATGGAAGGCATGGGCAAAGTGGCACTTCTGATTAGGCGTGTCACAAGAGAATCCACCTGTGGAGGGGATTCCCACTTAGAAAAATAATTGTCAGCAAACGGATAAGCCATGGTTAAGCGCCTCTGAGGCTGATACCGTTTTCCGGGGTGTTGCCACGCCTCCTCTAAATGGTCTACTAACTGACCCGAAAGAGGAAACACTGTGGCGTCACCCTTAATATCCTTGAAAAGGGCATATTTGAATTTGACACCGGAGGATCATCATCCTCAATAACTAAAGCCGTGCGGACTGCCCGAATAAGGCCAGGAATATAAACCTTTGACTTAGCGTCCGACGCTTTAGTATGGAGAGGTTCTTGGTCAGATAGATCCAGAATCTCCCCATCATCGGACGTCACGTCGTCATCCTCATAAGGAGCAGACAGAGACGCCACAGGCCGCTTATGTGGCCGCAACACAGACTCCCCTTGTAACACTTCCGACAAATGCTGTACTGAATTTGTCAGTGAATTAACCCACGCAGGCTCCTGTGAAACCTGGGGAGGGTAAATAGGGAGACTGTGGGGTACCATCAGTTGTCTCGGGAAACCCTGCATGGGTGACGACATCACTGACTGCTGGGACAATCCCATCTGGGAAAACGCAGGTGGCGGAGCTAACTGGCCCACTAAGGTTGTAAGCGCCTTAGCGAAACAAGCCCAGGGAGGTTCCTGTACCGGAGCCGTGACAGTAATTGGCCGCGCCAATAAATAACACTGCCGACATAGCCCCTCCGCGTTACCCTCCCCCTCCGCTATTGGTACATTGCACTTAGTACACATAAGGTGGAGAGGAAATTCACTCTCAGACATGATGGTAAGACCCCTCTCACTAATACTTGTTAGTATAGTGGGAGAACCACCCTGCAATCACCGCACCGCAAGGGCTTTAGCAGAGTAAGAGCAGGGACAGTAAAATGGCTGACAGTAGAAAGTGAAAGTACAGGCAGCAGCGCTAGCAGAAGTTACATACAATGCAGAAGAAATTAATCCCTGCACTATCAGCGCTGTTTCTCAACCACACAGACACAGAGTCTGGTAGGACACAGCGCTGCATACACTGACCTTAAGCCAACAGAGGAGAGGTATGCTGGGGGACCCAGACCGCGATGCCACCGATCAGCAGCTTCCAGCAGCGTTCACCATGCCAAGATGGCCACCGAGGAGCAGAGAGGAGGCCGGCCTGGGGGAGGAGCGCTGCCACAGGACCAATCGGCAGCGCAGAGAGGGCTGTGTGCAGCGGGGGAGGCGCCGGCTGTATACAGGGAAGGCGCGCTCCCTTGGCATGCAAATAACCCCTGGGACGTCGCAGCGCTTGCCACTCAGCCGCGGCCCGCTGTCCCAGGGGGATAGTGGAAGCGCAGGTTAGTACCTGGCTCCACGCTGTAGCCAGTCCCCAGGGAGCCCCCTGCCTGGGGACTGTGGACCATGTTCTCTGCAGGGACCCACCGCGGGACCCCCGCTGCTTACCTGCTCCCCTTGAATCCGGCCATGGTCCGAAACATCTGGGGTCACCGCTAGCCGTGACTCCAGATGCTTACCAGCATCCCCGGATCAGTACCAGCGTTCTGGTACCGGCGGGGTGTAGGGGAGACAGCATGGACGTCAGCAGTGACTGTCCATGCTGTACTCCCAGATGTGCAGCCAAGCTGCCTTGAAGAAACTTCAGAGGTTATTCTTAGCCCCCCTCTAAACATGTGCTCCGACTCCGAGCCGGGCACCAACGAAACTGGGATGCCTTGGCTCGGGGGTGGGGTATAGGAGGGGGACCCTAGTGCATCCTGGGAGGCTGAAAACTTAACTCTATGGTGCCAATGCCTGACGTCATCACCTATACCCCAAGGTATCCTGTGGATACCCTATGGACCCTGATGTAGAAATATATATATATATATATATATATATATACACACACACACACACACACACACACCCATCAGCTGTAACTTTAAAACCACCTGCCATATATTGTATATGTGCCGCCAAAAAACATCTCTACCCGTCAAGTCATGGACTTCACAAGACCTCTGAAGGTGTCCTGTGGTCTCTGGCACCAAGATGTTAGCAGCAGATTCTGTAAGTCGAGTGGTGGGGCCTCCATGGCTTGGACTTGTTTTTTTAGCACGTCCCAAAGATACTTGATTGGATTAAGATCTGGGGAATTTGGAGGCCAAGTCAACACCTTGGACTCTTATGTTCCTCAAACCATTCCTGAACAATTTTTGCAGTGTGGCAGGGCTAGTTATCCTGCTGAAAGAGACTATTACCGTCAGGGAATACCGTTGCCATGAAGGGGTGGTATTTGGACTGCAACAATGTTTAGGTAGGTACATGTCACATGTCAAAGTAACATCCACATGAATGGCAGGACACAAGCTTTCCTAGCAGAACCTTGTCCAGAGCACCACACTGCCTCCGCCATCTTGTCTTCTTCCCATAGTACATATCGGTGCTATCTCTTCCCCAGGTAAATGACACATGCGCACTCGGCAGTCACCATGATGTAAAAGAAAATGTGATTCATCAGACCAGGCCACCTTCTTCCATTGCTCCATGGTCCAGCTCTTACACTCCACTGCCTTTGGCAGTGGACAGGGGTCAGCATGGGGACTCTGACCGGTCTGCAACTAAACAACAAGCTGCGATGCACAGTGTCTTCTGACACATTTCTATCATAGCCAGCATTAACTTTTTCAGCAATATGTGCTACAGTAGCTCTTCTGCGGGATAGGACCAGACGGGCTAGCCTTTGCTCTCCACGCGGGGGGAACAATATCGTGAGGGGTGAGGCTGACCACAGAGGAGTCAGGGTGGATGCTGATGTAATCAGGCAAATCCAAAAAAACCACATAGGGCACAATACAATTAACTGCAAGCCCCTCGCGGCACGATAATACACTGCTGTGCTAAATTGCTCATCAAAAATGTACTCAAAGAAACATTTTTCAATTCCTTCAATAACCAGTGAGCCCCTTCTTTTACACCTGTCCCTGCTTGCAATCACAGGTTGGTTATACGCACACACAATACCCAAATCTGCTCATGCTACAGTGGAGTCATCCAGCTGAGTCCTGAAACAAAAGCCATGAACATATGATAGCAGTGCAGAGAGAATCTGCCAAATCAAGGACTTTGTGAGAAGTAAAAGCACAAGATGCCATCTGCTGGCTACATGCACTCACTGCAAGGAGATATTGTGCCTGACAAGAATAATAAGACCAGTATGTGAACATAAAGCTGAAATATTTAAAACTAGCTGGGATACCCGGCGTTGCCCGGGTTGAAAACTGGACCCTGAAGTGCACTTGAAGCCTTTATTTATTTACATTGTTCTCGCTTATAACCTATGCAAATTAGGTGTAAATGACAGTGCATTCTCATACCGTTTGGAATGGGGTATATCAGGAGCAGACTGACTTACAGAACAGAAATAAGTATTGCTTCCACAATCACTTGAGCTTCAGAAATCACTGCAGAACAGAGGAGGTGATTCAGCTGCAGATAGATATGCTATTGCAGTTGATAACATATTAGTAGCTGCAATAGCTGTAATATGGGAATACAGCAGGAATCGCCACATCTCCTGCATACATTACTGATCCAAACCGTGTCCAAGGACGCATCATTGGTTCATCTGCAATCCCTATGGCCGGCTGAGTGACCATGGGGTCATACAACACAGCCACCTTAGATGAGGTGACATGCCTCCCATTTTGGAAAATAGAGGCAATCAACGACCACTCCCCGCCCAGAAAGTGAAGCAGACCGTCAATCACTGCCAGCATGCTGCGTGTGGGATCGCAGACCAGTACTGCACATGCCCAATGTGGGTCAGGTGCATGCACAGATTCCCGATAATCAGGAATCTGCTTGATCCCTGTTACTGTATCCGCACCTGAAATCACTCTGCAGACCAACATTAAAGACCATGTCTAGCAGGGCTACCATCAGGGGGGGGGGATGACGGGACTGGAGTCCCTTGCCCGGACAGAGGGGGTCCCGTCTGCAGCAGCACGATGTGACTGCAATCAATCTCCCCTGCTGTTTGTAATTTACATATGCTAAGCTTTGCCTGGATCAAATTTTGTGGATTGATTATGCGCTTTGCCACAGTCTGAACGTATTTAGTGCTGAGCTGCTCATGAACCTGCCAGGAAGAGATGAGGGTGTGAAGCTGGGTACACACTAAATGATGTGTACCAAAGTGCGATATCATGAACGGCAGGACCCAGCCAGGGTGCATGCACACCTGCCGATGCTGGCGGCGACAGAGCAATGGCGGGGGCCATGCTGCATTCGACAGCATGGCCCCTGCTGACAATATCACAGTCGGACCTGCATGCATCATCAGCGTCGGAATCTGTATGTAATACCGAGAGACGGGATACAGGCGGTCAGGATCCAGACAGGGTTAACATACCGACACTTAGTGGTCGGTATGCTAACCCTCCCCCTCTCCCTGGTGCCTAAACCTAACCTTCCCCCCCAAGTGCCTAGCCCTTAAGCCTAACCCTGCTCCCCACCACGCTACTTACCTTCGCATCCTCGCAATAAGGATGCTGGCGTCGGTATTCTGGCTCCGGTAAGGTAAGCGTCGGCACCCAGTCTGCCGGGAGGCCGAACGCATACCGAAGACAGCGACATAGAGGAAACACACTGGCCGATGCGCCCGATATGTCGCCGGATCTGACGACATATCGTCTAGTGTGTACTCGGCTTGACAGTGTGTGTATGAAGCCAGCCCATCAGCCCCAGAACCTGTTTAATTTAAAAGTGTCCCGGTTTAACGGGATTGTGTGACCCTGACGAAGTTCAAACCTAGGCAAAAACCTAATCCTGGTCAAACTACACCACCATGCCAAATTTGGTGGAGCTGGGTCCAAAACTCTGGCCGTGCATAAAGGACAAAAAGACAGACACTTTCTCACTTATTATATGGATAAGTACTTTCCTGGGGATAATCACAAAACCATAGACAGCAAGTGCTCACTGACACTATGGAGCATCTCTGAGTGGTATCTGATCAGGAAGTCGACAGAATGTCGACATGGGCGTTAGGTCGACAACCAATATGTTGACATACACTTAGGTGGACATGGTTTAATGTCAACACATCCAGAAAGTCAACATATATTTTTTCGATTAAGGTTGAGTTTAGGCTAAAATGATAAAAAAAAAAAAAAAAGATTTGTCGACATTCTGGTGTTGACATTTTAACAATGTTCACCTAAGTTTATGTCAATATATTGGTTGACGACTTAACGTCCGTCGACATTCTACATGTCAACTACCTGCCCAGATACCACTCTTATTCTCGTTCAGAAAGTGGCGACATTCTGATGTCAACATTCTGAATGAGGACTAGTTATACCACACCCCTCTGAGTTGTGGGATAAGAGGGTCTCTTACTTTTGGACTGAGAGGTCCGGGTGATAGAGCAGTGATGTCAAGAAGTTTGTCAACCGATCGAATTCCAGGCCCAAAATCCTGCAGGAAAAGAATAAAAAATATTTTTATATGGATAGGGTAGGAATAAAGAGGTAGCTCTCTACTGGCAAGGTCTGAGGCTCACCAGGCTGGTCAGCTTCCTGTGGTCAGATTTAGGGAGATCCTTCTCATCTTCACTGGGCTCGGATTCCTGCAAAGGGAGACGTTACGTGGTTACATATCAGAGGAAAAGATACAGGCAGCTGCAGCAGGTTCAGGAAAGGATACAACATGCAAGTTACTATAGCTAATATACACAAAATAACCTCTAAAAACACACGACAGCCTACTCAAAAGTGAAAACAATAGAAGTAAAGCTGAACCTGTGAACAAATCAAGTGACAGAGGATAACCTGTTTGGTGAGCAATTGAATCCATCGTCACTCACTTATGGAGGTACTCCAGAAGACTGGGTATATGGTAACTAATAAGTTCTTACAGCAGATCATCGATTTAACTTACAAACTAAATTAAGAATAAATTAAAATGCAAAAGTACATAGAATGCTTTCTTCATCCCTTTATGAAACCCACAAGTAATCAGTTCAGGTGAGAGTCTAACAAACACTATATTTCATGCTAAAACATTTATCATAGCCAAATATATATGTTCATCTATACCTTAAATCCTAGTACTGTTTGTGTAATCTAATTGCACGATTTCGAGAATGTGTCGTGGTCTTTTATCATTGAACATGTTAATGTTATCTAGTAGACATCCAAGGCTTCCTGGGCTCCACAATACACTGCTGTGTTACATTGCTCAGCAAAATTGACTCTAACAACATTTTTCGATTCCTTCAATAACCAGTGAGCTGCTTTTGTTACACCTGTCCCTGCTTGCAATCACAGTCTGGACACACACACACACACACACACACACAATCTGCTCATGCTACAATGGAATCATCCACCTGACCAGAGGGTGAACTAAAAGCTGAAAAATTAAAAATAAGTATTTTCCTAAAGGCTAATCACAAAATCCTGGACGGCTACTGCTCACTGACCCTACAGAACATCTCCGAATGGTATCCGATCAGGTAGTCAACAGTTAGAATGTCGTCATGGACAACAGGTCGACATACACTTAGGTCGATATGGTTAAAATGTTGACATGTCCAGAATGTTGACACGTTTTTTTTTGTTGTTGATTTTTAGGGTTAGTCTTAGGCTAAAATAAAAGCAAAAAAACAACATTTTCATTTGTTGACATTTTAACCATGTTGACCTTACTGTATGTCGACCTATTGGTTGTCGACCTAAGGTCCATATCGAAATTCTGACTGTCGACTACCTGGCCACATACCACACAGAGATGCTCCATAGTGTCGGTGAGCAGTAGCAGTTAAGATTATCCCCAGGAAAATACTAATTTAAATATGTCAGCTTTTATTTCACACACTAGTCATATTCTCATTCAGAGCCTGTCGACATTCTGGCGTCGACCCTCAGCACTTTGACAAGTTATACCACACCCCTCTGAGCTATAGGATAAGAGGATGTCTTACTTTTGGACTGAGAGGTCCAGGTGATAGAGCAGTGATGTCAAGAAGTTTCTCAAGCGATCGACCACCAAGCCCAAAATCCTGCAGGAAAAAGAATAAAAAAATAATAGATATATATTCCTCCATCTTGACAGCCACAAGTGAATGTACCGCATTATTATATGATATTCTAACCCTCTAAAATGAAATTACAAAAAAGGTAAAACAAAATGAGGGACATTTATGAAAGCTAGAGCACAGATAACTGGGAAAGGAGAAGGGGGTTGGGTATGGGATCCCGGCTGTCAGAATCCCGACAGGGCTAGCATACCGACACTTGTTGTTCGGTATGCTAACCCTCTCCCCTCTCCCTACCCTAACCCTCCCTCTTTGGTGCCTGAACCTAACCTCCCCTTCCCCGTACCGTAAACCCTCCCCCCTTAGTGCCTAACCCTCCCCCTAGTGCCTAACTCTCCCCTCCCTCCCCAGTGCCTGACCCTAACCTCCTCCTCTAGTGCCTGAAACTAACTTCTCCTTTCCCGCACCCCAAACCTAATCCTCCCCACTTAGTGCCCAACCCTCCCTCTAGTGCCTAACCCGAACCCTCCCCACCATGCCGCTACCTACCTTCGGTATCCCAGTGGTCGTGATGCCAGCGTCGGTATTGTGAGTGGCATCGGTATTCCAGCGCCGGTAATATCAGTGCCGGCATCACGGCCGCCGGGATATTGACTGTATCCTGGAGTGGGTATAGCTGGATAGAGTTAGGAATAAAGAGGTAGCTCTCTAGTGGAAAGGTCTGAGGCTCACCAGGCTGCTCAGCTTCCTGTGGTCAGATTTAGGGAGATCCTTCTCATCTTCACTGGGCTCGGATTCCTGCAATATGAGACGTTATGTGGTTTCATATCAGAGGAAAAGATACAGGCAGCTGCAGCAGGTTCAACATGCAGGTTTCTATAGCTAATAAACACAGAATAACCTCTAAAAAAAACACAGCAGCCTACTGGAAAGTGAAAACAACAGAAGTAAAGAAGTGAAGTTATTTACGCCTAGGCCGTCAGAACCTGTGAATAAATCAAGTGGCAGAGGATAACCTGTTTGGTGGGCAAATTGAATTAATCATCATCAATCTCTAATGGAAGTACTCCAGAAGCCTGGGCATATGGTGACTAGTTAGATTTACTAGATCATCAATTTAATTTACAAACTAAATTAAGAAAAAATAAAAACAATAAGTCCTCTCTAGATTGGAAACATCCAGTTTGAATACAATATCTTGAACAACCAAACAGGTAGAATATGTGAAAGGAAACAGTGTCATACAATTAGGACTGTTGGGGTACTCTGGACCAGTAAGCATTTGGTGACGAATTACAGAGCTTTAACTAGATCGTCAGTTTAGTCTACAAACTACATTAAGCAGCTAATGCAGTAACATCAACTTAAATTCAGAGTTGCTGGCATCCTGTTTAGATCTGCCAGCTTGGTTTACAAAATAGGAACACAGCTAATGTTGCTGTTATAATCTCTGTATCTTTGGTAGCAGAAGATCAATGTGGTTGCTGTGAGCAACAAAAGCTTGCAACTCACTACCAAAACAACAAAGGAGATGTAATAAAACTAATATTCCACATTACACACCCTGGAAGTTTACGAGATGATGTCCCCATAAAAACCCAGTGATGGAGAGAAGACTCACTAGATAGAATATAGTGAAATAAGAGATGCCCATAGCAAAAGGGCCAGGATTGTCATATGATGCTGGAGATGCCAGTACGACCATTATATTACAAATAGTCATTTACTAATCTGAAACCTTAAAAATGTTAGATTAGGATAATGGATCCTAACTTAAAAGTTACGTTTTGGGCGGCGATAACGGAGATAAAATAAAAAAAAAAACAGAACTGTAATACTTTGCATGGGTTGATTTCGATCCTCCGGGATCCTGTATGGCTATGATATGTGAAACGAGACAATAGTAAGTGTATAGAGGTAGTGCCCTGTGGGTCCATTACAGTCATCAGACAATTATAAAGGATCAAGCAAATAACACCTACAAAATAAATACCACTTTTAAAAATAATAATTATTTTTTTTAACTCTTTTGGATGGTGCAGCAAAATAGGAGATCCATGGATTTCAGTTACTCATAAGGAGATTGTTGGAATGCCTTCAACACTAAATTAAAGTGCTAAGGGACTAAATAACACTGAATGGTGGTGTCAAATGTGTTGCATCTGTACAATAAGAATGTTCACCTCTTCTGGAAGGAAACACAAATCTGAACTCCATTTCAATCCATAATCCAAGTCATCCCATAGGAGCAGTAGTAAATAATACAACTGAAAGGAAGTGGTGGTAACATCTTGTTCTCACACTAAGAAATGGTGGCCTAGGTGATTTTAGGTGTACTGGCTACAAACATGGGTCTAATCACCCATTACAGAACCTCTTTTTAAGAATCATGGATTCAACTACCACACCAATTAAGGCAGTTGGCTGAGCCCTGATAAAGAAACATCCCCGGTGTTAGCAGACACTTCCATAGAGGAAGACACCACAATAGGCCCACTGCAGAGATTGTCTGTATACCATAAGTTTGGTCAGTCTAGTCGGGTGCCTCTTCTCTTTATATCTTTTCAAAAACATATGGCAACATCTCTAACAATAGGAATAAATAAATAAGATATAAGTCCCATGGGACCGAAACACCTACAGATTCCTGGTACATGAGCAAAATCTATCCAGCTTAAGTGTCAGCCAAGAAGCTCTCACGTCGATCTCTCTCTGATCCCACGTGTCAACAATCAGACTCACAGTTTTCCACCCCTAGCATGGCCAATAATGTTATAATATTATATGCTGTCTGTCAAATAAACCTAGTTTTGTCCTTCATCACACTTGAGCCTTTTGTTCCTTCCTAATGGGTGATGTAGGTCACTACTGTGGCGCTGTTCTGACTGAATTCTAATGGGCTTTCCCCATGAGAGAAGTTGTCCCTAAACTAGAGCATTTAACACCCACATTAACTCTAGGGCACTGATCGTAACATTAAGAACTGTTGGGGACAGAATCTGAAAATAGTAATGAAAAATGACAGCCCAAAGCCCTAAAGGCTGGCATTAGCAATCACAATTTTTTAGATGTATATTGCAAAAAGGACAGCCCGTTGAGGTTGCCAAACATTGCCCACCAAAAAAAAAAAAAAAAGCATGCGAAACGCGTTCAATTTTGAGAGGAGTTCGATTTGGAATGCCACCATGCAAACTGCTTGTAGATGAATCTTGAGACAATCTTCCCCTGGACCTTCATACAGAGGAACACATCCCACTGTGTGCCAATAGACATTTTATCAGTATGTGTAACAAGCATTCTTGTTTCCTGGGAGAAATACTCTCTGCTGTCAGATCCAGAAGAGACTGAGTAAGGTTAGCCTCTTAATGTAGACTAGAAGGAATTTCTGATCATTATAATCCAACTCTTGAGCTCAAATATCTATGCAAATTTCTCGTAATGTGTCTGGTGCCGAGATTGGGTCTCTGCAACGATCAAGAGATCACCCAGATACAGGAAAATCATTACCCACCCTGGACCACAATCGTGTGACTAATACTGAGAGATGTGTCACCAGAGCAAAAGGCAGGACCTGAACCTGGATTGGTGGGACTGCTTAGCAAATATGAGGCAGCATTGCTAACATTCCCAGATTGGGGCATGCAAATCTGCAAAAGATCTGCCACAGCAATCACTTGAACATTTCCGATTGTGCACCGCGGAATCGGTGACAGTTTCACCAACCTCCAGTACCAGGGCCACAACTCCACTACTATTACATACTGTGAACTGAAACTTTATCAAAGTTAGTTCTACATATATACCAACCTTCATGCAAAATGCCATCAAAATCAGAGATGGTCAAGTGGGGACGATATTCAAAATTGGTCTATTTGACACGGAATGACCTAATAACTAATTTACAGATGTGTCCACATACACAGACTGTATCCTCAAATAATGCTAAATAGCCTGGATTGGCTCACCACAGATTTAACGAGTTAGATGCGGCAAGCAAATTTTTCTTAAACTTATACGTTTTAATTTGCTACTTTATAACAATTATTTTGCGACAAAAATGCTAATCCTAGCTACTTAGGGGCATATTCATTATCGGGGGCAGAGTTTTTAAGTATCCAACTCGTTGTGAGCAGCCCTGATAATTAAAGTATCCAACTGGCTGTGAGTAGCAGCGGTGGACACTAAAACACTAACTATTCAACATTGCTCCTGTGTGGAGACAGCTGATCCTAAAATAAGCTGTACCCGTGATCTATATCACCACTACTTCTGCAGCAGTGAAAATTATTATAATTACGAGCCTGGGCGATCGTTAGGGCGATTACGTGAACCCAGCACCCTATTCGCAACCCTGGACACTCGAGCTAGGGGTAGGGGGTCTGGGAACAAACGGCATCTGAAGATGTCTAAGGTTCCTGCCGTCAAGCTTTGAAAATGTAGTATTTTTGGAGCCTGACAAATTTTGGCCCCTATACTACAGTATGGGGACAGTGGGCCAATCGGGACTGAAAGGTAAGCAGGAGATATCCGTGATATCTCCTGTGTTACCCTTATAATGAATGACCGCAATACTTAACTTCTACAAATCTAGGTGAATAGGTTACATTTACATTTTGGTACACTATTAGCAAATTAAGATGCAAAATTTTTAAGTAAGCACTCAAGCAAAGGAATCGCTACCCGTGGTAGACGGTCTTAATCTTGCCAGGTTCTGGTGTCATATGGCACAAAACAAATAGGTGTACGGGAAAACGTATCCAACGCATCGGAAGGCTGGTAGTGAAAAACGTGTGTGGTGTTCAAAGAGGTGCTAGGATTTTTGATAAGTTCAAGAAAGATTTCTACAATCATGAAAGCGGATTGTAGTAAATATGCCTCTTACTTTGCCCTAAATATACATATTTAACATTTGCTTTCTTTAATGATCCTGCTACATATTTGCAAAGCGGTATAATTACACACACACTGAGCGTACTAGGCTGTGTTTTCTAAGGCAGATATTATGTTCAATTCTAGCACCACACACTAAGTGTTTATGTAAAGACTGCTATACCCAGAGTAGCTATGGTACAACTCTGATTATAACAGAAATGCAGACTGGGAGCATAAAACCGATCTAGTACAGCAGCAGCACACTAGTCAGTAGTGGTGGGGTCACGGCAAAAGCTCATAAAGCAGGTGGAAGGGACTTTTCTTACATCCTGGGCATCTTTTTCCAGGACATGATCCCTGGTACTGGAACATGGCTCTCCAGCTATGGAGGCTCTAGAATGTCCATCTACAGGATTTTCAACTGGAGATGTACTGCACACCAGCTGTACGTCTGACTGGCCAGGCTGGGCAGTATTTCCTCTGTCCGCAGTGGAGTCTTGCTCTCCAGCTGATGAAGGGCCAGCAGAAAGGGGAGACGGGTGCATACTCCAACTGCCCTGCAATCCCTTTTGGAGAAATTATGGGTGGGAATATCATAGTGTCACATTACTACACACAGAGAGAGGGGTGGGCAAAAATTCTAATTCTAAATCCAAAGTAAAAAAACAACCTCTAAAACAACAGAAGATAAAAAGCAACAAAACAGGACAATTCTAGGCACACCAGTCACATAGGAGAACTTTTTATATATGAATGGAATAATATTGACTACCAGAGTTGCTTTGTATTGAATTCCTATATTACCCAATATTGTTTTCATTACTCCATGCAAAGAACCACACGTGTTCTATTAATTCTACTGCCCCATAAAATTCCATCAGATGCGGAACATTTTATCACATTCATATACTTTCTCCACCAGCTCTATACACTCCCACAATAGGATTATTGGAAAGGTAAATGCCACTTTGTTTTTGTTAGAATAAAAACACAAAGAATGACATATCTAATGGAGAAGTCTGGGAGGGTTACAGGCAGGTGAGGGTCATCGTCAGGATCACACACACATGCAGGGTGTCCGTGACCTCACTACGGCCTGATGCCACATGCCCGGGAGCCACCTCTTTCTGGCTCTCCTCTTCATCATCACATTTCCCCAGGTTCTGTAGCTCCGGTTCAGAGCCCTCGTCTGTGCAGCTGACTGCGGCGCTGTCCGCTCTCCGCTCACTGTCCTGGATAAAACACACAAAAGGAACCTCCACTTCTCAGCCAGACATGCTCATGACAACAACTAACTGAGCGCTAAGTAATTCGCTATAGCTGAAACAAAAAAAACTCTCTAAAGATTACTGTACAGAACGGTGGCTATAATATGCAAGTTAACATTTTAATGGGCCCGACATGATGTACTAACATTCAAAGATGTGCTCCAAAATTCACCTCTCTGTGTGTGTCTGTATGTTCTTGGATCACTGTCCAATCAACACTTCACATATATGATCTTAACCAAAAATAATTTGGGCTTACAGACACCATATATTTAGTTTGATAGACTTTGGATAAACAAATAGCATGAGATTAAGAATTACATTCAAGATGATGAAGCAAAACTGCACAACAAGAATTAAATACTTCTTACCTCATATTCAAAGCCACCACCCAGAGATCCAATGTCCATGTGTAGGTTCTTGAGTAGACGGGCAGATACACGTGGGCTCTGCAGGAAACGGTACAAGTTATAGGTTCCTCCAGGTGCATAGTGATAGCAGCCAAATTTGGCAAAAGATTATCAAACTTCTTGGCCAATATTGACATCTGACTCAGATCACAGTGTAGGACACCACTAATTGAAGCAGCTAACACACATAATGATGGACATGTACGTATGCAGATGTTTAATATCTTGCTCTCACCTCATCTTCACTCTCCTGGTCAATTTCCTCATCTTCCTCTTCCAGACCTGGAAGGGTGAGGCTCGTTCTCTCCTCAGGTTGCTTTGCTGTGGTGCTCTTGATGAATGTTGCTATTTTTTGAGGTTGTGGAGCAGAGATCTTATGAAAATACATAAGAATAATCAGAACAAATGTTAATACTGTAATACTTTTCAGGTTGGGAAAAATAACACAATGCCTTATGGTCTAAGGCTGTGATGGCCATGGTGGAATTCGGACAATGTGTTAGGTGCCACATGGTGGATTGGGTGCCCTTTGTGCCGGAGGAGCCAGTTGATGCACAACATCCCTACTTGGGGAGGTCTCTTGAAAGTCAACTCAACAGAAAGGGTGAGAGATCTGGGCACTAAAACCTGTGGAGAGATTGTAGATGAAGGCTGTCAGCCATCCCCAGCAATGATCTATTTAACTGCACGGATAGTTTGGCGGAAAGCTTCTTATGGCTCAGTGATCGAATGGTGGACAGCGGTCAACCTCTTGGTCACCCCTGGCCTTAGGAAGTATGAACAGCAGTGTCACTTACTCCAGGTGTTCCACTCAAGAAGTTGTCAAATCCTCCAGAGCTCCCTGCACTGCTGCTCAGAGATCCCCATACTCCTCCACCACCTCCAGCAGAGTCGCCTAATGCCCGAAGTGGAGCCAGGCTTCCGAGCGGTCCCTGAACGGGTCCAAGGGGTGATCCCAGAGACTATTAGACAACAAGTAGAAATGTGAGAGATAAACTACTGAGAAAAACCTGCAATTGTTCTATTTCTAAGGATGACAATAATAAAATAGGAGGCATAGCAGTCATCTCATCAGAACATACATAATTATTTTTACATTACAGCATGTAGCGTTGGGTACCAGTTTCTAATAAAGCAAATTAGATAATGCAGACACCGTTTTCTGGGAACAGCTCATTCAGTGGGCCGCTGAATTTCAATGCTGCTATATCACGGCTGAACAAGGGAAACATGACAATGGGGGTATTTAGACACTACCCTTTCCATATGCACTAAAACACAAGCATTTATATAGGAACCAATAAGTATGAGTGATGCTTACAGAGTTCCATGGGATAAGAATTTTTATGGTTCTGGACAAAGGCTGCTACAGAATAGGAATGTGTCTATATGAGATGACAGTTTATTAACACAAACCATGAAGACACTCTTGGCTGTGCTCATGGAGCACACTGTTTATGTGAACAAGGTACACTCAGCCAGAGATATCTTTATAACCTACACTTACTGACAGGTGGTGACACAACACAATGACAAAAAGACATCTGTGCAGAGACTTAGAGGGGTATTCAATATGAAACGTTAACTTCACTGCCGAAGTTAACGTTTCATATCGGAGTTTTTTTCTGCGTTAAGTCTGCTGCGCGCTCCCGCTTATCCCCGTATTCAATATCAAATAAACGAAAACGGGAAACTCCGAAGTTGGATTTGCGTAAAGTTACGAATTTTTCCTTAAAATAATTGTAAGACCCCCCTAAAGTTGTAAAAACATGGGGGAACACTATGGGTACCCCCGTTTTAGCCTTTAATTGAAAGTCGGGGATTTAATAGCCGCAGCAGGTGTTTTTTTCCCGACATTGAAGAAGTGTTGCAGAAGAGCACTTAGGTTATTTTTTTCGTTTTTTTAAGTGGTCCCATCAAATTTGGGGTACATGACAATGGGTACTAGCATATTTTGGTGTCCCTAAAGTAATTTTTTTAAAATTCTGCATTTGTGCACCTGCCGCTATAATTCTATTCTAGAAAACACCTGCCGCATACTTACACAATAGCCCTGAACCTATTTCCCTATTGTTTAACAATTTTTTCCCATTTTTTTTTTTTTTTTGCACCCCAATTTTTAAATTCATTTTTTTTTTTTTTACTTTTTTTGACACAGTTCTTTTTTAAATGTCAATCCCAGGGGTGCAGGCTATTTTTTTTTAAGCCTGCATCCCTAAACCCCAATTCTGCACTTTTTTTCGACACCTACTCAATGGTGAAAAGTTATCACCATTTTTTATCAAAGACTTGTCAAAACTGCGATAAGTCTTTGAGATTGAATAGGGTGTAAAAGTAAAACAAGTGATATTAACGCAAAAATGTTAAAAAGAGCGATATTAACACAAAAAACGATGTTATCGCACCCATATTGAATACCCCTATTAGACTTACATTATCCTTCCTACCTAATGGAACGTAGGAAGGAGACAACTTAGAAGTATTGTTCTGACGTTATGAAACCCCAGGTGACCCAGAGTGTGGAACATGTTGTTTAGTCAGCAGAATTGCAGAAATGGAAATACATTTTATCTTCTGGTAGCCAAAAGTAATGGTAGGTAGATACATACAACCCTAAAGTGAGGCAGAATTAAGCAGTGTTCTGCTGAAGGTAAATATATGTGCCCTCTGAGTATATTTACGTACTGTCTATTTTACCTCTACTTGGCGAAATTTATTACAAGCTGTATTTGATTAGCAAAATATCTGATTAATAAAAAAAAAAAAAATCTGATATTTGAAATCAATAATAATAAAGCATGACAAGCCCCACTTATTATATTCATTCTCCAACGCACGCAAAAATAACCTGAAGACATGGTCACGTATGGCATAATACACAGATATTAGAAGTCACTGAGAAATAGTCATTTTGTTTTTTTTGCAGGCCATAAATATCCAAGAAGAAAATTCAAGGTGCTCCAGGACCTGATGTACAGTCTATATCAGCTTCAGTTGCGGTTTAGTTTCAGATGGGAGCATGGGCGGCTCAAGGGGCTTTATGACAGGGCCATCAGCTATAGCTCTGTAGCCTGGAAGAACGCAGCGGCAGCCCTGCACTCCCAGCCATGGGGTGCAACCACAGGCAGGTGTGCTCTCCCTACTGGGGGTAATTTTAGAAAAAATACAATTTAAATAGGTATTATTTACCTAATCAATTCATTGAAAAAAAATAAAAATCAACAATTTATGAAATATTAAAAAAAAAAAAAAAAATTGCCTTAGGAGGAGGACTGTCACTGTAATACAGTCAGTCACAGCAGAGTCGCTCGCCCAAGGGCGCAATACATGTAGTCAGGGGCGGGAGGGAGCAGTTTGAAGGAAGCCAGGTTGTTTGTTGTTTCTTTAAAAGAAAAACAGGATTTGCATTTTGCAGGGGGGGGGGGGGGGGGTGTGGGTGTGTCTGTATGAGGTGAGGCTATGGGGGCACTGTGTGTGTGTGTGTGTGTGTGTGTGTGTGTGTGTGTGTGTGTGTGTGTGTGTGTGTGTGTGGTGAGGCTATGAGGGCAGCGTGTGTGTGTGTCTGTATGAGGTGAGACAATGGGGGCAGCTATATGTGTTTGTGGTGAGGCAATGGGGGCAGCTATATGTGTTTGTGGTGAGGCTACGGGGGCAGCGTGTGTGTGTGTGGCGAGGCTACGGGGGCAGCGCGTGTGTGTGTGGTGAGGCAATGGGGGCAGCTATATGTGTTTGTGGCGAGGCTACGGGGGCAGCGCGTGTGTGTGTGGCGAGGCTACGGGGGCAGCGTGTGTGTGTGGCGAGGCTACGGGGGCAGCGTGCGTGTGTGGCGAGGCTACGGGGGCAGCGTGTGTGTGAGGCGAGGCTACGGGGGCAGCGTGTGTGTGTGGCGAGGCTACGGGGGCAGCGTGTGTGTGTGTGGCGAGGCTACGGGGGCAGCGTGTGTGTGTGGCGAGGCTACGGGGGCAGCGTGTGTGTGGTGAGGCTACGGGGGCAGCGTGAGTGTGTGGTGAGGCTACGGGGGCAGCGTGTGTGTGTGGTGAGGCTACGGGGGCAGCCTGTGTGTGTGGTGAGGCTACGGGGGCAGCGTGTGTGTGTGGTGAGGCTACGGGGGCAGCGTGTGTGTGTGGTGAGGCTACGGGGGCAGCGTGTGTGTGTGGTGAGGCTACGGGGGCAGCGTGTGTGTGTGGTGAGGCTACGGGGGCAGCGTGTGTGTGGTGAGGTTATGGGGGCAGCGTGTGTGTGTGGTCAGGCTACGGGGGCAGCGTGTGTGTGTGGTCAGGCTACGGGGGCAGTGTGTGTGGGGTCAGGCTATAGGGACAGCGAGTGTGTGTGTATGTGTTCATGTCAAAGGAAATTCTGACCCTGGGCTCCCTTTGGTCTAGAACTGGCCCTAAATGAGAGCTGCCTCTTTATTCTCATCTTCCTAGATACTGAAGGGGAGACTTATCAAAGCTTGGAGAGAGATCAATTTGAGAGTGATGTGGGGGTCTATTTACTAAGCCTTGGATGGAGATAAAATCCCAACCAATCAGCCCCTGTCATGTTTAAAACACAGCCTGTGACATGGCAGTTAAGAGCTGATTGGTTAGACTTTATCTCCATTCAAGGCTTAAGGTACATACATTCTAGACGATGTGCTTACGATGCGATATCGTGAGCGATTTCCCTTGAGCTCTCCCCGGTAGCTCCTCGGCACTCCTCGGCACTCCAGGACACAATTTGGTGCTAAAAAGTGTCCAATCTGACCAACAATCTAACTATCTATTGTGCGACGATAACGATATGCTAATTGTTAGATCGTGCACGATAAGAAGAGTTATGGTAAAAAACGTACCCTTGTTAACCCTCTTTCTTCGAAGTCCATAGGGTCCACAGGGAGACAATGGGGTGTAGGTGGTACTTGGAGGACGGACACCAACAGCAAAGCTTTTTTCAATCCCAGGATGCTCCGGTCCTTCCCTCTATACCCCGCCCACAGCCTGAAGGCAACTCAGTTTTGTTAGGAAACAAGTGACCAAGAGAAGAAATCCATAGAAGCCAGGTGCATCAGGGCAGGTGCCCTGTAGAATTCGAAGAAAGAGAGTTAACAAGGGTAAGTTTTGCCATAACTCCTTTTCTTCTTCAGGGTCCATAGCAGTTGTTCAATGGCGGGGACACTCCTGAGCTGAGAGGAAAACCGAAGGAAGCATCCTGAGAGGCAAATGTATCAAAGGCATAGAACATAAGAAAGGTGTGGACAGAAGACCACGTGGCCACCTTGCATAGTTTTTCGGCAGATGCCCACGAGGGGCCCATAGAGCGAGTAGAATGAGCAGATACTGTAGCCGGCACAGGAAGGCCAGTCTGCGTGAAAGTCTGTGAGATAGTCACGCGAAGCCATCTGGCCAGAGTCTGTTTGTTAGCTGGCCATCCCTTCTTGTGGAATCCATATAGGACAAAGAGGGAGTCCGATTTTCTGATGGCACTAGTACGGACCACGTAGATCCTCAGAGCATGGACCACATCCAAAGAGGCTTCACCTGCCGAGAGGTCTGTTGATTGAAAGGCCGGAACCACAATTTCCTCATTGAGGTGAAAAAAGGAGACCACCTTGGGAAGGAAGCCAGGACGCGTTTGAAGAACAGCCCTGTATGGATGAAAGATTAGAAATGGGGAGCGACAGGAAAGGTACCCTAAATCAGATACCCTACGGGCAGATGCTATAGCCAGAAGAAACAGACTCTTCGCAGTGAGCCATTTCACACCTACTGAATCCAGGGGTTCGAATGTAGGTTCTTGAAGAGCGTGGAGAACCACTGACAAATCCCACGGAGCCACAGGAGGGACAAAAGGGAGGTTGTATTCATAGAACACCTTGCAGGAAGGTGTGAACATCGGGTAGAGGAGCAATTATGCGCTGGAACCATATGGACAGAGCAGACACATGCACTTTCAGAGAGGCTAGGCGGAGTCCAAGTTCCAATCCAGCTTGAAGAAAGGCAAGGATTCTAGAGACCCTAAAAACCTGAGGGTCATAGTTTCTAGAAGCACACCACTGGAAATATGTATGCCACACCCAGTGATAAATCCTGGCCGAGGCCGGTTTACGCGCTTTGAGCATGGTCTGGATCAGAGAGCTAGAAAACCCTTTAGATCTTAGGAGGTATGTCTCAAGAACCAAGCCGTTAAAGACAGACAGGCCAGGTCCGGATGTAGTCAAGGACCCGGAGACAATATCCAACAACTTCCGAAGAACTCTAGGCAGAAGGGAGACTAGATCCAAAAGGGGCGACCCTTGTTTAGGTGGAACGTCTGTAGCCACCAGGATATGGACAGGCAAACCTCCGGAGAGGCCCATCGTCTGGGATCTGAGCAGATGAGGCAACCCGTTCTACCTGGAGAGGATCAGGTGTTGTAGGGGCCTGGAGTGAAACAGATTTTTTTCTGCTGTCAGGAAGATTCTCTAACCCTGAGAGTCCAGGAAGGCTCCCACATGTACCATTCTTTGAGAAGGGGTCAGTGAAGACTTTTTCCAGTTGATCATCCAACCGTGCATTTGTAGAAAGGCTATGGTAACTTGTAATGGTGGTGAAGAATTTCTGGGAGCTTGCTAAGAGCAAGAGATCATCCAAGTATGGGAGCAGTCTGATCCCTAGACGACGAAGATGGGCCGCCATTACGGCCACGATCTTGGTAAAGACACGAGGAGCTGCAGAAAGCCCAAAAGGCAGTGCTTGAAATTGGTAATGTTGCTGTAGGACAGCAAACCGAAGATACTGCTGACGAGAAGGCACTATAGGTACATGTAGGTAAGCGCCTGAATGTCCAGGGACACCATAAAGTCCCCAGGCTGCATGGCCAGGACAATAGAGTGTAGGGTTTCCATACGAAACATGGACACCCTGATAAACATGTTCAGAGACTTGCGGTTGAGGATAGGCCGATAAGACCCGTTGGGCTTTTGAACCAAAAAAAGGGTAGAATAATAGCCCATCCCTCTCTGTAATGAGGGGACCGGAATTATTAGCCCCGAGAGCAGTAAGGACTGAATGGCCTTCAGGAAGAGTAGGGCTTTACTTGGGTCCGATGGAGGTCCTGTGCAAAAGAACTGTTGGGGGGGAAGCCGCCTCAGGAATGAGAGGGTGTATCCGTGGGAGACCACTTCTTTTACCCAGACATTATGGTGGTCTGACGCCAGAACTGGGCGAACTGAAGAAGTCGGCCTCCAACCCTGGGAGAGGTCTGCCCCGTCAGGCTGAAGGCTTGTCCTCAGATTTGGTAGGTGGACGTCTAGTAGCCAAGGTCTGTTTGGTCCTAGGCTTGGAGGCCTTAGTGGATGCCCACTGCCGTGGAAAGGCCTGACCTTTAGCTTTTCCCTGGGGACGAAAAGACTGAAAGGATGATATCCTCGGCTTCATAGCAGATGCAGAGGGTATGAATGATGTCTTGGAAGGTAGTCACAATCTTGTCCAATTCTGGGCCAAACAGGATCTCACCAGAATTAGGCAGAGACTCCAAAGCCTTTTTAGAGTGTGAATCTGCTTTCCATGAGCGAAGCCAAACAATACGGCGGGCTACCACAGAAGTAGCAGATGCCTTGGGAGTTAGGAGACAAGTATCCAAAGCCGCCTCTCCTAAATAGGAGGCTGCATCTCTAATGTGAGAGATATAGGACAGCTGCTCCCTCGAAGCATCAGAGAAAAATGTATCTTCTACAGCCTCTGCCCAACTCTCAATGGCTTTTGCCACCCAGGCCGTAGCCCTGGTAGGACGAGTAATAGCTCCTGTAAGAGAGTATATAGACTTCAGAAAAGCTTCAATCCTTCTATCTGTAGTCTCCTTTAAGGAGGTTGCAGTGTGGATAGGTAAAGTAGCGTGTCACGTGGGAATCCACTGCAGGGGGAGATTCCCATTTAGTACAATCAGTAGCTGGAAGAGGGTAAAAGGAAATCAAGTGTTTAGGCAGCTGAAACTTTTTACTAGGCATATTCCATGCTTCACACATTAGATCAGATAGCTGATCCCAGTGAGGAAACTCGGGCAAAGCTACCTTCTGTCGCTTAAATAGTGGCTCTTTTGCCTGAGGAGTGGGTTCTGCCTCTTCTATTTGAAGATTAGATTTTACAGCTCTCACAAGTGCAGGTATATTCAATTTAGAGGGGGGCTCCTCCTCTCCCGAGGGGGAGTCAGAGTGAGAGAGGTCTGCTTCTTCTGCTTCCCCAGATAATAACTCAGAATCTGAAAGTTGAGAGGATTGGGAAGAGAACACAGCACGCTTAGTAGGTGAAAAAGGTAAGGGTCTCTCCTTTTGCAGCATTTGCTGAAAGGCTGTAGAGGTAGCTGCCAGACTCTGCACTGAGGTAGAAAGTACATCTACCCATGGGGGAGGCAAAGGATTCGCAGGGAATACCTAGTGTGGCCATCCCATAGGGGGAGCTATCACAGGAACTGCTAGGTGGGCCACAAGTTTTGCCAACACCTGTGAAACAGAAGCCCAGGGGGGTCCTGAGGAGAGGATTCAGGGGCTGAGGGGCCAGGTACCGTATAACAAGCTGCACATAGACCATCTTGAATGAGATCCTCTGAAGCTAAGCCTGCTAAACAGGACTTGCAGGACATCAGAGTGGGAGCAGCAGGCTGCTTGTTATTCTTGCCTTTGCTAGACATAGCTGCAAGGATAATTGTAGCACACAATCTGGCACAGTGCAGTGAGCAACCCAAATATATGTACAGTATGGCACAGTGTAGTGCGCAACACAGACATACACTATGTGATAGCCCTCACAAATATAGGTAGATGTGAGGTATAATGAACCCCCTATACCTCAGTATGCCAGGATAATAATGAAAGGAAGGAAGAAATATATGCTGAAAGTTGTAGAAAAAACGAACAGACAGCAGCATTAGCACAAGTCACATACAATGCAGCGCATACAATATAACTGAAATGGGCTCTAAATTCAACTACACAGACCGCAGTGGCTGGTAGGAAATAGCGCTGTATAACCTGGCTCCTGGGAGAGGTATACAGGGAGACCGGAGACCTGAGGCTGATGCAGATAATGGCTGCTGTGAGTCTCTGAGGGGGCGGAGGGTGAGGGAGAAGCAGTTTAGGGGTGGCAAGACCGCAGTGGAATGACACCCTAAACTGGGGGAAGAGATGCAGGGAGAGGGCCTTCTCCCCTATGCTGACATCAACCACCGGGTCCCTGGCCTGAATATTATGTCCCCTGCGCCAGTATAGGTTATACCCTGGTGCTCTAGTGGAGTTCCTGACAAGCCGGTGTCCACATCAGCGCCTCCGGTCTGTCTCCTGAGACTGGAGGTAAGCATGCACATAGGACGCAGGTCTCCCGCCTTACCTGTCCCCTTGAGTCCCGGTTGCAGTCTGGGGTCGGAGGAGCCCTGCTAGATAGGTCCCCCCGGAGCCCCACCAAGGGCTGGAGTCGCTGCACCGAGGAGGGGTGATGGAGCAGCAGTGCAGACGTCCAGAGGACTGTCTAGCGCTGCTTGCTCGATTATGAAAAAAATGAAAATAAAAATACATCATAAAAATAAGCCCCACTGTTGTAACGGTGATCCAGCTCCTGCCGGGCACCAACGAAACAGAGTTGCCTTCAGGCTGTGGGCGGGGTATGGGGGAAGAATCAGAGCATCCTGGGACTATAAAAAGCTTTGCAGTTGGTGTTCGGTCCTCCAAGTACCACCAACCCCCATTGTCTCCCTCTGGAGCCCTATGGACCCTGAAGAAATATTAGATATTAATTTCATAGAGACAATCAGACAAATCTCATCCAGAGATACCCACTGCTTTACATTTGCATCAGTATAGCTACGCCTCAAATTGTATAAACACAATGAGGCAACTTTTTATAATACATTGACAGTGTAATAAAAATTCAAAAAGATATTGCATATGAAACTCAAAATCATATAATAAAAACATAGGGAGAATGTATTTTACATCTCAACAACTCTCATAAACAATTCCTAATACTATAGTGGTCCCCAAATTAAGACCCTAAAAATCCCTAAATTCTATCGTTTCATTCAAACCAAGCTCAAGGTTTATAATTTAAAAAATCCAAATACTTCATGGGCAGATAAACATCTAAATTGATCTCCCCCCCTTGTGGTTTGTAATACATGCTCCACCCCAACAACTTTTAATCCTATGGGATTGCTCCGATGTACATAAGGACATTTTCCGGATTTAGTCACTGATTTACGTCACAATTGTAATGGATCTAACATCGCTAATGGGCAGAGGTGACATCGATCAAATTCCTCTCGCACCCTTGCGACAACGCCAAGAATATAACAATAACTGTAAACTTCTTTCTCCGACTATTAAAACTGCATGACATGGATTCCTTAATTCAGAGATTCAAATACTCCAAGTTTTAAAGGGTATCCAGGTAACTTAAGTAGCAACTCAGTCAATTTGATTTAACCATCTAGGCTCCAACATGGATATCCTTAAAACCTGGACTGTAATGGCAGAGTTTAGGAACCTCCACCTCAATACATAAATGTCAGAATGTACGTTTCCAAAAACCCACAAAATATCTTTCAGACGCTGTCCAACCCCAGCCAATATCCACTTATTCCAACCCTAAACATTTTTTACAACTAAAAGAACAATCTAACAGCCCAGGCGAAAACCATGTAAAATCTGACACATTGCAAAAACAGAAATTTAGTCTGTTTGAGACCTGCAGGCACCGAATGCTAAAATAAAGAAAGCACATCTCTTTTTGTAAATCCAATTTAATCCAAGCGATTAAACCAGAATCCTATTTTAGTCTGTAATATATATGCAACTCAGTGACTTCTGCTAAGTATTTCCAAGACATTTGACACAAATTGACTAGGGCTGGATTCAATCAACCACAATAATTAACCGCGGGCTAATGCAGTAGCCGGGGCAATTCATTTGTAGCCTGCGGCAGCACTCTGCGCAGATTTCTGTTCAAGCCTGAGGGAAGCGCGAACAGAAATCTGCGCAAAGTGCCCTTACCACAGGTGTCGCAAACTTGTTAACACATAGCTCCAGCCACTTATAGCGGAATCTATGGGTTAACGCGCGTTAGCCACGGACTTATAGCGCCAGTAAAAGGACACTGTCATTTTTGCGGCTAATTGAACACGACGCTAAATGTTCCCTAAACTAAATTGTATTTAGCTGCATACACGTGTAAAGATTTTCTGTCCAACCATCCAACTAGTTGATTGGTTGGAATGTAAATCTAGTAACGTTAATTCTGGTATGGTATGAAAGCAAATGACAATCAGCAATTTCCTCCCAAACGCCGGAAAATGGACAAAACTGTTGTTTGAACAAATTGTTTAGATCAAACATTTAACAAACTTGTCTGACCGACCATTTTCATCTGTTTTCTGGCATTTAGGAGCAAATTGCTGATCATCAGTTACTCCCAACCGTTCCCAGATTTTCATTCCAACCAATCAACTAGTTGGATGGTTGGACAGATAATCTTTACGTGTGTACCCAGCTTAAGACATTCAGTTTCTGTAGCCTGTACAGGTTTAGAGCCATCACTAGTAAGAGCCTTACCATAACTGGTTTGGGAATTTCCTTCACCTTCTTGTCTTTTTTCTTTTCCTTTTTCTTTTTCTTCTCTCGCTTCTTCCCCTTCCCCTGCGCTAGCAGCTTTGTGCGCTCTTCTAGGACCATCTCCTTGTACTTCTCGTCTATGGGATGGTCCCATGAGGACTGCCCGTTGGAGAAGTTGAAGTAATAGATATCACCTGTAACATCCTGGCTGGAAGAAAAAGGGAAGATGGACAAATATCGAATGAATGAATAAATAAATAAGGAGATGATGAGTTACTTGATGCGTTGCACTGGGGTAAGTATTATATATTAAAATATACCATTTATTAGATATACATAAAAAAAAAACCATAGAAAAGATTTGTCAGGCCCTTTTCTTAATTAAATATAAAAATAAAATATCTAAAATTGATGTCCTATTTGCCCCCAACTGAAAATTTGCTTTTCTAAACACTGTTTAAATAGTTACAATTGTTTTTTGTTAATTTTTTGAGTCATATCATATACAGGGGTAGATTTACAAAGCCTTGGAGAGAGATGAAGTACCAACCAATCAGTTCTCAACTGTCATGTCACAGGCTGTGTTTGAAAAATGACAGTTAGGAGTTGATTGGTTGGTAGTTCATCTCTCTCTCCACTTTATCACTCTCCAAGGATTAATACATCTGCCCCGTTATTACTCTCCACTTTGGGGTCTATGTACTAAGCATTGGATGGAGATCAAGTGAATGGAGTTAAAATCCCAACCAATCAGCTCCTAACTGCCATTTCTCAAACACAGCCTGTGGCATGGCAGTTAGGAGCTGACTAGTTGGGACTTTATCTCCATCCAAGGCTTGGTAAATAGAATGCATTATCACTCTCCAAGGCTTAGTACATCTGCCCCATAGTCACATGTACAGGTTATCCTTAGAGGGGACAAAAAGGTTTGGGTCATCTGCTAAGGATCAGTAAGGCATCGTTAAATGAGGATAAATGCACTGTTTGTCTACACTTTCATGACTATAATATTAATGATTTACTAAGATACCCTCTTCAGTTTAATAATGCTGTACAAACATGTTACACTAGCTGTCTATTATTCTGTTAGGAAATTATATATAATTGCACAGACTAACTTTAATTGATATAGGGGCATATTTATCATTATTATTTTTACTAAAATAATGTAAAAACAGGTGTGTTCACATTCTTCTCACATTATTTTTTTATCACCTAAATGTATGAAAGGGCTTTTGGAGGAGAATTCACTAAATTCTCCTCCAAGCACATAAATTAGCATTTTTTTTTTAGTAAGCAGATCGCATTTGCCATACTTGTAATGGGAAATGTGATCTGTCCCAATTTACTAAAATTAACTTTAAAAAAAAAAAAAAAGTTAAGAAAGCATCTTCTAATTGCAGCATTATGGCTTCTCTCCAGTTTCCCCTACTCCAGTTCTGCTCTGACAGCCAAAACAGAGCTCAGAGCTGGCACCTGTAATCAGCCATGTGTGTCTAAATAGACCACTGGCTGATTACTGAAGAAAAAGATAAGAAAGAAAAATGATCAGCTAACACTTGCCTGCACGTTGCTGCAGTCAGCCCATGGATCAGTGACTGGTTCCTGTGGCCCCCAGTCAGCTGATGCCATGAAACTCCCAGCATATCAGTTTAAAGTACTGATCAGCTGACTGGGATCACAGAAGGAGACGGATAACCAATCCTTGGCCGCAGCAGCATGCAGGTAAGGGTTAGCTTAGCGGAGAAGAATCGATCACATAACATCCGGATGCGGATTGTGATAAATATGCCCCATAACCAGAGGAAGAAATGCAACTAAATATGCAGAATAGTCACTTAATTTCTTCCTCTCTATTATATCAATCTCTATTGTTTCTTCCTCTCATGTCAATTAAAGTGGCATTTTAAGGCTATATAGTGTCATGATTGGGGGGAGGGGGGGGGGGCGGGGAGTATGGGGGTATTGTAAGGCTATATAGTGTCATGATGGGGGTGTATGGGTTAATTGTAAGGCTATATAGTGTGTACAAAGAGAAAGAGATTCCGCACAGAACAAAAGACTGTGACCCAAAGCGCAAATGATAATTATTAATTATGAATTGATAAGTAAACCAATCGTAATACATATTCTGAAATATTCTCTTTAATTTGCATTATTGGTGGTGCTCCCAAAGCCTAGTATATACATATATAGACAGAAAAACAGAGAAGAAAGGCTCTTTGTTGGGGCACTCTTATGAAATAACATGTTTCAAATTCCACATAAAAATTTACTTTTATTATGCTTGCATAAAACAAGAGAGGTACACTTACATAAATATAAATACACATATACATGAAACAAAAAACTCGGATATAGCAGCTATCATCCAAGTTAATGGGCGAAAATAATGGAATAAATCCAATCTGCATTCCACGCAATGAGATGCATATGATCTCTTCTTCAATCCATGAATTTTGTACAAAAAGTTCATACAATATCTGTGCCAAGTGTTTATCCTATACTTCCGAATGGGAATTAACCTACGGCACCTGGTATTCCTAGGAGGTCTCCCATCCAAGTACTGGCCAGGCCTATTACTGTATCGCTTCCAAGATCAGACGAGATTGGGCAGATTCAGATAAGTATGGCTGTAGGTATATATCATTCGGTAAGGGTAAGGGTCCCCTTACACATGGTTTCCACAGTTTGATATGAAAAAATGTAGGACTATCACTCACTGGAGAGTCCGATTAGTAGTACACACATATGTTGAGTAAAGTAATGCATATGCATACCTTATTCTTGGAATAGAAGAGTGTCATAAATTAACATGCATTAAGAACAACATCGATATGTAATCCCCAATAATCCTAATAATTCACGGGAACAAAATCATCCCTGTGTGTGATGATTTTTTTATTATTAAGGGATCACATATTAAATCGAATATGTTGCATGTTGATGATCAATGCTGGTAAGGGGAAATGATATATCAAATATCACCACTTAATCACAGTTAGAATTAACAAAATAATCATATGACTCACATGCATAATACTGTGCAATTGTATCAACTCATAGTGTCACTGCCGATCATAATATGCATCACATTAACATATTGTCCTGTATGAGGTCAAATAACTCTCTATTTCTTATTGTACTTCACGATGATCAGACGGTTAGCAATAAACACCTTTCAACATCGGAAAAAAGCCTCTGACAATCTAACACATATATAGTACAAACATGGGGGAAAGGACAAATGTAGAAAACAGCTGACCAAGATTCAGTTAAATTGTGCACAGTATTCAATGTGTATGTCCAAGTATATCATGCACAAGGTATAGCCTAACAACGCTGTAATCAGCAGTAGGTCTAACAATAGATTTATAAAATAACAGCTGTTTTACAAAATCCCCATAAGTGATCTCCCACATAAGCCATTAGCGATATGTGATCAGTACAAATAAGTGACTCATCGGTAGCAAAAAAAGGATTGCTGAAATATGCACTGTCAGAAGAGCCATATATACAATACCAGCAGGTTCCAGTTTTCCAGGATCAACTGAACCTTCACATGTCGTGTAGCAGATGGAATGAGCGAGGACGCGCGTTTTGCCTTGGTACAGGCTTGTTCACCTCACCGTGACCACACAGCAGGAAATCCCGTTTTTTATACCTAATTCGGCGCACTTGTGACGCATAACAGGGAAGGTTGTGATTACGTCACTCACTTTACTGGTTCCCGTCTCACACCAGCCCTCCATCACGTGTCATCGTCCTATCGGACCTGATGATATCATGTGACATCAATTAGCCAGTCGGATCATATGACCATCGCAATGTCTGATGGTCATTGTAGTTCAAAGTGACTTCATAAATAAAAACGAACACTACAGCAAACATAAATAATCAATTGATAAAGAAAGAGGCAAATATTAACAGGATAAATGAATAAGTATAACTGAAAGTAATTTGTGAAAATAAAAGCTACACTATAATATCTATAATAAAACCACTAAGCAATTACAGATCCTTATCACATAGGACCCTGATAGTAAAGGAGTCCTCCTATGTAGATAGTGTATAGCTATATTATACAGCACATATTCTCTGTATAAAACACAGAGTGTTACATATATGTATATCACTGCACATAATTGGCCCATATGTATATATTGCAATTATAAGTCCGGGTCAATTACCTCGATAAAATAATTATCTGAGACATTATATATAAATAACATGTTATTTCATAAGAGTGCCCCAACAAAGAGCCTTTCTTCTCTGTTTTTGTGTCTATATATGTATATACTAGGCTTTGGGAGCACCACCAATAATGCAAATTAAAGAGAATATTTCAGAATATGTATTACGATTGGTTTACTTATCAATTCATAATTAATAATTATCATTTGCGCTTTGGGTCACAGTCTTTTGTTCTGTGCGGAATCTCTTTCTCTTTGTTTGTACAAACGATATTTTGCTGAGGTTTCTCAGTTTCTGATTCCAGCACGAACTATATGTGACCAACTAGCACCTATAGCTGCTTGTTAAGAGGTTTAATATTATTCTATTTCAAAATAATTGTCTGTATTAGTAGTGTATTTTAGAAGAATTTTAGCTAGTCAGCTATTCTTCTATTAAGATGGCGACTTTTTCCCTTAAAAATGAACTCATAATGAAAAAGAAGATCCCAGATAATCTAGATGACATTTTTTCTGATAAATCACTAGCCCATACATTGAGGGATAATTGGGAAAAAGATTTTTACAAACTTAAATCCGCTTTACAACGCAGAACCAGAGTCACATGGGATATCGATACCCTTGAAAATTATGTAAGGAATAAAATTACACCAAGGGGTCTACGACCCAAAGTTTTTCCTGCATTTAAATTGGCAACGGACAGTCTGAGCCAAGATTGGGAAGCTGGTTTATTAAAGTGCTCCCAGGACCTGATGGCCATTTTAATAAAACACAACCATATCACATTGGATACATGTGAAAAAGAAATTGAGACTTTGGGTATGAAATTGGAGACCTGGGAAAAAGATGTGGCTTTTCAAAAGATAGTGGAAAAACAGAAAAAGGATCTGGAAATCTATGAATCAGAGATTATTGAAAGGAAAAAACATAAATACAATAGGGACAAACGAGACTTTCAAACAGGGAATATATTCAGATGGAACAAACAACAGACTCAGAAAATAAATTACAAACCACAGGAAACATACACGTCATCTGAATTGGAATCGTCAGGGGGTGAGGATTTCACAGATCCCCATGTGAGTGAACCTGCACAACCTAGACGGAGACAGGACGGATATGACATTGAGCATCCATCACCCGTGTTTTTAGGACCAAACAGGGGTGGACGACCCAAATATCGAGGAAAAGGAAAACGAGACGCAGCAAGATGAAATGGAGGGGAGGTGCCAGACTGGGATCTCCGTTCGACAGCCAGATATCCGATCAGAATTCCAAAGAGATAACTACTTTAGACTCAAGTCTTAAAATTGTCAATTTGTCTAATAAAATACTTACTTCAGAACAAATATCAGTACTCAGTAAAGGATTATCTTTTTCACCAACACAATCCTTTAATAGATTTGGATGGGAAAAGGACTTGAAAATATTTGGTCGTAAACTTTTATTAAAAAAATATTTTGCTAACCAGCAAGATAATATCACCTTGGATAACCCAATATTAGAAAGTATTAATAACCTGGACCAAGAAGAAATGGATGCTATCCACAATATGGAAGAACTACAACAGGAGAGTATTGGCAATGAATCTTCAACTAGTCTTCAAAGACCCATGTGCAAGAAAAAATCCAATTTTTTCCCCTCTGAATCAAACTGTCCGGAGGTACAGGTATTTCAAGAATTGGTGTCAAAAGATTTAGATCAATTATATATCCAAACCAGATGGAGAAGACACTTCCAAAGTAATTTCAACAAATATGAAGTAGAGGCACTACGGGAAATACAAGAGAGGAAGGAAGTAATTATTAAACCCTCAGACAAAGGAGGCAATATTGTCATCTGGCCGATTGAAATGTATCAAACAGAAGCGATGAGACAATTAAGTGATACAGAGTGTTACCAGAGAATGATGTTCAACCCCACTAATAACTATCTCACACTTTACAATAGAATAATTGATCAGGCTATGCAAAATGGAACCATTCTCAAACAAGAATATGAGTATTTGAAAATACATAATCCAAAAATTCCAACTCTATATTTGCTCCCCAAGATCCATAAGAATGTGCAGGATCCACCTGGGAGACCAATAGTGTCTGGAATAGGTGGGTTCTCGGAAAACGCAAGTAAATTCATCGATCTACATCTAAGACATCATGTTTTGGGGTTAGCATCATATATACAGGATACCTCAGACATTTTGAAAAAATTACATGATGTTAAGATGGAGGAGCAGCATTTTCTTGTTACACTAGATGTCGAATCATTATATACATGCATCAGCCATGACATAGGGTTACAGGCAGTCTCTTACTTCCTGCAGATGGAAGAACCCTGTGCCTTTCATCATTTTCTCATTGATCTTCTGAGATTTATATTAAGTAAAAATTACTTTACATTTGGAGACCGCTTCTACCTGCAGACGAGGGGGACGGCAATGGGGGCTGCCTGTGCCCCCACTTATGCCAACCTCTTCTTGGGCAGGTGGGAGCGGGAGACCGTCTTTGGTGAATCAATGGACGAATATACCCAATTTATAGGAGGATGGTGGCGATATATAGATGATATCCTGCTATTATGGGAAGGAGAAGAAAAATTACTTCTTGAATTTATACAAGTCTTGAACAACAATGAAATTAATATCAAACTCACTCACCATCATAGTAAGGAATGGATACCTTTCTTAGATTTAAAAATCTATAAAACACATGAAGGCTCAATTCATACTGAACTTTACCGCAAAGAGACTGCGACAAACAGCCTTTTACACCAGACGAGTGCACATTTCCCCCCGACTTTAGAAAACCTACCCAAAGGGGAGTTCTTACGTTTAAAACGTAATTGCTCCGAAGAACAGGTATATAAGCTCAAGAGTCTGGAACTGGCTG